>CM070716.1:31620346-32232135 GCA_036346275.1 Otatea glauca | reverse complement strand
CCCTGGAGGCGGTGCTCTTGGACTCGGTGCTCGGCCCTTGGCGGTTGCACCGCCGATAAACAAAGTGTCTTGTTTCAATCAACTCTTTTTGAGTGTTTTCTTTGTGAGGTTATTTGGAGTATTTGGGGGAGTTAATTTTGAGTTGCGACCATTCACCCCCCCTCTGATCGCCATTTCGGTCTTTCAAATACAATTATCTGGCCCCTTCCCGTGCAACATGCTATTTAGGAAGCATATAGCAGTTTAGGAATCAAATTACTACACTAATCACATTACATAGAGTTGTGGCATGTATTGAATACCATTAACACTTTCTCTTTATATTAAAGTTAACCAAGATATGCTGCATAACAAGTTAACCACTTGTCCATGTTTCTTTGCAGCAAAAGAACCAAACAGGAAAAAACAACACTTGAGAACAAATGAAATATGAATAGACATCTTTGATTCAAGTAATTGCTGTGTTGTTTAGCCCAAAAAATGAATGTAAAGCCGCGTGTTATAGTAATTGTTGGTATAGGCTGATTGTAGTCTGGTACCACTATGCAAAATTTATGCAAGTACTATTTCATTGTCAATACCATTGCTTACTTAGCATCGTCAGGAGGACAACCTCAGTTAAATGTCTATTATATTATGAACTAGGTCTGTTTGGATCTTTTTTTACTAGACTTAACAGAAAATCTACCTATCATTTCCTTTGTCAGTATAAGGCAAACACTTGACATAACCTAAACTAAAATGCACTAGCAGGTAGCAACTAATGAGAAGTATTTTACATGTACAACTCTACATTAAAACAGAAGCCGTAGTACACATGTTACCAGCATATACTCCAAGTTGAGAAAGTTAATCCTGTAGTGATCATCTAATTAAGATTGGATTTGGTAGGCACTACTAATGATTCTTAAAGTTCATATTCTTGCACTAATGGTAGTTCTAGAACAATGAATACAGAAATCAATCAACAATCAATAATACTATCAGTTTTGTCTATAACTTAGCATATCACCAATAGGTACATCTAAAGAATATAACTATTTCTAGATGGTCTAATAAAGCTGAAAAAGAAATGATCGAAATCCAAGAAAAGGCTGCATGCTAGTTGTTAGTTAATAGTTCAGTATTGATGCATATTTGCTAGGAAAGCTTACTAGTCCAAACAATGGCATATCTCAAAATGTTAGCCAGTGATTTTATATGAAATTTAGCTATTATTAGCAACAAGCAAAGATGGATGCAAGTTGTATGCTTCACAGATCTCCAAAATTAGAATCGTCTAACCCATCTCAGAAATATGCCCTTCCCCTCAAGGCTATTGTTCAAATTAAAAAGTTGAGACTTGAGAAAAGGATGGTTTATCTCAAAAACTTACATCATGAAGATTGTAGTATTTTTTTGAATTACTACGAGCATGGTATTTGTCAAATTAAATGCTAACAAACAAAACATCAGACAAGTTCATTCTCACTTACCTTAGCAAGCTAAACAAGCCTAGTTCTCTGGGCACTATAGCAGATCGTGTTCTCTCCATAATAGTTTATAATTCTAATTTACATCAACACTTCCATAAATTTTGGCTAAACCGTTGTAATTGTTGCAGCTTATGTTTTACAGATGAACCATGACTCTGAAAGTCCAAACAGCAGCACAGGTCATGTTGATTGGAATACACAATATCGTAAAACCTAAATTTTATAGAGATTTCATTGTAGTCAAGTCCAAAAATTGTCACAAAAAGATCGGCACTTGGATTGCATCAGTTGATTGTTGCCTTAACAGCTTAATGTGCATGCCATACGAAAATGCCCGTCGACATTATGCATACAACGGTGAAGATCCCCATCTAGCCCTACAAGCACCAGTAGGGAGAGATCTGTATTGGAGGGGGAGGGATGCATGAGGCACATACCAGCTGGGAGATGGCCTTGGGGAAGACGTGTTGGTGTCGATCGGTGATGGCGGCGGAGGGAGGCGTGGAGGAGCGGAAGTGGAAGTGGGCCAGCGCCTTGCGGTCGGGGAGGTAGACGATCGCCGCATGGGGGCAGGAGGCCGGCGTAGGAGAGGTCACCGCATGGGGGGAGGCCGGCACGGGGAGAGGTCGCCACACGGGGGGAGGAGGCCAGCGTGGGGAGAGGTCGCCGCTAGGAGAGGCCGATGCTAGGGTTTGGGGGCAGGTAGGTATGGGCTCGGGCTGTTTATGGGCCAAGGAGGACTCATCCCAGACGGTTCAAAGATTGAACTGTCTGTGATGTAACCTACCTCATATACTTAATTCATATAATGTTCCACAAGTGGTACTTAGCTCAGTTGGCAAACTGCTTAGCCTACATACGCGAGGTCTTAGGTTATTTCTTAATTTTTCCTAAAGTTAATTTTTTTACCTAAGTTAATTTTTTTTTCTGAAGTTAATTTTTCTAATGCTAGAATTTTCATCTACTACTAAATTAATTTTTTTAACTCAAGTTAATTTCTTAATTTTTTAATAGTTAATTTTTTACCCAAGTTAATTTTTTTCTCAAGTTAATTTTTTTCTCAAGATAAGTTTTCTACTGCTAGAATTTCCATCTACTACCAAATCAATTTTTTAACTCAAGTTAATTTCTTAATTTTTCCTCAAGTTAATTTTTTTACCCAAGTTAATTTTTTTCTCAAGTTAATATTTCTAATGCTAGAATTTCCATCTACTACCAATTTAATTTTTTAGCTCAAGTTAATTTCTTAATTTTTCCTCAAGTTAATTTTTTTACCCAAGTTAATTTTTTTCTCATTAATTATCATACATACATACATCTCATTAATTACAATACGTACATACATCTCATTAATTATCATACATACATACATCTCATTAATTACAATACAGATACACTTAAAATAAACATGACGACCTCATCATAACTCCACTTGCTTATTCTTCTGTATAAAAATTAGCCATTCACGATGATCGACACGTGTGTAACTAGTTTCTTCAGGTTGTTCTTCCTAGACCGTGACGCCATTACCGACAGGAGGCAACTCGTCAAACTGATTGTATTCTTCCTCATCTACCACATTCTTGACTTCGATAATCCTCCTTTTTCCCTAAAGAACCATGTGGCGCTTTTTGTTGGACGGGTCGGTTACATAGAAGACTTGAACAACTTGGTTAGTAAGTACAAATGGTTCGTCTTAGTATCTGACACGTTCGAGGTCTACAGTAGTGAAGCCGTATTTGTCAACCTTCACGTGTTGTAGGTGAACCTATCGGTTCAACCTGAGTCATGTAATCCATGTAGAATTCGACGACCTCTTCGGTTACATAACCTTCGACAATGCTACCCTCCGATCAAGATCGACTCCATATGTAGCACTTGAGAATTCCCATGTACCCTCGAACGGGTACATGCTACGTAGGAACACGGGCCCGCATATCTTTATCTTCCTGACAAGGTGAATAATGAGATGGACGATGATATCGAAAAACGACAGAGGGAAATACATCTCAAGATGTCATAGAGTCATGACCACCTCGGCCTGCAGAGCATCTAGTCCTTCGGGATCGATGACTTTCTAATCAATTGTGTTAAAGAAATAACATAGCCTTATGATTGTCTCCCGGACCTTGCTCGGTAAAATACTTCTAGTTGCGATAGGGAGCATCTATGTCATAAGTACATAGCAATCATGAGACTTCATGCTAGTTAAACTCAAATCTTAAATCGAAACAAGTCTCTTCATATTGAAGGAGTAACCGGACGGAACTTTCACACCATGCAAGCATCGGCACAGTTCAGTTCTCTCGACCTTGGACAGAGTGTAACAAGCAGGTTCACAGTACGTTCGGCTTTTATCGGTCTCTTTCGGTGTTAACTCAAGTCTGATATCCATATCGACCAAGTCAAGCCATGCGTTTATACCGTCCTTTGTTTTGCCCTTAATGTTCAGTAAGAGACCAATCAAGCTATCACAGGCATTCTTCTCTATGTGCATGATGTCGATACAGTGCTAAACTTCTAGGTGCTCCCAATAAGGTAGTTCCCAAAATATTGATCTCTTCTTCCACATGCTCTTCTCACGAGTCCTCGATTTGCGTCCCTTTCCAAGCGTAACATCCAAGTTCTTAACCATATCATGAATATCTGTCCCACTTAAAGGCTTTAGAGCTAAATCGTCTTCGTTTATTTTGTCCAATTGTTTCTTTATCTTACGGTATGGGTGATTCCTCCGAAGGAACCTATGGTGATGCATATGCATTATTTTGCGTGAGTGATTCAGCCACACACTCTCGGTATCATCTAAGCAGTGAGTACAGGCTTTAGCTCCTTTTGTACTCTAGCCCGACAGGTTAGCAAGAGCAGGATAATCATTTATGGTGTAGAATGACAGGCGGTGCGAAGTACTCTCGTTTGTGAGCATCCCATACATGTACCCCAGGAGCCCACAGTGTGTTCAGATCTTCCACCAATGGTGCTAGGTACACATCAATATCGTTCTCAGGTTGCTTCGGGCCTTGGATAAGTATAGACAGTAAAATATACTTCCGCTTCATAGACAACCAAGGAGGAATGTTGTAGATACAGAGATTTACGGGCCAAGTGCTATGATGGCTACTCATGTTACCGAAAGGATTCATTCCGTTCGTACTCAATCCGAACCTTATATTCCTCGGATCCGCAGCGATTTCTTAAAACTTCCTATCGATGTTTCTCCAATGAATGGAATCAGTAGGGTGCCTTAGCATTTCATTGTTCTTACGCTCATCCGAGTGCCACCAAAGCAGTTTTGCCTCTTTTGGGTTCGCAAATAAACGCTTCAAATGGGAAATTACAGGCAGATACCACGCCACCTTAGCATGAGGTCCTTTCTTCACCTCGATGCCCTCATCGTCCTCATCTGATTTATTTTTATACTTGTACCAGGATGCGTTGCACACCGGACATACATGCAAGTTTGCATACTCTTTGCGGTAGAGAATACAGTCGTTCGGACAGGCATGTATTCTTTCTACTTCTATTCCCAAGGGACAAAGAACCTTCTTGACTTTGTAGGTGGTTGTTGGCAACTCGTTTCCCTCCGGAAGCATGTCCGCTAACAGACCTAACAGCGTCGTGAAACTCTTATCGGATCAGCCGTTGATTGCATTTAATTTCAGCAGTCCAAGCACGGATGGCAACCTTGTGTATTTGGACTTGTAACCTGGGAATAAAGGTTTCTTCGAGTCGTCCATCAAGCCCCAAAATTTTACATACTCCCGCTCATCACGGTTCCCTTCTGCATCCCGCAGTATCTGATCCAGATTGTCATCGTGAAACCTATCCTCATCGAAAGAACAGTTGATATCATCCGACGTATCGTTGACTTCATCGATGATGTTAATACTACTTGCTTCCTGCATAATCTGCTCTTCACCGTGGCTGGTCCAACATGTATAGCTCTTTTTGAAACATATTCTCAGATTCTCGCAGTTAATGCATGGACAAGGCATAAATTACACCCTCTTGTTCAACATATCCTCCTCTGCAGCTCTTCTAAAAGCAGAGATGCCATTAATGTACTCGGCGCTCGCACGGTTCTCAGCGTACATTCAGCTTCGATCCATCTACGCTACGTATATAATAATAAGTGTTAAATAATGAATTAAGTACATTAGGAGTGCACATGCACACATATTCTACGTATAAGCTACATTTAAACTTGCCAATTAACCTATATATATCACAAAGAACAAATGATATATATACATATGTAAGCTACATTTAAACTCAACATGGATATATATATATATATATGTAAGCTACATTTAAACTCGGCATCTTCAATTCTCTCTTTACATATCTAGCTACATCTTGAGTATAATGCAATTAGAACCAATTACTACTTTAGATCAAAAAAAAACAAATGGATCTACAGCAAGCTAGATCAAAACCATCTTCAATTCCCTCTTTACCAAGCTAGATATATCTTGAATATAATGCAATTACAACCAATTATTATCATAGATCACCTTCCTTTAAGTAACTATCTACATAATGAGTATAATGCAATTAGAACCAATTACTACTTTACATCACAAAGAATAAATGGATCTACACCAAGCTAGATCTAGAAACCATCTTTATTTCCCTCTTTACCGAGCTATATCTTAAATATAATACAAATTAGAACCAATTACTAAGCTTAGATGACCTAGAACAGAAGGATCTACAATCACACTTCCAAATCCAGAGCCTCTTTCTACCAGATCGCCTCTCAATCGCAGCCACCTCAAAAATAGCTCAAGAACCCTAAAAATACGGAGGAGGTGGGGCTCTCTGTATTTATTTCATAGAAATGTCATCACAAACAGTTTTTGGCTAAAATTGTCTGTGATGAGGGGGAATATCACAGACGGTTTTTGGCTAAAACCGTCTGTGATGTGCCTGTGTCCGAGACTCACATTGACTGTTTTTGCAAAAAAACCATCTGTGATGACACCTCATCACAAACGATTTTTGAAAACCGTTAGTGATGAGGGATCTAATATAAGTCATTTTGTTGTAGTGTGTCGAAGTTGCCTGGTGCACTGCCTCTTTGATCCGTGGCACTTGCTCCTTTGCCATCACATGAGCCGGCCTGTTAGATTAATATTGTTGCTTAGTATTTTGTTAAATATTAAGTTTGTTAGTTGGGACAGTTTGCATGCATCCGACGTAATCTACGTGTTGTTAGGCTGTGTGCGCGTATGGCATAGGCCATTATCACCGTGCATGAGGGATAGTAACGGGAAAAATCCTAGCGAGTAGCGCCCTCCCATCCCTGATCCTCGATAACCAAAGTTTTTCCGTCTTTGTCTTTGTCTCTGTCCCCGTCCCCAACCCCCGACGAATTTGCAGGGCCCCAACAGAGACTAATCCCCAAAATGGATAGGCAAACACAATCAAAATTTCATCAACAATATACCAAATGATAGCAAACAATTATAACATTTCAACACCAAAATCAGAAGATGAGTACATGACAGTACGACACATTAAAATTGTTCGCAAATCACAAATAGTGCTTTGGCCTTAAACCACAAATCCACATGTCAATGATAATGCGAGGGAGGGACGGGGAACGGTGGAATGTCCCCAACCCCGCCATCCCTGACGGGGTAACATTTTCCTCGATAAGCCTCTCGCGGGGAAGATTTCCCTCTATCCCCGTCCCCTAATAGAGGAATTCCTCGCAGGGAAATGGGGATCGGAGCCATTACCATCCCTACCGTGCATGCATGTATTTGCATGTTGGTTAGCCAGTGGGCTAAGTTAGAACGTGCATGTGTGTTCACGTTGTGAATTCATGGCCTAGCCTAGGAAGCGGCCAAGGCTGTCACATGGCCATGTTAGTTGAGTGGTGCACATACCTCCTGTATTTAGGTCATTTATGAATTAAATAACATAGTAGAGCAAAAAGAAAATGCTGCACGCAGTTAGCGTAGCACAAAACTTTCTTGCGTCTCTTTTGTGTTGTGTGCTTGTCTTCCACGGTAAAACATGTGTGAGTTCTCTTCAGGAGCTAGACCAATAATTGGTATTATAGACATATGTGCTTCCTTGTGAAGACGAGGATAACGAAATCCGAGTCTTTATCATCATCAAGTCGTGTCACCAGTGGAGGAGAATTGGAACCTTGGTCGAGGTTGGAGTCGCTGGCAAGTTATGTCACCGGCAGAGAAAAGGTGATGATGATGGCATAAAAGGCCATCGTCATAAGAAGAGCCATGTTGTGTTGAATGCCCAAGATTCGAGGATAGATAGAGGTCCAAAACTCCGTCATCATAGAGTCGTGTCACCAGCGGAGAAGTGACAACAAAGAGGAGAGGAGAGAAAAGCCTCGGCTAGGCAGTTGCGGCCATGCGCCAAACTCTGTGTGTGAGTTTATTCTCTATGTTTATCTCCTTCAAGTGAGAAGTTGTACGTGTTCATCCTCTTCCTCGTGAAAAGCGATGTTCTTGTGTGAGTTGAACCAATGAGATAGCATGAGTGATATAGAGGCTTTGCTAACATTCGTGTTGGAGAAGCGGCAGTGTGTGTACGGTGACACAAAAGGTGACCTTCTGTTGCTAGCCCATGTCAAGGCATGAGGCAAAAATTCTTGAAGATGTGTTAGAAGATCGGTCTTCGAATTGGAAGATACAACAAGATTTAAGGGGCGATTATTGGATTAATCTTGTAGCTTAGTAATTTGTTAAATATTAAATTTTTTATTTGGGATTGTTTGCATGCATTGGAAGTAATCTACAGGTTGTTAGGCCGTGTGCGCGTATGGCGTAGGCCATTATCATGGTTCATGCATGTATTTACATGTTAGTCAGCTGGTGGGCTAATTAGAACGTCGATGTGCGTTCACCTAGCGATTTCATGGCCTAGGAAGCGGGCAAGGCTGTTGATAAATTCCGAACGAAATACAAAAGCTAAAATTCAAATCCAATTTTTTTCAACCGAGATTTCGCCTAGGAATACCGAAATCTCGCCGAGATAACCCAAGATTTTGGTAAAATTGAACCGAGCGAAAAATAGTGCAAAACATATTAAAAATATTTTAAACTTTTTGTGGATAGTCTGACAATCACTAATGTTTTTATAAAAATTTTAGATGATGATCAAAGTTAAGGAATTTAAAAAATTCTAACAGTGGTATTGTCCTCATAAAAGGCTAACTGAAAAATTTGAACCGAATGAAAAATAGAACAAACCACACTATATTTTTTAAAAAAAATCTGGATGGTACTGACGCATCAATAATGTTTCTATAAAATTTTTAAATGATGATCAAGCTTTAGCAATTCTTAAAAATTCTGACAGTGCTACTCTCCTGATAAAAGCCTTACCGGTAAACTTCAACCGAATGAAAAATGATTGAAAACACGTTAGAAAATTTTGAATTTTTTTGTGGATTGGTTCTGATCATCATCAATGTTTCCATAAAATTTTCATATGATGATAAAGCTTCAAATATTTTCAAAAATTATGACAATGCTACGTTCTGATAAAAGCCTGATGATCAGTACATAGATTTGTTTGAGCAACCAAAAAAGGTTGAGAATTTTTGAAACTTTTACAAAAGGGTTATAAGGAAATTATTAAGCTCAAATAAAAATTTTGGATCATGATCACACCACAGTGAATTTATAAAATTCTTAAAATGGTACTGTACCATTTATGTTCTTCCTGTTTTTTATTTTTGAAATATAACAATTGAAGTTCAATGTTTCCATAGATTTGATTGAGCAAACAAAAAAAATTTAAATTTTGGAAAATTTTATATAATAGTTCTGAGGCAATTTTTAAGCTCTCATAAAAATTTTGGGTTATAATCACACTCGAGCAAATTTACAAAATTCTGACAAAGTTACTGTCTCAGTTATGTTCATTCTGTTCTGGATTTTTTAAAGATAATAAATAAAGTTCAATTCTTTTGAAAAAAAATTCTGTAAGATTCTAGACTACTAGATATGGTACCATAAATTTTTTAGTGCATGATCAAGCTTGTAAAATTTTATAAAAGTTTGATATTGTTTCTGCCAAAATTATAAAACATCTCAAAATTTTGTTTTTTCAACAAATTTTCATAGAAGAACATTATTAAGGGTTATTGGGCTAAGTATGGTAAACAAAAAGTCAAATTTCTGTCAAAAACCTCCAAGATTTCGGTGAGATTTTGCCGAAATCTCTCCGAAATTTCCAAAAATACTGTAGCAATTGAATTTTTTTTATTTGATCGGGATTTTGAATCTCGTCCCTGGCCGAAATTCGAGATCTTGCCGAGATTTAACGAAATTTCGCTAGGATTTGTAACCTTGGGTGCATATCTCCTCTATTTTAGTCATTGATGAGTTGAATAGCAAGCTGCCTAATCCTGGAAGATTTCTCGCAAGGACGCGCCACGTCGCCCAGTGGCCGGCTCGGCTCATGGCTCGGCTCGAGCCATGAGCCGAGCCGAAATTTTTTACGGATGGGTCCTTTTTTAAATTACGGATAGGTCCTTTTCAAGGAAAAAATTACAAACTGGTCCTTGTCCGGAAAAAAAATAACGAACAGGTCCTCCTTCCAAAAATAAGAATATATATTACGATTTGGTCCTTTATGCGTTTTTGAGGCTTGCGCTCGGGTCCTTTTCCACAAAAGCAAAATTACATCTAGGTCCTTTGAACTTACGTCTGAGTCCTTTTTTTAAAAAAATATGTTACGCTTAGGTCCTTTATGCGTTTTTAGGCCTTCCGCTCGGGTCCTTTTCCGCGCAACCAAAATTACGTCTAGGTCCTTTTTCGCAGCCACAGAGCCGTTCGGATCCTTCTTCACAAAAAAAACTTACGTTTCTCCCGCGTTTTCTTTACCATTACGTTTAGGACTTTTTCCCGAAAAAAAACTCATCTTTCTCGTGTAGAAAATGGCGCCCGCGGCGTGGCACGCCGCGAAAAAATTCCTAGTAACATAGTAGAGTAAAAAGAAAAAGCTGCACGCAATTAGCAGACCGACCACTCTGTAGAGTTTCAAATGATGAGTTATACTCTATAGTGATAAATCATAAAATGTTCGTCCTGTAAAGTGGTAAATCATGGATTATCTCAACGAGGTACTCTCTTCGTCCAACTTTATAAGAGCTATTTTCATTTTGCACACAGATTAATGAATGTTGTAAATAACTAAAGTGCCCTAGTTACTCCCTTAACTATTGTATTTAATGCTTTTATTTTAGTACACTTCTTTTGTAGTCACCCACTTAGGACTAGGGGTGAAAATCGGATCCGATAGTTTTCGACTGATTCAAATAATTTTCGGATATGAATTCTATCGGATCGGATATTTATTAGATAACAAGGGTTGATCTAAGGAAAAAGGTTATCGGAGTCGTCGGAGTCATTATGAACTTATAATACTAAATTGTAACTTATAATAAGAGGATCGTAAGTTTATATACTATAGGAACCATGCGTATTGAACTGGAGAGCGTCAGTGTCATTTGACCCTGGTCTATACACTGTAGATCCACCCCCGTCAGATAGTATCAGATCGGAAATGAATATGGATTTTTTTATCAGATACAGATACAGATTTGTTATATCACTATCCGTCGGATACGGATACGGATTCGAATAATCTGGATATTTATGGGCTGGATTATTCGAATATGCATGCGAGGTGGGCCAAGGCTACTCTTTTGACCCAAAAAGATTTCTGAATTTCAAAATCGTTTTCTAATTTAATTAATCTACAAATCAAATTTCAATTATTAAAAAGGGTAAACTAGCTCAAAAAATTATGAATTTTTTTTGGGAAGTTCATGACATAATATATCATTTATTTTTTAAAAGATCTTATCATCTTTTAAAGTTTCTAAAAAATCAAACACTACTTTCATCAATAGAAAAATATTTTAAATAAGTAGCTAAAAATGCATAAAAACTCATAATACATAATTTCTTATTTTAAACATAATTCAACAAAGAATACAAATCTTGGGTCATTACATGTTCTTCATGAATGTTTGAGCAAATAAACTAGTTACGTTTTTTTATTTTGTGTGTACAATTTAAAAGGTTTTCATGTTCCAATAAATATTTATGATCATATTCGATTTGATTCGTATTTGCTCCGTATTTGTATTTGACATTATTCATATTCGTATTAATATCCGAGTTATCCGTATTCATATCCGTATCCGATAAAATTTTTAAAACAAATATGGTAAAACCATTATCTATCTATATTCGATTCGTTTTCACCCCTAACTAGGACAATGCATATATCTGCATACATGCATGCATGTTCAATGCACAACACTATTATGGCTCAAGCAATATCTATATGCAACTAGCACTATGTATACAAAATTTCTTCAATTATAATAGTTAATAGGTTCGAAATTAGAATGAATCTATTTCAAGTGAAAAAAAAGTTTATAAGGTTCGACTCGAATTTTAAATAATCATTTAAATAGTAAATAAAATAATTTTAGGTAGAAATATGTCAATTCTAAGATGCTACGAGCCCTACTCACTCACTGTTGCCTACTACCTCAACAAAGAGATGGCCAAATGGGCCGTGTCTAATGGGCCGGCCCGAGGCACGCCACTGTAGGCACGGTCTGCGAGCTCGTGTCGTGTTTTGCTTGAAGGCAAGCACAAGACGACTTGCGACCAGTCTTGACGATCTACTGTTTAGTTTAAAAAATATCCGATTTATAGCTGTTGGAGGATTAAAAAATATAAAAAAATCTGAAAAAATTTCAACATACTTTGAGTTTTTCTAATTATTATAAATTTTTTCTATTTTTTCTGTATTTTTTTCCATACTTTTTCTATTTATCAATTTTTTATGATTTTTTTTTTAAAAATTGACGCTAACAAGCTACTGAGCCAACCCGGCCCGTCAAACCCGCGAAAGACCGAGCCGGTACGACACGACCTGAAAGGCTAACTGACCGTGCACGGCAAGACCCATTTAGTAGCCAGGTCTAAACGGGCTGCCGCTAAACGGCAGTGCGTGCCGCCCGTCTGGCCAACCATCCTCCGATCCTCGGTTCGTCTCCCGGACCGACCCAAGTCACCCAGCCCCGCCTTTGCTCGAACCAGCCGCAGCTCGTCTCCCCACTTCGTCGTCGTCTCCCTCGCTTCTCTTCCCTTCGCTTCCCTCAAACTAGCCATGAACCCTCCCATGCCTCCGCCCCGAAACCCTAACAATACCTCTTCGTCCATGCCGCCTCCCCCGCCCCAAAAACCCTCGTCGCCGCCGGAGGCGGAGGGGATCACTAACCCTAGCTCCTCCTCCTCCTCTATGCCACCTCCTCCGCCCCCAAGACCTTCTCCGCAGCCGGAGGCGAAGGCGGCGTCGACGCCTGACGCGCCGGCGGAGGGGAGCACTGATCCAAGCCCTAGCTCTAGCGACTCGTGGGCGGAGGAGGCGGGGAACCCGGGCGGGGCCTCCGGCGACACCGAGATGGCAGAGGCGCCGCCGCTGGTGCAGAAGCAGCAGGAGCGGCCCCGCGCGCCGTATGCCATCCCCGAATGGAGCGCCGAGCCGGGCCACCCATTCTTCCTTGAGGTGCTGAAGGACGGCGTCATCTTCGATAAACTTGACGTGTGAGTCGTCGCCTCGACCCTACCATTAGTTCGATTTCCAGCTCGCGGTTGTGGTTTTTTTGGTCATTCCGTGAAGGATAACGTAATTAGGTCGTAGTGATTTTTTTTCCGTTCGTGTCTCGTAGTTGCGTGAACGGGCTAATTAATACCCTAAGTCCGTAAGGAACATACGAAAATAAACTAAGTGTTCATTCAAGTAGTAATTCGTTGCACTGAACATGGCTTGCTGAGCACCTTTTGCATCGAAGCATACGGAAGCATCTTCTATATAAATATGGAGTGTTTATATTACCGAGTTGTGGGCTGGTGAAATGACTGGCATTGCATGTTGCAGGTCCAAGAAAGGAGCTTACATGTTTGGTCGAATTGATCTATGTGATTTTGTACTGGAGCATCCGACTATTTCTCGATTTCATGCTGGTATGTGTTAGTTATTTTCTTATCAATTATGACATAGGTAGAATCAAAGTTCAAAATCTGGGTGTTTAACTTGCCAGTGAACTTACTTCCTGGTCCAGAATGGGTTCTTGAAAACTGCTGGTTTTTGGGGGGTTGTGTTTAGTTTGAAAATGAAAGAGAACTTTAAAACCTTAGGGAATCTGTGCTGTAGCTGTCCGCTTCACTGCATTAACTGGATGTCTGGATGGTTCCTGTTTTCAAACAAAAAATGGAAATACTTTTCGAACAGCAAACTCGGTCATCTTTTTGCCGATTCCTGAGATAGCTTGCTGGAAACCATTAGCTGGTCCATTCCCAATATTTTGAACCTTGGGTAGAACAGTGGACACAGCTTCTATTCATGATGCTAAAATATTCATGAACATATAGGTAATGATATTGCATCAGGAAGCCGTGAAACTTTTCTTTGAATAAACCTTGTTCTTGAGGGGGGATTGCTTTTAAAAAACTGTTTATTAATTGACAATTAAATGGATGACCTCGAGTCTGGACAGTGAAATAAAGTTGAGTCTGGATGACTTTGATTGGGTTTCAATCCTAGCCTACCTCAACTTGTTTGGGACAAAAGGCTTGGTTGGTTGGTTGATCTAATCTGTTGATTTGTAAGCACTAGCCGAAAACCTGCTGTGAAATAAAGCTAGCAAACCATCCTGTGTTTCCTGTGTTTCAAGAGACTGAGCATAATGGAATCAAGATCCTAGTATCACTTGATTTTATTGAATGGAATCCTTCCATTAGTTTGATAAGGAGTTCTATCTGGAGTGCATTGCGCACATGTAAAATTACTACCACTGATTACTTGGTGCTAACATGAGGTGAAGTACCACATTTATACTGTTTCTGCCTTTGTTGACGATACTAATACGCTACGAGCAATGCCACGTCATTATGTCAATGAGCAAGCACTCATTTAGCATGCTACAACATATGAATATAGACAGCCCTAACTAGCAGAAAGAATTAAATACAATAAAGTCAAGAATTTGCGGGACTATATTGAAGTTCTACAGTTGATTTTCTCGCATAAATAGGTGCTTCTACTATACTTTTCCTTACAAAAATATGTTACGTAAAGTTTTTTTATGAGCAATTGTTCTATTTTTTTACAACTGTCATTAATTTTAAAATAATCTCTGAGTTCAAAATTTGTGGACGTGTCATAATGGATTTAATGTTCATTAACCTGAGAAGGCAATAATAGGATTCTGGTAAATCAGTACTACCTAACTATAATATGTAATATTTTCTTGTTTAGTGCTTAAGAGGCACACTCCTGAGCTGCTTTTATGTTTTTTTAGTTCTGCAGTTTAGAAACGACGGGGAGGTCTTCCTTTATGATCTTGGAAGCACACATGGGTCTTTCATCAACAAAACTCAGGTATAGTCTCCTGCCATTTGTCTTACTTCTGAAATAAAACAAAACTAGTCCCATTTATCCAAGCCTTCTAATATATTTGTTTGAAGATCTTTATATCTTGAAACTACATGATCTTTTGTCATGAATGTATTGTGTCATTGTTCAATTTCGTTTTTTTTAAATTTATAAAAGCAGTGTTATTGTTGATAGTTTGGTACTTGGTAGTACTCTGTTGCATCTTTGTTCGTTCATTTACCTTAGGCTCACTAAGTCACACTGTAAATTGGAGAAAGATATCTGCCACATTCATGAACTGAAAAATAGGAAAACAGTTAGTTTTGTGTCCCTTGGTCTTTTTATGCTCAGCTGAATGCTGCTTCTTTGAGCTAATTTGTTCTCTAGCTATTCCTGTACCGTTCTTTTTTCCCCTACAAAAGGTACCTTTGATTAGTTTGTCATGGGTTGAGTTATTTTGTTGTTCTCTTATTCTTCAGTGACACAGGGAGAATATGTTAGGCTATTGAGCAATGTGTACCGCTTTAATGCTGTTATTGCTTCAAATTATTCTCAGATTGATTCTCTATTTTTCTGGCTTGTATATCTGTTTCTGTTCCTTATTCCAAATTTGGAACTTCCCAGCAGTCTTTACTATTTACTATTTGTAATTTATTTTCTACTGTGATATACTGAACTACCAGATCAAGAAGAAGATGTACTCGAAGATTCATGTTGGAGACGTAATAAAATTTGGGCAGTAAGTAAACCTGTTAACTAACTGTTCACCTGTTTCTCGGCTAATTCTACAGAACTTGTTTCCTCCTTTTCTCTCATCTTCCATTTCTTATCCATACTTTCCTGCATGGATTGCAGCATATCGCTTTCTGCTGCTCAATTATTTCCAATATGGTCTCTCTAGAGCACCTGATGTTTTTTATGTCTGAGAATTTATAGGTTTCTAGCCTCTGACCACTTTATTACATAACCTACTTATTAGTAAAAGCCTTTTCCATCATCAAATTAATGTACATGGGGTCATTGGCATACTAATGTAAAAAATGGTTAGGATTTAGTGGTTAGGTACTTAGTTGTTCATGGCTTCGGTAGAAACTAGAAAGCTTGACTTATGGTTTATATGGTTATGGTGCTGACTTAGGCAAATTCACTGATGGACACTACAAAACTGTGGTCATTTTGTAGAACTACATTTCCATTAAAATATCATTGTTTTGAAATTTAGAAGAGCGACAGCATGAAAACTCAAATTTGAGTAAATTTCACAAAACTATAGGTTTCTTGTGCAAACTATCAGAAAACTATAGGTTTTAGCTTCTATTTCACAAAACTATAGATTTTAGGAGAACTTGTATCACAAAACTACAGGTTTTAGAATTGACCTTTTCTTGTAACAGGTATGACAGTGTGGATCTATATGGCAGCCTCACACGCGAACGAAATGGAAATGGGGGCGCGTGAGGCTACCGTGTGGGCCCATACTGTTAGGACAGTTACAAGGAATGATCAATTCTAAAAGACTAAAACCTTTAGTTCTGTGACACAAGTTCTCCTAAAATTTGTAGTTTTGTGAAATTGGAGCTAAAACCTGTAGTTCTCTGAATTATCGATTTTCTGTTATCTTTTAGCAAACACAGACATTTGTTGTTTCCTATGGCCAATTTTTCCATTGACTTTCTATGCATATTAGATTTGATAAAACTATGGCTGCATTGTAAGTTTGACAAATACCATCCAAATGAAACAGAAAGATCAAAGAAGCAAATAAAGTTGGCATTAGTTTCCTTTGTGACTTTTCGTCACAACCTTGTTATTCTGCTAAGCTAATTTTTTTTCATCGATGTTTATGCTCTTGTATTGATTCGGGACCCTTATCACTTGGTAAAATTGGACTAAACTCTCCTTTTTTTAACCAGATCATCACGTCTGTACATTTTTCAAGGACCATCTGATCTGATGCCTCCAGTAAGATGCTGAAACTCATTTAGTTGGCTCATCTGCTATTCGATCATATTTTCATTTCTTAAGTATTTCTGGCTTGCTGTCGTGTCCACATCATAATGAGAGTGATTTTGATGTCATGAATGTTGACGCAATGCAGCCAACTGTTCTCAATTTCTGTATTAGTTCTTGTTAGAATGAAAAAGATAAACATGTTCTATTTCCCAGCAATGATTTTGTAATGCTTTCCGAAGTTGTGTCAATTAAATGTGAACAAACCAAGCAAAGTGTGTAATATGATATCTTTGCTCCTGTTGGATTTCTTTTAAGTGTTGTTTTTAGACGTTCTTTTCAGCAATGTTAAAGGCTTTAAGCAGCAAAGGGTTCTACTTCTTTTTTTCTTTTTTCTTTTAAGCTGTATATTTTTTGAGAGGTTCTTTTTATCAATGTTTAAGCTACAAAAGATCCTACTTTTTTTCTTTCCAGAGATACATCTTAGAAAAATAATTTATTTCAGTGTCAAACAAAGATATATTGTCATATAAAAAGGAAATATAGTAGCTTTCTTGTATATGCCAAAATAGTTAATTAGTTTTCTTGTTTATGGAAATACTTCTTAGCTCAGTCTTAACTGTTAACTATGCAACCCTCTCTCTCTCTCTCTCTAAAAAGAGCCCTACATGACTACTTGTGCAGTATTGTCATAAGGGACAACTTCACATCCAGTGAACAAAGTCAACCTGTCCTGTTGTCAAGTTTCTTATACTTATTTGGTTTGCATGTCAGGAAAAAGATATGCAGAAGCACCGGGATGCTAAGATTCAGCAAGATACGATCGATCGTGAAGCTTCCCTTTTACGAGCGAAAACTCAAGCTGCTTTAGCAGAGGGAATCTCATGGGGTATGGCTGAGGATGCAGTTGATGAATCTGTGGAGGTTAGTTGTTTGTTTCTATCAGTATGAGGTTGGTGATATTGATAATTTTAAATAATACTTGGGAGGTGCATACCTTATTCGTCGGGGCTTTTCCCAAGTTCCAGCTGCATCATTTCATATTAGGCAGCAATTTTCTGATTTGTCTTGATAACATCCTTCATTTTTTTGCTGAACATTTTTCATATCTTAGGATGAAGCAGATGAGATCACATGGCAAACTTACAAAGGTCAGCTTACTGATAGACAGGAGAAAACACGTAGCAAAATAATAAAGCGAATGGAGAAGGTAAGCATTTGTTGTACTGAAATGCCATAATCTTGCTTATCGTTGCATTTTCTGTATGCAATGTGTGTGTTTTGACTTCTGCGCTCAACCTACTTTTTGGAGGATACAAATTCTCAGTTATATCCTGCAAGGGTGAAAAATCTAACATGGTTGCATGTGAAAATTACCATTACTTTTAGTCATCCATATGCCATTCTAAACTTCAGATGGATGCTGCTTGTAGTGCCTTGTCCATTCAATTGGAAATTGTGTGATTTGTCATGAAGGCAATTTAGAATCTTCTTGCGTTATACTTGGCCATTAATTCCTGTCGTTAGTTTCTAGTCAGACAAATAAAGCATTTTGAGCAGCAATTTCTTTTTGAACTGCACACCAGAAGATATGAATCCTTATTTCATGACTAGAGTATGCTTGCATTCTATGCTGCTACACTGTTCAAAACTGTGAAAGCTCATTCTACATGCTTCTTATTACGGATCGAGAGCATAAATAGTTACCTGGATTGTGGTATGTTTGTTCGGGTTGCAATACATGATATGCCACTTAGAAGAAACATTATAGTGAAGATGACTACTCAAAAAAAATTCTGGGTGGATCTTTATTGGTTTGGGTCATTGACCTGAAACTTTTGGGACCACATATGCTTTACCAAATCATCATTGTGAAGAAAACTACCCTGGTACCATCTTTCTATTAAGTGGTGTACCGTGACCGATTGTCTACATTCCAGGTAACTGTGGGTACATGTCATAGTACTCTCAACATGTGGTTTTTTAGGATTATAATCAGTGTTATCACCTGGACGCCTAGGCGCCCACCTAGGCGACAGTTAGGCGACCAACTAGTTAGTCTACTCAGTACTCAATACTAATATTCATCAGTACTCAATACTAATAGTCAGTACTCATGTAGTAACTCAATACTACTAGTCTACTACTCAGTCAAGCAGTCAAGCAATAGGCGCATACTACTCAATACTACTACTCAGTCAAGCAGAGTCAAGCAAGAGGCGCATCCCATTCGGCGGCTCGGCCATTCCTCATCTCATCCCTCATTCCCATTCTTATTACCATCGCAACCCGCAGGCGCATCCCATTCGGCCATTCCTTTCCTCAGCGCATCCCGCATCGCCAAGCAATAGGCCGCGCAACGCATCCCGCATCGGCCGAAGCAAGAGGCGCATCCCTACTTCCTCCCGAGCCACCGAGCAAGAGGCGGAGCCTTGGAGCGCCGAGCAGCTGAGCAGAGGCGGAGTTGGGGAAGCCGGGAGGCGGAGTGCCGAGCAGAGCGCCGAGCAGAGGAGGAGCAAGAGGAGCAGCAGCGGATGGGGAAGGGGAGGCGGAGGGGGAGGGGGAGGCGGAGGATTACCGGTGGTGGAAGCGGCGGGGGCGGCGCCAAACTAGGGTTTCTCCAGTCTTCACCCGTGAGCGTGACGGTTAGTCTCTTTCCCAAACCTCCCAATCGGCTTTAGTCCTCAAATACCCTCAGCTTCAGGCTTCAGCCACCCAGTCATCCGCCCAGACGGCCAGGCTGACGCCTAGGCGTCCACGCCGCGACGCTAGGATGTTCAGGCGGCCACCTGGCCGGCTTCAGGAGAGGCGCTGAGCCATAGCGACTCTGGCCGGTCGCCTGGACGCCTAGTCGGCGCCTAGGCGACGCCGTAATAACAATGATTATAATCCCTTGACCTTTGTTGAAAATTTCTCGATCAGTAAGTCATGCCTCCCCAGCATTGATGAACGGCCTACGTTGAATTACATTTTGAACATAGTATAGTGCTCCAGGGGATTGGGACTGAGAGTGTGGGTGCTTGTAGAGGGTTTCAAGGCTTGTGTACCCAGATGCTAATATATTTTTGTGTGGGGCTTATTGCTGATGTTGGTCCTTGTATGGTACTGTAGTGCAGGTGCTGTTCACATGGCACCAATTGCTTGACAAACTGGCTTAAATAATTTATTTCTAGTTGTTACTTGTTTTGTTTTGTTTGTTGGTTTGCATGTGTCAAATACACTTGATCCCTCCTTTATATAGTCCACTCTACCAATCCAAGACTCTAATAAATGGAAACCAATATCTCTAATAGATAGGAACAAACCATTAATATATAGAAAATGAATGATTTGTTGCCCAAGTAACAGCTGCTGTGTGAACAGTAGATACAGTACGGTGCTTCATGTCCCATGCTGGTTGTAGGCCGTACAACATAGCATTGGCTTTGGGGGATTGCTGGTCAGGGACTTCAACACATATACTATGTTGAATTCTAGACACTAAGAAGTAAGAACCAGAAGCCAATTTTGATTTTGCTACTACTGTGTTAGATATTATGAATATGACATTAAGTTGGATTTTGCTATTACTTTATGTTTCTTTATTAAGTGTGTTTAAGTTATGGTTGATGCCATCATGTTGTTAGTTGTCAATTAGTTGTATTGAGACTTGAGAGCTGCCTATTACCTAGTAGTGGTCGAGTTGTCAATGGGGTTCTCCACTAGTTGTAGGAGTTGTCATACGAGTTGTATGTGAGTTTTGACTTGAGGACTTCATGAAGCTATAAGTAGAGGTGATAGCCTCTAGTTTTGTAATGGTCATGTATTCATTATCCTACAATAGAACCTAGTGTCTTAGATCTCGTCTTTGAGCTTGAAGTAAGCTCTTGCTGTCCATGGATCCGGAGTTTCAGACTCCCCATAGGGCATTATCTATCAGCAAATCGAAGTTGTTCCTTCAATTTTTTGCTGTTCCTGCCTATTAACAATAATTGGACCTGCAAACCCTCGCCCTTCGTGAAGAGTTCAATAGGAGGTTTGACCAGCTTGCTGAGATGATGAGAAACAATTGTGCTCCTGCTGGAAACCAAGGAAGAGTTAAGGTATAGTAGAAGATTTGGGACCACAAGAAAGAGGTATGGTTGGAAATGTTAATAGGAGATCACTTAAGTTGAAGGAACAACTTTGATGTGTAACGATCAGATAATGCCCTATGGGCAGTGCAAATTCACATGCAGTAAGAGCTTACTCCATGATCAAAGACAAGATCTAAGATAGAAACACCAAGTTTTATTAAAGGATAATGAGTAAAAGAGCATTACAAAACTAGAAGCCATTATATCTTTTCATAACCTCCATTAAACCCTCACAACTCATACGAGAACTCCTAAACAACTAGTGGACAATTCAATTGGCAACACAGCCCTCACTCACTAATCGTAAATAGACTACTCATGATACAACTAATCAACAACTAGCAACATGATGATATAAGCCATCACTTCAAGTCTTCAACATTCATCTTAATTAAGTTTTTTAGAAATATAAAGTAGTAGCAAAATCCAAATTAGTCTCATATTCTTATTACCTAGCATAGAAGTAGCAAAATCAAAATTTTCTTTTCTATGTCTAGAACTGAGCTAACTGTATGTGTTGAAGTCCCTCATTGTCCTCCCTTGTTTGGAAGTCGGCCTCAAGTTATCTTCGTGAAATGCTTGCTCCATATGAATGTGAAGGGCTTTAAGGGACATGCTGCCCAAAAGTAGTGTAGGACTTGGGAGGACCAAGCCCTTGGGCCCTTGTGAAAAGCCTTTGGGGACAATGTCTTTCGGTGGTACTGGTGGGATCCAAAGGAACAAGTTCGTAGGCTAGCTTGGACCTCTCATATCAAAGCTTCTGGGTTTGATCCCCTGAATGCTTATTGAAAAGGCTTTAGATGACATATTCTTAGATGCTGTTTGAGTTGTGAAGGGCTCTGATGCACTAAGTTCCTTGTGTTGGTATTGTGTCCTGGGTGACCGACCATGTTCCCCTTTTAAGGGCTATCCGCAATCCTTGGATAAATCCAACCTTCTGAAAATTTGTTTCGAAAAATCTGCCGTGTTTTCTGATGTGGCATATCTTATATGCTGAGGTTTCGTACATATATTGTTGCATCGCTGCTTGTCTTGAAGCTTTACCTGCCATTCTTTTGTTTCAGGTTGGCAACATGAAAAAAGAAATTGATGCAATAAGAGGTAAAGACATTTCTCAAGGTGGGTTAACCCAAGGTCAACAAACACAGATTGCACGAAATGAGCAAAGGATATCTCAGGTTAATGGATAGTATGCTTTACCTATATTTCTTCATATTCTATCACTGGTACGGAACTCACTGGAAGAATGTAATAAACCTTTTTTCTTCAGATTGTGGAGGAGCTAGATAATCTAGAAGAAACTTTAAATGACAGTATACGCGAGAGTCTTGGTGCTCGTGCTGGAAAGGGAAATCGTGGTAGCCATAGAGCAAGTCTTGAGGAAGAAGATGACATTCTTAGGTTTGTACTTCTGATAGATTTGGCCTATGATTGCTACATTTGTTTAGTGTACGAAATTATACATTAATGTGTGAAGCTTCTCCCTTTTCTTTTTGTCAATGAATGTTTTAAGTTGGCTATGAAATGCACTGCTAAATTATACTGATTAATTGAGAGTGAAATTGGCAGCATAGCTACTAAATTTCCTCTAGGTAATCATTGTTAACTAGCACAAAGACTGATGTAACTTAGAACTTGTGCTAGATTACTGTTTTTTGTTCTTAATATGGCTAAAGGTAGAGCTTTATACGCTTGTTCTCATGTGTTGTTTGATGGATTGTCAAATAATTTAGTGACGACGATGAATTTTATGATCGGACGAAGAAGAAAGCATCTAGTCATCAATCCAGTGAGCGACAATCAGTTGAGACTGCTGATAGTCTTCTTGAGAAAAAGGGTTCCATCACCAATGATATTGAAAGTAAAAAGAAACTACTTGAAGAGGAGAAGAATAAGCTGGCTCAGAGTGGCAATGCGGATCTTAGGGATGACCTTGATGCTTACATGAGTGGATTGTCATCTCAATTAGGTACGGTACTACACTCTTAATCAGATGGTTTATCATTTATGGCTCTCAGAATTTTGACATGCTTGAATTTTCCTTGTGAGTCTCATGTCTCAGTGATACCATTAATGACCCTCACTATTGTCTGTTCACTCCTTTTTTTAAATATAGAATTGGTTTTGTTTGTTAGTTGTGGTCATGGTCTTATCATTAAATGTGGGAGGTGGGTGAAAAGAAGGGAAAAGAAAAGGAGCTATGCATACTCGCTAAACACTCCTGTTCGAAAGTTCCAGTGGTCTCTTCTTGAAATTACACTTTACTAATTAGTAGCAACACTGGCCTTAGAATTTAATTTAACAACTGAAGTGACTCAACTTCTCTGAAGGATTTGGTAAGGAATCTGTTAAGGACAAGGAATATGAATCTTTTTAAGAAAAAGGAAATAGTGTGAAAACATTTGCATTTGTTTGTAGCAGTACTTCCTGTCATTTTATACTAATAGAGTGAAGAATTTTAGTGCAGGCTTTATTGAGTGCAAAAAAGTGATTCTTGAATCAATGTCTAAAAGGTTTTCATGTAGTTGTGATTCCTGTGATTTGGTCCGAAGCATGATTGCATGAGTATCCGAGCAATACAAAGCTTGTGTCAAAATGGTAGAAAACTATGGATCAAGGTTATTAAGGCGATAAGGCGAGGTGTGGCGACTCACCACCTTTTTACTGCTGAAGCGCTTAAGGAACGCGGCGAGGCGACGCCATACACATCCTAACCTAATATAGCAACAAACAAATAAGCAATTTTGTAGGTCATGCATACCTTGATATTGCCGGTTCTTGAGCCCTAGGGGTGAAAACGGATCGGATACGGACGGATAATAGCTATACCATATTTGTTTTCATATGTTTTCTCGAATTCGGATACGGATATGGATAGTCCCGATACGAATTCGGATACGGATATGGATAGTCCGGATACGAATTCGAATAATATCGAATACGGATACGGAGCGAATACGAATCGAATCGGATACAATCACGGATATTTATCGGAACATGATAACCCCTTAGATTGTACATAAGATATCAACGAAAATACAAAACTAGCTGATCAGACGGCTCCCAAGCCATCCATAAAATCCAAACAAAAAAAGATCCTCCCTTGAAGCCAACCTTGCACTCTCGAGTCTCGACTCTCGACTTCGACCACTTCCTTGCTCGAAGCGGAGGCGGACTTCGCAAAGTGGAGGTCAGGGTCTCTCCGCCAGCCAGGACCTGCATGACGAAATGCGCGCAAGAGAGAAGACCAAGACGACTGCATCCAAGTCTGTGATTGGTACACGACCAGTTGATCGGATATCCGATTCCTAGTTGATCTGATAATCCGGATCCGTTTCCGTATCCGCCGGATAGTGCGCTACTGAATCCGTATCCGTATCCGACAAAAAATATCCGTATCTGTATCCGGTCCGAAACTATCCAAAAAATATCCGATCCGATTCCATCCGTATATGAAATTATCCGGATCGGTCGGAAACTATCCGATCTGTTTTCACCCCTATTGAGCTCATGTAGCACCCATCCTCCATCCAATTTATCTTCTCCCATGTAGCACACATCCCCATGCAAGTTTCAACATGTTGCAAAACATTACAATAATTCGTATTCCGAATTTCCAAATAATTGAGTAAATATGGATTAGTGACATACCTTGTTGATAATCTCTTCTCTCTTCTCCCAAGCGACAAACTACATGAAAATAGGACAACAATGAAGTAAAGAATTGAGATTAAATATATGATTACATGAACAATGAGCGACAACGAACATAATGTAGAGAGATTGGCACAATCACCACACAGCCAAAGGCAGGGGTGACATTCTATTTATATATCCAAAAGGAGAGATTACAGGGCTATACTAGGCAAGAACAAAAGAAGGAAAGCGAAGGTAAGGAAAGCCTAATAAAGGGAGAGATTACAGGGCTATACTAGGCAAGAACAAAAGAAGGAAAGCAAAGGTAAGGAAAGCCTAATATAAGTAATCAATACTCTAATACCCGCCCGCAGTCGCAGCGGGAGGAGCCCGGACGCAAAGACTGGACCGAAACTCCTGAAAAAGGTGGGTCGGGAGGCACTTAGTCATGATGTCCGCGAACTGATGAGAAGACGGCACGTGCAGGACGCGGACCTCGCCAAGGGAGACCTCGCGGACAAAATGAAAGTCGATCTCGATGTGCTTCGTCCGCCGATGTTGTACTGGATTTGTAGACATGTAGATGGCGCTGACGTTGTCGCAATACACGATGGTGGCCGAAGCAAGTGGAACATGAAGTTCTTGAAGAAGTTGACGAAGCCAGTAGCACTCGGCAATGACATGGGCAACGGCTCGGTATTTAGCTTTGGCACTCGAGCGGGACACCGTGGTCTGGCGCTTGGAGGACCAGGACACGAGGTTGTCGCCGAGGAAGATGCAATAGCCAGACGTAGATCGCCGTGAGTCCGGGTAGCCAAAGAATTTTGGATTTTAGCAAAATTTCTAGCCCAGTCGGCATCGGAGTAGGCGGTGATTGAGTTTGCTGGCGAACAGCCGATGTGAAGGCCTGCGTTGAGGGTGCCCTTGACATACTGCAAGATGCGCTTGATCAGCGCGAAATGGGGTTCCCGTGGGTCGTGCATGAAGAGGCACACCTGCTGAACGGCATAGGCCAAGTCAGGACGGGTGGCGTCGCATCGCAATGCTCTGCAAATCCGGTATTCGACGGATCGCCAGAGAGGGCACCGTCGAGGCCGGAGAGCTTGGCATGAGTGTCCACTGGCGTGGTGGTGGGGTGACACTCAGCCATGCCCGCCCGTCAGAGAAGGTTGAGAGCGTACTGTCGCTGGGACAGGAACAGGCCGTAGGAGGATCTCGTGACGGAGATGCCGAGGAAGAAGTGCAGGGCGCCAAGGTCCATCATGGCGAACTCCGAGTGAAGATTGCTGATGAGGCGCTCAAGGAAATGTTGAGACGAGGCGGTGAGGACGATGTCGTCAACGTACAGTAGCAGATAGGCCATGTTGGTCTCCTGGCGGAGGACAAACAGAGACGTGTCGGAGGAAGATGCGATGAAGCCGAGTTGTCGAATGTAGGTGGCGAAGCGGTGGTACCACGCCCGAGGAGCCTGCTTTAAGCCATAGAGAGACTTCTGAAGAAGACACACGTGGCGGGATGGCGAGGTCCACAAAACCGAGGGTCAGCGACCGTAAACTGTCTCATCGAGAGTGCCATGGAGGTAGGCATTCTTGACGTCGAGCTGGTGAATTGGCCAGGAGCGCGACGTGGCGATGGAGAGGACGGTGCGGATGGTCGCCGGCTTGACCACCGGGCTGAAGGTCTCGTCGTAGTCAACGCCGTGTTGCTAGGAGAAGCCACGGACAACCCATCGCGTTTTGTAGCGAGCCAGACGACCATCAGAGTGGAACTTGTGTTTGAATATCCACTTGCCGGAGACGATGTTGGCGCCTGGGGGACGAGGAACAAGATGCCATGTCTGGTTGCCGCGCCAATTGGGATCGGCGAGCGCGCTGCAATAGTTGTTCGGGACGGCCGATACAGGAGCATGCGAGCCCGTCAAGTTGAAGAGCTCCACCGAGGGATCAACAACAGCCCTGGACCGTGTGACCATCTGTGGAGGTGCGATCGGTGGTCTGCCGGTTCGGTACGTACCGGTCGACCATAGAAGTGGCGAGCGAGGTTCGAGGTAGTCGGTGGCGTCGGGAAAACCGAGGCCACGCAGGCGGTCGAGTGGAATGTCGATGTTGGGCCATTGTCACGGGAGTGGCAATGAGTGCTCAACACCTAAAGGTGGGGTTGTCATTCTTTGGGAGACTCGCAGGCGCCATGGTGCAAGGCATCGATATGGCAGGATCATCAACTAGGAAGTCCAAGTCGGCATTAGTTGTAGAAGAAGATATGGGCGCACGATTACTACTGGCAAATGGAAAGGTGCTCTCATCGAATACGACATGGCGGGAAATGATGACTTTGTTTGTGGCAAGGTCAAGGCAGCGGTATCCTTTGTGCTGAGGGGGATAACCAAGGAAGGCACAAGCCGTGGAACGAGGAGCAAGTTTGTGAGCAACTGTGGCGGATAGGTTGGGAAAACAAAGGCAACCAAAGACCCGAAGGTGACTATATTGTGGAGGCGTTTGGTGAAGAATCGTGTAAGGAACGGCACCATCGGTGGAAGAGGAAGGGCACCGGTTTAGGAGGTAGGTGGCGGTAGCTAAGGCCTCAGCCCAGAACCTGGGCGGCATGTGGGCCTGGAGGAGTGTGCGAGCCATGTTGTCAAGTGTGCGAAGCATCCGTTCTGCCTTGCCATTCTGTGATGAGGTGTGGGGGCAAGAGAGGCGCATGGCTATGCCGCGGGAGGCAAAGAAGGATGCGTTAGCGTGGTTAACAAATTCGTGGCCGTTGTCAACCTGGACTGACTTGAGAGGGAGGCTGAACTGTGTGCTGGCGAGAGCAACCAAGTCGACTATATGTTGGTGAACATCGGACTTCTTTTTAAGAGGGAAGGTCCAACAAAAGTGAGAGAAATCATCGACGACAACCAAGTAGTACATCGATCCAGATATGTTAGCCACAGGGGAGGTCCACACATCACGGTGAAGGAGTTCAAAGGGCGCAAAAGTGCACGAAGTTGAAGTAGCAAAGGGTAGGCGCACATGTTTGCCAAGTTGACAAGACTAGCAGAGCGAGCGAGCTACATTATTACATGCAATGTTGAACTTTTATGCAAGGCGATGATAGAAGTGGTGCCAGGGTGACCAAGACGCTGGTGCCAAAGTTGGGAGGAGACGGCGATGTGGGCGCTAGCAGTGGAGGGAGGCTCGGTAGGAGGAATGGTGTAGAGGTCGCCCTCACTATTGCAGCGAAGCATCACTCGGTTCGTCTGGAGATCCTTGACAGAAAAACCAAAGGCGTCAAACTCAATAGAGCAGTGATTATCACGGGTGAACTTGCGAACAGACAGAAGGTTGCGAGCTAAGTGAGGGTCAACGAGAACATCGCGGAGAAAATTGTGTAGTTGGTATGTGGAGCAGGGAATGACCACTGGAGGTGATGTGTAAACGGGAACCATTGTCAACAGTGATTGTTGTGTTAGGAGGAGAGCAGTATACCGCCATTGGATGTCATGTGGGGGGTGGCGCCGCTGTCCACAACCCAGCCACCGTGCCCTTGAACTGCTAGTTGGTTTAGGGCGGTGATGAGCCCTTGCTGGTCCCATGTTGATGCAGGGGAGGGTTGAAGAGGGGCGAACGCAGTATGCGCTTGTGGCGGAGCGCCGAGCAAGCCCGGAGCGACTGATGAGCGCCACTGTCTAGCGGGAGCAGCCCTCTGGGCGGCGGCAGGAGGAGACCATGGGTTAAAGCAGAACCACGGGCCGGCCGTGGGTGGTGCATGACCGCCTTGGAGGCCACCATGGCTGGCGCTGCTATACCTGCCGCGGCATTGCGCCCACCGCGACGACCATCGCGATTGTCGGCGTTGGAGACATAGGTGCCGGCCTGGGCGATTGAGGTGGACGCCGTGGTGGAGCGGCAACCAGAATGGCTGCAGGAGGAGCCGCTGGTGAGCAAAACGGTCTCGGCGGCGACCTTCGTCTCGTTGGCGTAGGCGTCTCTCTGAGGGCAAGCATGGAGCGGGCCCGAGCGAAGGAGGGGAACGACGTGGAGTTGGCGATATCGTCAGCGGTGTTGGAGAAGCGCGGATTGAGGCCACGCAACAGATTGAGGACGAGTCGGAGACGGGGTGGCCGATGTCGCGGAGGGCATCTGCTAGCGTCTTGACACGCTGACTATAGTCGGCGATGGATTGATCACCTTGTATGAGGGAGTGGAACTGACTACTGAGGAAGATGGCACGTGATTCCTTGTTGTCGCGGAAGAGGCCCTCGATGGCGACCCAGAGATCACGCGCAGTTTCGTCATCGGCCATTGCAGAGTCTAGGATGTCGTCGGCGACGGAACCGTACAGCCAACTGAGGACGGCGGAGTCGGCGAGAGTCCAGGCGGGGTCGCCTGGTTGTGTGATGCCGGAGCCATCGATGTGGGATAGGAGGCCGAACTTGAGGCACATGGTCCGGAAGAATTTGGACCATCGAGAGTAGTTGGCCGCCTTCATGTCGAGAGTGGTCGGCACGTGAGACTTGACGGCGACCGTGTAGTAGGGGTTGAGGACGGTCGGCGGTGCGGCGAGTGCCCCGGGGCTAGAGACAGCCGTGTCTTGAAGTGCTGTAAAGGCAAGATAGCGGTAGCGACCGCAGAGGCGATGGGGTGGATGAGGAGGCGCGGCATGGTGGGTGGTGGCTGTGCTAGACAGAGGAGGGAGAGGTCTCAGGAGAGGAAATCTGATACCATGTAGAGATTGGCACAATCACCACACAGCTAAAGGCGGGGGTGGCATTCTATTTATATATCCAAAGGGAGAGATTACAGGGCTATACTAGGCAAGAACAAAAGAAGGAAAGCGAAGGTAAGGAAAGCCTAATATAAGTAATCAATACTCTAATACATAAGTCCACAACAATAACATAAGCCCACATTCCATAAGCTTAAGAGTCTAATGCCTAATGGCATAATACAAGTCCACAAAATAACATAAGTTCAACTCTCATCTTTCAAAAGTCATCCATCTTGAAATCATTTAAATTGTTAGTAGCATCCATGTTCTCTCCTTCACCATGATCGATAGCATCGGTTGGAGCTTTTCACCACATCATCGTCATCAAGCATAATCTCTTCATCTTTCTCTTCATTGCCCGAATCGGAGTGTGGCTCCTCTTCTTCAACCACCCTTGGTGTAGATCTTGCACGTCAAGTGTAGGTCATAGTCTCACCATTACCGCTTCTAGGAACATTCTGACCTCGAAGCTTGTGTGATGTACCAACGGCTTCATCAACATGGTCCCATGTAAGGTCACCCACAACCACCTTGAGGTGGTTCAGCCAATGGGTCAACCCATTCATTGTGCCAATCAAACTCTTCTATAACCAAAGGGTCATAGCTTTTGCCCCCTTCCTCACGCTGCTTTTGAAACCTACTTGTCATCTTCTGGTTGTATGCAACAGACTTTATCATTCAATTTCTTTGCTCTAACTGGTTTCTTTTCTTATTATGGATCTACAAATCAGTGTTGTGAAAAACGGTATGCGCTCGACGTGGTACCGCTGAAATTAATTAGAAATATTTTAGAATTAATATGTTTAACGGGTGATTATGCGTTCATATTAATATATTTATTTACATTTAGAATTAATTAGAAATATTTTAGTTACATAAAGTTATTGTAAATTATCACTCTACAAAACATGTTTACATTTCATTGTTTATATTTAATCCAAAAGGTACATACTATGAATATTATGACACAATATTATAAACTAATTTATACATACAATGAATATTATGACACAATATTATAAACTAATTTATCGTACTTAGTGAATAAAAATAAGCTATTTTCGTGATTAAACGAGAAAAAATGGATGGTTGATCGGAAAACGGCCGATTAATCTGATTACGCGGTCAATTAATCGTGTGACTCCGTTAATTGCACTTCGATTAAACTATTCGTGACGGTTTAGTCACCGTCACTGATTAATCTGCCGACTAATCGGTCAAGTTGACCATTTTTCACAACAGTGCTACAAATGCCAAGCAAAGCAAACAAAATGAATAAATTGCTTGCTGAAATTGATATGAATGAACACAAAGAAGCTACAAAATGAGAAGCTAAAATTAAACACTTAATCAGCTTGACTTACAAATTCAAAGGTACTCCAATTTCGCTCACAATTGGATGATGAAGCACAAAGACTAACGATACGCTTCGCAAACCTTTGTAGCTCAATGGCTCGGCCACCATAAGCACGTCACCATTCAACTAAAATTGCAAATACATGCATATATTAGGATTTAGGAATGAAATTAACAAGCTGAAATTAGAAACGCTTAATAGGACTCTATGAATATATGTTTTGGCTTGCCATTTTATTCGAAAAGACCCTCCGCGTTGGTCGTCATAAAGAATGGCTTGCCTATCGATCTTGTTTCGCAGATTTGCATCTTCTACCATTCTTGCAAGCACATGACCCCCCTTAGCTCCCCAACATATGCATCATCATTCTTCTTTTGGATGTGAAAGAATTTCCTCGGCTTTAAATACAGAGCAGCTCCATGTAATGGGGTGTCCATTTGCTTCACCCAACGTTGATCAACAATTTTCATCATGCTCAACGTTGGTCAACAATTTTCATCATGCTCTTGAGCAAAACTCTTGTTTTGGGTAGAGAAGGTTGCCTTGATCTTTTGCTTTGCTTGAGCCATGAATGCTTCAACTTCCGGTATGGCGGGCTTCTCATCACCATCAACCACCCTTAGAGTGGTTGTGAAGCTCTAAGGCAATCCTCGATTGAATTCTAGAACTCCCTAGAAAGAATAATGTCATACATATTTTTCCCAGCCTTTGCCAATTTGGGTAGATATCTCAACGCATCTTTGTGCTTGTGCAAACTCAGCAAAGTAAGGAATACTGTGGCAAATCGAGTAGCTACGTGTCTCACAAAATCCATTCCACCTATCTTCTCCCTCATTGCACTAGCTTGAAATAAATAATAATTGTTTCGATGTAACCTTCCACTGAGAATTGGCCTGTAAATGAATGTAGTGACTTGCCGGGCACATGCAATAGGCTTATTAAATTCCTTCCAACTTCCCTATGTCTTCCAACATAAGACCCAAGCAGTGTGCAACACAAGGGGTCCAAAACAACGTAGGAATCCTCTCCACTAGAAGCTTGCCCGCTGCCTTATAGTTAGCACCATTATCAGTGATGACATGAACAACTTTTGTCTTCTCCAATGTTCTCAATTATCTCCTATAGCAAGTTGGCAAGCATCATTGCATCATGTGCTTTACTTGATGTGTCAATAAGAAGAAAGTCCCCTCCGGACTGTTGACAAGGAAGTTAATCAATTGGTGTCCCCTCCTATCCGTCCATCCACCCGACATGAGTGTGCAACCATGTTGCTTTGACGCATCCTCTTGCTTCATCCTTGACTTATCTGTCTCCTTAACAATCTCCTCAAGCAATGGCACCTAAGCTTGTAGTAACTAGGAGGCTTGTACCTAGAATTGTACTGTGCAATGACCTCCATAGCAATCTCGAACTGTCTTGAGTTTGCGGCATTAAATGGTATGCCACACTTATAGAAGAACTTGACTATCTCTAGGTTTGACGGCATGCCTTTCTTCCTTAGTCCTCATGCAGGACTTAATGCTAGTTTGAGCAGTCCCCTTGGAATGTCTTTAATCTACAACCTCTACCGAGTGTTAGTTGGAGCATATCACTAATGGACTTGGTCTCCTTTGCCTTCTTTCGTGCTGAAATGGACTTGAACTGAAGAGCAAATTGCTTTCTTTTGGCGGCTGTCCTAGAACTTGGCTGCACAATATAGACTTGGGACTACTTGCTGGTTGCTGTCACACTCACATCTTCATCTTCTCCTCCATCATCTAGGAAGAGTGTTGTGCCCTTCTTGTTCTTCAGCAAAGCCTCTCACATCTCTTTCATGATTACTATTGTAGTCTTAGCACATTTTTGAACATCTCCAAACGCACCCGCAAGATGTTCCTTAACCTTTTATTTCCTCACATTACCTTCCTGTCACAAAGGGAACATTGGACCAAATCTCGGTTGCCAATAACTGGCCAAAAACCATACTTCCATTCCATATCGTTAGACTTTACCTTCCGTTTTGGATCACCCATTTGATCATACGAGGCCTAGGAAGTTGCATTACTTGCGGTTGCCATTTTGGTGATACTTTACTGCCATACTCGTTGTCGACTAGGAGGCGGACAAGAAGAGATGGAGGCTAGTGGGGAGGACAATACTTGGATGGCGACCAGAGCAGAGGCGGAGTGGTGGACCCTGGCTGGAGGCGCTAGGTTTTCCTAGTTGCGTCGCTGACCCCGGTATGTCCTTGTACCCCTCTCGCGTTCTGGTCCTTACCCTGAGAACACCCCCCAATACACACACCCACAAAGTCATCTATGGCGTCCACCGCGCCGCCTCAGTGACGCCTCCGAGACGACATGACCGTGAGGCGGACGCCATAGTCCCCTCTGGCAAGGCGTGGCGTGACGAAGACCCGACCGCCTCGCTTAAGCGATGATTTAACAAGCATGCTACGAATATTGTTTCCCTTTGCTTTGTTAGATAGACAAGAAAATGTCAGCAGTCCATCTTTCTTCAGGTTATTCTGGCGGTTTTTTTCCTTGGCAATAAGTTAGTATAGACCAAGGCCTTGACAACAATTTCCTCCTAAATATATTTTTATTTCCTCTCTCATAACGTGCATGTAGTAGCATGAGTGGATGTGTCATGTGCAATGACAAGACATATGGGAGTGAGGCTTAACAATATCATTTTTTTGCAACTATCTCAGACCTTAGCTAGTAACTAAGAACCAGCCATTTCCAACTGGCTTACCAGTTGCCTTGTTTCTCTTTGTTTCCATGTTTTCTTTTGAATTTTGTTTTCCTTTCAGTTTTGCAAAACAAAAAACGTTATGATCTATATTCTGTTAAAACTGAAAAAAAACTCTGTTCTGCTTTGCTACGTTACGTTCCGATCCTCACAGTGAAATCAATTTACGGGTGAGAACTGGCCGGCTCCCACTAGGATTATAACACTGATGAGAACACGATCCTGTGTTTGGGCTTCTGCGTTACTGCAGAAGGTTTGCTCATGCGGGCAGCAAGGTTATTAAGTCGTAAAGTCAAGTCGAGTCGCCAGAGGGGCGACTTGTCGACTTGGTCCCTAGACTAGGAAGTATGTTAATAGGACATTGCATATACTAAGTTGTAGCAACAACTAAACACACATACATATTGTAAAGCATGAAACGAAGAGAAGAACAACATAAGCATGATGATGAGTCCATGATTTGCTTGTTTTGATCCCAACTTGTGCACAGAGAGAAATGTAAGTATCAAAGAAAGTAGAGCAGTGGAGAGGCATAAACTTGCTAGTGCATTACTAGTACTACGTCTACATTACTTGGCTACTTGCTAGTTTACTACTAGTACTATTACTACTACATTACTAGTACTACACTACTGCCTACTGCTACATTACTGTACTACTACTACATTACCACTTACTAGCAGTTAGCACACAACAATCAGCATTGCCAGAGCAAAGCAACAGCAAAGCAGAAGCAGAGCAGGGCAGCGAAGCAGAGCAAGGGAGGAACCGAGGAAGGAGAGGGGATGGGAGGGGAGTGGACCAGAGCAGGGGAGAAAGGAGAGCAGGGGAGAAAGGAGAGGAGAGTGGAGGAGAGCGGAGCACTGACCGGAGGTGGCAGCGGCAGAGGTGGCGGCGTACGGGCCGAGGCAGCGGCGGAGGTGGCGGCAGATGGGCAGAGGTGGCTGCAGCGGTGGAAGGGCAGCGACGGGTGAGCGAATGTGGCTGCGGTGGCGGATGAGCGGAGGCGGTGCTCGATCCAGGGTCTAGGGCTAGGGTTCAGCTCCAATCCTGGTATATCTAATGATCTCTGAATGTAGGCCCTCAAGTCGAACGGCTAGGCAAGCGCGATTAGTCGTCCAGCCACCCGACTAGTCGCTCCAGTTGAGTCGAGCACCACAGTTGTCATCCATATACCCAACTAGACGGCTAATCGTGGATTAGTTGACTTAATAACATTGGTAGACACATTAGCATTTAGAAAAAAAAGGGATAACATTGACAACGTATACACTATTGGCTATGCCGTTTTCTTTTCAGTTGTATAAGCATCATATAAATTACTTTGTTTAATCAGGTTTGGCATACATGGATGAATAGTGTGTGAAAATGATGCATTTGTACACACTTGTTTCCTTCATTTATGTTCATTTTTATGTAATTCATTGTCTTTATTCATTTATGTTCTAATTAACTTGAACTACTCTGCAGTACATGATAAGATTGCCAAAATTCAAAAGGAACTTTCTGATCTTCAAGCTGAGCTGGACAGAGTAGTTTACCTACTAAAAATAGCTGATCCTATGGGAGAAGCAGCTCGCAAGAGGGATATAAAGCCACGAGAAGCAAAACCCCTAGCATGTAATGATAAACCAAGAACCGAATCCAACAAGCAAAATAAAACTGCCCAAACCAAAGTCTCAATGGAGGAGAAGATCAAGGATTCTTGTTTTAACAAGACACAAATAGATAAACCTGCTGACGTAGAGAAGGAAGTCTCCGAACACAAAGAAAATGGCAGCAAACCTACATTCGTCATACCAAAACCTCAGTGGCTTGGCGACAAGAGGATCATAGAACCTGAAGAGAAATGTATAAAAGGAGAAAATGTTGATGCAGAGGAGCCTGCTAATTTTGTGGACTACAAAGATCGAAAAACTATTCTTTCTAATTCAGCCAGTGGGAAGGAACTCGAAGAGGCTGCTCCTGGGCTTATTTTACGGGAGAGAAAGTCTGCTGATAAGTCAGCTGCCAGTGAGGCAGAATCATCTTCGGTTGAGTCCGAAGCATCAGCTGCTGATGCTGTGGCCCTTTTGCTGAAGCATAAACGTGGTTTGCAAACTTCAGAAGACATGGAGAACGAGAGCGAACCACAGGCTAGCAAGAGAAAAGGGAAAAAGTCAAAACAAAAACGTGTACTGGGTCCTGAAAGACCAGATTTTCTTGATGCGGGTCCAGATTATGAATCCTGGGTGCCACCAGAAGGTAAGAAGAATTTAGTTGTAATGTCTTAAACATACCAAATTACCAATTACGAAATGAGTAAATTTATCCCTTGCAAATACTATTGCTGAATGTTCTGTAGGTCAAACTGGTGATGGGCGCACTTCATTGAATGATCGTCTGGGTTATTGAAGTTCTCACCCTGGAATTCTTCACTGTTTGTTTTCCAAAGAGATGCGTTAGCGGCCTCTGGTGTTACTGTATTTGGTCCATGAGCACGTGTTCAGAATCTTCGGATGGCAATCGAGCCTTTTTCTGTATGTGCTTCCCATATACCGGGGAAACACTGTAGCAGATGCCAAGAAGATTGCTTAGTTGCGGATAACAAGCATCGAAAGGGCATAGATGATAAATACATTTGTTGAGCTTCAGGATTTTGTACCGTACGTCATGGTAAATATGGTAAATACGATTGCTATTTGGTGTTCATCTTTGTTATTCTCCCTTGCAGCAGCTTAGTTTCCGGTTGTTAAAGTGGCTTGGATGTGGATTAATCATTCAAGCTAACTTGTATTTACTTAATTAAGAAAAAGTGACGTCCAAGAATATATGATTAGATTTGTTTAGAAAATACTTTCATAATACAATGGGTAAATTTCACAAAGCTACACATTTAAATTTCCATTTAAGTAAAATTGAAAGGTAGAAATTTTCAATAAACTACATTTCTGTCCAGGAAAGATGAGCACAGAAACTATGAGAAAAAAGCTCCGGATTGTTTAATCTGTAAACTAAGCATCCCCATAAAATTGTTACAGCATGTTTGCTGACACTTGACAGTCCCCTTCAATCTTTGGTGTGCATGGTGATTCATGACCCCCCCAAAAAAAAGTCTTGGGTTTGCATGGTAAATATGTTGGTACACTAACTGTTGATGTGAAGATTGCAAGGTGGTGTTTGGTTCGAAATTGTCATCACAATCGTAATAGGTATCAAAATAGAAAGCAATGCATCCAATTTTTGTTTCACTGGAGTGTAATCTCATTACAATCAGTGTGATTACGGAGTAAAATAGACAAACAATGGAGGAAGTACTAACTTTACATGTAATCAGGTAATCACAATATGGAGAAAAAGCTTCAAACCAATGAACCAATCACCACCTAAATTTGCTCCAAACCATTTCGTTTAAAAGCTAGTACCATTCCAAACAAACAAAACATTTTCTGCCTATTAGGTTTTGCATCGTCAGTCAATTTGAATGCATGTAATCTGCTTTAACTTCTGATAAATCATAACAAACCCTTGCCTTGGAATAGAATGATCCGCACAATTCAGGCGCTCTATACCATCTTGTTGCCACATAATCCTGCAAAACAAAAGTTTATATTGAAAAGATCATATGACAGTAGGCAATGCCTAAAGTACAGAAAACAAGGGTGGAAAGCTCCCCCAAGATGGTCAGTCCCCGAGCCCTAACTATTGGTTGTTGTCGCCATCTAGCGATTAAACACACGCGATCACCCTAGACGCACACACATGAGCACTTGGACAAGGTGAGAAATCGATCGCGTGAGAGACAACAAAGTTCTTTTTGCTGTGCAACCAACTCATGGCTTTTTTGGTTTTTCTTCTTATTAGTCGCTAAGAACTACATGCAGCAGTGGGCAAACATCCTACCCGACAATGCCGCCACGCTGCACACTGACCGTGCCATCCCACAATCCACACAGCATGTCGTTAACTAAACTCACGCAAACTCAGGCCACGACGCAGACGGCACACCTCTGGCCCATGCAACAGAATACATACAACTTTTATTCAGTTACGTAACAACATGAGATGACACATGAGAAAAGAACAGGCAGAAAGATGAACTTACTAAAGAACATCTTGGTGGCAAAAGAATGCCGTGTTCGGCGAACGTCCAATCTTCCTTGGAGATGTACATCTCATCCATGCTTCATTCCCTGGTGCCTCCAAGTCCTAGTTCTGCAAGTGTGCGCTACTAGATAGTCGATTCTGGCCGTCTGGTTTCACTGGCAAAACCAAAGGAACCTTTTGCGTGTAGACAATTACCAGCAAAACTTCAGATTGATTTGTGCACAGATGTTATGGCATACTGGTATATGTATCTGCCGTCCATTCAAGTAAGTTGGTTTCTGTGAAATGTTGAAGCATCTCTCTTCTTTCCTGTTTCTCTTAAAGGAGAGCAATACCTTGAAAATGATCTGGCGACCGGGCAAAGGCCAGAACCAAGTGGTTTGCAATGCATTGATTTATGATCAGCACTGCCATTTTGACAAACTCTATTATGAAATCTTGCTGCATTTACTGGTTTAGTTCGTTTAATTTTTTTCAGGGAAGTAGTCGATTTTATGTCACCACATCTTTTTAGCAGAGCTAACTTGTATAAAAGGAAATATCTTGCCCAATCAACATATATAGGAGCTACATTACAGCATGTCAGTAAGCTCTAGAATTTCACAAAAACAAAGTATTACTACAAGTCTACAACAACGAAGAAGCTACATAAAGTTTTCTCTAATGTCCAAGGGAGCAACGTAGGAGGGATTAGGTTCACGTCCCCGGTGGGAACTGGTCGAAGGTCGGTTGGTTTTCTGGAATCGGACCAAGTTTCGGTTCAACCGGTTGACCACTAGATAGTTTATATGCTATGCTATATTGTGCATTAATGTTTATTGAGCATGATGGAAACATTTAAACATGAAGAAACCCAAGAAAAATTAAACCCCAGAAAATCGGTAAGTTTTCAGGCTGTTTTCAGAACCGGGCAAGCTCTAGGATCTGCCCCGGTTCTGGTTTCCTGAACATTGGGAATGTTTAATATGTGATGCTAATTGTATTCTTTTTTAATAATTGATTTACTTCCACAAAAAAATTGTAAATCTCAGAAAAAACAAATGATGTTTTGCACTTGATTATTCGGAACATCATTAGTGACGCATCCGAAAGAGACAAGATTAACAAAAATGTAAATTTCGCTGGTAATTGGGAGTTGGGGCTGCTCACTATTACAGAAAAGCTTATCACAAACGGTTCGTAACCGTCATCACAGATGGTTTCTCGAATCGTCTATAACCATGTGTCAGTGATGTTACGGCATATCACAGACGGTTGAGAAACCGTCTGTGATAGAAAATATCACAGGCGGTTTCAAACTAAAACCGTCTGTGACTGTCTGTTACATCACAGACCGTTTTTAATCAAAAACCGTTTGTGATAAGACTTCCAACAGACAACCATTTTTTTATTTATTGGCTAGTCTCAGGAAATGCTAGCCATGCCCTATAGAAAAAGCAGATTACAGACTAAATAAACTCACATTACAACCATTTCAGATTACAGGCATTACATCCATTTCGTCAATCAACTCAGATTACATCACAGCGCGAAGCAGATTGCGTATAGATTAATATTGCATGGCACATCTCTTTCAGAAATGAAATGAACTCAGATATATTAACCAAATGTGACTCAATACCATTAACCAATTAATAGAATACACAACTACAATTTAAAAATTCACAACACAAGTTTGACAATTAACCCAAATGGTAATTCAGAAAAAATACAACTCCTGAAGTTATAAGGCAGCGTAGAACTCGCCTTTTTCATTTAAGACTTGACTGAGCAAGAAGGCACAAAGCTGTCCTCGAATTCGCTCCAGATCGGCCTCTGCTAACGCAGTTGTTACCTGATTGGGCATTTTCTTAGTGACAAGGAGTTTCATGTTGTGGCAAACGTAAAATCCACAACGGTTATTTCCCTTTCCTGCTGGTGGCACTACAAATATAGATTTGGTTAGTTCCAGAATCATTATTACGTAGTATATATAGGATTATTGTGTATAGTGGATACCAAAAACTTAAAATCGTGATTCAGCTTCACCCTTTTCTTGCCAGAAGACCCTCCATAAGCTTTGTACACTTTGAACGCACTATGTGATTGCAAAAGATTAGCCTCAGCTTCCAGGAGAAACTTACACGTTGAACAACCTACATGATCATGTTATCTTTGGAGGAAACGTGATTAATTTTGCGATAGGTTTTAAGTCGTGGCTGCTACTCTATAAGGAATCAAGGTAAATAACCCGATTCGTTGATGGATGAATTACAATGAGAACCCAGTGAAACCTACACAGGTATGTCGGCATGATCAAATAATAGAACAGAGTTGCGAGCATAGTGCAAATCAAAGTAGCACTTACCCTAGATTGTGGGGTAAAATTATGAACTCTTTATCTTTTTGAGCCGCCAAGGCCTCTTTGACATATTTATCGACAAATACTAAATCTTTGTCTATTGTTTGCTTGGAGACTATGTGTGGGTCCAGGAAACCCACCGGTTATTTGTTCTGTCTCGCTTCACGGATCATGTATCTAAATATACGAAAGCATTGAGTCATATATATATGACTTTTATCGGTATTACACGAATGTAGACTGTGATTGCACATACTTACAATGTTCAGCATCTCAAGAGCGCGGCATCGAGGGCGTCAAGGTTGAAGACGTCAAAAAGGTCCTTGAAGTCAGCTGTGAAGAATCCCTCCGATGACTCGTTGAATGGATGCTCAGGCTTGAAGCTGACCGAGATACTCGTTATGCGGTCTTGCATTGGCTTTTTAGCTTGTTCCATGCACCAATTCTGCAATCTAACGCAAGCCATAGAAAGGTTCTTCATGCGCTCTCCTGTTACAAAAGGCTCTCCTAGTTGGTATACTCGGGCCAGCGGGGCAATCGGATAGTCCAATTTCTTCGTGATCTGCTTCGCTTTGCCCTTGACTTGCTTTCTGCTATAGGGAATCTTCATGGGAGACAAGTGGCCACCATCCCACTGAAAGTCCTTTGATACAGGGGGCACGGGAGCCGATTTTGTTCCCTGTTGAGGTGCAGTAGATGACTCAGGCAGTTGGGGAAGCTCCGGTGATGGAGGACGGGCGTCCAGGGAGATGTCTCTGCTGGGCCACTGGATGAAAGTGCGAATGGCGTCTCCCAATTTCACGATCTCGTCATTTGGGGGCATTGGTAGCGGGACGATCTTGAAATTATCATTTACACCGTGCATGCTAACCATGAATCCCGGTGCCACAAGGGTGCCGTGCACCAGTGCCCCTTCAATAAACGGATACGCAACCCCCGAAGCAGCCAGAATAAGAATGGCACAATGGACAAGTCTCACTTGGAGAGTGCACCTCGTGGCCACCTATATAAATGTACACAATTAGCTACTGCGTCCAACAGCTATTTGTATGGAGCATTCAAGACATATTTGCCATGTTCATCTGTGGGAGTGGCGGACGCACAACTGCTCTTTTTGGTAGTGGGGCTGATTTGCCTACATACATCTGGGACTTGCGCAGGCTGATTATTGAGCCTTTCTTCGAGGCTTCTTATCTTATTGTTGAATTCTTCTCTTAGTCTTTCCTCAATCTTTTGTATCAGTCGTTCCTCTCGCTCTGCTTTGGTTCTCTACCTACTCCGGTATTTGTCTGATTCATCTGGGAATCCCGACTTCCAGGGAACAAAAACCCCTATGCCTCGCGTGCGACCAGGGTGTTCCTTGTTTTCCAAAGCCGTGGAGAGTACATCTTTCTCCCTGTCTGCCAAAAAAGTACCTTCGGAAGATTATGTACTCAACACTACCTGCAAGATCCCCACAAGTTATTTCACTTACGAAATTACGGACTAATTACGTACAAAATTGGAAGTTCGATATCTTACCAGGCATTGGCAAACTTCCTCGTCCGCGGGGTTTGTAAAGGAGACGGTGCTGGAAGACGTGGCACTTGACCTTGCTCTCAGCCAGTCTCTAGCACGCTGGTCAACGATAGATGCAAATGGCACACAGGCCTCCTCGTCCTCCCTCTCCCATTGGTCCCTCTTCCCGCGTACCCAGCGGTGCCAAGTCTGTGAGGGTGGGTGCTCCTTGCCTACAGGGCCTTGTGGGCTTCACTTTGACGCACGAATTCGTCCATCGTCTTCGTCTCAACAAAATTTTGCCATACGTCCTCAGCAATGAATCCATACTTAGAGAAGGGAGTCCTGTCCTTATTGACATATTCCTTGACAAGCGTGCTCTTGAAATTCTTTCACGCCTTTCCCGCCACTAGCAGTGCATACCGTCGCATTGAGCTCACAAAGTCTTCTGGGATATCAAACGAAGACATAATTTTTGTCACCAAGTCATTGCGGCTCTCATCAGTCAGCGACTTCTAGGATGGACAGGTGATGGGGACCCGTTCCCGTGCAACTATCCCGCAACACATGGCTGTAATGTCAACCGTCATTGCTGAGGTAAATCTAGAGTTTGGCCTTCTTGACATACAATCGATAGTGGATAATGTATAATGTATATGGAATTGTAGATGAAGCAATATCAGTAAAGGAAAGTGTCGGCGTTTCGAGCACCGGCAAGTAAATTTGTAAGTCTAAGGGGTCGCGCGTTCCACTCCCTGAATGGTTAGACTCAGAAGTCCAAGATGTATACTGGTTCGGGCTGAAGATCCCTACTCCAGTTCGTGTGGTGGCGTTGTATTCTCTTTAGTACAGATGACTGCACAAGGTTTACAAGCGAGAGTGCCAATGACTTAGCCAGATGGGTTTGATGGCGCTCTCTCCTGCTTTTTAAGGGAGTTCCTGCCTTCTTTTATACGAAAGGAAGGGGCAGGTTACATCGAGAATTGGGAGAGGACGAGACGACCTACCCTAGGAGCTTCGGTCCTTCGTTCTGCTGACTGATCATCGCTCAGTCTTGCCCATGCTGGGTCGGTAGCTTAGTTGGTCAGGGCGGTTAGGTATTTCTCCGGGAAACGGTGTACCTGCCCTCTGCGAACCTTACGGGTGTTGACGTTCTGCGCTGGCGTGGCGCCGCCGGAGAGGGCGTGTCTTCGCATCAGTATGCGACCGGTGATGGGGATCGGGAGCATGACTTCGGTCAGTCATTTAAACCCTCTGGGGAAGGAGCCACCTGCCCTTGTATAGTCACTTTGATTGACCCCGTTCGTGGGGTACGTGGCGGTTGTCTGGTAGAGGCTTCGACACGCGGCCCTTGGCAGGGGTGGTCTTGGCACGATCGGAGTCAGGGGATTCCGACCTGCTGCGAGGGTCGGGAGCCCTGCTTGGTCGGAGCCGGGGGGCCGTCTCGCTGAGGAGGTCGGGAGCTTAGCTCGGTCGGAGACATTCCCCTTGGTCGGTCGGGAAGGGAAGTCCCGTGTGGCTTTGCAGTGCTTGATCGGTGAGTGGGTGGAAGCGGCCTGTTGGGCTTGAGCTGTGCTTGAGGCCGCTGGCTGATCACCTTGGGCCGTTGGGGTACCCCTGTTATAAGTATTCGTCAGAAAGAAAACTAATTAAATAAATCAGATGCATATATACACAAAGTTATTTTGAATTTCGAGCATCTCATTACAAACAACTTTATTATCTTCTAGAGTACACTTAAAATCATAACTCCACTTGCTTATTCTTTTGTATAAAAATTAGCCCTTCATGATGATCAACGTGTGGGTAGCTAGCTTCGTCGGGTTATTCTTCCTGGACTGTGATGCTCTTTCTGGTAGGAGGCAACTCATCAAATTGATTGTATTCTTCCTCATCTACTACATTCTTTACTCTGACAATCCTCCTTTTTCCCTAAAGAACTATATGTCTCTTCTTGTTGGACGGGTCGATTACATAGAATACTTGAACAGCTTGGTTAGCGAGTATGAATGGTTCATCTTGGTATCCGATGCGTGCGAGGTCGACAGTAGTGACACTGTACTTATCAACCTTCACGTGCTAGAGGTGGACCCAACGACACCGAAATAAGGAGATCTTGAATAGTACATAGTCGAGCTCCCAAATCTCCTCTATGAACCCATAGTAGGAGCTCCTTGTTGACCCAACAGTGTTGAACGCATATATACGGACACCGTTGTTCTGGTTTGTGCTCTTCATATCCTGATCTCTCGTATAAAATGTGTACCCATTTAAGTCGTATCATTTCCATGTTACAACTGTAAATGTTGGCCCTTTTGCCAACCATGTGAGCGTATCACCTAACGAGGTCCTAGTGATGGGCCGCTCCTTCAGCCATCTGTTAAACTGAAGGTTATGCTGTCTCGTGATCCAAGACTCTTGCCGCGTCAGATTCTCTTGCCGTAGCGTGCTTATGCTCGTCGATGTACGGGACACTACGACCATGTGTTGCAAAACCGTGAAATGAGCTTGAGCATAGGAAGCCAGATCAGGCGTGATTGCTTTCCTTTCGATGGTCCCGATGCCCTGGAGTCTCCCCTCATGGCGAGATCGAGGCACACCTATTGGTTCGACCTGAGCCATGTAATCGACACAGAACTCTACAACTTCTTCGGTTGCATAACCTCGACAATGCTACCCTCCGGCCGAGATCGATTCCGTACGTAGGACTTGAGAATTCCCATATACTTCTCGAATGGGTACATGCTACGTAGGAACACGGGCCCGCATATCTTTATCTCTATCACAAGGTGAACAACGAGATGGACCATGATATCGAAAAACGACGGAGGGAAATACATCTCAAGATTACATAGAGTCATCATCACCTCAGCCTGCAGTGCATCTAGTGCTTCGGGATCGATGACCTTCTGAGCAATTGTGTTAAAGACATAATACAACCTCGTGATTGTCTCCCGGACCTTGATTGGCAAAATACTTCTAATTGCCACAGGGAGCATTTGTGTCATCAGCACATGACAATCATGAGACTTCATACAAACTAATTTCAAATCTTGCATCGAAACAAGTCTCTTCATGTTAGAGGAGTAACCGGACGGAACTTTCACACCATGCAAGCACTAGCACAGTTCAGTTCTCTCGGCCTTAGACAAAGTGTAACAAGCAGGTTCGCAGTATGTTCGGCCTGTATCTGTCTCTTTTGGTGCTAACTCAGGTCTTATGCCCATATCGACCAAGTCAAGCCGTGCATTGATACTGTTCTTTGTTTTGCCTTTAATATTCAATAAGAGACCAATCAAGCTATCACAGACATTCTTCTCAACGTGCATCACGTTGATGCAGTGCCGAACTTCTAGGTGCTCCCAATAAGGTAGGTCCCAGAATATTGATCTCTTCTTCCGCGTGCTCTTCTCACGGGACCTCCATTTACGCCTCTTTCCAAACGCAACATCCAAGTTCTTAACCATACCATGAACATCTATCCCACTTAAAGGCTTTAGAGCTGAACCGTCTTCGTTTGTTCCATCGAATTGTTTTTTCATCTTGTGGTATGGGTGATTCCTTCGAAGGAACCTACGGTGATGCATGAAAACGGTTTTGCGCGAGTGATTTGGCCACACACTCTCAGTATTGTCTAAGCAATGAGTGCAGGCTTTGGTTCCTTTTGTACTCTGGCCTGATAGGTTACTAAGGGCAGGGTAATCATTTATGGTGCAAAACAAAAGGCAGTGCAAAGTGAAGTTCTCTCGTTTGTACGCATCCCATACCTGTACCCCGGGAACCCATAGTATTTTCAGATCTTCCACCAATGGTGCTAGGTACACATCAATATTGTTCCCAGGTTGTTTCGGTCCTTGGATAAGCATAGACAACAAAATATACTTACGCTTCATAGACAACCAAGGAGGAAGGTTGTAGATACAGAGATTCATGGGCTAAGTGCTATGCCGGCTGCTTATGTTACCGAAAGAATTCATTCAATCTGTACTCAATCCAAACCTTATATTCCTCGGATCCTCACCGAATTCTTGCAACCTCCTATCGATGTTTCTCCATTGGATGGAATCAGCAGGGTGCCTTAGCATTCCATCGTTCTTACGCTCCTCCGAGTGCCAACGCAACAGTTTTGCCTCATTTGGGTTCGCAAACAAACGCTTCAAACGAGGAATTACAGGCAGATACCATGCCACCTTAGCAGGAGGTCCTTTCATCACCTGGATGCCCTCGCTGTCATCATCTGAATGACTCTTACGCTTGTACCGGGATGTGTTGCACACAGGACATATGTGCAAGTTTGCGTACTCTTGGCGGTACAGGATACAGTCGTTCGGACATGCATGTATTCTTTCTACTTCCATTCCCAAGGGACAAAGAACCTTCTTAGCTTTGTAGGTGGTTGTCGGCAACTCGTTTCCCTCAGGAAGCATGTCCGCCAATAGACGTAACAGCGCTGTGAAACTCTTGTCGGACCAACCGTTGCTTGCTTTCAATTTCAGCAGTTTAAGCACGGATGACAACCTTGTGTATTTCGACTTGCAGCTTGGGAACAAAGGTTTCTCCGAGTCCTCCATCAAGCCCCGGAATTTAACATATTCTCTATCATCACGGTTCCCTTCTACATCGCGCAGCATCTGATTCAGATTATCTTCCTGCAACCTATCCTCATCGGAACAACAATCGATATGGTCATCCGACATATCATTGGCTTCGTCGACCATGTTAATATTACTTGCTTCCTGTATCTCCTGCTCTTCACCGTGACTGGTCCAACATGTATACCCCCTTTTGAAATCCCTCATAATCAAGTGTGCTTCGATCTGCGTAAAGTTTAGAAACATCTTCAGATTCTCACAGTTAATGCACGGACAAGACATAAACTGCACCCCCTTATTAAACATATCCTCTTCTGCAGCTCTTTTAAAAGCGGAGACGCCATTAATGTACTCGGCACTCACACGGTTCTTAGTGTACATCCATATTCGGTCCATCTACGTCAAGCATATAGCATTTATTGTTAAATATTAAAGTACACTAGGTGTCCGTATGCACACATTGCTAAATTATAACCAATTACTACCTTCGAACAAAACAAACAAATGGATCTACAAGCTAGATATCTAAACACAATCTTTAAATTAATTCTCTCTTCACCAAACTAGCTACCTAAATCTTATATATAATAATGCAGTTAGATTTAACCAATTACTAACCTTTGATCACAAAGAACTTGCACATGCATGGACCTACAAGCTAGATCTAAATAATCTTTAAATTCTCTCCTTACCAAGCTAGATCTTGAATATAATGTAATTACCCATTACTAAATTAACCTTAGGTCAACAAGATCACATATGGATCTACAAGCTAGCTAGATCTAAACAATCTTCAAATTTCTCTTCTAAGTAATATCTTGAATATAAAGCAATTAATTAGAATCTAAGAAATTATATACTAATTAACCTGCTTAAATATAGAAAAGAACAATACATGGATCTACAAGCTACATCTATATACAATCTCTCTTTAAATTCTATCCTTACCAAGCTAGATCATGAATATAATGCAATTAAAACCCATTACTACCCTTATATAGAAAGAACACATGAATCTACAAGCTACATCTAAAAAATCATCAAATTCTCTCCTTACCAAGCTAGATCTTGAACATACTGCAATTAGACACCATTACTAACCTTAAATCACCAAAATCAAATGGATCCTCAATCACCCTTCAAAATCAACGGTCTTCTTTTACCAAATCGCCTCACAGCCGCAGCCAAATGAAAATAGATCCTGAAACCCTAAAATGCACCAAGTGGCTCGGGCCTCTGTATTATATATCGCTGATAGATATCACAGACGGTTTTATAAAAAACCCGTCAATGATAAACATAGTATCCCAGACGGTTTTACAATAAAACTATCTGTGATATATGACAGACGGTTTTATTGTAAAACCGTCTGGGATAATACCTGATATTACAGACGGTTTTTTTATAAAACCGTCTGTGATATCTTCACAGACGGTTTTGAACTAAAACCGTCTGTGACATTGATGTATACCGCTGAGGCGCTGACGGTTTTTGTAGGGTACCGTCTGTTACATTGATGTATACCGCTGACGGTTTCTGTAGGGTACCGTCTGTGATGATGTCACTGACGGTTTCAATATAAAACCGTCAGTGATGTTAATCGTCACAGATGGTTTTGAGGAACCGTCTGTGATGAGGCGTCTAATATAAGCTTTTCTGTAGTAGTGGCTGCTCATGATAAAAGAAGGCACTAACTGTACGGAAACAACCTCTAGGTTCTTGAGACAAGTGGCAGTGACAAAGACTTAGATGGTTCCTACATAGTGCAATGCTGCGTTGTTGTATTTCCTGGTGACTCCTAATCCTAACAATATAATGTCCAATAGGTAGAGATCATCTCCAGCTAGCCATAGCAAGAGTGATGTGTTGGATAAGTATCTGGTGCAACAACCATGCAGAGCTGCAACCACACCGTTCAGTGCTGTCTTGAGGAGTACATGCTTGTGCACTATTTTACTGGGTTGAGCAGTGGGCTCACTGAAATAAATTTCTGAGATAGTTCGGACGAAAAATAATTCAGGGAAAGCTTACCCAGTTATGTTTATCTCTATTATTTTATAAGCGACTCATCAGTAGTTAACTGCAATCACCACAACTGTATAGATTGTCAAACAATTAAGCAGACATGTACGCAACATAGCACTCCCTTCTCAACACTCTTGTTCTTTTTAGTTACTGGGATTACTTAAAGTTGATGCCAAAAGTTCGAAACAGTTTATGCTTTTGTTGTTATACAAATTTCCTGCAGCTATATGACATGTTGGTCAAATAATTTGCTAGAAATCATAGCTTTCTTGAATCCACGAACTACTACAGAATAGTACATCACTATCGCTTCATCTGTGTCGGTTCTTAAGTTTTTAGGAAAAAACGATTGTGATAGATAACTTAGGAGGGGCATTAATAATAATCACTATCGGTTCTCAGGTTAGAAGTGATTGTGATGTAGCACTAGAAACATCACAATCGATTTTTATGCGAGAAGAGATAGTGATGTGCGTGGTCATCACTATCGGTTCCAACAAAAGAACCGATAGTGATGTGATGAACGTGCACATCACTATCGCTTCTCACAAAAGAACAGATAGTGATGTGCACGTTCGCATCACTATCACTTCTTTTGTTGGAACCGATAGTGATGATCATGCATATCACTATCGCTTCTTGCATAAGAACCGATTGTGATGTGCACGTGCTCATCACTATCGCTTCTTTTATGAGAACCGATAGTGATGTGCGTTCACATCACTATCGCTTTTTAATTGAGAACCGATTGTGATGTGCCTCGCTAGGTTATTTATACCACTCGAGCTGAACTCTTCTCTGTTGTTGTTCCAGAGGAGATTTTTCCGCCGTCACCCGAAAAAATAGCTCATATTCTGTGGTTGGAAGCAATACTTAGGTGAGTGTACGTCATTGTATCAGTTGCTATGTGTTTCAAATGTTTTAACTGTAGCTTCGTGTGTGAAAAGGTTATTTGTATGTATGAAATTTTCACAATTTTTGTCAATGGATTGTGTTATGTAGCTATTATTGCAAGAAAAAGAAGGCACTCCACATCAAATCGTTTATGGAAATTTTCTAAATACTTGGACTTTGAAAAAGTTTTTTAGTATCACAAAGTATGTCCTGCAAAATTTGAAATAATTCCTACTATGTTTGCAAAAGTTATGGTATTTTCACTCTTTGATCAGATATTTCTGCAAATTCAGACTTCATGGTTTGTCTGGAAAACAAATAGTGCAGTGAACAACATTTGCGTCGGTTATATTAAAAACCCGATAGTGATATTGGAGAATTTATGTCGGTTTCTCTTAAAAAACCGAAAGTGATGATCATCTATTGCTATGGTAACTATTTGTGTTGGTTTATAGAAAAGACCAATAGTGATATTCAGCATTTGTGTCGGTTTTATTGTAAAACTGATAGTGATGTTATTTTTGGTAAAAAAACATACAATGCTATGGGAACTATTTGTGTCGCTTTTCACAAAAAAACGATAGTGATATGGTAGCATTTGTGTAGGTTCCAATGGAAAAGCGACACAAATAAATACCCTATTTGTATCGGTTCGCAAAGAAAAGCGACACAGATAAATTTCTATTTGTATCAGTTCTTGTAGGAATGCGATACATATAACTATACTATTTGTATCGGTTTGTAAAGAAAAGCGACACAGATAATTTCTATTTGTATCGGTTCTTATAAGAAAGTGACATAGATAACTACACTATTTGTATCGGTTCTCGAAAAAAAACCCGACACAGATGGTTCTATATATGTTGGTTTTTCAATGAACCGATAGAAATGGTAATGCTTAATTCAGTCAGTTTCTAAATGAACCGACACAAATGTGGTTGTGTGAAACCTAACCTGGCCACCAGAGCGCGCGCCTCCTCACTCCACACTCAATTCCCCACTCCATTGTGCAGACCGCGCTGCCGTCGATCGCCTCCGCCACCATCGGTCGCCTCCGCCGGTTTCCTCCATGGGTCGCCTTTGCCGGTCGCCGTCGTTGGTCGCCTCAGCCCCCCAGGGTCGCCGTCGTCCTCCCCCGCCACCCTTAGCCGCCGTCAATCCTCCCACCCCACCTCGGGCTTCCGACTGCCTTAGGCATCCTTGGGCTCGTGCTCCGCCTCCAGCCTCCGTCGGCTCGTGCTCCGCCCACCTCCCTTCGGCTCCACCGGTTCCCGCACCGTCTCCTGTGAGCTAAGGTAAACCCTAATCCTTTTGTGATGCAGACCAACAGGATGATTAAGGTAAACCCTAATCCTTTCGTTCGTTTGTGGACACAAATGAGCCACTTGTGTTACAGATTATTCTCAATCTCTGTGTTTCTATGGGTGTGGTAAGAAAGTACACTTTCATATATGTGCTTGTAGTGTGCTTGCATGGTGTATGTGCTTGTCTGTCTTCATGTAATCTCTGAAAACTGTGTGGCTGATTTGAACTTCTATAGTTCTATGTGCCGGTTTTTAGTAGTAATCCAAACAAAGTTAGGAAATTGATTCAATATGTGTTTTAGTCCAGCCTTGTTACGGCTACTGTTTTGCTCCTGGTATAAAATCTTCATATGTGATTTTCAGATTCCCATGATGACTTGTTTCCGTATTCCTCATTCATTCATGATTATCCATTGGAGCTAATATTATTGCTAATTCACTATTAATAAAAGAAGAGGTTAACATCTAACTCTTGTTTTGTGAAGAACACGTAGTTATTTCAATCTTGCATTTGAAAAGGCTGTTTTGCCAGACTGAAGAGAATTGCATGTGCTTCAAAAGAAGTTCATAAAAAATGAACAGAATATAGGCATGTAAGGTAATTGGTGCTACCCAAGTCCAGTAGCAGGGTGATAAATATAGAAAAGAATGTTTGTAAGCCATAAATTGAACATAATAAACTGGAAAGTGGTAAATTAATATATGGAAAAAAAGAACAACTCATACCTCTCAGTTGATTATCAGATATCCTTGCCTATCAATCATGTACAAAATCATGATTACACTGTCATATTCAGCATCTGGAAACTTCAGAGGCAACTTTGTGGTCTCAATATCAAATGCACATACATGAACTTCTGCACGCTGAAGCAGATCTTCCCTTCTCTGAAGCAAAACATCAGAACCAGACACATTGTCCACATCGATAGCAAATCGATGCACACACAAGATCAACAGACCATAGGTCACAAAACACAAACGATTCATACCTCAGTAAGCTTAACATATTGCAATTAGCTTGTGCATTTAAACTAAAACTTTGTGGTTCTTTTGAGTATTATTATGCAACTTAAATTAGATCACTTTCTTCTATTTTGCAGCATATCAATATAGCTCAGAAGAGCTTAGACAGCTCTGCGCTCAACAAGTTACGAGACCACTTATGTCAGTGGTACTGGATGGAAGTTATCTCGCAGATGGGTAGGTTTACAGATTCTGAAAGCTCCTACTAGTCCATATGTGAACAATATTACATATGTGATGCGATTGCATGTGTACTGACTGTGAAGCATGTTTGAGTTCTGTTTTGTGAACGAATGTGATATGTGTTGTAATAAAATATTTGTGTTCTTTGAATATGATATGTGCATAATGTGTGCTATTACTGTGTGAATGTGATATGTGTATAATGTGTGCTATTGCTGTGTGAATGTGATATGTGCATACTGTGTGAAATATGTGCTGATTGGAGGGTGAATTGAAAAATAGCACACCCTCTCATCTCTATCGGTTCTGAGAAAAAAAACGATAGAGATGAGCGTATCATCTCTATCGGTTCTTCTAAAGAACCGATAGAGATGAGGTGGTCATCTCTATCGCTTCTTGTAAAGAACCGATAGAGATGATGCACTCATCTCTATCGGGCAAGAACCGACTGTAATAGCGTCGTCTCATATCTGTTTCATGACTTTGTGTCGCCACCAGAACCGACTGTGATGATAAAAAAAAACCGATTGTGATGTATATTCGTGTAGTAGTGACGTGTTAATGCTCGAGCTTGCCTTCGACACTCCAAGAAATATTCACTTTGGAACATGGAATAGAACAATCAGGATCTGCAGATTGGATTCCCTCAATCATGATCGATCATTTTTTACGTGTTTCTTTGGTTAAGTAATCAATCTATTTCACATCGTTGAAACAAAACTTCCAGAAGAAACTTCATTAAGACAGTCATCCTGCATTGCAAGGATTTTCCTTGCCGCTCCTGGAATTACAGCTACTCATGTGTAAGCTAAGAAAGTTCACATCATGCCCCTCGTAGAAAAATTTGGAGCAAGATTGCCAAAATGGAAAGGGAAACTATTATTCCCAGTGGGCAGGCTGACCATCATGAACTTGATTCTCTCTTTGTTGCCAAACTATCCCTTAACTGTTTTCCTACCAGCAAAGTGGGTAAAAAAAATCATCATTCCCTTGGAAAGGCTGTGACCAAGCTAGTGGCGGCCTGGCGGGCATTGCTTAGTTAAAGTGGGTCAGGATATGCCGCCCATAAAAGCTCGTTGGCCTAGGGATCTCTGATCTTGAAAATTTTGACCGGCGCTCCGACTAAAATTGCCGTACTGTTGCATTTCCCGATGCTTCCGAGTTAGGGGTGAAAATGGACCGGATACGGATGGATAATAGTTTTACCATATTTGTTTTCATATTTTTTTTCGGATGCGGATACGGATAGTTCGGATACGAATACGGATAATATCGAATACAGATACGAATCAAATACGAATCGAATCGGATACGGTTTCGAATATTTATCGGAACATGATAACCCTTTAGATTGTACATAAAAAATCAACGAAAACACATAACTAGTTGATTTGATCAAAATATTTTTGAAAATTAAACAAATATAAGCATTTTCATTCACTTAGATAATAGTTAGATACCATGTCGCAAACAAAATTATATAAGACTTAGTTTATCACACACACATATGATTAGTTCATCATACACGTAGATTAAAACATAAAATGAAGGTAATCCTTCCTCAGAGATACAAATGAAAGCAAACACATAACACACTAAAAGTTTAATAATACTTAGATATCATGTTTCTAGGAAAAGTATATAATACTTACATGTAATGTAATGACCCAAGATTTATAATTTTTTTGAATTATGTTTAAAATAATAAATTATGTATTTATGAGTTTTTATGCATTTTTAGCTACTTATTTAAAATATTTTCCTATTAAGAATAGAAGTTTTTGAGAAAAATTTAAAATCTGATAAAATCTTGAAATTAATTTTTTAAATGTTAGATTGTTTCTGGAACTTTCTAAAATCGTAATTTTTGGAGTTCGTTTACTAATTTTAATAATTGAAACTTGCTTTATGGATTAATTAAATTAGAAAACAATTTTGAAATTAAGAAGCCTTTTTGGACCAAAAGAGTAGTCTTGGTCCAACCCACATGTATATCCGGATATCCGACCCATCAATATCCGGATTATCCGAATCCGTATCCGACAGATAGTGAGCTACCGAATCCTTATCCGTATTCGACAAAAAAAATTTGTATCCATATCCGATCCGATACTATCCGATAAATATCCGATCCGACAGAATCCGTATCCGAAAATATCCGGATTGGTCGGAAAATATCCGATCCGTTTTCATCCCTATTCCTAGTCCTACTCTAGCAAACGACTGGGATCCTTGGCAGTTTGAATGGAGACTGCCAAGTTTGCAGTCTCCATTCAATCTAACCGTTGGATTGAGCGAACGGACGGCTGAGATCGAATAAAGATGGCTTTGGTACAGTAACTTGCTACAGTACTCAGGAAAAATCTCACGCGGCGCTTTCCGATCAGATGGTTTCCGATCGGATGGTTGAGTGGGGACTGCAAACTTGGCAGTCCCCACTCAAACTGCACCAGATCCCTGTCCCTAGCAAACGTGTGAGTAAACTCACTGGCTAAGTTCACTGGCATTATCAACGCAAGTTAAAAGTAAACTCAGCACAGATGGTGAGGAACAAGGGAATACTGATAGGTATTTATCTCCCTTCACTTCGTTCCTCCTCTCAAGTGAGCTGAATGCTGTGATTGGAAAAAAACACACTTCTGCCACTTTTAAGGAGGATAGTCATGATTTTCACCGAGCATTCACCAACCAACTTTACTCTGACACTACTGCTGCCAAATTGCTAAGCAGCCTAAGCTAGTATCCTGAGACACTGACATATGGGTCCAAATTCCAAAGTCCACGATTATCGTCATATCAAGAACATGGTCGGTGTTGACATGCTTTCTTGGTCAATGTTTCCTTCAATTTATTTGCAAAGCTCATTCAGTTTTCTACTTGTGCTTTTTAAGAAAGATCTGAGGTACCCATACCAGGATCAAGTGCTGTAGAGACAGAGGCATGTTGATTTGGGAAAATTGCGTGTTGGCCCTACACTCTTTATTTATAGTGTCAATTACAACTGGACTCGATTCCAACTTGATTCTAATCCGACTCAATTATAGCTATCTTGTTACTAATGTAATACCTTACTAGGACATTTAATTTAACCGAACATATAGCCAAGATGATGGCAAATGCCACAATCAAGACGTTTACCTTTAATAAAGTTATCTCCGGCGCCACGATTGGCACCACCTCCAAAAATGTAGTCTTTGCTGTTCGCACCACCCCCACCCCACCGTGTCCAACACCTCCACAAAGATGCAATCTCCTAGTGCCATCACCTATACCACCATCAACCACAATACCTGCCATGATCATCACCTCAACCACCTTCAACCCAGCCTCAAGCCTTGGTCTCCACTATCTCCACCTCTATCCTAGGGCCACCCCGTTGTACAATCCCATTTTTTTCCTCTTTGAAAAGCTTTTTGTGTAGTTTAAACTTCTAAAATTTTTCATCATTTTATTTGGTAATTAAAGGTTAATATAGGACTTTCGTAAGTCAAAAATATTTAATATGATTAATGATCAAGTGAACAATAGTAAAAATTATTTTATTTGGGTTCCTTATGCTTGAAAGTATTTTAAAGATTTTTCTGGGAATTTTTCTAGTGTATTTGCTATTTTATTTGAGCTCTTTTGCATTTTCTAAAAAGAAAACTAAATTAAAAATGCTGGAATTGTATCGAGCCAAAACCCAGCACAAGTTCTCATCCCAGTTAGTCCAGTTCGTAGCTTGCACTGTGCCATAACCCAACCCGCCAGCCCGTTTCTTGTGTGTCGTTGACATGTGGGATCCACTTATCAAAAGTACTGTCCATCGTCTCTGAGATGGACACTATGTCTATGTCGTGCATACCACCGACTCCATTGCAAATCCGATGCTACATGCATGTCAAGGCCGCTATAAAGGGAGCACCAGCATCACCTTGATCTCCTCGTTCAAAGCCCTAACCCTAGATACCAAGATTTGTCGCCGTTGCGACGTAATCCAAGGTTTTTCGAGAGCATCGCTGCTGAGTTTCTTGCTGAATTCTACGTCATTGGTGAGTATCTATCTTCTTGGTCTATGTCCTTAGGTTTGCTTTGAGGTGTTCTACCTGGTGCGCACCTTGTCGTCGGAGCATCATTAGAGGTCGTGGTCACCATAGAGGTCGTCGTTGTCGATGCTTTTGTGGTCACTAACATCACCAAAGTCACTGTTGGCCGCGACACCTGTGTCATCTTTTTGCCTTGTCAAGCTCATGCTAGGGGTACGACCTAGTGGTCCAGATGAGCTGTTGGTGAGGTTTTGTGGTTCGTTGGAGTTCTCCATCGTGGTTCCATCGCCATATCTTCATCGGCAGTGACTATTGGTCCCCGTGCTGGTGTGTGTTGAATTTTCATTGTCATCCATGTCAGTACACGCTAACTTGGAGGCATAGCTGTGATGCCATTCACCAATTTGCCAAATGCTGAAGTTGCGCCATCATTCGCTGCCATTACCATCATCTTCCCCAATGAGGACGCCAACATGGTCACCATGTCAGATCCATGTGTGTACCACGTTTGTGCCAGATTAGTGCCGCGCAAGCCAAATTCTAGATTAGATATAAAGTAGACTGTCTACTGTGAGCCATGTCTATGACATGTGAGGTCCACATGCCAATGAGGTAAAGCTGTGCGCCATGTCCACCGTGGACCATACACTATGTCCGTGGACTTGGTCTATAGATCAAGGGTCCACATGTTAGCCTCTGATTAATTTCTGGGATTTTGGGAATTAATTAGAAATTCAGAAAATCAGTTGGACCCACTTGTGAGTATCTCAAAGAGGAATATTCTTGGAATATTCTCATTTATCTCTCAATTTATACTATTTATTTGTTTGATAAAATCTTTCGAGAGTCTGTTCTCCTTCATACGAACTCTGATTGAGTCTATTCAAATTCCCAAATTCATCTAAAATCAAGCCCTACATTTCAATATATTTTATTTAATTTTTGGTGTTGGTTTTGTCTATGTTTTGTATTTTCACTATTCATTTTGCTTAAAGGTTGAAGTGCCAAGAGCGTTTGAAGATGAAGAGTTGATTCAAGACCAAGATTTGTTCCTAGGCAAGATGTGCTTTGATCAAATTGAAGCCAGTTTTATAAAAGTTATTTTGTTTCAAACTGTGGTGACCTGCATAATTAACCAAGTGTAACGACAGTAACACCACCATTACTTTAAGGTAATTACACTGAACTCGGCATATTAGCTAATAAAATATCGGTTACACCCGACACTTTATCTATTAATACATCGTGTTCAGAGTGTTACAACAGAACAATAATTAGTGACTGAAATGGAAACTTATTACAATCCATTGCCACACAGAGCTACAAGTCCATGAGTACAAATTTACACATATTACCCGTTACAACAAAAATTAATTAAACATCGACGCTAAGTTCCCAATGGATCAATAGTTGCTGCCATGTGGTCCACTACTTCACCCTGTCCTCTTGGTAGTCCTCCTCATAATCATGACCTTGCAAGTAGTCCTCACCCAACGCCTTGTAGGCATATCCATGGGGATCTGTAACCTAGCTGAACACCTAGCCACTGGTGAAATTTTCTAAGTAATGGGGGAGTTAAGCAAGAGTGACTACAATAGTACTCAGCATGCATTAATAACAACATGCATCACATGAATTTTTCCATCATCCATCGCATATACATTTCTCTCAAATTCATTTGTACAAAAATAGGATTTTATTAGGAAAACGTTTGATTCATGTTTTAATTTCTAAAGTAGCCTCCAATCCAGGAGATAGGTATGATTTCATGATTTGACCCTGTGTAGGTTTGTACCACTTTACCTATAGTGAACCCAACCTCAGTTGAGAATCTAGAACGTTTATCACTAAGGTATTAGATCTCCAACCCTGGTAGTTGATGAGTCGTGGTATCCTCGACTGTTCCCCACCTACTTGTAGCATACGAGTTGTATCCCGACTTCAATGCACATCGGCGATACTCATCTCACAGCGTTTAAATATAGTGCCCTTTGCCTTAACATTTTTGCCCCATGTGCCTTATTGCTCTTGCCAGCATCCCTGGTCTTACCGGTCTTGCCCGACAAGCCTTACCGGTCTTACCAATATACCTCACCAGGCTGATACTAGTCTTACCAACCTAGTTATCTATACATACCTGTTGCGGAGATCATACACCTTCATAGGACAACCTTTTCTGGTCATTTCCCCGCACTATGGTTGATACAAAATTATACGGCTCATTGCCTGAGTGTAGTTTGTTCGATCTTATATTCTAGTATATGTAGATGACCCCACTAGCAACTCAATATCCACAACCCCGGGCACCCTGTACCCACCACATACATACATATGTCACCAGCTCCATTTGTTGGACGAGCCATTTCAACACAACAATAATCAACCACTGCCGCAACAGTTCATCAACAATCCACCTTTCCACCAAACATTTCAGCATATCAATAATCAATTACTACCTCAACAGTTTATAATCAAACCATCTTTCCAACCACATCCGATTTATGGTTTTCTTAAAAAAGGGATTTTCCAATGCATGGGTGATATCACATATAAGCAAACACATTTGATTGAAATTAATCAAATATGATCAAAAGATTGCTTGCCTGAATTTTGGTAAAAATAATCGTCCGCACACGGTTGCCGCCGGAGATCACCAGTCAGATTTGATTTATTTCCTAAAATTATAAAATATTATATTTTAGGTCGCAAGTAGAATTTTTGCATGTTTTATGGTGTCTAACCCTTTCTTAAAATTATGCTATTTGATATACGTATAATGCCCTTTTAATTTTTTTTGTTATTTTTAATTTGACACCTTTTATTTAAATACCCGATTGCTTAGCATGATTTATTCATCAAATTTCAATTGAGTATATTTAATTTGGATGATGAATTGATTTAGATAGATTTTTTCTCCCCTTTTTAAATATTTTAAATATTTTTTGTTTTCTTTTCTTCCTCTACCCGATCCTTACCCTTTCCCTTTCCCCTTCTTACTCTCTCTCTTCCCCAAGATTCTCCTCTGTAATGTCCCAAAAATTTCTTTTAATATATTTATGGCATTCTGGAATTAATAGAATTTTTCGGGTATGTAATTGGAATTTTTGAAGTTAATTCAAACTTAAGCCGTATTGAGTTAATCATATAAAATAAAGATTGTGTGTGTCACGTGCGTATAAAATTTTAAAATTTAGTTTAAAATAATGACATTTGAAAAACAAGAATGTTCCTTTCAAATATTTTCAAAAACTTGATCTATAAATTAAGTTGTTGATTTTATAAAAATCTGTACAAGTGTCTGATTCACTAAAAGAATTTTCGCGAAAAATCTATATATTGAAAAATCACGAAACCAACTTCGCTAGGTTCCAAATATTCCCAAGTATTTTAGGGGATCTTTCCAAGATTTTTGGGGCCTTTCTGTTATTTTTTCATAATCGTGTTTTGTTTCAATGCTATTTAATTTCTGAAAACAGAATCGGCTAACTGTTTTTTTTCCCTTTCAAAAATGTAACGTGACCATTGATGACGCCAGTTTCCGTTCCTATACAGGTGAATTAGTAATGCAAATGAATTAGCAACGGAACCTCTTGTATGCAAGAATTACATTGGTTAATGCAGCCGTTTCCTTTCTCATCTGAATGCACATGCATGCTAATTGGTCATTACCTCCATGCATGTAGTAACAGCAATTCCTTAACACGGCTGTTTCCTTCTTTTCCTGCACGCATGACTCAAGGTCCTGCCTTCCTTCCTTCCAGCCATCTTTTCCTCTTGCACGCATACACCAAAGAGATCTTTCTGTCTTTTTCCCTCTACATCCACATCTTCCTGCCTCCCTTGCCCGGACGATCGCGTACCTTCTTCCATCGCCTCGTGTGGACTTCGCCAACGCCGGCGCACCCTCCGGCCACGCCTCTTCCTGCGCCGACGGTCTGCGCTGCAACCTGCTGCCGACCAGTATTCCCTTATCTTTCTTTTGTGTCAGGCGAATGCAAGTATATATGTATATACAACCAAACGCATGCATGTTTCCATATATATATATATTAGGATGATTCGCATATATAATTTTCTATATGCATATCTACGATTATATTAGAACGCATGCATGTATGTATATGTTAGGCATGTATATACATATATATTAGGAATGTATGCCTGGCTGTCGCCACCACCGTCGTTCTTCTTGTCGCCTTGCCGTCCCACATCGTATCGTTGCCGCTTCACGGTCCCGCGTGCTCGCCGGCCGTTGGCACAGACCTGGCCTTGCGTTTCTTTTCTGTTTCTTTTCGTAACCAAAGCAAGCCAAGCAACATGCAACAAAAGAATACGCATATACGCTATGAACAGTATCATGCATGTTCAAAACTAGTTGTACGTAAACATTTCTAGGAAAATACGAAATTTGTTATTTTCATTACAAATTCGTTATAAGTCCAATCTGTGTGAGACAAATTTTGTAAATGAGTAAAAATCAACACCTAGCTATGTTAATTTTACTGAAATTTTACAAATAAATTTGTACCAATAAATATTCACGGAAAGTCCAAACTGACGATTTTTGTAGCTCCTAAACTATACGTCCAAAAATGTCAAAATAAATTTTATAAACCTTAGAAAATGCTAAATTAATTATCTGAAAGTTTTCATAACGTTATGAATTAGTTTGATTTGCGGTAGTTTCTGAATGTGTGTTTGTACGTTGTTTTGCGTGTTCATTTGGTTCTTATCTGTTACGCGTAGACGTCGAGCTGTGTGAGGACGCGGATTTCAAGGATCAAGCTCCAGACCAAGACCAAGACCTAGACCAAGACTCGCTGCTTTACGAAGGCAAGTTACGCTTTGACCATCTTGCTCCTAATGTTTTTTTAAAATATTATGTTGATTTAAATTATGCATGCTAATTAAATTATAAAAAGCTTTAAAGTAATTTGGGTTTAGTTAAATAACCACTTGTTATCGATTCCTTGTTCCTAGTATTTTTATGCCATAAATCCATTGTCACCCTAAGATGGAAACTATTAAATTGGTCAATACTAGTCACCAATGGAAAATAGTTAGAACGAAGTAGGTATGCTTAGCCAAGCGGTACGCTTCATTGACACTGTTTCATGGCAAAGATGAAATATTGACTAATGAACTATGAAAGACATTTTGAGAATGTGACACGTGTGTTGATGTTATTGATGGCACACGGTGCATGGTAACCAACCAGGGTGGTAAAATAATTTAGACTGTGGCAAGTGGTAAGTGATTAATGGAGGGCCAGATGTGGCACATGGGAGTGATGTTGTTGAATTTGGTTTTGTGAACTTTGGGTAGTCTTGCCACGGTCAACCTAAGGACTTAACCTTGCAAGCCTTTGAACTGGGCCTAACATGCAACCACATGTCTGGTATGGGACAGACCTAGTTGAGTATGATTTCGAAGTCTTAGCATGTGAGACCTCAGGTGGTTTTTGTAGCTGTGGATGTGGAAAGAAGGGTGTAGTGTTTACCGGATCGGTCTTACATCTCTTCAACGGTATACGTTAGCCCTGTACTTCCGCTCCGCAAAAGGGAAGGGACAGTGGGGACTATACCGGGAGGTACGCATGCGAGGATAGAAGTTTCAGAAAAACTTTGTTATGGTTACTCGCCTGTGTGGTGTTTAACTATATCGTGTGGGTAAAGTGTATAACCTCTGCAGAGTGTACAAACTATTCGAATAGCCGTGTCCACGGTATTGGACATTGCTCGGAGATTACAGTCAAGGGTTAGACTTTATTAAAAATGTGGTTGGGATAAAAGTTTAAGTTGATGGAAGTATGGATTAGGATGTGGAAATGCTTTTACGTAACTTCTCGAAAAGTTATTGTTAATTCTACTTATTTTTTTTACTGCTTTTGAATCTACGTATGTTACTAGTTAAATGCTGTTTATCGCAAATTAACCTTTAAGCCATTCCATTGGAATAAGCCTGGCATGTAGCATATTAGGTTGCATTCTGTGCATGGCTTGTTGAGTACCAATGTACTCACCCCTCCATAATCACATTATCAGAAGATGAAGAACCGCAAGCATATGAGGAGAAGAATGACGACCCGGCTAACTAAGGGAAGGCTCGATCGATTGCTGTGCAAACTGAGGCGCCACGAATAATTTTATAATTCCGCTGCTATTATTTATTTACTCTGAACCTAGCCCTGCGTGGCTTAATATTGTGAGGTTGACCTTAAGGTCTTAACAGTTTAATTTGAATTTAATACATTATCGTTATTTTTCCGCTGTGTATGTGTGATGGTATTCATCTCTGTTGTATCTGTGAGCACCAGCGTGATCCTGGACTGGTGTATCACACAAGGTGTTCGGAATTCAAATTCCGGGCGCGATATCCTCCCACTCTCCCGATCCGACCACCCGGCCGCCGCTCCCCTCTAGTTGTCGGCCCACCTCCGGCTGACTCCCCTTGGCCCGCCCTATGGCCCACCTCATGGCCCTCTTCGAGCCATCGGCGTTTCCAACCCCCTAGGCACGCCTCACCTCTGGCCTCCCCCTCTCTACCCTGGCACCGCCTCACCTTCGCCCCCAGCTTGGCCCTATTGCAGGCCGCCCTCGGCTTGGCCCCATTGCTGGCCGCCCTCGGCTCTGGCCGCATCGACGCCTTCTCTACCCTGACTCCGCATGCCTCTACCGGCCTCCTGGCTTCTCCTACCCCCATGATGGTTTACTACTTTTAGAGTGCTTGCATTTTCATTTACCTTAGCATTTTCATGGATTTAGCAACTCCTACAGTTAATGATGATGACGGTTGGTTGTTATGGAATGACAGTGTCGTGACGACACTCGAGGGTTCCCCACACACTGGGGAGTGCGGGAATCATCAGGCACATGTGACACTGCCTCTAGGGCAATTGATCTGAAACCCCAGTTATCTCTATATCTATAACTAGTTCTCTAGTTCATACTTAGGCTATGTTGTCATCTAGGTTATTGCATATAAATGAGTTGCAAGTTGCTTGTTACCTGGGAATGCAGAATGATTGAGGGAAGGGTTTGGGAATGTGATGCTATGAGGGGTTGATGAATGGGGGCTTTGCTCCTTAGCCGTGTGCTCTTGGTTTCTTGGGACTTGGCTTGCTCCTTGCTTGCTCCCTGGTGGTTTGCTCGCTTGCCTTGCCTTGCCTTCTAGTGGCTTGCTTGCTTGCCTTCCTTGCCTCCTGGTGGCTTGTGGCTTTGGTGCTCTGGTCGGAAATGAGCTGGTTGTGTGTGTGTGGGAAGTGGCTGGAATGAGGGAGTGCTTGGCTAAGGCCTCTTTTAACCTTGGTGATTTAACTTTTTACTATGTGCAAACTTACCTGTTTACCATGTGATATTTTGGGCACTATTTGGGTATGGCTATGGTTACCTGATAAATGCAGGTTTGTTTTCTGCCAAATGATGAAACCCTAGTTAGTGAGAGGTGCAGACTGGCCCCAGACAGTCTAGTATCTCGATGAGCAGTACCAACTCAATCGGGTCTGACGGCACACCTAATCTTTTTAAGTTTTGCCTTTCGATATATATATATATATATATATATATATATATATATATATATATATATATATATATATATATATATATATATATATATATATATATATGAATGACTACAATTTTCGTGAACTGAAGCCAGAGATCAATAGAACCTTAATGTTTTAGGGCAATTTAACATTCTTGAAATTTTTTGTTTTGATGTAATTTGATATTCATGTACACTGCAATGTATACATTTGTATGACACTATTGTTAATAAAAGAGATGGTGATTAATCTCTATGTTATGTTTAATTTATATGCTCCATTAATCTGTTAATGATCCCTTTAGCGCCTTTAAAAGTTTGGGTTGTTTCATCCTACCCCCCTTGAAAGGGATTTTGTCCCCGAAATCTGGCTCACCTAAATAGATGCGGGTAGGTTTCATGTAGATCATCTTCTTTTTCCCACGTGGCTTCTTTTAGAGTATGGTGCCTCTAATGAACCATAAAAAATTGGATGGATCTTATGATATTAAGGTTTGCTAGAGATGGGATGTTCTGAATATCTATTTGATGGTCTCTTCGAATTTGAAGTTACTCTGATTACCTGTATGAGCTTACTTACCCCTAAGGGTTTTGTTAACAACATGCATTCCAATTTATTTGTAAGTAATTGAATGCGTAGATCCGGGGTCAAATAGGATAGAGACAACCGATGGAAGAATGAAAAGCATACCCGTGATCATTCCAGTGGTTTCTTCCAACTGATATGCTACGATACAATTTAATTGGGCGAATCCTGCTGTCGGCACTCCACGAGTTGGTTTGTTAGAGGAGATGGAGCTAGGACCTACTTGACTATGTCCCGTCATAGGCATGCGGTTCATCGGTCTTCGTGGAATATTCTGTCCTAACTACTTAGCAGGGTAGGGGCAGTTCATCTGGTGATGTCCTTCCTTGCCACATTTATAGCAAGCAAGGAATTTCTTTGGACATGTGTTAGCATAGTGTGGCCCTCTGCAATTGAAGCACTTAAAAGATAGATTCGGTGGATTTATAATGAAAGGAAAAGGTGGTGCAGCTATCCATGATTGAGAGGGAGGATTTCTATTTGGCTTGGGTGGTCTAAAAGATCTAGACTAGGAAGAAGGAGGTGATTGTATATCGAGTTTGGCCTTCTTTCGTCTTTTCTCGTTCAACTAGGCGTGTTCATCTTCTAGAACGATGGCTCAGTTTGCTAAGTCCTAGAATTAAGTGAATTGCCGGGTGGATAGGAGCATTCTGATGTATTTTATTTCTAAAACTGATATATTTTCTTGGCATCTATATCCACCTCCTCAGGGGCATAACGAGATAATTCATTAAACTTATGTAGGTATTCAGTTACCCTAATATTCCTCAGTCAAATCCAAAATTCCCGTTTCTTGATGTCCATTTCAACTAAAGGGACATGTGTGCTGCGAAACTATGATGTAAACTTCGACCAGGAGATAGGTTGTTCTCCGTGCATATTTCACAGTAATTTGTCCACCAAATTATAGCTGGTTCGGTTAACTCGTATGCAGCATACTGCACTTTCTCCTCCTCAGAATAGCCTACAATATTCAATTTCTTTTCTATTTCTTAAAGCCAATCATCAACTTCGATTGGCTCAATAGCTTTATCAAATGAAGGTGGACGGGTTTGTAGAAATTCTCCCAAGGTGACTAGTTTGGGATTGATGTTGGCTTCCTGGAATTAGGTTAGTGAGAAGTGACTCTACGAACTTGTTGACTTTCCGTTACCTCCTTTTTGGATGTTTCTAAATACTTCAAGACTCTCTCTAGTTGATCTAAGTCTTCAGGTGTTCTGACTGTACTAGTATTACCTCTCTATGGTATATGAGGCGTGGATTCCTGGACATTGGGTTGGTTGGGATAATGAAGGAGAATGGTTTGCCTATTATCTGGATTTGGAAGGTTATTCGAGGAACCTAACTTGAGGATTAGGTCTTGCTCTAGAATCTGGTGGTTTGATATCCTACAAAAGAGATCCATTTTTGCATAGTTTAATTAATATTCTATTTCACTGTATGAATTTGGTTATGTATGCCTTTTTGATTTATTCAGAGGGTTTTTTTTCTCATTTTGCAAGAATAGTATTGTTCATAGTTGAATTTATTTCTATATTAACAATATTTTATCTGAGATCAGGTTTGACGATTATTATTATCAGCACTTACTTATAGAATAAGAATTTTTTATGTTCACTAAGGGATTTATAGTTTTGCTTTGAGTTTTAGTTCAGCAAGGGAAAGTAGCATATACCAAATCGCGCTCTTTCATCACTCCATTTCAGAACAACCTAAGATACTATCTATCTAATCATCATAAGACAATGATAAAAGAAGAAATAAGAAGAACAATGAAAATAAGTTGAGTATCTGGGCACTCAGAACCCCTCAAGGCTATGCACTCGAGCCACGCCTAAATCTACGAAACAAGCATCAGGACAATGATCAAAGAATAAAGTGAGAAGAACGATAAAGAAATCTAGGTGTCTGAGCACCTAGAACCCCTCGAGCTACGTGCTCAAGCCACGCGTCCAAGCACACCACAGACCATGTGTCCGGGAGCATTTCCTAATCCTTAAGTCCTATCTCCAATACACACGCACGCGCACACACGCGCACACACACACACAAAACAATACATTTTACAATATGAACTATAAACTACATCTGGTCTCTAAAACAAGTAAAATTACAATTGGTTAATTTATGAAACCTATCCAACCTATTCTAGTGTGAAGAAACTATTAAGTTGAAAGATCGAGATAGCAATCAGAGGGGGGGTGAATGATCCTAAATTAAAATATATCCCCTAAGGAGGATCACAAATGCAGATTTTCACCCAAAGAAACTAAGTCAAAACCCTTAGATATCAAATGGAACCGAAAGAGTCAATTTTCACAAAAATCAGCCTGAGGCCGGTGCTTCCGCACTCTAGGGCCGATACTACTGGATTAATATAGCTACAGTAAAATCAGGCATATGAACAGCATTTTCAGCACGGGTTCAAAAGGAAAATTGATGAATCTGTTGATCCATTGATCCAAACTCAATGAAACTTGGTAGATAAGGTCCTCGGGATGTCAGGAACTTATTCCAACCTTTAATCCAAGGGAGCAGTAGCTATAGCCTCAGCCCAAAACTTCTTAGGAGTACTGTACTCGTCTAGCATCGTCCTGGCCATCTCTACCAGGGTCCTATTCTTCCTTTCCACTATGCCATTTTGCTGAGGGACGTAGAGAGAGAACTGATGCTCTAAACTAGACTCCACACAGAAACTCTCAAAATAGGAGTTCTTGAACTCCGTGCCATTGTCACTGCGTATAGCTCATAGGGCACCAAGGAGCTCAAAAGACAACCTATGAACCAAATCCCTAAAATGGGTAAAAATCTCATCCTTCGAGGACATGAAAAACACCCAAGAGTACCTCAAAAAATCATCAACAATGATAAGAACATACCACTTCCCACCCACTGACTGCACTCTAGCTGGACCAATAGCGTCCATATGTAAAAGCTGTCCTGGTGCATCAGTCATCACAATAGTGACTGGGGGATGAGAAGCAGCAACCATCTTGCCATGTTGGCAAGGAGAGCAAACTAAGTCTGACCAATTTGAGTTTGTGCAAACCACGAATGAGATCATGGCTGCTGACTCGGGTCAAATGATCAAAACCAATGTGACCAAGTCTCCTATGCCAGAAGGAGAGATCACGGGACTCTGAAGCAATCAAACAACGAAGAGAGTCTCCAGAAGAAGCAGAAAAATCAGCACGAAAGACTTTCCCATATCTAGAAATCCCGCAAACTAACCTTCCTGAAGAATCGAGGATTCTACAGGCGCTACTCGTGAAACTCACCTCGAAAGAGTCATCAATAAGCTGAGAAACAGAAAGCAAATTGTATTGCAGCTTTCTCACTAAGGTAACATCTTTAAGAATGAAATTGTCATTAATGCAGATGGTACCTTTAGCAATGACTCTACCTGAAGAAGCATCCCCGAAAGTGATAAACTCATCACCGGAGGCTCGGACTAGGGAAGAGAACCATCGAGAATCTCTGGTCATATGACGAGAATAACCGGAGTCGACAATCCAAACATCTCCCTTCCCCATCCGACGAACCTGATCAAGACATAAGAGAGAAAGATGACTCAGTACTGGGATAGAGTGAAGACTTGGGGACCCAATACTGAACCACTTGACGCCTCAGAGTACCAGCCACAGAAGAAGACTGAACTCGAGTGTCTCTCTAACGTTTAACACTAACAAGATCAGTAGCAACTCCAGTAGATGATCTAGGAGCTGGAACTAGGTTGGCCCGCCGTGATGCAAAGGCTGGACCATCCCAGTGAGGCTACCTAAATCTCCAACCAGAAAATACATCACGCCACTGATATCTACCTTGATGGAAAAAACGAGGAATATCAAGAGGACGACAGAAAGACTGACTACGAACAGCTCTAGAACTAAAACTCGAAGAAACAGCATGAAAACCGAGTCCTGGACGCTGCCCAAAAACAGGCGACTCTCTAACCTATCTAAAAGCAGTGTGTGCCTTAGGAGCACTCAGAGTCTGGGGATGAACCTGAATACCCCTAAGAGCAGCAACACGCTCACGCCGAGTGTTCTTGGCGCGCCTGAAGAAAAAATCTACTAGGTGACCATCCTTCTTACAGAAGGTGCATGTGTACTTCATCTTGCTAGAGGCATAAGCAACAGGAGTAACACCCTTCTGGTCAGAAGTCCTATGGACAACCCCAGCAGACTTAAACATGGTGGTACTCACTCTGGGAGCTACCACAATCTCACCATTCTTGGAGCCGCGCACAATGGTGGGAGGATGCGCCCGAGCGTGCTCCAAGAGATCAAATCCTAGACCTTGATTAAATCTACTAATCTTGAATTGGTCTAGAATAAGATTGAAATTCTTCTTGCCTCCAACAAACTTCTCGAGAGTGCTCATGAGATACTGGCAATCTCGAAAGAAAGAGGCACAAGAAGAACAGGGGGAAGAAGAGGAAGAAGAACCAGAAAGATGAGCACTCTTAGCATGTGCATTTTTCTCCCTCAAAACGGCTGACTCAATCTTGAGGGCCTCACAAGAAATGCAAGACACATTTCTAATCCTATGAGCTTGGTCTTCTAATTTCTTCCTAAGTTCGACTTGGATTTTATCCAAGTCCCCCTCAATCACATTACATTATAAGCAACTTTCTTGTGATTTAGCAAGTAAGTCCTTAGCAAGATTAGCAAACTTAACATTTAGAGATTTATTGTCAAGTTTTAGTTGCCTGCAGCCCTCACATGAGCTGACTTGGTCCTTAGAAGCATGTATTTCAAGTTCATCGTTTCTAGAAGAAAGCTTCCTAAAGTGATCGCTCATGGCATCAATTTCAGCAAGCAATTTAGGGCAATTAGAGCATGATGGAGTAGAGTTATCATGAAGAAAACTAGCATCTAGTGGAATAGCATCAATAGAATCATCGCTAGCACTCTTTAAACTAAGACTATCTAATTCAGACAACACACTATCATGCATAGTCCTTAGGTTCTCCAACTCCACAAGAAGAGCATCACACAAAGAACAATCATCAGTAACTCGAGAGGGAGAAGATCTAAGAAAAGCTAATTCCTGAGTCAAGGTACCTACTTCCTTCTCTAGCTCCATACACCTAGCTCTAGCTTTAGCATGAAATTTTCCTAATTTGCAGAAAGCTTCATTGAGCTGGTCATAGGAGGGTACCTCTTTCGAGTTGCTATAGAGCTCGGAGTCGCTGATGCCGTTGGCGTCGGCCATGAAGCACATGCCGGAGAAGTCGTCGCCGCCTTTCTTTTCTTGCGGTTCATCCTCGCCCTCGTCGCTCCATGTCTCCGTGTCGGAGAGGTTGATGTCGTCAAGCGCGGCGAGGACGCGGTGGAAGAGCTTCTTGTTCTTGGAGAAGTTGCGGTACTTCTTCTCACGCGCCGGCTCGCGAACTAGAGGCTTCTTGTTGCGGTTCTTGTCGATGTAGTCGTTCTTTGCCGAACCACCGATGTCGTTCTTTGCCTTCTCTAGTTTGGGGCAATTAGCCCGAATGTGGTTGGGGCCACCACACTCGAAGCATGTGATCATGCCACCTCTCTTTCTCCCTCTCACCCTCTTGTATTCATGTGAAAATTTGCGAGCAAGAAGAGCAAGCTCATTTTCTGGAAATTTTTCCAGTTGGTCATCGCTTGGCTCGCAAAGGGCAGAAAGAGAGAAACCAGCAAAAAGATCAAGGGAAGATCCAGTGGGATCAGTGACCAAGGCCATCGACTGAGATTTCGTCTTGCGAGAGATGACGTCGATCTCATGTGTCTTAAGACGGGAGTAAAGCCCATCAAGAGTCAAGGTCGATAAGTCGGTAGTGTCCTTGATGGTGGTCACTTTCATTTCCCAAACTCAAAGATTGAGTGCGGTCAAGAAATGTCAAGCATTATCTGAGTCAGGATATATGCAACCGACTGCTCGAAGATCGCTCAAGATCTTGGTAAAATGATCGAAACACTCATCAAGACTCTCACCAGCGTGTTATTCAAACTTGTTGTACTCACGCTTGTACTGATCCTGCCTCACGGTTTTGATTTGAGTAGTGCCCTCATGGTAAGCATTGAGGGTCTCCCAAATCTCGTGAGCGGAACGGAGGTGAGAAATCCTATCATACTCATTGCGGCTTAGACCCTGTGTGAGAATGTTCCTTGCCTTAGCGTTCGCCTCAATGTCAGCCATATTGCTAGCCATAACGTTTTCATCAGCAGGAACCTCATACGGGAGTTTCACCTTCTGCCATATCAGGAAGCCCTGGGCAGTGATGTACGACTCCATTCGAGATTTCCAAAATGGAAAATCAACTCCAGAGAAAATAGGAGGCTTGGTGGAATACTTGTCCATCGCCATGGCTCTTGAGACCGGTCAAGATCTATGAAAGAGCAAAACCGGCTCTGATACCAATTGAAAGATCGAGATGGCGATCAGAGGGGGGGTGAATGATCCCAAATTAAAAAATATCCCCTAAGGAGGGTCACAAATGCAGATTTTCACCCAAAGAAACCAAGCCAAAACCCTGTAAGGACCCGAATCCACTGATTCGAACCCACTGTGTTTACCGCACTATTCCCAGGATCAACGCTAGTGCACACAGCTCAACATTGGTACATATCACATCATACTCAACGATAATAGAATAATAGTTCATTCATTGATATAACTAAAGGTATGATCTTATGACCAACTTACATTATTAAGCCACGCAGGGCAAGACTAAAAATATAACTAATGATTAAGCAGCGGAAAATAGAAAACGTAGATAGCTCATCAGTTCACCACAGGCAACCGACAAGGCTCGGACCCTAATGACTCGTGTCTTCCTGGACTTCATCTTCCAACACAGGTGTAGACTCCTCAACTGTTGATTATTGTTGTTTGGCAAGGGTGAGTACTTAAAGCACTCAACAAGTTGTGCACAGAATGCAATTCTATGTATCTATATGTAAGGCTTATTCCAATAGATAGGCTATCATGGCTAGTTTGCAATAAGCAGCATTTATGAACAAATACAATAAATAGATTGTAAAGAATGTAACACAAATAGCAATAATAAATAACTTCAGTATTTCTCAAGTAAACCAAGTTTCCAATCCTAAGTCAAATTTCATCTTCCATATGGCATTCCGTCATCCCAACCAAGTTGTCCAATTAATTAAACTAACCCTTAACTGTAATTCCCGAGCATTGCTCAATACCGCGAGCACGGCTATCCGAATAGTTTCACACTCTGCAGAGGTTATGCACTTTACCCACGTGATACAACCAAACACCACCAAGGCGAGTGATTATAACAAAGCCTTTACAATGCTCTGGCTTAACCCGATACTACCCGCGAAGGTTTCAACACTGGTGGGACTGGTTACCACATCCAGGGCCCCCCTCTTGCGCCATGTGAATTACACCATAACTCGGGAACTCACACCGACCACGATAGTACCAAAATTAAGACATTGCAAATTACTCAGCTAGGCTGGCCCATACCAGACATGTGGTTGCATGATTGACTCAGGTCAAAGGCTTGCAAGGTTAAATCCTTAGTGTGATCAAGGCAAGACATCCACATACCATCTGCCCATCGGGCCCACCTTGGCCTCCTCGCCCCTTGCCACTTGCCCCAATCTAAGTTATTATCACCCAGTTGATTACCAAGCACCACGTGCCATCAACAATTCAACATCGTTGCGTGACCTGACTCGCCACAACAACTCAATCTCATCGTGTGATTCCACATGACACACAAGTTCATAACATTGTTCCATATTCCATTAATCAAGATTAATTATCAATGATTCTGACACATGTGATTACGTGGCAAGGCTAAGCAACTAATATGGTCTAAATCTCTAATGTTGATTATGATTATTAACCAACTATATTAAACCAATCTAGGGTGACAACGGATCATGGCATACAATGACAAGGTAGGGTATAGATCAATCTGGTATATTAGCTAAGCCCAATCTAATTTGAAACAATTGTATATTTGAAATATATGCAATAGGGTAAAACAAACATAGCAATTTTATAAACATGGGTTCAACATGATCAAAGCACAACTTGCCTTGGAATAGGTCCTGATCTTGATCTGAAGATTGCTCTTGATTTCTTTGGATCTTCCTCAAGCGTCACACAATTCAACGTCTACGCGTACCGAAGAAGAAAAGCAAATAAATACCAAAACAGAGAGCAAATGAACTCCAAAAATCAATTAAAATTCACCATTAAATAGATCTCAATTTTACAAATTTTTAGAAACTGGAATCACTCAAATCCGAGTTACGATGCAAAAGATATAGCCTTTTGAAGTTTGAAATAAATCTTGAAATCGAAAATCGAAATTGAATTAACAGATTTATTTTTATTCTGAAGACCGATTTATGACGTCAGCGTGACCTCATGATGACGTCATCATCACAGAATTTCTAATCGGATTATTTTTCCAATTGAAAAATGCAATTATGACGCAAGCATAACGTCAGCGAGATCTCGGCCAATCACAAGCCGACACGTGTCTCGGCGTATGGACTGAGTCCACGGCGCAGCGCGAGACCACGGTGAACCCGGTCCACGGCACCTCGGCACCAGCACCCGACGCGCGTCGCAATCTGACTGGCCATACGCGCGGCTTGATCTGATCCGCCGAAGACAGATCGGACGGCCACCGATCTCACGCATCGTGGCAACACGCCCATCGTCGGATTTCAATCTAACGGCCCGAAGCTTACGGATCTGGCGATGGAGGCGCGACGGCGAGACCTCACCGGCAGCAAAGAAGAAGACCAGGGCAGCGGCGTTTGACGCGATTCGACGAGGTGAAGTTGCGGATCTGGTTGGCGCAAGGAGGCGAATCGAATCTGGTTCCACCGCGGCGAAGAACGCGTCGATCTTGTGGAATCCGCGAAAACCCTCGGCGGCGCTCGTGACAACCTCCGCGAGTCCTAGCGGCGAGACGACGGCGATTCCAATGACGGTGGCGGGAAAACGAAGCGGCGCGATGGATTCAACCTCGGGCGGGTCGCGGCTTAAATAGGCCCTCGACGGCCGTGTCCGAGGCGGAGTTCGCTCGACGCTGTGGCGGCGCTGTCCGAGTCCGTTCTGGCGACGAGTCCGGAGAAGACGAAGTCTCGACCGCCCCGCGTCGTGAATCGGACGGACACTGTCGGCGCATGACGTGGCGAAATCCGGACCCTCCACGCGACCGATCCAACGGTACCAAGATCGCTAGGGTTTCTCCGATTAAGAACAAATACTCACCTCCGATCAAGATCCGACGGATACGGTGATTCCATCTAGAAAACGGGCGAACGGGCGGCGGCGTGAAGCTTGGGCTGCATGAAATGGGCCCCATGCGACGATGATTTGGGCTCGACCCGATCGTTATTCATGTCAAATTTAAAAGATTTCTCATTTAAAATAATTACAGAAATTCATTTTATTTATTTTAAGCGATAAAACTATTAGGAAAAATCCAAGAAAAATCTCAAAAATACTTTGAGACATTCTGGACTCAAATAAAATATTTTCGGCAAAACTTTATTTTCACTTTGCATAAATTTAAATAGATTCGAATAAAAGGCAATAAACTTGATTTGAATTTAATTCTAATAAATCCAGAAAAATCCAAATAAATTCCAGGAAATCATAAATGCACATTTAAGAAATAAAAACATAATTAGGCCAAATTTTGGGATGTTACAAACCCTTAGATATCAAATGGAACTGAAAGTGTCAATCTTCACAAAAATCACCGAGGTCGAGCTATCACACTGGGTCGGTACTCTTACCGGATTCTTTGTAGGCTGCAGTAAAATCGGGCATATGAGCAAACGCCAAAGACGGATCAAAAAGAAAATTGATGAATCTGTTGATCCATTGATCCAAACTCAATGAAACTTGGTAGATAAGGTCCTCGGGATGTCAGGAACTTATTCCAACCTTTAATCCAAGGGATTGACATCAAAGTTTAGACCTTTTTGCCTGGGAAGGAAGAACACACCAAGTTTCAACAAGAATCGAAAGAACTTCGATCGAGGCTTGCTCGTGGGGTTTTGATGATCAAAGTGATCTTTAATGACTTCCCTCACGTCCCATCAAGCAAGGGAACACAAAGAAACTCAAGGATACGCAATCTACAAGATCAAGCATTCAAGAACGCAAAAATCAACTTCTTGCAAGAAGAACGCATGGATTTCTTAAATGATTGAGAATATAAGTTCAGATTAAGAATCATTCATCAAACATCAACCTCAACAAAGATTTGTAAGCATGTAGAAGGAGAGGAGGCAAATCCAAATTGCGTAAATGTAAATTGCAAGAAAGTAAATGCAAAATTTAAATTGCATAATTTAAATGCGTAAAGTAAATGCGTAAAGGAAATGAAACATGAACATAAATGAAGAACATTTCATTTCTGGAAGGAGAGGTTACAAAGCTTCACATTCATGTGGGCAAAGCTCAAAGGAGCATCAAAAACCTCAAAACCTTTAAGGGGGGAAGGCTACCCCTCCACCCCTATTTATACAACTCTTGGGCCACCTACCACCCTTGGATGAACCTCTAAACCCTAGAGCACTCCATCAAGGGCTAGGATTAACCCATTAAACCAGCCATTCAAGGGCTAACCCAAAACCCACCACAACATGGATTTTCTTGCACGGATCTCAAAGCACACTAACTAGACCTGCTAACCTATCAACTAGACCAACATCTAGTGGCCCTCATTGATCCATGCAGCGCCTAGCTAGCATCTCAACCGTTCCTTGTCTTCACGGCTTGCCACGACTCCGTCTCTGATCATCTTCCAGCGATCACCGACCGTCTGGACCTCCGACGCTCCTCACCTAGTCCCGGTCATCCTTCGCCTCACCATGATCTGGCATCGTCGACCTGCAACCATCAAAAATAAGGAAACTCCTCACATAACAATGCCCACAAAGATGTGCAATAAATCCATCAAAGTCCACTCATTAAAATTCATTTTTACTCATTCTGGCCGGTGCTACCGCCCTCAGGCCAGTAGCACCGCCCATGGTGCACCGGTGCTACCGTACTCAGGCCGGTAGCACCACACAGCACAAACACCAGAGAAACCCCTCTTTGGAGTTTTCACACCGCTCCTCAGTCCGGTGCTACCGCTCGCCCGGTAGCACCGGGCTACCATGGCCGGTAGCATCGCTCTGAGCAAAACCAGAAAACACCCCTCTCTAGAATTTTCACATCGCTCCTCGGGCCGGTGCTACCGCTCGCCCGGTAGCACTGGGCTACCATGGCCGGTAGCACCGCCCAGCAAAAACCCAAAAAATACCCTCTCTGGATTTTCCACACCGCGCTCGGGTCCGGTGCTACCGCACGCCCGGTAGCACTGTGCTACCATGGCCGGTAACACCAGAAAAATAGAGGACCTCAAATTGCTTCCAATTTGAAAATCCATTTCAAATCAAACTCAAATAAGAGCAACCCAAGCTCAAATGTAGTCAAATACTCATCACAAATCTGGGTAGACCTCCACATGGTCCTTCATAAGTATGGAATGCAGGTTAAAGAAATTATCAATATGCTGATGGCAAAAATAAACATGTTAATATACCAACATATTATTATCCTACAGTCTCTGCACAAGTTACAATTTCTTTTACTATTATCATGCATATCAGTGGTTATTCTAATCCTGTGATATATGGCATGTGAAATTTTTAGTACACCATGGTCTAGTACTAGCATATTCATCTGAGACAGTAATACAATTGGACCATTCCAAATGTGCTAGTACATAACATACACCCCATTCAACATGAACTATAGCATTATACTTGATCTGGTCTCTAAACAGTCAAATCATAGTTAATTGCTTAAGTCCAACTTGTCTAACCTATTCTAGTATGAAGGAATCATTAAATATAGTTGTAATGTCAAAATTGAAAATGCATTTATAATTAGATAGTTCTCGTAGGTTAGAAATAATTATACAATAATATCATCCTTAGTACCTGAATACCTAATATACGTCCCACCTACATCAAGTAAAGACAAACATCCGTCCTACCCTACTCCCTCTGGTGCCTCAGGATCCTCCTCTCCGTCTGGGTCCTAGCCACCCCTCTTAAAAGGATCTAATCAGTATTGGTGGTCTGACTATTGTCATCAAAATATTAAAGTTAAACTCACTACTACCATTTGACAGGATAAGAGTTATAAACATAGCTAGTGCCATATAGCCGGTAAAATCTTTCCTTAGGTTCCCTATCATTCCTTAGTTATTTATTTACGTGGTTCTCATAACCATTGCTCTGATACCACCTGTGGCGACCCACATAATTAACCCAAGGTAACGACAGTAACACCGCCATTACTTTGAGATAATTATACTGATCTCGTCATATTAGCTAATAAAACATTGGGCGCACTCGACACATTATTAGTTAATACACCGTGTTTAGAGTATTACAACAGAACAATAATTAGAGACTAAAATGAAAACTTATTACAATCCATTGTCATGTAGGGCTACAACTCCATGAGTAAAAATTTAAACATATTATCCATTACAAAAAAAATAATTAAACATTGATGCTAAGTACCCAGTGGATCGATGGTCGCTGCCGTGAGGTCCACTACTCCATCCAGTCCTCTTGGTAGTCCTCCTTGTAATCCCGACCCTACAAGTAGTCCTCACTCTACGCCTCATAGGCATATCCATGGGGATCTGTGTCCCAGCCGGACACCTGGCAATTGGTGCAATTTTCTAAGCAAAGTGGGAGTTAAGCAAGGGTGAGTACAAGAGTACTCAGCAAGCATTAATAACAACATGCATCATATGAATTTTTCCATCATCCATCGAATATACATCTCTCTCAAATCCATTAGTAGGAAAATAGGGTTTTCTTAGGAAAAATGTTAGATTCATCTTTTAATTTCTGAAGTAGCTACTAGTACTCATATATGAGGCAGACTTAGCTACCGTAGCCTCAAATCTAAGAGACAGGTATGAATTCATGATTTGACCCTGTGTAGGTTTGTACCACTTTACACTACTACAACACCAGATCACTGCCGGTTCCAAACTAGCATCACTGTCGGATATTGGAACTGGCAGTGATTGGTCAGCAGTGATAGTCCTACTATCACTGCCGGTTCGGATGCGAACAGACAGTGATAGTCTGTATTACTGCCGGTTCACATCTGAACCGGCAGTGATAGTCTGCCCACTGCAAATCCAAAAATCACTCGGTAAAATAAAAAAAATATTTGCACCTGGACCACCTTGTATTTACTACGTCGCGTGTCGCAAGTCACAAGTCACGCGATTTTTGTGCGAAATACGCGCACGCGGTGACTAGGATTCGAACCTATGACCTGCTGCTCGCGCGACCTCCCCCTTACCATCACCTAACAGACACTTCTCAACAACTATAAGATACATTTTCCTTTTATCCCTTCATATCCAAATGTTTCAACAATTATTTGGATATCTAAATAACTTCAAATAATAAAGTTGTCAACTACCAAGTTGTAGATCTCATCGAGAGCTACAATTTTCATATAAATTATGTATCCATCTGACTCCATATGAAAAAGTTATGATTTTTCAAAAATATTATCCCTGCCCGTTCGGATTTCGAACGGCAGTGAAACTATTATCACTGTCGATTCGTAAGCTGAACGGGAAGTGATACTATTATCACTGCTGGTTCGTAAGCCGAACCTACAGTGATACTTCCTCTATTATCACTGCTGGTTCTTCTTACGAACTGGCAGTGATAATAACTTATCACTGCCAGTTCTTCTTTGGTCGAGCATTTGTGCCAGTATAGCCTATGAAACGGAAGTGATAGTGTTATAACTGTTGGTTCTAGTCGAACCGACAATGATAGACCGACAAGAAAGGGGTTTTTTGTTGTAGTGTTACCCATAGTGAACCCAAACTCAGTTGAGAACCCATAACATTTATCACTACTTAGGTATTAGATCTCCAACCTTGGTAGCTGACAAGTCGTGATGTCCTTGACTATGCCCCACCAACTTAGGATACCAGTTGTATCCCGACTCATCTGTATCTCATGGCATTTAAATATAGCGCCCATGGCCTTAACAGTTTTGCCCCATGAGCTTTACTGCTCTTGCCAGCATCCCTAGTCTTACTGATCTTGCCCCACAAGCTTTACAAGTCTTACTAGTCTAGTCTTACCAGTATGCTTCACCAGTACCAATCTAGTTATCTATACATACCTGTTATGGAGATTATACACCTTCATAGGACAATGTTTTATGGTCATTTTCCCACACTATGGTTGATACGAAGTTCTACAACTCATTGCCCGACTGTAGTTTGTTGGACCTTATATTTTAGCATATGTAGAGGGCCCCACTAGCAACTCAATATCCATAACCCTGTGCACCCTCTACCCACCACATATATATACATACATCACCTGCTCCATTAGTTAGACGAGCCATTTCAACACAACAGTAATCTACCATTGCCGCAACAGTTCATTAACAATCTACCTTTCCAACAACCATTTCAGCATGTCAATAATCAATTATTACCTCAGCAGTTTATCATCAAACCATCTTTCCAACCACATCTGATATATGGTTTCCTTAAAAAAAGGATTTTTCAATGCATGGGTGATGTCACATATAAGCAAATATATTTGGTTGAAATTAATCAAACATGATCAAAATATTGCTTGCCTGAATTTTGGTAAAAATAATCACCCTCACACGATTGCTACCGAAGATCACCGGTCAGATTTGATTTATTTCCTGAAATTATAAAGTATTATATTTTAGGTGGCAAGTAGAATTTTTGCATGTTTTATGGCGTCCAACCCTTTCTTAAAATTACGCAATTTGATATACGTATAATGCTCTTTTTAATTTTTTTGTTATTTTTAATTTAACACCTTTTATTTAAATACTCGAGAGCTTAGCATGATTAATTTATCGAATTTTAATTCAGTATATTTAATTTGGATGATGCATTGATTTAGATAGATTTTTTTCTCCCTTTTTCAATATTTGTAATTATTTTTTCTTTTCTTTTCTTCCTCTATCCAGTTCTTATCCTTTCCCTTTCCCATTCTTACTCTCTCTCTCTTTTCCCCAAGATCCTCCTCCCAATCTCCTAATTCAGCCACCCGGCCACCGCTCCCCTCCGGCACAACCCAACCGCCATACTGGCCCACCTTAGCACCCTACCCCTTGCCACTTGCCTCAATCTAAATTATTTACCACCTCAGTTCATTATCATGCACCACGCGCCATTAACAAGTTAAGATCATTTCGTGACACATGTCACTACAACTCAACATTATAGTGTGACAACACCCGACACACCTTTCATAAACATATTCCATATTCCATTAGTCAAGATTCATTTTGATATTCCAAAAGACATGAGTTAACATGGCATGGCTAAGCAAACAAAACACGATCTAACCAACCCATGTTGATTTCTAATAGCAACTAACTAATAAGGATCTATCCTAGGGTGACAAATAATCATGGTATAGAAATGACAAGGTAGGGTATAATCCAATTGGGTTGAATACTAGATCCCAAACTAATTTGAAATCAATTCTACACATAAAATAATTTAAATCAACAAAGCAATTTTGTAAAACTGGGTTCAACATAATCAAAGCACAACTTGCCTTGAAAAAGTTCTTGTTCCTATCCTGGACCTTGCTCTTGGTTCATTGATTTCTCCTCGGACGCTACAAGCACTTAAATGTCTATGTGTATCGAGAGATAACAACAAATAAACATTAAAATAGAGATCAAACAAACTATAAAAAATCAAATAAAATTCACAATTAAATAGATCTCAATTTTGAAATTTTTTATAAATTTGAATGGCCTCAATCGAAGCTCGTATGAGGGAGAACGGGCTCCCGAAAGTTTGAAATAAAAGAAAAATAATAAACCCTATTTATCTAAATTAGTTTACTACTGGAAATTAGGATTTATGATGTCACGCTGATGTCACTGGCTATTTAGGTTTTTGGCTGATTTATTTTCCTATGAAAAAATCAAATTATGATGTCACGCTGACGTCATCAACCACTAATTGCCAAATTAAAACAAATCTAAAATAACTCTATTAGACTGACAGGTAGGACCGCGGGTCCATGGACCTGGTCCATGAAATAGTACATGGTCTATGGTGCACCTAGTACATGCGAAATTTGACCGACGGTCAACATTGATGCCAGCATCGACGTCATGCCGATGACGTCAATGCTCACGTGCAACACAGTACAGTGGCGATGCGTGGCAAATAGAGACCAGAGCCACGTGGCGTGATTAGAATTTGAAATCTCATTTTCAGTTGACATCTCAGGGTTCAGCGAAATCCGAAATTTCATTGAGACCACAGAATTTTGGAGAAATCATGGACGAAATACAAAATTCAAATTCAAATCCAGTTTTTTTCAACCAAGATTTCTGAGATTTCACCGAGAAATACCGAAATCTTGAAGAGATTACCCGAGATTTTGGTAAAATTGAACCGAGTAAAAAATGGTGCAAAACATGTTGAAATTTTTTGAATGGTCCTGACACATTACTAATATTCCCATAAAAATTTTAGATGATTATCAAACTTGAGGAATTTTTAAAAATTATGAGAGTGGTACTATCCTGGTAAAAGGCTGACCGACAAATTTGAACCGAATGAAAAATGGAACAAACCATGTTATAATTTTTTTTAAAATTTTTTGGATGGTACTGATGCAGCAATAATGTTTCAATAAAATTTTTAGATGATCATCAAACCTTAGGACTTTTAAAAAATTCAGAAAGTGCTACTGTCCTCATAAAAGCCTTACCAGCAAACTTCAACCGAATGAAAAATAGTTCAAACCATGTTATAAAATTTTGAAAGTTTTTCTGGATGGTCGTAGTGAATCATCAATGTTTTTATAAAATTTTTAGATGATGATCAAGATTCAATTATTTTCAAAAATTCTAATAGTTCTACGCCCTAATAAAAGCCTGATGATCAATACATTTATTTGCTTGAGTAACCAAAAAAGGTTTAGAATTTTTGAAACTTTTATAGAAGGGTCCTAAGGCAATGCTTAAGCTGTCATAAAAATTTTGGATCATGATCGTACTCTAGTGAATAAAACTTTTACAGAACGGGCACTCGAAGGTTTGAATTAAAATAAAAAGAATAAACCCTATTATCCAAATTATTTTTCCACTGGAAATTGGGATTTATGACATCACGTTGATGTCTCGGGCTATTTAGGTTTTCGACTGGATTATTTTCCTACTAGAAAATTGAATTATGATGTCATGCTGATGTTAGCGACCACTAATTACCGAATTAAAACAAATCTAAAATAACTCTATTAGACTGACAGGTGGGACCACGGGTCCATGGACCCGATCCACAAAATAGTATGTGGTCTACGGTACACCCAATCCATGCGAAGTTTGACCGATGGTCAACGCTGATGCCAGCATCGACGCCATGCCGATGACTTCAGCGCTCACGTGCAATATGGCGCGGTGGCGACGCATGGCAAATGGAGACCAGAGCCACGTGGCATGATCACGGCCATGCACTCATGGATCCGACGGCTGATAATGGCGGCAATGGCTCATAGTGGTGGGACACGCGGTAGACGGAGACGATGCCCATGTGGCATGACCTGGCGCGTTCGATCTAGATCCGACGATTGGGAATGAGGAGAGAGGTGGCGACGGACGAGATGGCAAGGTTCTCACCAGTAGCAGGAATGAAAACCATGACGACAGTGTTTCCTCACCGGAACAGCTTCGATCTGGCGTGGATCTGGTAGATCTCCTTGCGACGGTTCCAAATCTGGGCTTGAACTTGGCGAAGATGGCCCAATGGCGGTGTTCTATGACAAAAACCATGGTAGCATAGCTTGGATCTACGGCAAGGAATTACTGCGTGATGACGATGGCTCAAACCTCGAGAAGAGAGGCAAATGAGGTGACGCAGTATGGGGCATTTAATGCACATTGCGGCGCCTTAAATAGGTGGCTCGAAAGGCGTGTTCAACACGAACTCCACGGTGGAAATGGTGGCGATGGTGGAGTCTGACCCCGATACGGTGAGGTGATGTGGCAAAATCTGGGACATACACGTAGCTTAGATCGAACGTTTCACAACGCGCAACGACGCGCATGAATCGTGGCCATTGGATCGGAATCCAACGGTTCACAATCTAGGGTTTAGGGTGGCTAGGGTTTATAGGCTGCAACGGTGGGCCAACGTAGGCTGGGTTGGGTCAGACCCACTAAGGTTTTGGTCCAACTGGCTTTAAGACATTTTTTGAGATTTAGCAATTAAAATAATTCTAGAAATTAGAATAAGTCGAATAAAATAGCAATAATATCCCAAAAAATGCTAAAACAATTATGAAAAATATTTTAGGGAATTTGGGAATTAAAAAAATATTTTCAACAAAACTTTATTTAAACTTTTAAATAGACTTTATCAAAAGGCTTAATTCAAATAATTCAAATAAATTTCAGAAAATTCTCAAAAATAGCAAATGCATAATAAATCCATAAAATGCAAATTTTGGGATGTTACAGCTGTCGCCTCTAGGGAAATCGATCTGAAACTTCAATTGTCTCTATATCTATAACTGGTTCTTTAGTTCAAACTTAGGCTATGTTGTCATCTAGGTTATTGGAGTTAAATGAGTTGCAAGTTGCTTGTTACTTGGGAATGCAGAAGGATTGGGGGAAGGGTTTGGGAATGTGATGCTGTGAGGGGTTGACTAATGGGGCCTTCTCCTTGCCGTGTGCTCCTTGCTTCCTGGGACTTAGGCTTGCTCCTTGCTTGAATACGTTTACTCCACGTGAGCGAGTAGGCAAAGGGATTGAAGCGTGTGGTTGGATGAATCGAGTGTCGCATGTTACCATAATAGAGATGGTGGTTGGTGGTGTCATTCATCAGGTTGCACAAGTCCAATTATCTCCAATCCTACGCCGTAAAGATCGGGCCAAAAACCCTACAACAGAACTTGAGTAGTGTGCTTTGCCATGCAACAAATAATTGGTACATTTATAAGTGCAAATTTAGGTTGTGTGCCATAATGGTGGGTATATGTGATATTGGGTTGGTGATTATGTGTGAATCAATTGATAATGGTTATTATGAATAATTGGAGGCCTTGCCTTAGTCAGTTAAGGACTTAACCTTGTAAGCCATTGAACTGGGCTAAATTATACAACCACATGTCTATAATGAGACAAACCTAACTCGGTAAGTTACCGAGTCTTGACATGTGATAACTCTTGAGTTAAACCAAGTTGTGTGCGCAGTTGTGGAAGGTGTGTGTTGTAGTGGCTCTACATCTTGAATATTTATTGTTTCTAATCCAACGATAACCCCATCCTATTCTTGTACTCTGTGTGACGATGGAATAGTGAGAATAAGCTTATTGGAAGTGTCTACATCGGATAGAGTTTTTGAAAGATTTTGTTATGATTTTCTTAGTCGCACACCTAAGGAAGTATGTCAATTGCATAACAATGAGAGGTTGATCATATCTTGTGGGTAAAGTGTATGACCTCTGCAGAGTGTACAACCTATTTGAATAGCCATGTCTCGAGTTATGGATAATACTCGAAAATTTCACACAAGGGTTAGATTTTATAAAAAAAATAACTTGGGAATGGAGGCTGTGTGCCAATGAAAGGAAAGAAATTGGATTAAGCTGTGTGCTATGGAACTTGAGAAATATCTGTAAATCTTATTATTATTGTTATTTGTTTTTACCTTTTAGTTTTAATCTAGTATTGTATTCAATTGAAAATGCTACTTTATTGCAAAATAGCCATATCAGCTATTCTTTTGGATTAAGCCTTACATCTAGTTGTACTAGAATTGCATCATGTGCATAACTTATTGAGTGCTTCATGTACTCATTCTTGCAACAATAAATCAATAAGTTGAAGAGAAGCCAACACCAGCCATGGTGGAGGAGTATCAAAAGAATATGGATTATTAGGACTCGAGCCTTCTCAATTGCTTGTGGTTGGTCGATGGGTTGTCCGCTGAAGTTTCCGTTCCGCTGTAATTTAATTAATGAATAAGCCCTGTGAGGCCTAATAAATATGAAGTCAACCATAAGGTCACCACATTATATTGCTACTATGTGTACTAGCGTGATCCTAAACTAATGCAGTATACATAGAGGTTCTGAATTTGCATATTCGGGCCCCGACACCAGGCCTCCATCACCTCTCCCAACACTCCCCCAACCACCTTGGCATCCATCACCTCCCCCAACACATCCTTGACCTCTTCCTTCTACCAATAGGTTTGTCGCACCTCTCCACCAACACCGCCTCGAGCACCAACACAAAATCTCGATAGCTATCACCAGCGTAGAAACCATAGCCATAGCCTCCACTGGAGCTACTAGAAACTCCTACTCCCGCTGCCAATATCACAATCAGCATACACCTGGCATCACCTTTTGGCTTTCCACCTAGCACCTCTCCGGCTACCAATTCCAATGTTAACACCACCTTCGAGATTGCCATTAATTCCACAGTTACCATGACCACCAAAGCTATATCCCGAGCAATCTTCTCCCCTTATTTTAGGACCACTCTACCTTGACATAAAACCTCCAACATCACTGCCGTACATTCCACCATACTTCACTCATCAACATAGTCCATTACAAAAATTAGCAACACATTGCAAATTATACACATAAAAGGAGCAACAGGAACAAGCCACACCATATCCCACAATCCTAGCAGCTGCACCTAGATAAAGAAACCATAGAGCACCACCCCTCTTTTTTTCTCTCTATTTTATTTTCCTTTTTCTTTTTCCTCTCTCCCCTCTTCTTTATTCCTCTCTCCCTCCCTTTTCTCTCTAGCTCTACAGTAGTATCCGTCTTCTCGGTGTCCAATTCCCACCATTCGATGATCCTTTTCGCTAGCCCACAAGTACAGTGACCTTGGTTGTCCTACATCCGGGCCAAACCTGAGGAGACCAGATCCAGATCTATCCCCCTCCAGGTGACAAAGATGGCGGCAGTTGCATAGTACAGCCCTGAGCTAAGCAGCGTTGGTGCCCACAAGCGGGACACGATGCGGTCCCATCCTAGTTTCGCCTATAGCAGCCTGCCTAGCGCACAGTGTGGTGGCCTCATCTTTGCCTTCGGTAGCGGGTCCCCCTCTCCCACGACGCATGACAACAGCACGCAGGTAACCCGGTCGGTTGCGGTCCACTCCCGTGTGATATGGCATGCGTGGTGTGCCACGACCGGCAGATCGACAAACAACAAGATCTGCTCGGCTACGGCGCAATGGATGAGATGTATGATGGTGGCGGCGGTTCTAAAGTGAGGGTTTTTGCTCAAGTTAGGGTTTGAGATAGATTGACTCTAATACCACGTCAATTACATCCAAATTTGATTCCAACTCTCTAATATGACTCACACAAATAAGGCATAGCTTGCGGCTAGGAATCTGAGTTTGTCAGCTGCTTAGCAACATGACATGACACACAAGAATGAAATTGCCGGTTGGTGGAATGTCGAAAGAGACACTGTCTGTAGCAAGAATTTCAGGATAAGCCAGGCCCTCCTGACGATGCTGGCATAGCTCCATTCCCGATGCCTCCCAATCCTAGTAGTGCCATTATGTGCGGATAGTGGTTTGTTGGAGGTTTTTTTTTTTTACAACTTTGACTTTCATTCAAATGAAATTGTAAATCTACTTGTCTTCTCGATTACAGAAGGATTGAAAGATGACACACGTTGTGTGGGACCGCAATAGGTCCACCTGCCACAGTGTGAGACTAGCCGTGGTTGGGGAGCACAATAAATGCCTACTGCGGTATGAAAGTACGGTAGGTGCTGTCGTGGTCAATAATGGACTGGATTTGTAATTTCGTTTGGACGGAGAGCCAAACTTGCAAAACATTTGAGCCAAGGGGCTAGAAAAAAAATTGCTTCCTTTTCGGCAATATTGCCAATGAAACTTCAGATTGATTTCTGCGGTTGGTATAGTAGTACAGTACAGGGATATGAATCTCCTTCCTCCTCTCGGGTAAGTCATGTGTTGCTCTGAAATCTTGAAGTTATTTCCATATGTCCTGCTACTTTTATAGAAGAGTAGCATCTTCAATTAATATGGCACGGTACGAAGCAGCCACGAAGCACAAATACGGCACAGCACGGCAGACACGACGGGCCGTCGCAGCTCGGCACGGTTCTGACCCGAAGCACGATGAACCCGTGCCGAGTCGGGCCGGCCTGGCCCGATGCCCACCTGTACCTGCTACTTTTATAGAAGAGTAGCATCTTCAATTAATATGGTGCAACGCAACAACCATGCAAAGGTCCCTTAAAAAATCGTGCAAAGGCTGCACCCACGTAGTTGAGTTGGCAATTCCTGAGCTGCACCCTGCACCACCACAAATCCTTCTGACCAATTCTATTATGAAATCTGAAATATGTTTTCAGTTTTGTGTATCAATGCACATCATCTTAGATTTTTGTTAAACCAGTAATAGGAACTCTCTATCGTTCGTTAAAGAAGATGGAAACAAACAAACATGCCATCTGGCCAGGCCAAGTCTCAGGAAGCAACCAAGCAAAAGAAAGCAAGAAAAAACCTGAAACTACACAATCAGGTACGTACTAAGAGGGAACTCTACCACAAAGAAGGAAGGTCTAGTAATCGACCGCTCTACTTCTATTGTCAACTCCCTCTTTGATTGGGAAGAGAATTAAACCTTCTCAACGGTGCGATATTGATGATCAAATACTCTCCCTGCTACTTTCTCTCCATATGTTCCAACAAGTATAGATAATCAAAGCATCAAAAATTCAAAATATCTTCTTTGCTCTTTTGGTAATCCTTCCCTCCTCATCTCATAGCAAGACCATCAGCCGCTGAGATATGTTGAACTGAGATTAGTGGTCATGCTTGATGACGCCACCTTTATTTTAATTTGATACTCTAGTTTATTTCGATTACTGCATTTGCGGTTCAGGAAACATCGTAATTAGCCAATCAACTTGCATGCATGGTGTTCTTAACCAGCATTACCTTAACCCAAAACAGTTCGTCAAATACATGCAGCTGTCGAAAGATGGCAACAATAAGCTAGCTACACGTACACGTGTACACGAAGGCTTCCAAAACGCAGGAGAGATTAGTATCCTGTAATGGTGTCAGTTTTACCTTCTTTTTTTTCATGTAAGTGCTTTTGTACTTCTATAAACAAAACCATAAGATCTTGGAAACAAATTTTGATTTGTACACGATGATATCTGACATTTCATAACATCTGCGATGGATCCAAAAGACAACAATAAATGGTAAAATATAAATTTCGATGTTCAACAATATAACGTTGTCCTCAACGCTAGCTCTTCTACCAATACCGGCCGGCGGCCGACACCCAACACTGTAATCTGGCCAACACATGCACAACACTAAGGGCAAGTATAATAGCAAAGCCCACTACTGGTTAATAGTAAGCTAAAAGTCAGTTGGTACAATAACTGTCTCTAAAGGTTGTCTTTAGATGTTGTGTAATAACTATCTTTTCTCTCTTGTACATAATGATCTACCTATGCTCTCGTGCAAAGCTGGCTACTAAATAAGAGTCAGCTCTCTTCTCTCTCCTCTTTTCTCACTCCTCTACATAGATTAAAACTGATGTGTACAGGCTAAAAGCCAACTGACGTGACTTTATTGTACATGCCCGAATCATCGGCTAATTTCGATCACTCAATGCGTGGTTGCAATTCCTGATGCTTGCTAGTCCTAGGACGTCTACGTGGGTTTCAACGGCATATATAACAAAAAAGAACCCCAACTTAATTACTGCAAAATGGACCGAGCTCTTCTCCTTGCTTTCCCATCAGGTAGGTCGGCTGACTTCCTTTTGCGTTGTGATCCTGCAACACCTCTCTAGCAATTAAATAGGAAGAATTAATGTGTGATTCGATGCGGTGCAACAACCATGGATGGCTGCAATCTTGCCGTGCACTGCTGCCTTGAGGAGCACATGGGCATTACGTACTGGAGTGAGCATTCTCTCCTTGCTGAACTAGCTTCTAGATAGACTTTTGGGCCAAAATAAAGAGTTCCTGTTGCAAAGTTTATATGGTTGGGTTGCGTTATCTACATCACATCAATCCAAGTTCGTAGCTCATTCTTTTAGCTAGATGACTGCATCTTGAGCAGCGGTAGGCTCAAAGGAACAATCTCGTCAAACTAGACCCTGTTGTGAACTAGTGATCTAGCATTAGTTTAACCACAAGCACTTCATCAGGTACCTGAAACAAGCACAACTGTATATATCCTCAAACAATTAATTGCGCATACTTGTAATCTGTAAAGCATTCCGTCCTCCCTCCTCATCTTTATGTTAGATAGGTGTCACAAGTTCAGAACAATGCCTATATTTGTGTAGTTGTGAATAATTTCCGCAGATGTATGACATGTTTGTCAGATATATTGCTAAAAGACATAGCTTTATCTAATCCGTGTATTCACACTTGATGCTATTCATTATCAGTCCAACAGTTCATCAGGAACACGGAGGACAATAGTTGGTGTCTACAGAAAGGACTTGACTAAAACGCAACCATATTTAGCAGTTCGGCAATAAGAGAGAACAGTTTCTTTTTAATGAGACAGTAGGGGAGGAGGACCCTACTGAATAAATATATATTATTAATAAGAGAAGGTACAAATAAAGTAAAACGCTCTACAAAAGAGTCATTATGACTCCAGAGAGGCCTAACAAGGCTAAAACAACAACCGAGCGGTCAAAAAACTTGACAAATATTCTTATTGTCGGAGAGCTACTATTAGAGATTAATAAGAGTCTAAGTTGTGTGCAACTTGAAATCATGTTAGAGTCGGATTGTAACCTCAACGCTATAAATAAAGGGTACGGGGTTCCTATGGGACAACACACAATTGCTCTGCAAAATTCTACATGGTATCAGAGTCAAACCCTAATTTGTACATCTGAGCTATCGCAACCGTTCCCGATCCAGATCTGATCCATCCGCCGCTGCCATCCAACTCCTTCTCTGCTGTGCTTGGGGGTGCCAGGCCATTGCCTCCACTCGGGGGGGGGGGGGGGTCTGCCTCACCAGGCCGCCAAGTTGCCACCGCTCGGAGCCACACTGAGGTGGTCGGCTGAGGGAGAGGGAGACCCGAGGGAGATGAAGAGAAAGGAGAAGGGAAAGCGAGAAGGAAAAAGAAAGAAATAAAAAGAAGAGAGGGCTCGGTCGCAATTGAGGGAAAACAAATAAGAGAAAGACCGAGGGGGGGGGAAGGAGAGAAAGGACAGAGGGAAAAAAAGAAAAAAAAGGAGGTTTGCTATTTTTTAAAATCTTATGTGTATCAGAAGTGCTACGTCTGTGTTTGTGCTGACATTGATGCTTGAAGGCTTGCCGTGATTGTGGAGATACATGTGTCATATGTTGTGATTGGCATTGCTCTTGTTGTTCGGACCAGGTGACTCCTGAGGAGATTGAAGCTGTGAGGAAAGCTAAGGAAGAAGCTAAGTGAAGAGTTGTAGAGAAGAGTACTATGAATTTAGATTGGGAAGTGGAGAATCCTTTTTGGTCGCAAAAGGTGAGATGAGAGGTATTGTCGGCGTTTCGAGCACCGGCAAGTAAATTTGTAAGTCTAAGGGGCCGCGCGTTCCACTCCCTGAATGGTTAGACTCAGAAGTCCAAGATGTATCTTCGTTCGGGCCAAGGTCCCTACTCCATTCGTGTGGTGGCGTTGTATTCTCTTGATCATGTATGGTGAACAAAGTTTACAAGCGAGAGTGCTAATGGCTTAGCGAGATGGGTTCGATTGCCCCTCCTACGGGGGTTCCTGCCTCCTTTTATACGAAAGGAAGGGGCAGGTTACATCGAGAATTGGGAGAGGACGAGATGACCTACACTAAGAGCTTCGGTCCTTCGCTCACCGACCGATCATCACCCGCCTTGCCCATGCCGGATCGGTAGCCTAGTTGGCAGGCGGTTAGGTATTTCCCGGAAACGGCGTATCTACCCTCTCGCGAACCTTACGAGTGTTGGACGTTACGCGCATGACGTGGGTGTTGCCTCGAGAGAGCGTGTCTTCGTCCCGTATGTGACCGGTGATGGGATCGGGAGCATGACTTGGTCACCATTAAACCTTCTTGGGAAGGAGCCACCTGGCCTTGTATAGTCACTTCGATTGACCCCGCTTAAGGGGTACGTGGGTCATTGGCTGGTTGAGGCTTCGACACGCCGCCCTTGGCGGGGTTGTCTTGGCACGATCGAGTCGGGGATCCCGACCACCGCGGGGTCGGGAGCTCAGCTTGGTCGGAGCCGGGGGACCCCGTCCCGCTGCGGAGGTCGGGAGCCCTGCTTGGTCGGAGACACTTCCCTCGATCGATCGGGAAGGGATGTCTCGTGTGGCCTTGCAGGTGCTTCGGTCGGTAGTGGGCTGGGAGCGGCCTGTTGGGCTTGAGCTGTGCTTGAGGCCGCCGGCTCGTCGCTTCGGGCCGTTGGGGTACCCCTGTTATAAGTATTCGTCAGTAGCCCCCGAACCCTCGAGCGATTTCGGCAGATTCGGTTGGGGGTTGAGCTTGGATGAGAATGGTGACTGGGCCCGAGTGGTCGGTCCGACCGATTAGGTCAAACGATTTCTGCCAGGTGTACCCCGACGCATCCGACGGATGCCCTGGAATTTTGCCTGGGGCATTCGAACCGCCGGGGGCTTTGAATCACCTCGTTGCACGCGCGCCAAGACGGCGGCGCCTCGCCGCTCGTCTTCGGATTGCTTCGGTTCGTGAAGGGCGCCGTTTTCCGACGCTATGCTTATTCCGAGACGTTTAATCTCCCTCCGTCCGGGTATATAAGGACGCTACGGCTTGCTTGAGTGATAGACCTTTAGACGAGAATCCTTTCTTTTGCTCCTTGAAATGGCTTCGGGGCACCTTCTAGTCTTCGGCTTTGGTGATGATGTCGCGGTAGAAGAAGAAGATCCTTTGGCCGAGCTTTGGGCTGAGTACGACTAGGCGATGGCCGAACTCCGAGAGGAAGAAGCTGTAGCCCGTGATGCTGCTGCCATCGACGCGCTGCTCGAGGTCGTCCCAAGGCTCGAGGTAGCAAGGGGGGCCCTTCTGGAGGCGATGGTGCGAGGGCGCCATCGAGTTAGTGCGCGGCTGCGCCGATGTCGCTGAACGGCGAAGCGCCGGCGTCGGCGTCGGATTCGCACCGCGCGGCCGTCCCGCCGACTGTGCAAGGGCCTACCAAAGATGCCGTCGGTGCCACCGATGCCGCACGGATGTTTAAGAGGTCTTGGCGCGATAAAGTCCTCGCCGAGTGTAGCGAGCTATTCTTGTGTCATTGGGTACTATATTGTAAAGTTGTGTAAAGTTTGAGCTCGTGGCTTATAATGAAATCTCCTTTTCTTTATGAATGTCTTCGTGATGAGTTTGCTTTGCTTCGATTGAGTTGTCCGAGTGCTCGCTTAACGCCGCGGTGGACTGCGCCTTGGCGGTAGGGACGATCGCGATATAGGGACGACCGCGATGCCTCTCGCGCGAGGTTCGGGTGTCCGAGTGCTCGCTTAACGTCGAGCCGGACCGCGCCTTGGTCGGCAGGACGACCGCGATGCCTCTGCGCGAGGTTCGGTGTCCGAAAGTGCCGTGCCTTGGTCGGGCAGGACGACCGTGATGCCTCTCGCGCGAGGTTGGTGTCCGAGTGCTCGCTTAACGTCAGAGCTAGACCGCGCCTTGGTCGGCGTGGACGACCGCGATGCCTCCGCGCGAGGTCCGGTGTCCGAGTGCTTGTTTAACGCCGAAGCTAGACCGCGCCTTGGTCGGGCAGGACGACCGCGATGCCTCGCGCGAGGTTCGGGTGTCCGAGTGCCGCGCCTTGGTCGGTAGGGACGACCGCGATGCCTCTCGCGCGAGGTTCGTGTCCGAGTGCCGCGCTTGGTCGGTAGGGACGACCGCGATGCCTCTCGCGCGAGGTTCGTGTCCGAGTGCTCGCTTAACGCCGTAGCTAGACCGCGCCTTGGTCGGCAGTGGACGACCGTGATGCCTCTGCGCGAGGTTCGGTGTCCGAAAGTGCTCGCTAACGTCGTAGCTAGACCGCGCCTTGGTCGGCAGGGACGACCGCGATGCCTCTCGCGCGAGGTTCGGTGTCCGAGTGCCGTGCCTTGGTCGGGCGAGGACGACCGCGATGCCTCTCGCGCGAGGTTCGTGTCCGAGTGCTCGCTTCATGTCGTAGCTAGACCGCGCCTTGGTCGGCGGGGGACGACCGCGATTCCTCGCGCGAGGTTCGTGTCCGAGTGCTCGTTTAACGTCGTAGCTAGACCGTGCCTTGGTCGGCAGGGACAACCGCGATGCCTCTGCGCGAGGTTCGGGTGTCCGAGTGCCGTGCCTTGGTCGGCAGGGACGACCGCGATGCCTCTGTGCGAGGTTCGGGTGTCCGAGTGCTCGTTTAATGTCGTAGCTACATCGTGCCTTGGTCGGCAGGGACGACCGCGATGCCTCTGCGCGAGGTTCGGGTGTCCGAGTGCCGTGCCTTGGTCGGCAGGGACGACCGTGATGCCTCTGCGCGAGGTTCGGGTGTCCGAGTGCTCGCTTAACGTCGTAGCTAGACCGTGCCTTGGTCGGCAGGGACGACCGCGATGCCTCTGCGCGAGGTTCGGGTGTCCGAGTGCCGTGCCTTGGTCGGCAGGGACGACCGTGATGCCTCTGCGCGAGGTTCGGGTGTCCGAGTGCTCGTTTAACGTCGTATGTAGACCGTGCCTTGGTCGGCGGGGACGACCGCGATGCCTCTCGCGCGAGGTTCGGTGTCCGAGTGCTTGTTTAACGTCAGAGCTAGACCGCGCCTTGGTCGGCGGGGACGACCGCGATGCCTCGCGCGAGGTTCGTGTCCGAGTGCTCGCTTAACGCCGTAGCTAGGCCGTGCCTTGGTCGGTAGGGACGACCGCGATGCCTCGCGCGAGGTTCGTGTCCGAGTGCTCGCTTAACGTCGAGCCGGACGGGCTCGCTTTACGCCGTAGCCGGACGTGGGCTCGTTTTACGTCGAGCCGGACGTGGGGCATCCATCCCGAGTCCTCGCTTGGCGAGGGTAGCTGCGAGAGGAGTGGCCGCCGCCTATCCGACACGATACCCCGGCCCGCAGTGTGGGACCGGAGGGGGTGAGCGACGCGTTTACCCGCGCTGGTTTGAACGCCGTGCTCGTGGAGCTCATAATGTAGTCCGAGTGGGTCCCGGAGGTCCCGCCAAGGGGACCCTTTCGAGCGGACGGTCCTGCAGTAGGGTGTCCTCGCCTGGCGTGGGGCGACCCATAAGAAACCTTTCTACTCAATCTCAGATGGGCCCCGGGTCGTCCGCCGACCCGTGGCACACCGGCCGTCGCCATCGATGAGCTCCGGGAGAGTGTGAAGTATGGTCTCGGACGCGAGTAGAGGTGATTGGGTCGTCACCGACCTAACCGAGGGCCCACCGTGGGGCTCACCTCATACTTGCCCCTCGCTCAAGTTTTTGCCGGGCGGCCTTATGCCCATCTCGTGGGTTGGCCTTTGAACCCTGACTTTTAGTGGGCCCGGCGCAAGCCACGAGCTTTGCCGCTTCGGGCCGCAGCGACCGATGGGCCTCTCGTGACGTGCCCCCACGAGCAACCGCCCCGCCTCAAGGCGGAGACCGAGAGGTTACAGACGACCGCCCGGGCGGCGCTTTATGGCTCGCTGCTTGTCCGATTAAATGCTGAGTGGAATTGGAAATCAGGGGTTACCAGGCTGGCGTGACAGACGAGGGTGGATGCGACGCTTCGCTCGAGGGGGTGCTTGTTCGATCGACGCCTGCTCGTCTTCTATATATACGTTGCTGGGGCGCTTTAAGTAGTCACGCTTGCTTGCCTTCCTCGCCTCCCGTCCCTAAGACAAAAAGGAACAACAAAGAGCCAAGGAAAAGAAAACTCAGCCTTCTCTTCTCCTCGCCTTTCCGTCGCCTCTTTCGCAAGGATGTCGTGGCCGGAGTGCTCTGCCCAGGCCAGCCGTGCGCTCGGCTTTGTGAAGAAGGGCTTCCTCCCTGCGCAAGATCTCTCCGGTTGGAGGGTGCCGACGGGAGCTGCTGCCCCCTCGCCGGGGGACGACGAGGTCGTGGTGCTAGCCTCGTTCTTCGAGCGCGGCTTCGGCTTGCCGCTGCACCCGTTCGTCCGGGGGATGCTCTTCCACTACAAGGCGGAGGCGCACCATCTTAACCCCAACGGGGTCCTCCACATCGCCATTTCATCACGCTCTGTGAGGCTTTCCTGGGAATCGAGCCGCATTGGGCGCTCTGGAGGCATTTCTTCCAAGCGAGGCTCGAAGGACAAGCCGACGAGGCCGCGTGGCGCCCATTGGTGGCTCGCCCTCCGCCTTCGGTCCGACCGGAGCACGGAGTATCTCGAGGTCAAGCTGCCATCGTCCAACAAGGGATGGCACTCTGAGTGGTTCTATGCTCAGAACGTCGGAGACAGTGCCCCGCCCTTCATCGGCAAACTTCCCGTGGTGGGGGAGGAGTGGAACTGGGGCGCCGAGAAGTGAGAGAAGAAAAAGGTGGCCCTGATCGTAGAGCAGGTCAGGGCCCTAAGGAGGCAAGGGCTCACCGGGAACGTGGTCGTGCGTGCCTTCATGAGGATGCGCGTGCAACCTCTTGCGCACAGACCCCGCCCCCTGTTCCAGTACGAGGGGGCATCCGACCGGATGAGGATGGCGGAGCCCGAGCTGGCCGCGACGGAGGTCGAAGCCCGGGTGGCCGCCGTCATGGGAGGAAGCGCTACGGAGGCGGCGGGCGGCCACCCGAGTTATTCTCGCGCCCACCCTCCAAACTGTAGGTCGGCCGACTTCTTCCCGCCCTCTTTCTTTGCTTTAAACGCTGGTCCGACCAAAGTGTTTTTATCTTCTAGGGGCTCTTGGGCATGTCCTCCCGGGCGCCGCTCCCGGGAGATAAGGAGGCGAGGGCGGCAGCCCGAGCGAAGGCCGCAGAGCTCGACTCCTCCCGCAAGAAGCGGAAGGAGGAGAGGAGGAAGAAGAAGGAAGGAGCGGCGCAGGGCAGCAGGCGAGGACGTGTCTGAGGCCACTGCTGTGGGTGCAACCTCCACCGACAAGAGCGGAAGCACCCCGGTCACGATATCTTGTGGGTTCCTTCGACTACCGACCGCGCGGCGGTCCGGCGTGGACTGGAGGGCGACACCACAGCTCGCGAAACCAGGGCCTCGGGCGAGGGTGACCGCGCGGTCGCCATCATCGTCGCGCTGGGTGGAGGCAGCTTTAGGGAAGCGTGGCAGATCGCCCTCGAGGGGACCGCGAAGAGGCGCGCCGCCGCGCACCCGCCGCCCGATAAAGTACTCTTTTCTTTTGTTCAAACATTTTTGCAGCAAAGCCGCCCTAACCGCTTTTAAGTGTTTGCGACGTGCAGCGCCTATACGAGTGTGACCGTGGCGCGCCCCGTGGCGGTTCCAAGGGACAACGCCGAGGAGTCGCAGAGCGCAGGACGCCGCAGAGGTTCCAGAGGCGCCGATCGGTCGGCGCCGATCGTGGTGCCGGGCGGCCGGCGCGCCGCGCCACGAGGCCGAGGTCGGGCGAGGAGCCCCGACGCTCACTGGGGACACCGCCGTCGACGTGGTCATCCTCACGGAGGAAGAGACGGCGGCGCCGCCGGGCGATCGGCGGCCGAGACGGCGCCGTGCCGAGGTGTCCGACCCCGCCCCGTGGGAGGTGACAACGTGGTCCCGCAGCGCAGTCGCCGAGGGATCCCGGGACAGTTCCTCCATCGTTGCCGATGGTGCTCTGGACGGGTAGCGCCCCACCCGAGCAGACGACCAGGGGCCCGCTGCCAAGAGTGGCCCTTGAGTCGGGGTCGGTTGGCGAAACGGAAGAGAGCGAGTGGGTCGCTTGACAAGGCGCCTGACGCCGAACAGATGGAGCAGTCCGGAAGGGCCTGACTCTTGCTCTAGAATCTTCCAGCCGAGCGTTGGGCGCGATGGCCGGGGGAGTCCGGCCGATCAGCTTGGTAAGTTGATGAAAAAACCCAACTTGTAAAATTCTGGCGCACTCGCCGTGAGACTAACGGATAGTCCGCGATCTTGCAAAGATTCGCGGCTTGCTCTGAGGGCAAAGCCGAGCCAGGGTGCTCGGACAACAATGGCGGCCGCCGTGGAAGAGTGCGACGGCCGCGCCTTGAGCCGCGCTTAGCTCAAGAGGCGCTCGAGCGTGAGACGGCCGAGGCGAAGGTCCGCTAAGAGTTGGAGGGGGCCTCTAAGGCTCTCTTCGATGAGCTCGGGGCCTGTCCTCGAGGACGAAGGTGGCGAGCTCGAGTCCTCCCGGCAGAGGCCACCGGCCGCTAGGACGCCGCCGCCACCGCAGAGGGGGCAGCGCAAGCGCAGCAACCCGTCATGACCGAGCGAGACCAGCTCTAAGGACGCCGATCGAGTCCGCCTCCGAGCAGAGGCCGCCTGAAGGACTCGACTTCCTTGAGGACCTCCTACGAGGCGGTCAGCAAGAAGTCGGCAACCCGCGAACTCGCGCGGTAAGGGTCTCAACTTATTTGATTCTCAGGGCGCCGTAAGTCGCGATCATCCGGCGCCGCTGCCATCTACTGAGGTGCGTAAGAACTTGGGCCTCGCCGTTGAGGAGCTGAAGGACGCCTCGCAGCCCATGACGAGGCGCTCATGGCGCGACGCGGCTCGCGCAAGGCCAAGGCTGCCAAGAGGGTCGGGCCGAGCGGGCTACGTAATCGAGGCCCTTCGCAAGGCCGCCAGACGATGCGCCCGGTCCTTGGAGCAGCTGGCGGCCCGAAGGCTCGGGCGCCTCGCTAGCCCGAAAGCCGAGCGCGCCGAGAGGGCGTGATTGCCGGCGCGGCGCTTGAGCTTCTCGGCGCCGTCAACACCATCTCGCACTACGATGGAATTGGCGTCGCGGTGGTGAGCAGCGGTGTCGCCGAGAACCGGACCGACGGAGAGATCGACAGGTTCGAGCTCTTGGTCGAGCCGCACGCTCGGGAGATTGCCAGCCATGTCTCGCCGCAGGTCGCCCTCGAGGAAGAACAAAGCAGTTAGATTTATCCTCCTTTTTAATTGTAAAGACTATTATGCTTGTAAACAATCTTTAAGGTTAACAAGTTCCAGTACGCCTCTTGCCCCTTTTGTGTTTTTGGTGAACGCTTGACCGCCATAGCCTTAAGGACCGCAAGGGTCACTTGCGCGTAGGTCGGGTTGTTTCGGAGGCTAAGAGGATAGGAATCTTGGTTACTCGCCAGCTTATGCGCACTTGTGAGGGATAGGAGTGTTCCCGATCGACAAAAGATCGCCTCCACTTGGGCATTTCTTCTTCGCAAGTACTGTAACCATAGCTACTGGGCGAGGCCATAGCACTCGGTCGAGAGGATTACCGCCGGAGGACCTCGTGACCGTCTGGTCACCGACCGCACGAGCGTGAGTTAGCCGAGTTTGCGCTGGGAGGAGTGTTCTAATCGACCAAAAGGTCACCCACTCGGGCACTTCCTTCTTCCGCAAAGCGCTACTTAGCAACCATAGCCGCTCGGGCGTAGGCCGTAACGCTTGGGTCGAGAGGGTTACCACTCGGGGAGGACCTCGTGACCAGTCGGGTCACCGACCCGCACGAGCGCGTGAGCTAGCCGAGTTTGCGCTGGGTGGAGTGTTCCTAATCGACCAAAAGGTCACCCACTCGGCACTTCCTTCTTCCGCGGCGCTACTTAGCAACCATAGCCGGGCATAGGCCGTAACGCTTGGGTCGAGAGGGTTACCACTGGATGGACCTTGTGATCGGTCGTCACCGACCCGCATAACGCCACTGTATAAATGAACGGGGCGCCATATAGCCCCGAGCGCCGCATGGCGACTGTGTGCTCGGAAGGGTAAAGGTAAAGACTATGCCAGGGAAAAAGAAAAGAGTTTAGGATAGAATCGCCTTAACTTTTCTCTGCTCCAAGCGCTCGAAGGATGCGACCGCCGGCGCCCTTGAGTCGAAGGTGCTGTGCCCGAGAACCTCTACGACGGTGAAGGGCCTTGCCTGTGGCGGCGATAGCTTATGCTTGTCTTTGCCGGTTTGGACCCGCGCAGACTAGGTCGCCCTACCAAGGATCGCCAACCTTGGCCGATCGCAGGATGGCCACGCCATGCGCCTCGCCGAGCCGGGTCGATGGCGCCTTGTTGCGAGGCGAGCCCCGAGCCTCATCAAGGCTTGTAGTCTTGGGGCGCCATACCTGTGTCTCATGGCAAGACGGCTTCAGCGCCAACACCATGAAGAACGGTAAACCCGGCCGCCGGCGGGCGTGGTCCGCAGCTCCAAAGGACGGAGGGCAGCTCGGCCACCCACCGCCCGCAAGTGCTTGAGCCGATCAAGATCCGTGGCTTGAGTCCTTGAAGGATCATGCCGCTCGCACGCTCGACCGCCGTTAGTCCGCGGATGGGCCACGGCCGCCCAATCGACACGGATGTTGAAGTCGCCGCAGAACTCGAGGAACTCCTTCCCCGTGAACCGCGTTCCGCTGTCGGGTGATGATAGAGTTTGGGACTCGAACCAAAAATGATGTCGCGGAAGAAGATGGCCGCTTGTGCCGACGTGACGCCACGATCGCTTGGCTCTATCCACTTGGTGAATTTATCCACCGCGACTAGGAGATGAGTAAAGCCTCGGGCGCTTTCTTGAAGGGCCCGACCGATCGAGTCCCCAAACCGCAAATGGCCATGTGATGGGGATCGCCCGCAAGGCCCGAGCCGCAGATGCGTCTGTCTGGCAAAGAATTGGCACCTTCACAAAGCGCACGATCCGCTCGGCGCGGACACGGCGGTCGGCCAATAGAAACCTTGTCGAAAGGCCTTTCCTACGAGGGATCGGGCAAAGATGGTGGCCGCAGACCCGCCATGGATATCGAGCAAGAGCTTGCTTCCTTGGTCGGCCGTAACGCACTGGAAGACCCCGGAGGGACTCTCTTGTAAAGGTCCGCCAACCAGATTTAAAGATTTTGCCCGCCGAGCGAGGCGCCGAGCCTCGGCCGGTCAGGGGAGCACCGTCCACAAACGGCCGATGAAGAGCTTCCTCCGCCGGATTCACCGCTAGCACGCCGCGGTTCGACCACCAGTCACCACGCCGACGCGCGGGCGGTCGGGTGACCGCTCTAGGTGAATTGGGAGACCGCCGCCACCGAGTCCACCGATGGAAGGTTGCGGAGGTCGCAGAAGAAGATCCCGTGGATCGCTCTCTCGGAGGCAAGATTGGCTAGGCAATCGGCCCACCGCTGTAGCGCTCAGAGCGTGGTGGAGCTCAAACCCTTGAACCGCTTCCGAGCTTGCGACTTCCCGACAAGACGCAACCATACGGGCGCCTCGCGTTCAAGCCTTCATGACCGGTCGACGACAAGCTTGGAGTCCTCGCGACGCAGAGTCGGCGAGCGCCGAGGTCGGCAATGATCCGAGACCGCTGACGAGCCTCGTGACTCGGCGATGTTGTTGGTCGCACAAGAGCAACTCGATGGCGTATTGAAGTTTGTTCCCGAGTGGGGAAATGATGATTTACCCCGCGCCCGCCGCTCTTGGTGTAGGATCCATCAAAGTACATTGTCTAGTACTGGTCTTCGACACGGTGGCGCTGGCTTCGGTCCACTGGCGACGGTCGGCCAGTGGCTCGCGACTTGATTGCTATCCGAGGGACGATGTTATGCCGCGTGGTCGCGAGCTCGAGCGCCCACTTGGCTATCCTTCCCGAGGCATCGCGATTGTGGACGATCTCGCCGAAGCGGGGACGCGGTCACCACGGTGATGGCGTCTGGTCGGGCGTAATGGACGAGCTTTCTGGCGATGAGCACCACGAGAGCAGCTTCGCACCGCGGTACCGAGCCTTGACTCGAAAGAACTCGCCGACGTAGACTGGCCGTTGTACCGAGTTCACGCCTTCCTCCGCTGCTCCACCACAAGGGCCGACCGACGACTTGAGCAAAGGACGGCGATGTAGAGGAGCGCGGTTCGCTCGTGTCGGGCGACTCAGACCGAGGTGAGGATAGGAAGGCCTTCAGCGGGTGAGGGCTTCGAGCCTCCGGGTCCAAACCAAGCGGTCGGATTTCTTGAGCACTCAGAGCGGCATTCGCGCCGCCAAGGCGAGACACGAACGGCTCAAGGCGCAAGGCACCCGTTAGCCTCGACCCCTTTGAGATTAGGAACCGGCCCATCTCTTGCGACGCCGAGATCTTCTCCTCGTTGGCCTCGATACTCGCCGAGACGGCGAAGCCGAGCAGCTTTCCTTGGGGACCCCAAGACGATTTCTGGTTGAGCTTTATACGGAACCGCCAAGATTCGCAAAGTTTCTTCCAGTCGACAATAAGGTCGTGGGCATTCTGGTCTTCACGACGATGTCGCCAACGAGGCCTCAACGCTATGGCCGATCCGGTTGTTGAAGCACGCTTGCATACATCACGTATGTAGCGCTCAAGGTTTTAGGCCGAACGGCATTGTAACGTGAGCGTAACGAGCCGAACGGGCGTGATGAAGGAAGTCGCGAGCTGGTCGGATTCCTTCAGCCGCTTATCCGTGGTAGCCCGAGTAGGCATCCGAAGGAAAGAGACTCGCACCTCGCGTGGAGTCGATGACTTGGTCGATGCGGGCAAGGGAACGGGTCTTTGGGACACGCTTTGTTGAGACTCGTGATAGTTAACACACATTCTCCATTGCCCATTTTTCTTTTTACAAGCATGTGTGGTTGACCACCACCTCGTGGTGGCGGACCTTTTATAAACCCCGCACCAAAAGCTTAGCGATCTCTCTCTATGATCCCGTGCCTCTCCTCGCCGGGGCGCAAGCGCTGGGCGACCGCTTTGAGCCCGGCCTGATGCTCAAGGAGTGCTCGCGACTTCCCTTGGGATTCCCGGCATGCCGGAGGACCTCCATGCGAAGACGCTTTGTTGGCGCGAGGAAGCCGACGAGCCGCTTCCTATTTAGCGAGGAGCGTGGTTCGACCCGCACGGCCTTGGTCGGATCGCAGGATCGACCGCGACCTTCTTCGTGTCCTTGGCGGACTTGAAGGATCCCGCCGACTTGCCGGACTCGAGGGCGGACTCCGAGGCTTCCTCTTGAGGTTGTCGAGCTCGCAGACGCGATGATCGCCGAGGCAAGCTCACAATCGCTCCGCCGCAGCTGTAGGCAGCCGAAAGACGATGCCACTGATGACTCGTGGCCCTGCATCTTCACTTGAGGTAGGCGAGCCGGGACCGCCATGAACTTGGCGAGCATGGCCTCCCAGATAGCGTGATAGGAGCCGAGGAAATCCACAACCTCAAAAGTGAGGGTCTCAGCATGGAAATTCCCTGCCTCAAAGGTGACGAGCGTGTCGACCGCCCGAGCGGATGGGCTCGCGCCGTGGATGACGCCGTGAAAGGAGCCTTGCTCGGCCGGAGACTCGAGCGAGGAATCCCCATGGCGCCGAGCCGCCCCACGTAGAGGATGTTGAGGCCGCCGCTATCCATGAGCACCTTGGTGAGGCGCTTCTTCCCACGATGGGTCGACTACCGGTATCTTCCCACCGGGATGTGGTCGGGTGATCACCGATCAAGGTGACCGAACTCGACCACCGGAGGTATTGAGGGACGGCAAGTGAGGCGGTGTGGACCTCACTTGCAGGCGAAGTTTGAGCCGACGCTTGTCGGCGAGCACGCCGGTCCGCCAAAGATCATGAGGCACCATCGGGTTCGGGAACTCGCCGCCCGCTTCTTCTCCACGCCCGCGGGGCCGTGGTCGGCTTCTTTCCTTTGCCCCGCGCATCGTGGGGGCGCAGGAAAGGAAACGCCTCGTGACTTCGCAGCCCCGTATTTATGTTTGACGGGAACCCGTGGTTCGCACGGGTTGTCCATCAATTTCGGCGGTCAGCGCGACGGCCGTGCACCCGCCGCTTGGCGTGACGGTCGCGACGCGATTTACCACTTGGGACTCGCGGATCTGTTTCCATGCCGCCTCGCTTGTCGGAGCAATCGGATGGGGATCCGATTCGACGCCGGCTCTTGCGGGCCTTTCTCCTTCGAAGATAGCCCCCACGCCTCCTCACGAGGCGTGGTTGGTGGCGATGTCGAGGAGCCTTGGTGGTCTCGGGCTTGAGACACCCCACCTTGTGCACCGTGGCCTTGCAGAGGTGCCGATGAATGCTCCCACGACATCGACGCCGGAGATGTCGGGAGCTCATTGCATTGGCGGAAAACCGCCGATGTAATCCCGAGGGTTTCCCGGCTGCCGCTTGCAGCCCTTCGTGTCCCAGGAGCTGCTGTGGCGCTTGTAAGTGCTCGAAGTTGCCGACGAAGAGGGTCTTCAAGTCGGCCCAGCCTCGATGGTTCGGGCAAGTACTGAGCCAAGCTCGGCCGAGTCCGCAAGGTAGATGGGGAGGTACCGGATGATGAAGAGATCATCCGTCACTTCGCCCGCATGCGAGCCGGTAGTCTTCGCCGCACACCGGGTTCGTGGCCCCGCAGTACTTGGCGATGTTGGTGGGCGCCGGACCGGCAGGAAACTACCGACGGATCCCCGCGCAGAAAGCATGTGGTCCGACCATCGGGCTTGGGCCGCGGGCGGCGCCCGCCGCCCACACTCGTGAGTGGACGGCCTCCTCCGCCGCTTTCTCCGCGCCGAGGGTGGCGCAACGTCCGAGGCGCCGCCGAGGCACCGCGCACCGGTGCGCGAGGCCCGGGTGGTTCGTGGTGTGGCGCCGCCACGGACCCACGGCCGAAGGGCGGTGCGGGCCCGGTGGCGAGGTGGCGCCGAGCGTAGGAGCGGAGGCTCGCATGTGCCGTGACGGTTGACGCCGCACCACACCGGGTTCTCGCACGTGGTTTTGGCCTCCGTGTCACCGACCGTAAGGCCTCGGCAAAGACGCAGCCGCGCCACGCTTTGGCTTGCATGGGGAAGAACCGAGGCCGCCGGATTCTTCCGCCACCTTGTGGTAATTGCCGCGCGCGGCCGCGCTGCCGCCGGCACTGGCTGGTCTCGGCTCATCCCGCCTGTGTTAGCTCGAGCCGGTCGAGCTCACTCTTCGCTTATCCAGCCTCTTCTTCGCTGCCGCCGGAGTTCGGCGCGCGAGCTTGAGCGCTGCTCAAGATGCTCGCTGGTGTCTCCTCCCGCGCCTCGGCGCCGGATGGGGGCCCCGTGAATCGCGGGGTTATGATTAATCGACCGCGTTCGCCATGTTGCACTCGCGAGAGTGCGCCCATGGCAGGTACTCCGTGTCGGAGCCGGAGTCGTGGCCGGAAGAGTCTTCCAAAGCACTCGTGGATAGAGGCCGCATGTAGCCACCATCGCCACAAGTTGTGAGCTCGCGGAGGTGACACGGCCACCGCCGCCCACGGAGCTCGCCAGACGTGGCGGAGCGCTCCCCGTGCTCCGCTTTGGGACTGCAGGGCACCCAAGCCGGAGCATGGTCGCCGAGATGGCGCCTGAGCTTTCAAGCAGCGCCGGGCCTCGTGGCGGCGGGATGAGCGTAAGCCCTCCCGCCAAGTGACGGCAGTTGAGGGAGCCGGCGATCCGCTCCCTGGCGCAGCCATGCCGTCGTGGGTGGAAGATGCCATCAGGAGGCAAGCGGAACCGAGATGGTGATGAAGACGCGTGAAGGCCCCTACCTGGCGCGCCAACTGTCGGCGTTTCGAGCACCGACAAGTAAATTTGTAAGTCTAAGGGGCCACGCGTTCCACTTCCTGAATGGTTAGACTCGTAAGTCCAAGATGTATACCGTTCGGGCCAAGGTCCCTACTCCGCCGTGTGGTGGCGTTGTATTCTCTTCAGCATGTATGATCGCACAAAGTTTACAAGCAAGAGTGCTAATGGCTTAGCGAGATGGGTTCGATTGCCCCTCCTACGGGGGTTCCTGCCTCCTTTTATATGAAAGGAAGGGGCAGGTTACATCGAGAATTGAGAGAGGACGAGATGACCTACACTAAGAGCTTCGGTCCTTCGCTCACTGACCGATCATCACCCGCCTTGCCCATGCCGGGTCGGTAGCCTAGTTGGCCTGCATGTTAGGTATTTCCTGAAACGGCGCACTCGCCTCTCGCGAACCTTACGAGTGTTGACGTTGTCGCGCATGACGTGGGTGTTGCCTCGAGAGAGCGTGTCTCGCATCAGTATGTGACCGCCGATGGGATCGAGAGCATGACTTCGGTCAATCATTAAACCTTCTTGGGAAGGAGCTACCTGGCCTTGTATAGTCACTTCGATTGACCCGTTCTCAGGTACGTGGTCATGGTGGTTGAGGCTTCGACACGCCGCCCTTGGCGGGGTTGTCTTGGCACGACGGAGTCGGGGATCCCGACCCGCCGCGGGGTCGGAGCTCACTTGGTCGGAGCCGGGGACCCCGCCCCGCCATGGAGGTCGGGAGCCTCGCAGTCGAGACACTTCCCTCGATCGGTCGGGAAGGGATGTCTCGTGTGGCCTTGCGTGTGCTTGGCCGAGAGTGGGCTGGGAGCGGCCTGTTGGGCTTGAGCTGTGCTTGAGGCCGCCGGCTCGTCGCTTCGGGCCGTTGGGGTACCCCTGTTATAAGTATTCGTCAGGTATATTATAGGATCTTATCATGATGGGTTTGATAGGTCCTAGGGATGGAACGGGATCATCCGAATTGAAGCTAGAGCTGATGCCAAATAATGTGAAGCTAGAAGGGAGCAAGAATTACCTAAGTTAGTCTAGGAGGGCTCAGTTAATTCTGAAGACGAAGGTGGTGGAGCAATATCTACAGGAGACCTACGTCGATCCTACAGACAGGGGAGTATGGATTAGAAGGTGTGGAACACCACCAACTCTGTGGTGGTGACATGGTTGTTGACTTTGGTGCTCCTATCCATTGCTAGGGTGGTGGAGGCGATCCCGAGTGCAGCGGTGATGTGGAAGACACTGAGTAATATGTACTCTGGGGCTAGCAATGTGACAATGATGGTGGAGGTTCAGGGCATGGTAGATGCTCTAAAGCAGGGGTAGAAAACCATTCAGGAATACGCTAGTGAGCTACATCAGTTTTGGGTGGATTTGGCTCAATATGATCCACTACAGCTAATATGTGTCAGTGATATTGAGTTTGGTAGGGTGTGGCTGCAACATAGGAGGGTTACTCATTTCTTGAAAGGTTTAAACCCTAAGTTTGAGAGTAGGAGGATTGAAATACGTCATCAGGTGGCATTGCCATCTATGGAGAAGGGTATTTCAGCTATGGTTGTCGAGGAAACTCGACAGAGAGTGATGGTGGGTAGCAACCTTATAAGGTCAGCATACTTCATAGTTGATAACAGGAAGTGCTACAAGTGTAAGCAAACAAAACACCTAAGTTGAGCATGTCCTATCTCACGAGCTAGAGGTCGCAAGGGTGATTGGATTTGTTGTGGTGCGAGATGTGACAACTTGAACTTTGCAAGAAGGACTGAGTGTTACAAGTGTGGGGCATCTCGCTGTAGTGGAGGTGATGGTGGGAATAAAAGGACTATTGAAGGAGGTCAAGGTAGAGGTAGAGGAAGAAGAAGAGGTGGCCCTAGGGTTAATGTAGCCATGACCGATTGTTAGGGCAGTCCTTTTGCCGGTGTCCACGACCAAAGCACTTGAAGCATTGCGTTTGAGATGATGAACCCACCGAAGAAGTAGATGTCGTCGTTGGTTTTACACTTGGAGGTGGTGCTAATTTCACATTTGAAGTAGCTTTATTAGCAAAACCCGAATTGATAGAGTTAGAGGAAGTACCTCATCCTTTGCCATAGCTTGGCTTGGTGGGCACCGGAGGTGGTGTACGCATGCTAGATGAAGTCCTTTGTGCATACTTGGCGTCCTCCATGACTTGACGTTCCGCTTTGAGAGCTTGATGCACAACTCCACCATTGTGTTGTAGGGCTGAAACTTGACGATGCGCTTGATCTTGTAGTTCAGTCCAGACATGAACCGAGCAATAGACTGTTCTTCGACTTTCAAAAAAGTGGTAGAAGGGAGAAGAGAACTGGGAAGAGGATTGGGACCTGAGTCAAACATAATGGGCTATGGTATAGGAAAAGGTGGTGGAGATCAAGGTTGGGGGTGTGCGGGCAGGGTGGTAGACACCGGGGGGGTGGCTGGGGTTGTGTGGGTTGAGGAGGAAGAGGTTGAGGCAAGGAGCAGTTGGTAGATGGTAGAGACGGATTTTTTATGACATCGCTGGTGGTATTGGTGTTAGTATTGTGGGCAACTTTTGGTCTTCGTGATAATATTAGCTATGGAATCGATGGTAGGTTTAGTATAGTGTTAGATTAAAGTAATAGTACTGCATTATGTAACAAGGTGGCCATAATTGTTATGGCTATTTTGAGGGGAGAGTGTTGGAGAGTTAGTATTAGAGATTAATAAGAGCCCAAGTTGTGTACAACTTGGAGTCGTATTAGCGTCGGATCGTAACCTCACCGTAAAGTAAATGGTGTGAGGATCCTATGAGACAACACACAATTATTCCACAAAATTCTACACTTACCTTAAAAAAAAGAGATGAGCACAGCTTCTTACTAAAGAACTATCCCATCCATGTAAAAAGAGTGATGTGTTGGATCCCATCTGGTGCAACCACACGGTTCAGTGCTGTCTTGAGGAGCACATGGGCATTATTGTACTGGGTGATCATGAGGTAGTTGGGAAGAAAAAGGGTTCATGCAAAACTAATACAGTTTGATTCGTTTGCTTTAAGATTTGTGCAACTTTTTTTTTTACCACGAAAACAGTAGGAGATGCTCCTACTATGGAAACTATATTAAAAGTAATAGTGGAAGTTTGGAGACTCAAAAGAGAGCAGATTTGTGCAACCTGTATTAAGAGGTGATATATAGCACTACTATGCCTTCGTTTTTGTTGTTTCGCAAATTTCATGCAGTTATATGACATGTTGGTCAAATAATTTGCTATAAATCATAGCTTTGTCAAATCCACGTGTTAATATTTATGCCTACCTTCAACACTCCAAGAAATATACAATTTGGAACATGGAATAGAACAGTCAGGGTCTGCAGATAGTATTACCTCAACCATGATCGTCAATTTTTAATGATCGTCTATGTTTCCTGTGTTTCTTTTGTTAAGTAATTGATCTATTTCATATGTAAAGACATTTAGCCAATTGCATCACCGAAGCATTACACTTTCAGAAGAAACTCCACAAGGCAGTTATTCTGCATTGCAAGGATTTCCCCTGCCGTTACCTGGCATTACAGCTGCACAAGTGTAAGTGAAGAAAGTTCACATCATGCAAATTGGAGCAGGATTGCCAAGATGGAAAGGTATACTACTATCTCCGGTGGGTAGACTGACCGTCGTGAACTCAGTTCTCTCTTCCTTGGCAGCCTATCACTAATTGTGTTTGCCCTAGCAGAGTGGGAGGCTAGACAAAATTATATGGTCATTCCTTTGGAAAGGCTGTGACCAAGCTATTGGCGGGCATTGCTTAGTTAAGTAGGCTAGGGTATGCCGCCAAAAATAAGTTTGTGGACTTGGACCTCTAATCTCGAAAATTTTTGCCTAGCACTTTTGACTAAGATGAATGTGATTCAAGTGGAAGAATGGTTCAAAGGAAATAGATTTCTTGAAAAAATTGGCCAAGTGCTACAGCATGAGCAGTCAGATCTACACTCCGTAATGCTGCATTTCCGAATGCCTCCTAGTCCTACTCTAGCGAACGTGTGCTACCATGTAGTGTCTGCAAATATTCACTAGCATTACCAAAGCAATTTGAAGTTATCTCGGCACAGATGGTGAGGAATACTGATAGCTATTTATCTCCCTTCACTTCTTCCTCCTCTCGAGTGCGCTGAATGCTATGATATTGTTGGCGTCAAAAACTTGAGGTAGAGTTTCTGACAACAAGACACCGCATTTAACACGTGGTTCAGAGCGTGCTACCGATTTGACCAGAATCGACAAGGTAAAAACAATAAATTTACTCCAAGCCGATCGTCAATATCAATCGGCTTAAACTTAATCACCAAGCCGATCAAGATTAAAGTATCAGGATAAATCTAATTAGCCGATCAAGGCTAATCAGAGGGTAAAGGTAGATCGATTCTGAAGAAGGCGATGCGCAACAAAATCAGAATAAATCGAACCTGAGGTGTAATTGACGAAGATCAACAATCGGCGATACGCAACTTTATTGATCAAAATCGATTACAAAGGCTAAATTACAAGAACTACTCCTAGTCGACTGGAAAAAGATGAAAAGTAAAAGCTGGTTGATTGTATTGTGTTGATGATTATTTCGCAGCTTGCTTTGGTCCTTCTTTTATACCTTCGCCGATCGTATCCTCGTTACAACACGCTTCAAGTTCAGATCCAGATCGGGCCTTATCTCGGACGGTTGTTTTTCTTAAAAATCTTGCAGTTACCAAAATATCTCCAAACCTTTCCATCATGTCCGTTAATTCCGTATCTTTGACTTCATTGCCGATTTTGACCAAGCTTGCCAGATTTTGGTGCAAACATATGCCCCCCATTTTTGAGAGATGACTTGTCAACTGTCAAAAATCACAATTATCGGCTCATTCAATCGTCTAACTTTTGATCTTCGCCCATTAACTGCTGCTTTATTCGCGCCGTAATTCTCTGACATGCTGGTAGTGCGTTTTAACTGCTCACGCCTTTTGAAATTCACTTCCCGCCTTTCAAATTTTTACCATGCTATAAAACGCGGCCCCCACCTCGGTCATTCCTCACGCGCACAAGCTCTCTAACCCCAAACAATCGGCTTTTACTTGTCCATTGCCCGATTTCCATCAATCGGCTTGCATCCTTCTTCTCCAATCGGCTTGCTAAGATCGGCTGAAATGGACGCGAGTCAGGTACTCATTCCGATCCCTAACAGTAAAGATCAATATTTCCTTGGTCCGATAGGGAATCTAGATGCCAGCACGGTTATTAGCCAGGATATTCCCCGTCTTCCTTTATCGGCTACTGCATTCAACATAGAGAGCTGGGAAAAAAGTTTCAGGGCATGGCCGACAGCGCTAAAGGGATGGAGATCTTGGTACATTCGCGTGGCTGCTCAAAAAAGAGGGGAATGGGAAAAGATGGGTATAGCAGAGTGTATTCCTCTCTCATTAGCCGACCCAGAAGCCAATGAGCTCTTAGTGGCCACGGCCTGCTATTTCTGGTCGGAGACCTTCAATGCCTTCTTGTTCCATACTGGTCCCATCGGCCCAACCCTCATGGACATAGCCCAATTGTGTTGCCTTAGGCCAGATGGTGAGCAGATATCGGCTTTTAGTGGCAAACCGAAATACAAGCTTATTCAATCCAAAGGAGAAGGTCGCGCAAGTACATTGATAACAATAATAAAGTGAACGGGCCGATATCAGATGAAGAACATGTTGCTTTCCTGAACTTATGGTTAGACCGATTTTTGTTTTGTGGTGCTTCTTTAGGACCAACACAAGTGTATCGCTTGATGGCAGAGCGGTTGGTAGAGGGCGTCGGCTAGCATTGGGAAAGATGTTCCTTGGAGCAGTTTGTCAAATGATGCATGTAATTAGGAGTCGGCTTTTTGGTTTTGCTAAATTTTGCGCAAGAACGAGGAGGTCCTCTCGGTTCATACAGATGTGGTTGTATCTGTTTATTTAGCCGATCTTTCAGATCGATCCATTCGACGATTCAAGATTTCCTAAGATACACCGTAAAATGCAGCACTGAATCTGAGCTAGCCGATCTTATGTCGAAAGATATATAATGTGCTCGCAAAGAAGAAGATATCTCCAATGGCTTGAAAAATATTTATCTTTTTCCGAACTTGATAGTAATGATTTTAGCCAAAAAGACTTCTTCATTATACCAATGCAACGATTTTGAATGGCCATCATTTCTTCATCCGATTCTCGATAGCCTGTAGATGCCCGAATCGACTCTAGATTTCTTCAAAGTTTTATTTCTCCCAAGATCTTACATGTCGGCTTTAATACAAGAAATCGTACCTTTCACCTTCCTATGAATTTTATCATCCTTCCATTTTTGCCGCATAACCGGTTTTGGCCAAGTGATCCCCGCCTCCCACTTCGACTTGGTTCACTTAGACTAGAGTGAGATCTTTAGCCGCAGCCAATATGGTCTTGGAGATAGCCGATGACTTGCGATCAAATCTTTGCCACATTTTGTCTTGAATAATCGTCGATCCATTGATTCTCTCGTATGGTGGTCTTCAATTGCAAATGCACTTCTCTTAGATCGCACTCCCATCGCCATTATTAATGCCCTTTTCCTGCACGCTCTCGAGCCGATGGTATCTTTCGATAATGCTCAAGTGACGAATCGAGCTCCAGATATGATAATACGAGTCTTGTAGATATTACTGGCGAGGTATTAGTCGATTTTGACTTTTCTTTATCGTAGCCTATATGAATGTCTCATTGGCTTTATCTTCTTTTCTTTGCGCACTAAAGTCTGCGGTAAGAAGCCGATCGACGTCCCTTCGGCTAGTAAAGAAAAACGACCATACAAGACAACTGCACTTACTGGATATACTTCTGGTTCCTTGGGCATTCAAAGCCCATCATTGTTCGATTTGGAAAGACAACAACAACCAAGTAAGTTACGTTTAACCATCTCTTGTTTCTTTTTAGTTTCTTCATAAACTAACTTTCTAGCCGATGGACCTTCAGAGAAGAAGAAGCCGAAGTCCACTAAAGTTGTTGCCAAGAAAAAACACTCTAAACCACAGGAACAAAGTGGCGAAAGTTCACCGCACGGATCGGCCATCGCCTGTATTTGTCTATCTCAAAATTTAAGGATCTCGATTTAGTCCATCGGTTTTCATTATATTCTATCTTCTTCCACCACCGCATCGGCACAAGTGGCCAACATCCCGCAAGCTTGCCGATATATCGCCAAAGAGCCGCTGCCTCTCACCGATGCCGCCAACAACCATCGCCGCTCCAGAGACATCCGATCCATCCAACATCCTTGGCTTCAACTTATCCGATTTGATGATCCAGATTTTGCACCGATGATTACATCTCTGCAATTAAAACATCATCGCGTCTCAAAAGACGCGTCGGCCGCGGTTTCATCGGCTCTCGCATGCAAGACCGCCTCAACAAGCTATTTGATTTAGTGTCAAGGCCGCAATCGAGATTTTAAACAATAATCACCGATTCGGGACGCTATGGCTGCAGCTTGAGGCCGATTTACCACCCGCTATGGTCAGACCGCTTGAGGTATGCCATTTGATGAGAAAAAGACACCGTGGAGGCAACAAGAAAGGAAGAAAAGAGAGCATCCCAAGAAGCCGACCAGAGAATCTTGACAAAATGGTTATGGAGACAAAGGCGAAGAAGAAAAGTTTGATGCCACTATGGATTCTTTGAAAGTTACCAAATCTTCTCTTCAAAAGTCGGAAACCACTAAGAAATTTCTTGAAGATGAACTGTCAAGACGGTGAAGCTTATCGCCAAGGTCAAGATTCCTTTCAAAACATCATTGGCCGCCAAGGAGCGTAAGATAGAAATAGCATCACCGTGGCGCCTTCAAGGAGCAATCGCCAAACTTATACCCATCCTGCAATGCAGCAGAAGATGACAAGATCTTGGATGAGGTACAAGAAACAATCGCCAAGGCAATGAGCATCATTCGCTTTAGGGGCACGATCAATGTCTCCGACCAATATTCCTAGATGTAATATTTGAGTGGTTGTCCCAAAACTTATAAATACTCTGAATGTCTCATGAATGCTTTGTAATTTTGTTTACGATCGGCTATTTAACCGATTCGTATTTTACTTATATTTCCAGAATTTGCAATCTTTTCAGCCGATTAACAACATCGTGTTAATATTGGCTCTGAACATATATCCAATCGGCTAGGTTCCAATCCAAACACTAGGGTAGTATTTCTTTAAGTATTTCCCATTAATTGCTTTAGGCAACACATACCCTTCTACCGTTTCTAGCAAGTACGAGTTTCCGCCAACTAGCCGATTAATTTTATATGGCCCTTCCCACGTAGGTGACCATTTTCCAAATCGGTTATCTTTCGAGCCAACAGGCAATATTGTTTTCCATACCAAATCGGCCAAATCAAAAGACTTAGGCATAACTTTTTTATTATATGCTCTTGCAACTCTGATCTTATTCTTCTTAAGCCGATCAAGCGTAGATAATCGTAACTCCGCTAATTCATCCAAGCTGTCGACCATTAAATCATTGTAATCTTGAGCCGACAAACCATTTTGTCTGGCTATTCGTATAGACTCAATGTTAATCTCCACGGGTAAAACAGCTTCTTGTCCATACACCAATTGGTAAGGTGAAAGTTTTGTCGCTCCGTGATAAGATAGCCGATAAGCCCAAAGTGACTCTGATAGAGTCGAATGCCAATTCCTTGGCTTCTCATCAATTTTTCGCTTGATCAATTTGATTAGCGCTTTATTAGACGACTCGGCTTGTCCATTAGCCCGAGCATAATATGGCTAAGAGTTTAACAATTTGATCCCTAAACTCGCTGCGTAACTCAAACTCGCTTGACATGAATACCGCATCTTGGTCGGTCGTGATTGTTTGCGGTATTCCAAACCGATGGACGATATGTTCATTCACAAAACTAATCGCTTCAACACCGGTCACCTTTTAAGCGGTATAGCCTCGACCCACTTTGAGAAATAATCGGTTGCGCCAAAATAAACTTATGGCCTTTACTCGAGGCAGAAATATTTGGCCGATTATGTCTATTCCCCAACCTCCGAACGGCCAAGGTTTGATAATTGGATGTAAAGCCGATGTCGGTGCCGCTTGTACGCTGTCAAGTTTTGACATGTCCGACATCCTTTGTAATATTTGAAGCAATCTTCTAGCATCGCGGCCAAAAATAACTCGTCTGTCTCGAGCATCCATTTCATCTTATGTGCCGATTGATGAGAACCACAAATGCCTTCATGCACTTCACCCATTGCCACTCGTGCTTCTTCAGCTTCAAGACATCTTAACAACAAGCCCTTCATAGTCCGATAATACAGTATATCGTCCATAACAACATACTTCAATGCTTGTTGCCGATCCTTCGCTCCGCCGGCTTAGATGGGTCGACTAGATAATCTTTAATCTGCGTTCTTCAATCAGCAATATTTGCGCACATGACCGCTTGCTCACTAGTTCGGCCTCCCGGCTTTGGTCAAAATCCTTATATCCTCGATGCTTGCCGAGCTAAAGATTAGCTCTATCGCTCAATTCACGAGGAATATGACCGATAGAAAATGAAGTAAAAGAGCCGATAATCTCTAAACATTGTTCTAAATATTTCAAGAGTATTTCATCCCGACATTGGTATTCTCTTTATTTGTTGTACTACCAATAGTGAATCACCATATGCCTCAACAACTCTTACTCCAATATTTTCTAACAACAAGAAGCCTTTGAGTAACGCCAGACTCGGCCCGGTTGTTGGAGCATCGGCTATTTAGCCTAATGCAAATTCAAAGCTATGCCCTTTGGGTGAAGTGAGTACAATACCGATACCATCACCTTCCCACATACCGATCCGTCAAAGAACAATTGCCATGGTGCTACCAGACTAGGTTTGTCACGTGTCATGTCCTCGTTATAAAATCGGCTAGGACTTGTCTTTGACCGCTGGCCGATTCAGATGATAAGTCGAACTCGACCAAGGCGTAAGCCCATTTGCCAAGTCGACCTCGCAGAATTGAGCCGATAATATATATTTTATAACATCGGTTTTGCAGATGACCTTACAAGCCGATGCTAATATGTAGTGCATTAGCTTTGTGCACGAGAAGTACAAGGATAAACATAGTTTTTCAATAAAGGGTACCGACTTCAAGGCCCAAAGAACCGTCGGCTTAAATAAAAGATAACCTCTCTTTACCATGCACTTCTTGTGCCAAAACAGCTCCAATAGTATCTTCTTCACCGAGACATATAATCTGAAAGGAATCCTTTTGCGGTGCAAACCAAACTGGAGGGTTGGACAAATACCTTTGACTTCGTTGAAAGTCACGATCGGCTCCCCATATAAATTCTTCATTGTCCTTCAACTTCAAGAATGGAGTAAAGGCACGAATTCTACCAGAGAGGTTCGAGATGAACCGACGGAGATAGTTAATTTTGCCGATCAACTTTTGTAATTCATTTTGCACGTCGGTGGTTCAAGATTGGCTATGGCCTTGACCCTCGCTTGGTGACTTCGATTCCTCTTTCATGTACCATAAAGCCTAAAACTGCCCAACCGACACGCCTAACGCACACTTGTAAGGATTTATCTTCAAACCGTGCGATCTTATGTTTTTAAACACCCTCTAAATCGCCAAATGTTGGAAAACGCTCGCAGACTTTACTACTACATCACAATATATATTTCGACAATGTGGCCGATTAAATCATGAAAGATCGATTCATTGTCCACGATACGTTGCTCCAGCGTTTTCAAGCCGAAAGTCATTATCGCCCACTCGAACAATCCTATTGCACCGTGACATCCGAAAGCCGCTTTTGGTATATCGGCTTCGCCATGAGTATCCGGTTATACCCGCATTACCATCCGTAAAACTTATGATCTTGTTCCCTGATGCAGCATTAATAAGCATATCAGCTATTGGCATCGGGTATTCATCTTTGGCGTCGCCTTGTTTAAATCTCTCAAGTCGACGATACCGAAGCTTTCCATTTTTCTTCATGATCGAACGATGTTGGAAACCCACTCGCGTGATCGGCAAGGCCCGATAAATTTTGCCTCCAACAACCGTTCTATCTCTTCTTTATGATTTGGTACAAGGTGGATTGAAACGCTTAGGATACTCGCTTAAACGGACGATAACCCAATTTTATAGGTAACCGATGTTCCACAAGTCCGGCTTAATCCTGCATTTCGTGATATTCCCAAGCAAAACAATCCTTGTAATCCTTAAGGATTTTATTAATTTTTCTTTGTACTTTACACCTAAATTTGCACTAACAAAAGTTCGTCTTTTCCTATCACCGCTACTATATCGACTTCTTCAAGTAAATCGGTGGATGTGAAGCCTTGACCTAACTTCTCAATTTCTTCAAAATCTTCGATGGCTTCGTAGCTATCCGTTGTTTGCCGATAGCTTTGCATTTTATCTTGCAGTGCTTTCAATGTTTTTCTTGTCCCCATCGTCGTAACACTTCGTTTGCTCGATCAAAGGTGCCAGGCTTGACACTGATCGGCATGAGCTCCGATTTGCTTACGATATGAAATCGCAATCATCCAAACAGATTGCCCGATATGCAGCCCGCCTTCTTCGTGTTGTCAATTCGCCGGAACTAGCCATGGCGATATGAGCCGATGTGTCACCGCAACGACCTCAACTTCTTCTCCGCTCCATTGACAAGCGCTGATGCATAGTCGATGGGATACAGCAGATTAGCATGGATCCAATCCCGACCGAAAGCAAAGACATCTGTAGTTTCCTTTGGCGTCAATCACAAAGAATGCCGCCGGCAAAGTCTTGCTACCGATATCGATTCGTGACCATGACACCTTTTGCCTCAGTAGGGTCGCTCGTGAAGTCATTCAGTACCATGTTAGTTTTGATCAAATCCTCATCAGACTTACCCAATTTCTTGCATGTTGTGTACGGCATCAGGTTCACCGTGGCGCCCCCGTCTACTAGCATCCTTGATATCGGCTTGCCATTTATACACCCTTTCAGATACAATGGTTTCAGATGCCGATGATCATCTTTGGTTTTCAAAGATGGCGTTCGCACGAGCACACCGAGCAATCGCCTCTTTGGCCGATTCAGCCTCGACTCAACTCATCGGCAATGTGAACACCATGTTAATATCCATTGGAGGCGTGTCATCCCGAATCATAGGAGAATCCAAGTCATCAGCCGATTCGAAATCTTCCTCGCTTGTTCTTTTCTTCTCCACTCTTTTGACGATTTAATCGACGGTTCGTTAAATGCTTCGCCTCTCTCTTCTGCGTCGGCCTCACGAATCTCTTGCGCCCTTAGCCTCAAGTCGCCGCCGCTATGATCGGCTCAGCCGATGGACACCACCTAGGTTTGGGTTCCACCGGCTTCCGTATTTGACCAGCCAAATCTTCTTGATTAGAACTAGGTTCGTGCGTCTTGTCTTGGCTCGGCTCTTGATTCGGTTTAGATATTCTTTCGTGGACCGCCTTCGTGACTTCGCCTCGCTCTCCGATCGCCCAGATAGTTTATCTCCGCCGATTGCCTTGGCCAATCGTCTTGGGGATAATGTTCCATCGGGCAGGTGTACGGTGATGGTAACGCTACTCTTCTTTCCCAGCAAAACTGCCAAAAGGGACACCTTCTATGTGCCTTCTCCACATTCTCTGTACGGTACAAATTATCCGATCAAGGGTATGATGCCGTGGTCGGCTGCTCATCCTTTCATACTTCTCCATTAATTGTGAGAACGTTGACCTATCCTTTTCGCGGTCGCCTTGATGGGGATTTTTCGCTTGTACCATTTACCCACCGGGATTCCTTTGGGTTTAATGGTCCTTGAATTTTTCCATCTCGATCGGCTTCTATTTGTAAGGAACCGATGGTAATCTTCAGTGTTTGGCTGCCGCTCGAGCTTGACTGTAGGTCGACTTGTCGATCCTTTTTATGCTCGTCTTGCATCGGCTCTTTTCCTTTAGCCGAACACTGTACCAAGTTGATAGGAAACGGATCAACATCAACCTGCATGGTCGGCTCATCGACAAACTTCAACCGACCATCTTCAATAGCAGACTGGATCTGTTGACGAAGGATATTGCGTCATTAGTGTTATGCGAATAAGAATGATGCCACTTGCAATACCGCGCTTTTTATCTCATCAGCGATGGTATCACATGTCCCTCCCGCAATCGATTATATTTTCTGCGTATAAATCAAAAATACGATCGCACTTAGAAACATCAAAAGAGTACTTAACTTCCGACTTGTTCCTAGTCGGCTTGAGCCAAGAACAGACTAAGGATTTCTTGGATCCTTTTACCCATTCGGCTATGTTTATTTCTGCTTCCTCGTTGTCCGACGAATCACTAGGACAATATTCAACCATATTGACCTTGGCCTTATCCCTTTCCTTGTTATTGCTATTTTTGAATCTATCTTTGAATGCTTTGTTATCAGTGAATCGGCTTTCTTGAGCCGATACGCGATGCAATAAGTGGCTAAGGTCAGTGAATTCTTGGCCTCCAAACTTCTCCCTAAGCGGCGGATCAAACCTTGAAATGCTAAATCGCAAGTTGGTTGTCGTGCAACGTAACGCTAAAACACCGATTCCCGATTTCTCTAAACCTCTTGATGTAATCCGTCACGATTCTCAAACTTTTGGCGCATAGAACTCAAATCAAATTCTAAGCTCCAAACCGCTCAAAAGAAATATTCATGGAATCGGCTTTCCAAATCGTTCCATAAATGGACCGAATTCGGAGGTAAACAAGTAAACCAAGTAAATGCTGCCCCTGTCGGGAACAACCTAATTTTAAGCCCATCGGATTGGGCCGCTTCACCGTATTGCGCGATAAAGCGTCCGACATGCTCCAGGGTGGTGATAGAATCATCCCCGAAGAATTTGGCAAAGTCCGGGACTCTGAAATTGTGAGGGTAAGGCATGCGATCAATGTAATCAGGGTACGGCTTTCTATAGCCGATCACTTTTCCTTTTGGTTGTATGCCAAATTGGTCCCTCAAAACGGTACAGATTTGATCGGTCCAGTTGGCATTATCACCATTGGCATAGCAGCCCTTGATAATGTCGGTCATAATCGCACTTCGCCCCGAGCGTAAGCTCGGCCGCCAATTGTGCTTTGTTGCGTCGCCATACGCACCATACCGATCGCGTTGATTATGCCCGGTTTGAGTTTCGCATCGGAACAAATGGCTCGAGTATGTTACTACCTGTGGACTGGGTTCCTTTGCAAGGTAGATTCTTTTGGGAATCTCTCGAGCCAATCTACTGTGAAACCGATTGGGGAAAAGCGAGAACAGAGCCGATGGTGGCAAATTGATTGACGATCCAACCTAGCGGCGTCGGTATAGGCATGGTAATGACTCACCCCACTTGACCGAGGGTCCCTAGGCAATATGACCGTAGGTTGTGTGGGCATCATTGTGGAGGTGAGGTCATAGCCGATGGTTTGGGATCGCTATCGTGCTCGCGTGTTTTGTGACATCGAGAAAACAGGTAATTTGGCGAGCTTGCAATGGATCTAGCGACTTCTTGACGAGGCTAACTCTCGGCTATAGATTTAACGCCTGCCGCTATCATCGGCTTAAGCGTTGTCACTAGAGCCGATGATTGATTTATTAAAGCGTGGTGCATGATTGATTAATCATAGCCGATAATTCAGCTTGAGCAGCAGATATCGGCTATCGGTTCTGACACCCGCATCTCCTGTGGCATTGACCGTCGGCAGGCGGATTTTGAGTGACGCCACGCCTTGTCTTCGATAGCAACTTAGCATCATCTCTTCCAGCGCACCTTCCGAGCTTCAATTTCTTGGCGCTGTTCACGGATAAATCGCCCATTGTTGGGACGATTATAGCTTCGAGTTGAGATCGATGGTGGAATCGACTTCGATGAAGACATTGCGTGTCCCACCGGGCGCCAAAAGTGTGTTGGCGCCAAAAACTTGAGGTAGGGTTTCGACAACAAAGACACCGCATTTAACACCGTTCAGAGCGTGCGGTCGATTTGACTCAGAATCGACAAGGTAAAAACAATAAAATTTACTCCAAGCCGATCGTCAATATCAATCGGCTTAAACTTAATCAGCCTGAAGCCGATCAAGATTAAAGTATCAGGATAAATCTAATTAGCCGATCAAGGCTAATCAGAGGGTAAAGGTAGATCGATTCTGAAGAAGGCGATGCGCAACAAAATCAGAATAAATCGAACCTGAGGTGTAATTGACGAAGATCAACAATCGGCGATACGCAACTTTATTGATCAAAATCGATTACAAAGGCTAAATTACAAGAACTACTCCTAGTCGACAGGAAAAAGATGAAAAGTAAAAGCTGGTTGATTGTATTGTGTTGATGATTATTTCGCAGCTTGCTTTGGTCCTTCTTTTATACCTTCGGCCGATCGTATCCTGTTACAACACGCTTCAAGTTCGTATCCGTATCGGCCTTATCTCGGACGGTTGTTTTTCTTAAAAATCTTGCAGTTACCAAAATATCTCCAAACCTTTCCATCATGTCCGTTAATTCCGTATCTTTGACTTCATTGCCGATTTTGACCAAGCTTGCCAAATTTTGGTGCAAACAGATATCTTGAAAATACACACTCTTCTCCTCCCACTTTTAAAAGGATGCCCATGACTTGCACTGAGCATTCCCCAACCAACTTACTTCTATGTCAGTGTCATGAGTCAAATCTTTATCCGAAGTGACTCCCTATTTAATTCGTATCACGTTAATCTGAGCTTTTTGTTTCATATTCAAATAATCCAAATCAAACAAAGACTTATTTTGTATTTAATAATTACATTATATTAATTATCCATGTAAAAATATACAGGTTTTATTAACAAAATTGTAGGTCCCCATTCTTGTGTGACCTCATAGGCCCATTGTGATGTTGCAGCCCTCCTAACATAACATTATGACTTCCTATATCACATGGATATCATTTATCCGCAAACCAATATATGTTAAATCTTTTTGTTACTTTCAGATATAATTCATTGTTTCTCGAATCTCCAAAACTAGACTAGATAGATCAAACGATTGACACCTCAACTTACTCGGGCATGGCCATACACATTATTTAATCTATCTTTTTTGAGTGACCTTAAGATATCTTTGTCCTCGTATAACAAGGAGGACAAAATTTCATCTTGACTATACACATCCATATATGTCTCAACATATTCCCGAGTGTAACTAATTATAAACTAATATAATTATCTCATTACGGACAACAATTAATAGCATCAAAGAATGCGATCCTCATATTGGAATCCATTGATGTCTCAGGTAAAAGGATCAATCATAAACATTGTCACATACTTGATATTAACATGGTATTTATTAAAAGAATATGAAAACGTAAATATTTATCAATCAACTCTGTGATTGGCCGCTAGGGTATATTTCCAATAGTAATCGCCTTCAACTTTGATTGTGCAATGTGATGCATGAATGAAATAGAAATTTAGGTCCTCGTAGCCAGGTTCATGCACTTAATTAGCTTTGTATCGCACCATTTCAGCACACAGGTGGCTATAAAATCCTAAAATGTCATAGCATTTTGGTTCTCTGTGTCACTGCACAGATTCATGTGCTTATGCATGTTCTTTTAAACTTTGTAACTTGAGTTCACTAGGGCTGTCAAGTATTCTGCCTCTCTCCTGGGGCTTGCACTTCTGCATCATATGCACAACCAGTGCTATGTTTTTGTGCTTTATGAAACAAGATCTGGGGAACCCTTTCCTGGATCAAGAGCTGTATCGACAGAGGCATACCGTGCGGCTAAGGGATCTGCGACCAGGACTGTCAGCTGCTTAGCAACATGGCATGACATACATGTAAGAATGGGGTGGAAGAAAGAAATTAATGGATGGTGGAATTGCGGAAGAGAAACTGTCTCTAGCAACAAGCTTAAGGATAAGCCAGACCAAGGTTCCAAATCTCGTCGAAATTCGGCGAAATTTCGGAGTTCGGACCACCCCGAAATCTAAAGTACCGGCCAGGAAAAAAATTAAAAAAATTGAAATTGCTACAGTAACCCAAAAAATCCTGTTTTTCTCGGTGAAATTTCATGTTTTTTTGGCCTGTTTTGAAACTTTTAGAGGCGGATTTGACCGGATTTGGTCCAATAACCCTTAGGAAAGTCATCTCCTATGAAAATTTGTTGAAAAACCGAATTTTTTAGACATTTTAAAATTTTGTCAGAAACACTGTCAGATTTTTATAAAATTGTATAAGCTTGATAATAAGCTTAAAATTTTATGGTACTATCCTTAGTAGTTTAGGATCATACATAAAAAATTTCAAAATAATTTAACTTCATTTTTTATCTTTAAAAAATCAAAAACAGAATGAACATAATTGGGACAGTTACATTGTCAGAATTTTATAAATTTTCTTGAGTGTGATTATGATCTAATTTTTTTTGAGAGATTAATAATTGACTCAGTACCATTATTTAAATTTAAAAAAAATTAAACTTTGTTTGTTTGGTCAATCAAATCTATGTAAGCATTGAACTTCGTTTGTTATATTATATTTCAAAAATAAAAAAGAAAAGAACAAAAATGGTACCGTGCCTTGTAAGAATTTTATAAATTCACTGGAGTGTGATCATGATTCAAAAATTTTATGAGATATTAAGAACTTCCTTATCACCATTATGTAAAATTTTAAAAAAATTTAAACTTTCTTTATTGCTAAAGCAAATCTATGTATTGATCATCAGACTTTTATCAGGACGCAGGACTGTCTGAATTTTTAAAAATTATTTTAGAATGATCATCATCTAAAAATTTTAAATAAACATTAATGTTACATCAGGACCATCCACAAAAATTTCAAAAAGTTTTAAACGTGGTTTAGATAATTTTTCATTTTGTTCAAGTTTGCCGGTAAGCCTTTTAACAGGGCAGTAGTACTGTTTGAATTTTTAAAAATTCATACAGTTTAATCATCATCTGAAGATTTTATAAGAGCATTAGAGATACATCATAACCATGCAAAAACAAATTCAAATGTTTATAACATAGTTTGAACTATTTTGCATTCGGTTCAAAATTGCCGATCAGCGTTTTATCAAGACAGTAGCAATGTTTGAATTTTTAAAAATTCCACATACTTCAGAATAATCTGAAATTTTTATGACAATATCATCAATGTGTCAGGACTCTCCAAAAAAAAATTTAAAATTTTTCGACATTATTTGACCCACTTTTTTTTCGTTGCAAAAATACCGGCGAATTTCGTTTTTTCTCGGTACAAAACAAACCGGATTTGAATTTTTGTTTTTGAATTTCGAACGAGATTTATCCGAAATACCCGAATTTCGCCGAAATTTCGGAATCCGGTCTGGGGTAGTATTTCATCCGAAAACGAAATTTGAATCCTTGAGCCAGACCCTCCCAATGATGCTGGCATGGCTAAAAACTCCGCGTTCAGAAAAGAGATGACCCTCCCAACACTTCTGTGACGTGCAGTAGACACCTCATCTTGCAAAGTTACCTGCTAAAAACTCCGCGTTCAGTCAGTCTAAGCACACGTAGTAAACACGCACATCAGCCAGCCTACCTGACCACAAGGGCCCACGTGTCATGTCAACATTTAGCAAGAAATGCAGACTCAGCAGTCCTTTGTCAATAGTATAGTACAGTTGTAAGCAAAGTATATAAACCAACAGTCAATGTCCTTTACATCGAACCATCAAAACTCTTGTTCAATTTTACATTATTTGCCCCAGCCGAATAGGAATACATTTGCGAACGAAAAAAAGGGGTGATCAAATTCATACCACCCTGTTTTCCGATAACATTAGCAGCTTAAAACACCTCAAACTAAAAGTGGCAAATAAAAAAGAACCCGTGGGTGTATAACACGGTAGGTTGTCTGTAATCCGTGTGTTCTATACAACTGCCGATGATAACTATGAAAGAATGAAATGAGTGTTGAGCCGCAATTGTCTGTCAGTATATATCCTCTTGGCCAATATGGAGAAATTCATAAGTAAATACCAATTCAGAAGGCATGAGCATCTGAGCAGAAGTTTCGTATGCCTGTTGACCAGCTGCCCTGTCAAACATGGAGCTCCCTGATCTCGTCAAAAGTATTACCTGCGTATGTATGGATGGGCAGTTGGGTGCATGGAACCACTTGCAGTACAAATATTGACTTCTCATTATTGCAGCTGATCCACCTTGAATTTTGTGCGTATAAAGGTTGACATCGGTCTTTGTTGTTTGTTCTCGAGCAGGTGCAAATTTTGCCATTTGGATTTGTAGCAAGTTCCCAGTTAATGCCATTCAATCGGTTCTGCGTATTTGTTAGATTTTCCCTTTGGTCGACCAAATCTTTTCACAGTTTTACCTGTCAGAAGCTTCAATGCATGGTCAAGCGTAATCTTCTTCGGGTCTGCGTTCTGGCATCACCATTTTCAAGACAAATTGTTAGCCTTGCAATGGAAGTTTCCAAATTTACCAAATATGCACACAAACTCAATGATTGGAAATTGTATATTTGTAATTGCAAACGCTTTTCATTAGAATATCTAGATGACAACAATTGCACAACATAAAGGACTGAACAATGTAATGCTGATATGTCATTATACAGATAACATCAGTATGGTTTCTGGTATTAACAAATGTAATATTATAAGTTTATACCAACAACACACACCTTTGGCACTGGAGCAAGACTTCTCCTGTGCTTGACGCCAAATCCAGCTTTAGAATGTGTCATAAGTACAGGATGATCATCATCAGGATGTTTTCCCTGTAGGCAACAATAACATCATGGGACAACTCAACAAAGGGTACAAAGTACAAACAGCTCAAATTTATAGAAATGCATACCAGAATTTTGGGATACTGCAATAGCTCAATTGCATCTTCTATACTGACAGAGTCAACATCTTTGACCTGAAACAATGGTTGAATCATAGCTGTGGTGAGTTCCTGAAAAGGACAGAACTTGCAAAGTAGGGGTTCTCTACGTACTTAGAAATTAAGGTAATAATTACCTCAGAAAGAGGAGCTCTTTTCCGAGACACTCCTTTTCTATCCTCTCCAACCTGGATGTAGTGACCATAAGGACCTTGTTTCAAAAACACCTGTAGAATGAGCAACAAAAATGTCACACACACTTAGTACCTGAGAAATGAACAAAGCTGGATACCATAAAGACTGAAAATACCTTTTCGTTGGAATCAGGCATGACACCAAGTAACCTGGGTGTAAAAGACCTTTGAGTTTCCTCCGATGCTTCAGTTTCATCATCTTCACCTGACAATGTGCGAGAAATGTACCTATAGTAATTGGTTTAGTCATTAGGTATTAACAATAGTTAAAATCTAGAACTATCCTGGAATTCATAATTTATAACAAGTGACAACAAGGATGCTAGCAGAGATTAAGCTCCAAGGCATTCATTTATTTATAAGAGGGGATAATAAGGTCATACTTGCATTTTGGATGTCGATCACAGCCTATAAAATAGCCTTCGCCATACCTACTAACTTTGAATCTCAGGGTTCCTTCAGAACAACTGCAGATATTGTAAACATTAAGCAAACATGTTAAGCATCAAGGAAGAAACATGGTGAATGCATCACCTAGTAGGATGATATCGTAGGTTAACCGTGCCGAATTAACCTGAATGAATTGCAAAGACATCTAGATTTGGCGATTAATGAAAGATATACTTTCTACATACTAGAAAATAACTTTTAAAAAAGTAAGTATGACGTGCATTACCTAGGACAAATCCTACTATCACTGTCAAGGTCAGGAAAGAGGATAGAGCCAAATTTCTCTTCAAGCATTCTCTCTACCTGCAACAAGGGGTAATTCAAATTTAGTTCCAACAAATAAGTGATTGCAGGGCAACAGTTTCATTTGTTAAATGCTACATTAAGGTACGCCAAAAGGATTAGATCTGCAAAATAGTCCATTTATAGCGTGCTTGTAGATTGGGAGGTTGAGATCAGGTGGGATTCAGAGTTCTACTGGAGCTGCAGAAACCAGTGTTCCTTGGACACAGACACGGGAGTTGGAATCCAACTAGGATTCGGGGTGTCCGATTCGACAAAAAAATTTGAGCACAGGAAATGCTACTCGGAATCGGATACGGTTGTCGGAATCCGACTCGGATTCAAGGTGTCCGATTCGGCTAAAAATTTTGGACACGGGTGTCTGAGTAACACCGGCAGAAACCCAATGCCCAGCTAGGGCCGGTGTGATAGCTGGAACCTCAGTGAGTTAATTAAATCTTTTTTTCTTTAATGTTTCATCTATAAGCGTTTCCCCATAACATTTATGAAGCACTGGAAAGAAGAATAAAGGTAATACAACAAATGGGTATCCTGTTTGGGCAAGAACATGGGCTCGGCTAGAACTGTGTTTAGTTGGGAAATAGAAGCCCATTCTTTTTCGATCCAATGAATCCATTCAAACAAAACAAGATGCACCTGTAGGGACACAGGCAATGATCTTAGCTGACACAGGCAATGATCTTAGCTCGCCATTTATCATTTCTTTTTCTTTGGAAGCAATGCAGAATTTGACAGTTTCAAGCAAACCTAGGGCTATGGTTAAAACCCTGCCCACATAAAAACCAGAATCCTTAGATCCATACTTCATATTTCAATTTTACCTTTAAGAGATGGGGTCTGAAACACTGATTTCAGTTACTAACTTGTTATGCCATTACAAAAGCTGATGTGATCATGTGACAGAAAAAAAAAATTACAGCACTTGCATCATCTGAGAACTAGTCATCTACCATACAACTATTCTAGGATATTAATTTTCTGGGTGCAATGGTAAAAACTTTCAGCAGGTACCTCACAAATTAAATATTACCTTTCTGACATCACATTCACTAGCATTGCTGCAATATTTGCTGAATCGTTCCCAGTAATCTTCCAGAAGGCCCTTCCATTCAGTTGACCCAGCAGACACATTGTCTAGCTATTAATGTAGCAGAAAAAGAACATTGATATGGTTATGCAACAATTGAATTCTTATATTACTTAAAGGGTAACAAAACTGCATCTTCTATTCATGACATCATCCCTGTACTCTTTTTTTTAATGAAAAGGGCTGTGTATCACATCATATTTATACTTAATTATCTTCAATTCTACCAGAAATGATATTAAATTCCTTAAACTGATTCATCAAAAAGCCTTAGGGGAGAATCCCTTTTTGACTCTGCAGTCTTTACCATTGATTCCACTATGATTATTGATCAATAGTAGAATAAGCTTTTTAAAAAGTACAGACAGTGATGCAGACACGATGCTGACATTAATATAAAAAATATCCAGATAAATAAATGGTTAGTTTATTTGTTGGTTACAAGAGTTCTGGAGATATCATTCATGAGAAAAACATTGGAACAACATATAGTTGAATTTTCATCAAGAGGTGCTTCTATGCATCACTTTTTGACAGTTGCACAAATATTACATCATGAATGAAAGGTGGATAGTGATTACTTACCCTTTCGTTTACTTCAAGATTTGTGCAACTTGTATTTAGGAGTGATGCATAGAAACACTACTCATTTTTATTAGATTGTTTTAATCTAGTCCCAAGTTTTTTATGGTTTCCCAGACCAGTTTACAGTTTGTTGCTGTGGAAGCAGTGTGATTAGGAAATTTAGGAAGTCTTTTTCGTACTCCTGGGAGTACATACTCCCACCTTACAATAAATTACTTAACGAACGTGTTATACATCTATCATTTTCAGTATACTTAAATACTAATTCTAAGATACTCCAATACGACATGGTTGAGTTTTTTTATCAGAGCTCTTTATTTTTGCTATATACCCCTTTTCATATGTAAAAAGGAGTATATACATAAATTATGCTATAAAAAGTGGACTTCAATGAAATTTTTCATTGAACTCACTTTGGAGTATCTTATAATAATTATTAGAGTATGCTCAAAAGAATAAAGCGATATAACTTGTTTGCTTAGGCAGTGTATAGGAAATGGGAGTATGTACTCCCAGGAGCATGGAACAATTTTTCTATACACACATGTGTACATATATATACATATGTTTGTTTGTATGTATCTGCGTGTGTCCATGCGTGTGTGTACAATAAATTAATTGTTCAAACCCCTCTACTTTGTGATGTTGTTCATGTGCTGATTTACAACCCTGTCAATTTTTCAATAGACATCGTTACAGATATCTAGGTCCCACATGCCAATGCTTACTTCTCTTACCTCATCATTTTCTGTTCTTCCATTTAAGCAACATTAAGCAGTTCAGTGGAGCTGCACTAGAATCAGAATTGACAAACCCATGATTCTGGCTGGAAGTAAGGCAACAACTGGCCAAAACAGGTCAATTTTGCATATGTGAATCATTTACATAAGAAAAATAATGAACACAGTTACAACCTTTCTAAATTGTCTATAAGTATGTAGGTTTCACTTTCATATTGAAATTAAGCTGCTGATTTCTTGGAATTTAATATTGGCTGAATCTATTTTAGTAAATGGCCAGCTTGGTAAAAACAAGTAGAAAAGATGTACACATAAACTATAAACTGAATTGTTTACAACCTCTGTCTCCATGTTAGCAGTAAAGCTGTAATCCGCAATTTCAGAGAAATGATGCCAAAGAAATGCTGAGACCTAAAAAACAGATGGTACTGATCATACGTCAAAATTAGACACAAGAAAACTTAAGTAAGGCAATAAGCAACCTGAGCTATGTGAACTGAAAGAGTGCCCTAAACAAATGGAGTTGAGCAAGAGCTTTAAATCATATGCAGAGAAGTTAAAAATCCAGAAAAATGAAAAAAAAATTGGCGATGCATAATTGAGCATTAGCATTTAGCAAAACCATGAAACATTTACCCTCGTGAACATTAGAAAATATACAAACTTCAGATAATTTGCAGGGTGACATGTATGGAATTGCTACAATGCAATTACAAAAATACAAGAGACATGAGAAAGAGTATAACAAAGATACAATTACAAAAATGATAAATTGCTACAATGCATACAAATGCATTGGCATAACAGATAATACAATACCAACACAATGCACATAGCTGGAAGTATTATCTTTATTTAAACTGATATAATGGAATTTCAGATGATATCATAATTAAAGATGTTTTGACCATTTTTAAAAGGGTAAAGATGACATCAAGGACAAGAACATACCATTCGACCACGGAATTCTGGGTGCAGAACTCGACTTTTTACTGTCACATACTTTCGGTCCTGAATAGCACAAGTATCGTAAACATTCATATCCATACAACACAAGTCTTTGCTAATGATGATGAATGAAAAAAAATTGGTACATCGCTAATTATAATGAATGAAAATAAAATTTCGTACATAGCGAATTCTTAAACTTTGCAACTGTTCGCTTCGGCCATGTGTTATTGTTACCAAAATTCAAAAGAATTTCTATCTCCTTACAAGTATGAATGTATGATATCGATATGCTTGATCCTTGATTAATATCATGCTTGACCCAATAGAAAAGAAGCAAGTCCTAGCTCTAAATGTGCCTTTGGCTTTGGTAAAAATAATGTCCACTGCACTGATTTCCCCTGGATGGGCTGGGGCCTAAATTGGGGCTGAGATGTTTTCTTAGCATGTTCCACGTTACCATAGATTGTCTCACTCCGTTGCAAAAGTAGATATCCGATTAATTAACATAGGGTATGCCTTATTTATGGCCATGTCTCTGTCAAGGTCCTACCCAATGGTGGGCAAACACCTCAGATTCAGTAGCTCCTAACTTCTAGAAGTTTCAGCTTGCAGACAAGGATATGTAGGATACAGAGAAAGCAGAGCAAAAGAGAAGGTGACAGAGGGAAGGATAGGAGAGGAAGGACGACTTGGATCTGCCCTTTGTTGCCCCTACAAGGACTCCACAGCCAGATAAACAGTTCATATCCCCAGGTCAACGACGACTGAAACTGACATGCCTGTCCCACAGCTCAACATCAACCTGACCAACTAACATACCCAAATGAGACTTGACATAGCATTACCATACTGAACCCATGTTGCAGACCACACACAACCCAAATTTCACTGCAACACAACGGCCAAAGGTGTCATGCATCACTAAGTTACCGCATGGCTTGTGTTGAACTTTGTGGCATGTGCAGGACTCCAGGGACAGCTAAATGAGCCAACCAGCCCAAACATGATAGGTATATTAGTTTATTCATAAGATCAAGCTCAAAATCATCAGGCATGGTTCCATACTCCTGGAAGTATGTATTCCCACTTTCTATACAGCTTAAATGATGTTGTTATACCTCTTTATCCTTTTAAGCATACTCTAATACTGATTTTAAGATACTCCAAAGTGAATTCTACAAAAAAAAAACATTAAGCTCCACTCTTTATAACATAATTTGCGTATATACTCCTTTTATATATGGAAAAGGGTATATATCAAAAATAAAGGTCTCTGATGAATTTTTTTTCAACCATGTCGCATTGGAGTATCTTAGAATTAGTATTTAAGTATACCGAAAGTGATAAAGAGGTATAACATGTTCGTTTAAGCAGTATATTGGAAGGTGGGGGTATGTACTCCCAAAAGTACGGAAAAGGCTTTAAGCACATATCTACAATCAAACTATCATAGAAAAAGGAAAAAACTCTAGTTTGATTTTAGTTCAAACTTGTTTGAACTAGTTAGTAAACTAGTTAAACTAAACATCCTAAAAAATTCAAAAAAAAATTTGCATGCAATACATAGGGGAAACACCCGTTTTGGATCATAGTGCCCAAGCACCATGGTGCCCTAGGTAATTATACTATATATATGTTATGAATAGCACGTGTATTGATCATGAGACCAATATACCAGAATATATACATGTACATGAGGGTACGAAAGGAAAGCCTATATAAGGCAACATCTATACAAGGCAATACAGGATACTAGCAATCCCCATACAAGGCAATACAAAATACTAGCAATCTCTATACAAGGTAATACAAGATATTGGCCCCCTCCCCCAAACTCATGGTGGATCAACAACACTGAGTTTGGGGAGATCAAAGCTATACTGAGCTCTAGTCTATGTCTTTGGGAAGAAGTCTGCCAATTGAAGCTCTGAAGACACATACTAAAGAGCCATGACCTGATCCTGTACCTGTGATCTCATGTAGGAAGTATCAACAACGATATGCTTGGTGAGCTCATGCTTCACTGGGTCTCAAGCAATGCTAATAGCCCCTGTACTATCAGATAAAAGAGGAGTCGGTGTAGAAACAGAAACACCAAAATCCTCGAGTAACCACCGTAGCCAAGTAACCTCTGTTGTCAAAATAGCCATAGCTCATAACTCAGCCTCAGCACTCGAACGAGAAACTGTTGTCTGCTTCTTAGTCTTCCAAGCAATAAAGAGAACCAGCAAGAAAAACACAGTGGGCAGAAAGAGACTAACGATCAGAGTGATCAGTAACCCAGGTAGCATCAGAATATGCCTAGAGCTGTAAGGAGCTGGAGCGTGGAAAGAAAAGACGGCGAGAGATAGTTCCACGAAGATATCGCAAAACACAAAGAAGATGACTATAGTGGAGCTGAGTGGGAGCAGAAGCAAACTGACTCAAGATATGCACTGGATACAAAATGTCAGAACAAGTAACACAAAGGTAAACAAGACTCCCAACAAAATAGCGATAGCGAGTAGGATCCTCAAGAGGTTCAGAATCAATAAGTCGAAGGTGAAAATAGAGATCCATAGGGGTCTCGGCTATGCGCTAATCAGTGAGAGAAGCACAATCAAGAAGATCTTGAATATACTTCTTTTGGGACAAAAAGAACCTCAGATGTAGAAGAAACCACAATCCCAAGAAAATAGCGAAGGGGACCCAAATCAAACATGAGAAACTCTAGTGATGATCATGTCATCACTGAGACATGCCTTCACAAAGGCAATATACTGATAATCATCTCTAGTGATGATCATGTCATCAACATATAGAAGGAGAAGAGTCCGACCACAAGGCGAAGTGTGAAGAAAAACGCAGGATCATGGGCACTAGCAGAAAAGCCAGCCGCAGTGACCATAGAAGAAAAACGTTCAAACTAGGCACAAGAGGCTTGCTTGAGCCCATAAAAGAGTGCGGCTAAGCCGACAAACTATGCCCTCAGGAACATAATACCCCATGATGGCTACATATAGACATCACGCAGCTCACCACTAAGAAAGGCATTCTTGACATCAAGCTGAGTGATGTACCACTCACGAATAGGTCATAGCAAAGAGTGCGAACAATAGTCATGTGAGCCACAGGAGCAAAAGTCTCATCATAATCACTGCTATACTCCTGCTGACAACCACGTACCACAAGACAAGCCTTGTAGCGCTCAAGAAAACCATTAGAGCAAGTCTTAACCTTATAGACCCACTTACATGTAATGGGACGAATACGTGGAGGAAGGGGCACAAGATCCAAAGTGCCAGTGCGCTCAAGGGCATTAAGCTCCTCTGCCATCGCATGCTACCATTCTTGATGAATAATAGCATCACGATAATAAGTCGGCTCGGTAAGAGCTACACTAGCAAAGCCAAGGCGCTCAAGAGACTGAATAGACTGACGATTGCGAAGAGCATAGCGAGCAGGGGACACTAAAGAAGGTGACTCAGCAAGGGAAGATGGCACATCAGGAGAAGATGGCACATCAGAGAAATCCCCAACTCGCAGACAAGGAGTTGTATTATAAAGGATAGAAAGGAACAATGGCAGGAGAAATCTCTAGAGGATGCACCGGTGATGAAGAAGACACTAAAGGAGGGGCCGATGATGGAGACGCCAACCGTGGAAAGGGAAAAGTGGCAACTGGAGTATCAGAAAAAGTCAGGAAAGAAAGCGGCTTGACAAGATATGCTAGAGTGGCAACGAGATCGAGAGAGGCAAGGTCGAGGCCAAGGTGGAGAGGGTTAGGGGTGGTGGTGGGTTAGACGACGATGCTCTCCCACCGGGATCGCGGCGAGAGGAGCCGTCGGCGGAGCAAAGGCGATGGCTAGCGGGGAGGAGAGACAGCGACCGGCTTGGGGCGACAAGAAATGTAGACGAGGGGCGTTAGCCTTTGAGAGCGGGCGTCGAGCGCGGAGGCGTTGCGTGCAGAGGTGGCCGGGAGGTGTGGCGTTGCCAAGGTCGACGGCGGCTGCCGGAGATGCGAGGCCTGCTTCACAAAATATTGACTCGGCGGCGGGAAGAGCCACAGGAAGAGCGGCGACAGCTAGCCAACAAGGAAAAGGTGGAGATTGGAGCAAGTGCAACGCCAGTGAAAACCCTAAATTTACTCTGATACCATGTTATGAGTAGCACTTGTATTGACCATGAGGCCACTAGGCTAGAATATACACATGTACATGATGGTACAGAAAGAAAAGCCTACATAAAGCAATATATATATATGTGTGTGTGTGTGTGTGCGCGCACGCGCGCGCATACATACTTGGGGCATATCATCATACAAGATAGTAGGGTAGTAACACGTTAGACTACCTGCAACACTTTCATTATAGATGCATATGTCGATGGCCTTCCAATTCCAAGCTCTTCTAGCTTTTTAATCTGGAAATAGCGCAAATCCAATAAAAAGGATTTTTTTATTTCATGCATGGACAATGCTCAGAGTAAAAAAGTGAAAATTACAACATATATGTTATCACTGACCAGTGCACTCTCAGAATAACGTGATGGAGGTTTAGTGAAGTGCTGACCAAGATGCACATTAACTGGAGACACCAAGTCCTTAACCTGAGAAAAGGAGACGTACCAATAACACACTGAAATAGTTGAATGATAGCCAGAAATCTGTGGTAGCTTGAAGCAAAATGGGTAAATGGTTCAGAGGCAATTTGGAAGCTGCTAACCTCTAATTTGGACAAGGCCTCAAAATTATCCTGATGCACAGCTTCTCCCTCAGAGTTGTCACTGGAAGGACTTGCTTCAGTGTCCTGAAAGTAGCTCATTTTCACATTACTGAGTTAAATAAGCCCATAAAACTGAACATTAGGCACACATTCCTTCTATCGAATACAACCGTGCTTCCATCGATGGTAAGTCTTAACCATCAGCTCTCTAAGAAAATATTAAAAGCCTACGAACAACATTAAAAATTAAAGATACTGATAAATCAGCAGAAATTCATGCATTTCAGCAAAGGTAGGAAAGGAGATGTCCTATGGGGAGAAAGTAAACTTCACCAGGGAATCAATGAAGATTTACATGGTTACACACAATATAAATCACATTCTACACAACACATTCAATATACACAAGCTATTCGGTGCATCTAGGGGTGAAAATGGATTGAATACAGTCCGATATTGGTCTTCCCCTATCCCCATGTAACACTCTGGCCCAAAATCCACTCAATGTCCAACCCACCATGGGGCAAACACACGCATGCGTAGCATCTCACTTACACTTTCATCCTCGCTTCTTGTAAAAAGATTAACCTGGAGGTGCTACATTTAGACCCAACAGGTATTATATGCTACTACAACTCAGTTTAGATAATGTTGGACTAATTCCACCACCACTCCACGTGAGCTACATGAACCTTCACAGCAACGGGCCGAGGTATTAAACCCCAACTCATATTTTATCCCCAAAAAGAATATCAAACGAATACAGATCAAATAAAAACCAGTCACAGATAAACATACAAATGAGTTCAGCACAAAACATCAACTCGATAAAAAAACTAGTGTGTGATCATACTTAGCAACATAATTATAATCGTGCGTATACGACAACTTCTCACTATAAATAGTCAGCGACTAAGAGTTGCGATCTAGTGCATATTGTCCTTATCGTGTTCACTTTGTACAAGATGGCAAACAGGATTTGAAAACCATTGACCTGTTCGGAACCTCTTTTTTTTGGCAGAATACATGTATTATTACTTGTTACATATGATCCAAACATCAGATTTTTAAAAACTAGAAAAATTCCAAAAAATTGGACCCTTTTTCCAGAAACCAGCCAAAAACTTTCCAGAAAACCAGAACCACCCTCTAGAAGGTTTATGGCCGGTTTCTGAAAATCAAAACCCTGATGCCAAATATTTTTTTTAAAAAAATAAAGGTAGCATTGTTTAATATATTCTACAACTTTTTGCAAAATTTCGTGTTCTAACTCTTTCTACGGTGAGGGAAACATAAAAAGTAAAGTTCAGAAGGAAATATGGGATGGGCTAGTCAGATATCCAATTTTAGTTTGGCCCAAATATCCTGATTCAGCATCCAACTGGATATCTATTTTCCATCCCATATTCACATCCACAAGAATAAATAAAGATGGTAAAAGCCATAGCAATGATGTGATCGCCCCCTGAACCACGATATAATATCATTAGCAGTGCTTAAATTAATGAGATATTCAACAGATCAAATACATCGTGAAGCTACTCCAGGAATGACTGAAGTAGCAAAAAGGGAAGTGGGAAAGGCCACATTAGGAGACAATCAACATATTTTCTTAAAAAACGTTCAAGCAGGAAAAAGGAAGACCTGGCAAAGATAACCGAGCTATTGAGGATGTGAGAAGCCTAGATAAAAATGTAGAACTTACCTCATAGACAGCTTGGTATCCCTTGAAGTCAAGCCTTGATGCTGCTGAATGAAAAATCATGTCTCCTTCAGGATTACCAATATCAACTTGAATCTACAGTGAAATTATAAATGGACCTATGGTAAGCACGAAATTGGATGGGATGCTTAAAATATTGAAAATTACTTTAGCATGCTTTAAGTGCATGTTGGAGAAACCGGGAGTCACCTTCATTAACAACTATAGCATCAACATATATTTAGCACAACAAACAGAATTTTGTTGAAAGAGACACACCAATAAGAATGAAGTTTATCCCCTTAAGTTACAACAAATCATTCATAAGTTTGAATACGTAAAGGACTCATCATGTTGTCCTTGTACCCTTTCCTATATCTAGTCCTCTGTTTCACAACACTTGTCCATTTTGTTGAGAAACACCATTTCACAATGGTGTCCCCAATGATGAAATCAGAAGTTGTTGCATTCTCGTCTATTTTACCATGCTTTTTTTTTATAAAAAAAAGTTGAGACACAGGTTAGCAGTTAAAGTATTTCACTTAATATGGCTAGCATGGTACAGCCATCTATAGTTCCCTGGTCTTTGTTCATAAGGTGGCTTGGAAACAATTGTGAAACAGAGGGATTACTTAGTAACAGAAAAACAGCCTGCTAAAACAAGGAAATATGTATACACTTAGGCACAAAGTTAACCACAGAGCTGCCTCATTCATCTACCAAAAACAATAAGTGAATATATGTTTTCTTGGTTAGAACTTAGAAGAACTGTCTGTCATGTTCAGCATTCCATACTACAGGCGTAAGGGGCGCTAGGAGCAGCCCATGCCCGACACAGCAACAGCAGGCGTGCTGGACATGCCATAGTAGAGGAATGCGGCAAGGCAGAGAGGTAGACATAAGTCCAGCTGTTTAGTTTGTTCCTTAAAGATTGCATTAGTTCAGGATTAATCCAAGATATGATCCTCGTTTGATATCCTTAGTTGAGTTGGTTCAAATTGTTTGGAAGGCTGCCTCATGATTCATGGAAGGTAAGAAAGAAATAAACTCTAATCTCTCATCTCATTTCTATCTCCACTTCTCTGCATGCACCATCCCCAGCGTCACGACCCCGAAACCTCGTTAAATGCAGCCAGCCAGAGAACAACCAGGCACCTCCCACAGATACCAGTTACACTCTAAAAACCTAGTATATAACACTTTCTAACAAATTCCTCTTAACTCTGTACTTATTAAGATTTCCTTAACCAATATAACTTTGTAAACACTATTAGATGAAGAGAAGTGCAAGTGTGTAAAGTTAGTTGTATCCCAATAGCCCAAGGGGCAATATATAGAGTACATGGACACAACACAAGAGTAAACCCTAAAATAGGTAAATTCCAAAGTCCTAGTCTTCAAGTTGTCATCGTACCGTCCAGTTCTTGGAAAATGTGTCACATATCAAATGATCTCCCTCCCATCCGGGGTCATGCAGGAGCTCATAAAGCACAAAGTACAGGGGCTGAGAAGGCAGAGGCAAATAGAAGCAAAGTCGACCGTGACAACACGACAAAGAAGATGATGAAGCCGACACAAATAGAGGGAGCTGTCAAATCAAGCTGAAGAGGGATGGATAGAAGCATGGCGGCGCAGATCGAAGCCCAAGACAGCGGTGGCGTGGAAGGGAAGCGTGGCAGCCTAAGAAGCTCGGGGGCGGTGACTTAGAGAGAAGAGGCGGCATCATAAGACTTCTACGATTTGCAGCGGCTCAAAGAAAAGAGCGGCAACTGCTGCCACGCAAATGGGAAGGAGCTAGAAAAGCAATCAGCTGACTAGCAAGGAATTTGTGAACTTACACGGCTTAGACGAACTTAAAGTGTGAGAGCAGAGGACTTGGATGGACACGACATAAGCAACGACTCTAAAAGAGAATGATACTAGGAATACTAGTAGTAGAATTAGCACTAGCAGTAACCAAAGCAGCTCAACAATAGCAACCAAATAGCACCAGTGATCAGCAGCAGCAAACAACAATACAAGAGTACCACTAACTTCGATCCCCCGAATCCAGAAAGAAAAAGGAGGCATTGTTGCGCTGCGCAAGCGCACTGACTGACAACCCCTCAATTTCCACGATGCACCCCCAAGGGCGGAGCGACACAAACACAACTCGCCCTACCCCTTCATCAAAGCCCTCCCCCTTCCTTATAGCAGCAGCATCCCGACACACAACCCCCGACCAGATCTGGGGATCCAGCGGAGGAAGGCGGACACCACGAGACTGCACGAGGAAGCTTCGTAGTTGCCTGATTCTATCGTCCCCAACAACATCGAGGTGGTGCGGACGAGGAGAGATGGCAATGGGGCGTTGCAGAAGAAGCGACGAAGGCCTCCTTCCCCCTCCATGGTCGCAAAGTGGATCCAGACTCTCCCTTGCAGGATCGTGGAGGAGGCTGGCATGGTTGAGAACGATGACGCGAGGTGGAGGCCGGCAAGGGTGAGGATGACAATTCCCAATAGCAGAGGGCACGGCTCGAGCTTGAGGAGACGGCGCAAGGCGGAGCTCTCCAATGTGGAAGCAGCGGCAAGATTCAATCCGAGACGGCGGCGAGAGTAGCAACGGCTGCAACCAAATCGGGGGTGGCAATGCTCGGGAACGACAGATCCGATGGTGGCGCTCGGGGACGACGGATCCAACGGCAGGCGGCGGGATCTGGGCTAAACCCGAGTGGATCTGGTCGGGAAGAGGAAGACGACGCTGGATCTCGACGGCGCCAACGACAGGGAGGCTCGAACTGCTGGCGGCGCGAGTAGATCCGAGCAAGGTGGAGCTCAAGCAGCCGATGTCAGGGTTGAGCTCGAGGACTGGATTACATGAAGACGACCAATGGCAACCAATGCGAGCTCAAGGGGATCGGGGGAGGATGCTAGCTACTGCTTCAACTCGGAGGTGGCTACCCCTGGGAGTGGAGATCACTGTTATTACGACATCGCCTAGGCGACGCCTAGTCGCCGACTAGGCGTCCAAGTGGCCGGCGGGAGGCACCATAGCCCGGCGCCTCGCCTGAAGAGAAGAGGAGTTAGGGTAGGCTGACCGGGGAAGGGAAGAGGAGCTTCAGGTGAGGCCGACTGGGGAAGGGAAGAGAAGCCAACTCACCGGTCGTCGCTTCTCCGCAGATCTGGAGCTAGAATCACCGGCCATCGACTCGCCGGAGCTAGATCCGGGCTCACTGGCATCGGATTCGCGTCGCCTCCAGCCGGGCTTCACCGCGCCACCTCTGCTCCATCACCGACGACGGTCACAACTCGCAAGATCGATGGGGGAGGCGACGGGGGACTAGGAGAGGAAGGGAAAGGGGGTCGCGGCGCAGGGGGATTGGGGGAGGGAAGGTGGCGGCGGCGATGGCACGACTTGGCGGTGTGGCATGCGCGGGAGGCGAGGGTGAAGGACGATTGTGGGTCGACGGCGGCAACGCGGTCGCGGATGAGGAAGAGGATGCAGACGCGCGGGAGGCAAGGGACGAGGGTGAAGACGCGGATGAGGAAGTGCCGCTCGCTTGGGTGGTGGGTCTCCGCTCGATTGGGCTACTTGACTGCAGGCCGTCGGTTGGGCTAGCCAGGTGGGCCAGCAAATGGGTCAACAGGGATTTAGACTGATATTACTATTATATGGAGATCAATGGCAGCAACCTGATATCAGTATATTACCAATACACACTGATATTATTGGATTTTTTTGGTCGCCTAATCCTCGCCTAGGCGTCCAGGCGCCCCGAAGGCGACTTGCCTCGCCGGGGCGCCGTGATAACCATGGTGGAGATTGCTCCTCCCGGGGGGTAGCAGAAACGGAAACGATTTCAGAGCTGGGGTTGAAACCTTAGCTCTGATACCGTATTAGTTGAAGAGGAGTGCAAGCGCGTAAGGTTAGTTGTATTGCAATAGCCCAGGGGCAATATATAGAGTACATGGACACAACACAAGAGTAAACCCTAAAACACTAGGAAATACCACAAATACCCTTAATAAACATGGGCATAACAGCCATCCTAAAGAATAATAACCAACAATAGGGGAAAATGAAGGAAAACAGTAACCAACCATCTCAGTTCTGGAAGCTTCCATTTGGCAAGCCATTGTTCTTTTCCATAATAGAGTGTACAGTTTCAAAGAATCATCGTCAAGTATTCCAACTAAAGATGCTGCAAGAGATATTATGATAGAACTATATATCAAAAACCAGAAACCAAAATTATAATATTGAAAAATACTCCAAGTAAGAACTAAGGAGGCTGGAGAAGATTAGGCAGGAAATTTTAGCAACTCTAACTTTGAAAATAAAAAACTTCACACTTCGGGTACTCTTTCAATCCTACAGCACATGCAGATTGAGGCGTAGGCATTGTACTTATCAAGCGATCATTTATAAGGCACATTCACAACAGATGCCAAAACAATGTTCACTTAACGATGCAAAAATGAAATAAACAATGTTATGCTAGATGTTGAACAGTGAGTACATGACAATTTATAAGAGACTTCAGAATATCATGGTTCAGGAAACACAGTTTTACTACCCAGCATGCCATCCAATATACCATTTTAAGGGATAACAAGTACAACATTTACACATTACATCCAAAATATTAGATGCGCCAATTTGTTTTAAGCGTGATAAGCACAAACTTGTATACGAGTGAGTATAATTCAGATTTCCGAGTTTGCAACGTGCAGCCAATATGAAGTGTGTAGCAAGTAGTTAATACATCTTTAAAAATGTACTATAACAATTTCAACTACTAAGAATATTTAAAACTATTAAACAGTCAAGAAAACAAACAATAAGTAAAAAAGCGCACCTTTAATTATAAATATTAATATAAAGTTAGGTATTCGCAGTTTGAGACAGGTATGAACTGTCCAATATATTGTTCATACATGAAATCTGAAATTCAAGAGTCAACCAGCACATAAACAATACCCTTTGTAGAACCATGTAGAGTACTCAGAACATTTTAGTGATGAATATACGATAATAAGGCTGTAGCCTCCATAAGACAATAGGCATGTATAATTAAGCCCAAAAACAAAAGGAATTAGCTAGATGATAGTGCAGCATCTATAATTGAGAACACAATAAATCACACAAAAACTTCAGGTGGGTTTATTACATGGCAACCTCCTTATGCTGGTGGGCCTTATGGCTTCATGGGCTTCTTGGGCATTTTTCACTTTCTTTAAGTACTTCCTAATGTCCTCTGAAGCATACTTCTCTCCATACCTGGAGGAAATACTTGTTAACAAGAAGAGTGCAGGCAACATGTGACATACTCTACAAATGAAGTTAAATTGCTAAACACCCAAGATACTGATTGTCTCCAACTAGCTTGAACAAGACATGAAAAGAATAAATCAGCAACTTGACACCGGGAAGTTCTCTGACCATGTCATCAAATGTATCTTCAGAACAATTAAAGAGTTTTAAATTACTTGGTTTAATTTGAAATATTGTGACACACACACACACACGGGCGTGCTATACTGCTATCCCATCTCATAAGTCATAAATCCTGAACAATGAGCAAATGTGCAAACTTCCACTTGTGAAATTGGTCACTCAAGCACTAAACCAGATTATTGTGCACTACAATAACTGATAAATTAGAAGTGAAAGAGATATTAGCACCCCTGCACAAAATCAGTAACAGACTTGACTACATGTTCCAATAGAGTGTACCTTTCTTTGACTAAGGAACGAATATCTTCTGCAGCTCCATCAGAAATCTTCAAAGGAAAAGGCAGAATATACAAAGGAAAAATTTCAGGCAATTAAAACGAGCACAGCACCATGCATGCTTACATTGATAACTGATTAGAAACTCTCACATCATAGCAAGTAGTGTTTGTCATGCATCGTTGCATTGCACAATTAATATTTAGTTACCACGATTTAGTTAATGTTGACATACAGTCATGAACTCATGATACATTTCATACGATTGAATTCAAGTTATCATTACTACTAAACCTATTTAGACATTATTTTAAAAGGTTTAATTCAGCATTCTACCCATTATTTTAATAGAAAGGCTAACGAATGCGCCTGTACGTAGAGGAACCAATTTGATCATTTTTAATGTGGATGCACAAATTTTAGCCCATGACGACAGAAGTGGGACTAAAAGCGTTATTTACCCCGTAGATATTTATAAACAGAGCAAGGCTAATTTGGTCATCTAAGAAAAAGGTAGGAAGTAGGGTGGCACCTACATGAAACCCATCTGTTCTGATGTACGTTATTAACCCAGTTGCTTCTTCTGAAGAAAGGCTGATCCCCTCATAAAGCTTCTGGGCTACCTGCAGTCACATAATGAGCCATGTGAGTCAATAGATTACTAGATATAAATGACAGTATTATAATAGGAAAGCATGATATATGCATCTGAATTTTAATCAAGTAGAAACAACCTTCATGGTATACCCTGCAGTAAAATGTAGTTTGTTTGCTGCATCTTGCTGAAGGCTGGATGTTATATATGGCATCGGAGGATTTTTGTGAATTTTACTTCTCTTAATTCCTATTACTTCAAATTGAGAAGAATAAATCATCTTTTCTATAGCTCTTGCTTCTTCTTGAGAGCGTATAGAAAGCTGATCCAACTTTTTTGAATTGAGATGCTTTATCCGGGATGTAAGGCACAGGCCATTTGAAGAGTCTGAACACTGGGCTTTGAAGTCAGCATCAACAGTCCAATATTCTTGTGGGTTAAACTGTTCTATTTCAGTCTCCCGATCACATACAAGAGCCAAAGCTGCAGATTGGACTCGTCCAGCTGACTGGCAACCAGGCAACTTCCTCCATAGTAGTGGTGATATGCCGAACCCAATCAAATAATCAAGGGAGCGGCGTGCAAGATAAGCATTAACTAAGTCCATATCAATATATCTTGGAGACATTAAAGCCTTTTTAATAGCATCCTCCGTTATTTCATGGAAGACAACTCTTGCAACAGTCACATTGCAACCCAACGCATCTTGCTGTTCGAGCATTTCTTTAATGTGCCAAGCGATTGCTTCACCTTCACGGTCAGGATCAGATGCAAGAATTAATTTTTCTGCTCTGGAGAAAATTAAGAAGCAATGGTAATAAAAACAATCAGTAGTATGTCAATGACTTCACAAAGCAGAGAACTCATCTTGCACAACACAGGTATAAGAAAATATTTACTTTCTATACCATTGGCTCTATTTCAACTAACTCAAATAGATATACAATATACCATTTAGTATAAGCAGAAGGCAGATACAAAGGAAAAGGATTAAATCCATTAGTAGTATACTCGTATGTATCAAATGGATAAAAGATCCATATAATTAAATGTTCAATTGAAGCTCCAGCGGAAGACATTTTTATCAGCTTGATGAAATATGTAAAAGATTAAAACAAACACAAGTAAATGACCAGGATTGAAAATTCTTAGGTATTGAGCATTTGTTACTTAAGTATACAGGTAAACAGTTTAGTTCATATATTTTCATGAAACACGTATGGAATTCATAGAAACAGCCTCACCAACAAGTGCTACGGAAGAATAATGTGCCACCATACACACCTGGTGATAGTGACATTCACATATAAGGTTATGCACATAAGAAACTTGAACACTGAAACCATCTGCAGGGACATCCTAGCCACAAAATCTCCATTACCAGATGAACCAACCAACACCATATTGTTATCATATTTTCTAGCCCACTATCCTCAAAAAGCCATCAAGTTTAGATATAGCAGAATAAATCTAGGAGATGTAGGACGTCTGAACTGTTTGTCACTTTGTCTACAGACATATAGCACGTGAAAAATGTAGTTTATGCTCAAAGGCTTATAGTTCATGCTTTTGAAAAGTACTCACTACTCACAACATTACGCCCAAGAAAGGTTAAGAACTACATGTTGCAAAACGGAGACCACAAGGACTATAATTTGTCAAGTCATTTAAGCCTTGCAAAAAATAGAAGGATATGGACATATGGTATTGCATACAGTATAAATTTTGGAGATAAACATCTATGCTAACCTATAAAGTGTAACAGCAAATAATTTGATTAGAAAAGACACATGTGATTGTTTGTTTCTTTGTCAGCAACTAATGCTTATATATCTTTGCATAGAAGATATGTCCATGTTTGGAAGAGGGTTTGGAAGAGGGGGAATGAATACATATAATCAGAAGACGATTTGAAAGCACGTAACTACTACAAGAAGGAAGGGGGAAAAAGACAAACAAGCATATATTACTGGTCTGGAAAATATACCCTTTCAGTGCTACTTTAATGCTCTTAAGATGTGTCCAGGCAGCAGCAGGCACCTCCCAAACCATGCTGAAGTCATCATCAGGGCGCACAGATCTTGATCTTCCAGCTAAATCTCTCACATGACCATAGCTAGGTAACACTTCATACATGTCCCCAAGGTATTTTTGAATAACTTTTGCTTTTGTAACAGATTCCACAACAACAACTGATTTAGCTGTGGGGGGATAAAGAGGCATAAGTGGCTTTCCCTTACTACCGGAACCATCAGTAGAGATCTTCATACAAATCTCAGTTTCAGCAGGCGCAATAGCAGCAGCAGATTCCTTTGCTTTCGAAGATCTCTTCGACCTGTTTACCGTCTTTTTCTCTTTAGAACTATCAGCACCTTTTTTTGATTTAGAAGTGTTAGCCTTCTTGTCTTCTTGGTTCACACTAATTTTCCCAGCTGTCTTTCCTGCTGATTTATTAGTTTTAGCAGTTTTGCTCTTTCTCTTGGTAGATACTTTCTTATCTTTCATATCTGCACTAACTTCTTTTTGGCTGCCTATAGAACTCTTCCTCCTGGCAGTGTCCCTTTTAGTATCTGTGCCACTATTGCTGCGGCTACTAGTAGATGTTGAAGCCTCATCAGCGACGGTGCTACCCGCAGCTAATGTGCTTTGTCGTTTCTCAGATCTACGAAATAAACTATGAGCAACACTCCCATCTTCCCTTTTCATATTTGGATTAGCAAATGAGCTCTTATTTCTAATGAGAAACCTTAGCTTTTTACCATATGCAGTAGAGAATGACCGTGAATTACCAATATTGTTAGCCTTTAAAGCAATTCCACAGCTATCTGTGGCTCTGAAACTTACAAAACTACGATTGCCCAAGAGCCCAGTAGTAAAAAAGGCACTACTTTTGAGATGTATGGCAAGCTGGGAGCTGGTTCTTGAAGATATTTGCCTTGTTGAATTATGCCTGATTGCAACTCCACACATTTCACAAGGACGGAGAGGTGAATAAGGCATGAAGGTGCACGAATATCTCCGAGAAGCCCCAAATTGAAGCTGCAAAGGTAACACATAGGCAATACTTAGATAGCAAGCGAAACTCCAAATGGGGTACTATAATCAAAGTATAACGTGGCAGTATCATGGAGAATCCTTCGCTCCCTTCCAATCCCATGCATGATCATGTTAATCTGACATGACCATGCAAAAAGTCAAAGCAAAAAATGTCATAAAAGGACAGAGCATTGGTTTCCTATACATGTTCCTTTAAATAAAATAATAAATCATGCTCACATTTGAATTGTCTTTCATTTCACCTGCATTCCATCTTCACTTTTGTTTTCAGTTGTATTACAACAAGTTGACACAATAGAAGAAGCACTGGTGCTCTGAACATTGTCCCCATGCTTCTATTCGTTGCCAGTCAGGTTTGAAATTTTGTTGATCAAGTCTGTCTAAACTACAATAGTACAAGATGTATTTATCATACCCACAAGATTAGAAGTTAATGTGCACCATGCTTGTCCCAGTTTGGGAATTAGATATACTCAGGCTTCCTAACAACACATACTGCAAAATGGTGTGCAAGTAATACGAATCTCTTTCAGATAACAGGGAAATACTCTTTGTTTATGGCTTGTACCAAAACAACAGTTATAGGAAAAACATTCCAAGTTTCCGACCACACTAAACATAAGTCCTTAAGATAAACTAGAAAGGAAAATAGTCACTGAGTTTGTAAACCATGTAGACAAAGGCATGCAAGACATGACAAACATGTGCAAGATGAAAGGATAAATGAACAAAAGCAAAAAAGATCTCCTAAACACGATTCCTAGTCCACCAGGCAAGGCTAGCAAAAAGATCTGGTAACCACCGAAACCAGCTGCCGCCACGAACTCTGTCACACGATCAAATGCAGCACACACAGAGAAAGACCTATGTTCTCCATCACTTCATCGCATCGTTGCCGAACCGACAAGGAAGACCAGGCCTGTCCTTCTTCCTCACAGCCAATACAACACCCACCCATAATTTGACACTCACACAACGGCTGCCTCACGGGCAAAACATCGAACAGATATCGTTCACCGCGACGCCTCATCAGACGCGCCTCGTACACGCGCTTACGCATTCCAATTTTCGGCATTACCCAAGCTCGCTAGCACCGACGGGGAGGGGAGGGAAGGAAAGGAAGTTACCATGGCCGGCGCCGCGGCCGGCGGCGGCGGGGCGAGGGTGACGGCTCGGTGGGCGTAACCGTGCGGGAGGAGGCGGCGGAGCTGGAGCGCCATGGGGGAGGGGTCAGGTGCGGGCGCTCAGGCGAGGAGAGGCATGGGCGGGTAGGGTTCAGCTGGGGTTTTAGGGGCGGGTTGGGAGGCGGGGGGTGGGAGCGTGAGTGGATAGGAAGGGGGCGGCGGTGGGAGAAAAGTGAGGCGAGGGCGGATTCGAAGTCGAGCGGCTGCGGAAATATCCGATTCGCCGCGCTCGCTCTAGCAATGGGCCGCAAATGGAGTTCGCTTTGATCGAGGAATTCTTGTGTGGCCCTTAGGCCGGGTTCTCCTTCTCCATGTCATCGCTATGTATGACTATGGACCGTGGCCTTTTCTGGGAAACAGTGTTCTTTTTGTTTTGAGGAATAGCTAAATAGCACTCCAATGTTTGTTTTTTACTTGTGAGCACTTAATTTTTTTATATCCATTAGATATTGTTGTGTGATTCACCTTGTGTTTTATCATTTTAACTTTGTAATCCATATTTTTGTTTGTTGCATTCCTTATAGTTTGTTTTGTTTCTCTCTTTTTTTACAAATTATCACATTATTTTTTGCATAATTTAATTTGTGTAAAACTAATATATAATTGATGTAAAAAGCCATGCGGAAAAGAATACTGTTCTTTTTTTTTACAAATTTTCATATATTTTTTATAAATTTTAATTTATGTAAAACTAATATATATAACTAGTCATGAACCTATGCGCCTACAAGGGCTAGCAATTTTAGAAATATTTTATATTTTTATATTTTCATAACTTCAAATTTCTATTATATTTTTGTAGAAAATTTTAGGCATTATTACTCTTTTGTAAAAGTGGATTTTTATACGTATTTAATTGATTATTATTACAATTATGTAGCTTAAGGCTTTCTTACTCTTTTCTAACAGTGGATTTATTACAATTTAATTAATGATTAATATTGTCATTGAACAATTATGTAGCTGAAGCAACCATCACCTTTTCTTTAGCTTGAACCGATTTCAACATTCACATTTTTTAATATTCATATTTTATTTATGATTTTTATAAAAAATTAAAACTAAACTTGGAATACCTCAGAATTTTTACATTTCGGGTTTTCAAAATATAGAATTGAAGTCCAACTTTAACACCACAAATTTAGATCATAAATTTAAATTTGTTATAATGTGAATTTTATTGAAACATCTCTATGGCTATATTGCTTATTTAACGAAACATAAAGTTAGTTTGCATTACGAACTTAATATTGATTACAAATTTTAAACTTATGTTCCTAATTATGAAAAACTTACCCACAAGACTTTAATCGGTAAGTTTCCTAATTTTAGTTATTATATTTTATTTACAGATTCAATTATATTTTTGAATTTAAATATATACCTGCATACACAAAGAACATGTTCGTCTGAAGAAATTTGCATCGTACATTTGCAAGGACACATCTCTCCAGATGCTATCCCTTGTATTAGGTATCCGTACCTAGATGCTATCCCTTGTATTAGGTACCCGTACATAGGCAAGGATACCTCCATATATTGTACCAAGCTGAATCTAAAATGTCATTTAGAAAAGAGAGGAAGGATTAATTTTACTTAATCAAAACTTTCAGTTCAAATATAACCTGCGGACTCCAGATTTTTTTTAAAAAAAAAGCATCAATTTATGAGGGCATGTACAATGCTAGTGCTTGGAGGGATGCTTAGCAAAAGAAAATTGTTTTTTCTTGCCATGCAGACAAATAAGGTACTTATTATGCGGCATCAATGCTTGAGTAGGCATCGATACAACTATCTAAGCACCTTCAAACAGGTGCTTGAGTTGGATGAAAGGACTATTTCATGGGTAATTGATAATTTGATAATGTGCTCTGTCTTTTTTTTTTTTTGAATTCTGGTGAGGAGCTCTGACATTCAGTATAAAAGAAGAACAACAGCTGGACTACAGATGCACACACGCCCATGCACACACGCGCTGTACCCAGCTCCATACGCACTCGGGCGAGTCCAGAGACTCGAACTCGGGTGGGCAGCTCGCACACTCGCGAAGCTAGCCAATTGAACGCTCGCTCACTCGTTCGCACAATGTGCTCTGTCTTTAAGCACACATGTAAAAGTTTCTTGCATTATCCGTGCCTTAAGGTTGGATCGATGGATTAGACCTTTTTTCCTCTATGATTAGCATGGATTTGACCAAGGTTTGAAAATTCGGTTTCGGAATAAATTTTGTCGACGATCGGGACTATTAACCGCAGAAGAAAGAAAGGGGGGTGCGAGGTGTTAGCTCGGGAGCGGGACCCGAGGTCGCGCTCGATCCGGGGCGCCTAGCGTCGCAGAGAAGTCGCCCAAGAAGAGACAATGGACACGGGGTTTATACTGGTTCGAGCCCCCAAGGTCGGGTAATAGCTCTACTCCAGTTTTACCCTGAGGCGAAGGGTGTATTAGCATCTCTGTGGGAGAGTACAAGGACAGGGCCCGAGCCAGAGGGGCAGGGGGCCGTGCCGTTCTTCTTTGTTGGTGTTGTGTGTTATGCTTGTCTTCTGTTTTTTGTCTCATCGTTGTTCTCCCGTTCTCCTCTTCTTTTTGCGGTTGGGGTGACTTACTGCTTTTGTAGCCTTCGGGGAACCTGGCCGCTTGGTCCCGAGGCCGACGTCGGGAGCTCGTGGCGATTTGACGGAGACTCGGAAGTCATCGATAGCCGTTGAGAGTCTGACGGGAGCTGTTGGGATCTTGACGGGAGCTGTTGAGATCTTGACGGGAGCTGTTGAACCCTATTTCCCACGCAGAGGTAGGTAGGGCGCTGATTCCCACGCAGGGGAGAGTTTTACACAAGATAAAAATAAAAATGTTACAGATGTCCCTTTCCTTGGTGCCCGCGGGAGCGTCGAGGTCGAGGGTGCCTGCCCCTGCGGTGGTGCCCGAACTTGAGCTCGCTGGCCCCGAGCCCGATCACCGGGGGAGCATTACCTAGGTCGGAGATGAGCCCCTGGGGCCATGAGAAGCCGCCACGAGGCCACGGGGGTGCTTACACGTGGCGAGGGCACCGATCCCCAACAAATTTCGTCCCTGGCCGGATCGTGAGATTTCGCCAAAATTTCAACATTTCGGAAAAATTTCGGACGAAATTTGAATTTGAAAATTCAAATACGGTCCATGTAATAACGAAAAATCTCAAATTTCGGCGAAAAACCCGAAATTTTGGGTTAAATTCCCGAAATTTCGGGTTTTTTGCACCGGCTGAAAGTAGTATAAACGTTAACGAACAATTTTGAAATTTGTTTTGGAGGTTTCTGACACATTAATGATATTCTCACAAAAAGTTCAGCTGATTATCACATCTGAGGAATTTTTGAAAATTCAGAGAGTGGTACTGTCCTGATAAAACACTGACCGACAAGTTTGATCCGAATAAAAAATGGTACAAATTAAGTTAGAAACTGTTGAAATTTTTTGTGCATGGTTATGATCCATAACTAATGTTCTTACAAAATTTTTAGATAATTATCAAGCTTCATGGATTTTTGAAAATTCGAACAGTTGTACTGTCCTGTTAAAAGGCTTACCGACACATTCAAACAAAATGAAAAATGGTTTTAACCACGTTAGAAATTTTTGAAAATTTTGGTAGATGATCTTGATGTAACATTAATGTTCGTATAAAATTTTGAGGTGTTGATCAAACTTAAAGAATTTTTAAAAATTCTGTGAAGTTAGAAATTTCGACAGCATGTTGACTGAAATTCGGAGTTTGAGAGTCACAATTCAAAACAATCAATGTATATTTGCATGAAAATTAATAGGCTCGAAATAAAATCGATACATATGAGAATTTATTGCATATTTGCATCACAATGCCTACGACTACCATGGGCCATGCGAGGCAGGTGCTTGTTGAAATGCTTCTGGGTAAGAGTGCTATATGACCAGCATATGCATGCCAAGTCCAGCCAACATGACCAAATTTTGGTCACTCTAACCTTCAAACGAAAAGGGGCTAATTAATTCTTCAAGTGTACCAACAAATGGTAAGCCTTTGAGAGACCTCTGCATATGAGAATAAAATTAATATATATTTGCATGACGTACCTACGAGTAGTAATACGCCTGTAGTTGAAACTCCACCTCCGTGTTGTTGACAATGACCTCGTGATAGCTCCTCTCATGTTGTTGCTTGTATTCTTCCCAGGTCATGTCCCGTGGTAGCCAGGCAGACTTCCAATGTTCGTAATGAAACTCCCAGGCACTAGGTTTCTCAGACTGGAAAAGATACCTGACACTAACAGATGAGTGTCGCACGTACGGATCGACGTATGGATCATTGCAGTCAAACAGCGAAGACATGCTAGGTCCATCAACACTTTGTCTGTAACCATACGCACCCTAATCTCCTCTATAGGGTATTGAACCATACCCACTATGCTCAGTTGAGAACCCTAAATGGCTGGAAGACTAACTGCTATACCATGAGCCTGCGTCATCCTGTGGCTGTGCTTCCTGTCGCTCATCCCACCACTCGACGTGCCCTTTCTCTTACTACGGGTCTACCTCTATGAGCCCCTCCTCGAGAGGCTAACCCCATGTTGTGATGTTGGTGGAGATTGTGGCTGTGAACGGAAGCGCATGGTATATTGGTCAGTTTTTGTTCCATCATCGCTGGGAGAGTCTGACTTTGTCGTTGAACCGATCGAGGCTCGCTCATTATCGAGTTTCGTTTCGTCATCGCCGTCGATGCGAGCTCATCATCAACTAGCTCTCTTCCTTTTCCCTTGGCAGGCTGGCTCCCCGATAACTTCTCCAAACCACGTAAAGCTCCTGCCAGTGTGTGGTCGTCGTCGGTGTTGCTAGCACGCTTTCTCTTCCCTTTGTGCGTGTTACCGACCGCGAACTCGGCCCAATCTGAGAGATTCTTTCCGCCTATGACCAATTGAAAGTAATATTAACATCGTTGTGAGGTTTTAATATACATGATGCACAAGTAGAATGGAAAATAATTATGTTAGTTACCTGTGGCCTTATTCATCTCTTCTGGCGGGATGGAGTCTACCACAAATCTCGCTGGGAGAGGTGGATCAATCTCACTGTCCTCGTCCAATAGGGGCTCTCCACCAGACCTACCCAGATCGAACCACTCTGCCATAGGGTCAGTACTAGGATGCATCGCACTCTCAATGAGCCTATCAAGTGGGTCTTCGTCTTGAGCATCACGAGTGGATTCATAGTCCCGTAAGCAAAGTCGCAGGTTGTAGTGCATGAACACAAGCTGCTGCAGCTTTGCATAACTCAATCGGTTCCTCATCTGCGTGTGCACTAAGGCAAATGTGCACGAGAGCCTGTAATGGAACATAGGAGATGCCAATGAGGCAATGAGATAAAATTAAAAGGATTGTATTACAGACTGTTAAGTTGCTTGTACTTGGTTACTAAATCATGAAATATTTTTACTGCAAGAACAAAATAATATGGCTCATAACTCATGACTACATCATGAAATATTTTTTACTGCAAGAACATACAATACTTTGTTACATCAGCCCAAAAAAGTACAAACTAGAAAGAACTCATTCATATTGCTTTGTCTAGAAGTGAAGGACCATGTGGAGGTCCATCCATGTTTGTGATGAGTATTTGACTTTATTTGAGCAAGGTGTGCTCAAGTTTGAGTTTGATTTGGATTAATTTTCAAAATAAAGCAATTTGAGTTGTCTCTGCCAGGAGTGGCAATACCGGCTGTATGGGTGCGGTAGTGATGAGTTGGATGGGTTTATTGCATATCATTGTGGGCATTGCTATGTGATGTGTTTCCTTGTCTTTGATGGTTGCAGGGCGACGGTGCTAGGTCATGGTGAGGCGGAGGATGACCGGGACTAGGCGAGGAGCATCGGAGGTCCAGACGGTTGGGAGATCACCGGAAGATGATCGAAGACGGAGTCCGGGCAAGTCAAGAAGACAAGAAAAGGAGATGATGCTAGCTAGATGCCACGTGGATCAATGAGGGCCGTCAGATTGAGGTCTAGTTGATAGGTTAGCGGGTCTAGGTAGTATGCTTTGAAAATCGTGCAAGAAAACCCGGTATATGTGTGGGTTTTGGGTTAGCCCTTGCATGGCTATGTGTGTGGGTTAATCCTAGCCCTTAAATGAGTGCCCTAGGGTTGAGGGACTCATCCAAGGGTAGTAGGTGGCCCAAGAGTAGTATAAATAGGGGTGGAGGGGTAGCCTCCTTCTCTTGAAGGTTTTGAGGTTTGTGAATGCTCCTTTGAGCTTTGCCCATATGAAAGTGAGGCTTTGTAACCTATCCTTCCAGAAATGAAAGTTTTATCCATCCTTCTCTGAATTTATTTTGCGCATTTACATTATGTCTTTACTTTACGCAATTTAAATTCAGCATTTACTTTCCCGCAATTACATTTTCGCAATTTACTTTCACGCAATTTGGATTTGCCTCCCCTCCTTCTAAATGCTGTTGATCTTGGATGTTTTGAGTGTGTTCATATGGTTTTACATCTCTTTTGCACTCTTGGATTGAGTAGAGAACATATTTTCTTTCAAGTTCTAACTTTGTTCAGAACTTGTTCTTTACGCAGTATTTAGTATTTGATTTTTATAAAAAATATAGAAAAATCCTTTTTAAGTGATTCTTATTGGAGGAGGTGCGGGACTCTGATATCCACTTGCAAAAAATTTTTGGGAGTTCACTTGTTGCACCGTTTGGGCGCCATGAGGTGAAAAACGAGCCCCAAATTTTCTGCTCGAAGTTCTTGACTGACTGTGTTCTTCGATTTCTCCTGTTTTTTCTGTAAGGCTTTTTGATGATAAATTTGGTGGAATTCTTCACGACTCTGTTTCTCATAGGGAGAAAAATTCTCAAAAAATTTTGAGCTGCAGAAACCCACCAACCTCCTGTTCAAATTGAGGACATGTTCTGGAAATTCTGCTTTTGCTTTTCTGAAAGTGACTTTTGTGATTTGAATTGATGTCCTTTCTAAAAGCAAGAGTTTCATTGATTCCTCTTTATCTTGTACACTAGACAACCAGGATTGTGACTCAAAAATCCCCACATATTTTATGGTACTTATCCATGCAAGCTAGGGGTACACATAGTTGTCTAGTTTTTCGGGCTTTTCACGATTTCCTTTGAGCGATCTGGTCGAGGTTTTTGTTGGAGTATTTTGGGGGAAAATTTATTTGCGACCATTCATCCCCCTCTGTTCGCCATCTCGGTCCTTCAAGAAGTACAGACTAGAATAATATGGCTTCAGGGCTCATGACTCATTAGAACTTGGTAATTTCTTGCTTTTGCTACCTTGGCATTGTACTGGATCCTAGTTGGTTTTGCTATATTGAGAATGTGTTACATGTTCAGGGCTTTTGAAGCGATGTACTTCAATATAATACACAAAGAAGCTTTCTTCATCTTCATTGTACAGACTAGAATACATGAATTAAACCGGAAATAAATCAAGTTTTGTCGAAAAAACTGACTTAACGGCGATTTTGTCAGTCGGCCGAAATTTTGCAAATTTAACCAGAAATTTCGCTGCAGATGCCCAAAATTTCGGTTCTTCTGGCCGAAATGTCGTCGCAGATGCCCGGACTTGCCCGGATCTGGCCTTATTAGAGAGAGACGTAGTCGCCTGTGCTTGGAGAGGCAGAGAACCAGAGGATAGTGAAAAGGACTGAAGAGTAGAGGCATGTGAAATGAGGTCTGTGTCTCTTCTGTAAAGCAAAGAGCAATAATTGAGGTCTGTGTCTCTGTGAAACAAAGGCAAAGCGCTTAATTCTCAGACCTAAAAGCCAGCAATAACTCTAGCTTAGTGGTAGATGTTAAGGTTAGCAAATAAAAGGTCTTGGGTTCAAATCCTAGCAATCATGTTTTCTTTCAAAATTTGTTTTCCATAGTTATAAGTATGAAAAAATTATGGAATTTTTTTTGAATGTTCGTAAAGCATTGATCACATTCTCATAAAATTTTGAGATCATGATCAACCATAAAAAAATCTCAAAAAATGTGGAAGTGCTACTTCACATTACATTTTTTTGAATAGTTTCGAGCATGCAAAAGTTATAAAAAAAATTCTACATAGTTTGAAAGTATCGATGATATTTTCATAAAATTTTTAGATCATAATCAAACATGAAAAAATTCCCAAGAAATGTGAATGTGGTACTTCACAGTTTTCGGACTTCAGAGCGCGTGTTTATACCGTTTACAATTTTTGATTGAGTAGACAAAACAGGTTAAAATTTTCTGAAACTTTTACAAAAGGGTTATGAGAGAATTATTAACTTCTCATAAAATTTTAGGGTGATTATCAAACATGAAGAAATTTATAAAATTCTAACACGGTTACTGCCTTGTTTATGCTAATTCTGTTTTTTATTTTTAAAACATAACAAAAGAAGTTACAATATTTTCAAAAAATTTCTGTATGATCCTAGGTGTCTTATGATGGTACCATAAATTTGTCATAGCATTAAAAGGCTTCTCAATTTTATACAATTCCGACAGTGTTTCTGTCGAAACTTTAAAATATCTCAAAAATTAACTTTTTGGACAAATTATCATTGAAGATCACTTTCTTATATGTTATTGATGCCATTCTGGTGAAATCCGGCCATAAAATTTGTAAAACCGGTAAATTATCTCGAAATTTCAGCGGTTTTACCTAAAATTTCGCCGAAATTACTGTAGCATTTCAATTTTTTAAAATTTGGCCGGTATTTCCAATCTCGTGGGGTCCGAAATTTGCCGAATTTTCTAACCCTGGATTTGACTCACTTGGCACATGTTTTGCACTTTTAAACATGAGAAATACTGCTAGATGGTTGATGATGCACCAAATGAACATTTGCGCAATACTTATGTGACTAATGATTCTCAAACGGGAAACATTAGTACATGTATAGTTTGTTTTATTCCAAATTTTAGGTTTTAGAATTTTACTTGGAACTCGTGTGGAAATGAAACTGCTAATTTTACTTAATTTTTTTACTTCTAATCTTATTTAATTTTTTTACTTCTAATCTTATTTTTTATTGTGTTTAACAAAAATTCTTTCTTTTAATCTCAGTCGTTACAACTCTGGCATGCCAGATGGATGGCTTTGGAGTGCCTAATTAATATAACTATAGATAATTAGACATATTTATTTTAATTTTTGAATTTTATCCAATTAGGGATTTTACTTTGAAATTCATATGAAAATGAAATTGCTAACTTTATTTTATTCTTATTATGTTATTTTTGTTACACTTGACATGGACTATTTATTTTAATCGAGACCATTATCATTCGAGTCTACCACATGGAAGCCTTGAAATGCCTAATTAGGAATATTTAATTTTATGAAATTGCTAATTTTATTTAATATATAATTGGAATTATATTTTTCTACTGTACTTGACATAAACTCTTTCTTTTGATCTAAGTCATTATAACTCAGATCCACTGGATAGACTGCCTAATTAATGTTGGTATAGATATATTTAATTTTTATTTTGAATTTTAGCCTATTAGGAATTTTACTTTGAAATTCATATGGAAATAAATTGCAAATTTTATTTTATTTTTATTATATTATTTTATTTATTATCTTGATATGGATTTTTTTTAATCTAAGCTGTTATCACTCGGGTATGCCACATAGACAGTCCCGAAATGTCAAATTAAGTATGTTTAATTTTTTTTGAATTTTTGCCAATTAGTGTACCCTAGAATTCATACATAAATAAAATTGGTAATTTTCTTCTTTTTGGAATTTTTATTACTTTTCATCTTATTTGATATCAACTCTTTATTTTTTTGTAATTTTCTTCCTTTTGGAATTTTATTACTTTTCATTGTAGTGGATATCAACTTTTTCTTTTAAATCTAAGGGGGTGTTTGGCACGCTCCACCAAAATCCATAGAATTAGTGGAGTAGGGTATTCCTAGCTTTAGAAATTTATAGAGCTGGAGCTGTGGATACATTAAGAGTGTTTAGGTGGGTCATCTTGCTTACATTTTAGACTAAAAATATAAACTTAATTCACTTTAATTTAGCCTACAAGCTCCAGATCTGAGATGGAGCTGGGATCTAGAACTCTACAAAACAGAGCCTAAGCTGTTAAAACTGAGTTCCACCAAATAGAAAGTTAAATATTTTTTTACTAGCGTGGGAGTTTTCATGGTACTTGATATAGACTTTTTCATGTAATCTAAACCATTATAACTTGGATCTGCTAGATGAACGGCTAGATATTTTCTGTTTTTTCCCGATTAACATAGGAATTTACTCGAAGTGCCTTATTAGTGTATATATATATCGGTGAAATTATGAATATCCTAGATGAATTATTCAAGATCAAGAAATATATAAGAGTATATGATAGAAAGTACAGGGAGTCCATGCATGCTTCTGAATCTCTTCGTACATTCCCTAGAGTCCAATTTGGTCTCGACACAATCCATTGCATTACATTATTGTTTTCCTAGTTTGATTCGGCTTTGAGTCGCTGTGTGTTGGTTCTTCGGGTCTATTTGAGGAAGTTGTAACTTTTCTGAAAAGCTGTTTTCTTGGTTTTTTTAACTGAAAAGCGGTTGTAGCTTTTATAAGAGACCGTTTAATAAATAGTTAATTTTCTTCAGCAATAAGCTATAAAAGTAAGTTCAGCTCAGCTTTTGGCTTTTGTTAGTTATATATGGCTTTTAACTTATATAAAAACTGCTTAAAAATTAAACTATTTGGAGATTTACTGACTTTTCAGAAACTGAAGCTAGCTTGAGCTCGCAATAAAATTTTTTGGTCCGTTTTAGCCTTGGGTTAGGCGGCCGGATTCATGAGAAAGGACATATGGGTGTGCATATACCCAATAGTTTGAATCAAACTCCATCGATCTGACATCTGCCAAGAGTTTTGCCTCACGGAATATTTTCGATCGATTCTTAATCTATCTCGGAATTTAATAGACGTGGATACACATACTACAATTTTTAATCTTAGCCTTAGACTATACCAACTTAAAAATTTAGATGGTTGAGATTTTCTCTTTTTCTCGATTAATATGAGAATTTCAAGTATTTTTTTCTTTTCTCCTTCAAGTATTTTTTCTTTATCCAATTAATGTGGTAATTTCTAGCTTTTTACATATCAGCCTAGAATAAATATGGTCAAGTTTTTTTCTTTTTCCGATTAATTTGGGAATTTTTAGATGTTTTTTTTTTGCGATTATTGTGTTAATTTCTACTTTTTTATCCTCCTAGGATTAATGTGAGGGCTTCTAGGAGAGACTCCAATTAGTATAAATATAGATAGATTGATGTAAAAAAGCCGTGTAGAAAATAATAATATTGCTCATCTAATATTAAAAAATTGAGTACTTTTTGATAAAATAGTACTCGAATGGGAGAAAAAGGGATAAATTGATTTCATCATTGGATGTAGGTAAGAAGGCTCAAAATTTGAATACTATACTCATATTCCCCTTAGGCACTCTTTTTTTGGTTATTTAACCAGAAAGAAAGCAGCACAACCACAACAATGTCAACTACCCGACATCATCGTACGTACACAACATCGTAGCCCCACGGGCAAGCCAATCTGCAGTCTAACAACAAGAAAACCCTCCGCTCGAAACCCCCAAGGCTACCTAATCCCAGTGGCGGAACTAAGAAATTTATAATGAGTATACACATTTAACACCGAACAGTTGACATACAGTGACATATATAGTTTTATAGCATAAATTCACCACATAGGTTCAAAATTTACCGATAATACAATACATATAGTTGAAGTAAGATCTTACATGAATAGAAGATTACAAAATATGTAATGAAAATTAGAATTGTACTTTACGCGTTTTCATGGCTTGAAAACGCTTGATTACATCGTCTTTAGTAACCTTCAAGAAAACATCTCACTCAATAAATGTGACTAAACAATCATTTAAGAATTGATTGCCCATACTATTTTTTAACTTGTTCTTCATACATTCATAGCAGAAAATACCCTTTCAACACTCTGTCATCGCCTCAGGTAGGAGCAATACCAATTTGAGAAGTAAGTACACCAACTTGTAAATTTCATGCTTCTTTCAAATAGGGCAATGAACCCAAAACACATTATCCATGCGAATTTGTGAGGCTACTTTGTGCTTGCGGCTTGCCTTTTTTCTACAGGGTAATAGATGTTTCTTTCATAAAAAAATGCCTCTTATTTCATGAACATTTTTGTGCAGATCTTCTGATACTTTGTTTTGTGCTTGCCTTTTTTCTACAAGACGGAGGAAACACTTATCAATATGTATTTTTCAGGCTACTCTAATATAGATGTTAGTGTTGAGAGAATGAAAGTTCACTGGTAGTCTTGCAAACAATGAAATAAATGGTTGCTATGGATTTTACATTTTTACTACCTTCTTGCTCTTGCAGTCTTGCAGGTGAGGGGCGAGAAGAGGAAGTACTAGACGCAGTCGTCGATTGGTGTTGCTCCTCACTCCTCAGACAGTCCTCGGCGTCTTAGCGAGTCAGACATTTAGTGTCTCCTCCTCGGCTCCTCCGGCGTCAGTGCGCTCAGCTCCTCAACGGCCTCACAGCTCGCGTCGGCCAGTCAGCCACTACCCCCGCCGCTCACGCCCGGGCCTCGCCTCCCGCCGCCCGCGCCACTCGATCCCAGATCCCGCCTCGATGCCACCTGGTACCAGATCCCGCCTCGATGCCACCTGGTACCAGATCCCGCCTCGATGTCACCTGGTATCGGATCCCGCCTCGGCACCTCCTGCAGTCCGCGTCCCGCAAAGCCGCCTGCACCCTGCGGTCCTGCCGTCGTGCAGTGGTGCCGCCCAGCAGCCTCCCGCCGCCCGGGCCTCGCTTCCTGCTGGTCGTCACCAGCCGCCAGCTCCTCACCCTCGCGGTCGTGCCTGAGCAACTCGATTGGGGATTTAGGTTATAGTCAGTCTCACTCTCAGCGAGTGGTCTGGAGAAAATGGGAAATTGCTGTTGCGGTGGTGTCTGATGGTCGAATAGGCTTTGAGCCTTTGACTGTTTGACAAATACCTGTATTGGACCTTTCAAAAAAATTTAAGGTACCGATGCATACCGGGGATCCCCATCAGTTCCGCCCCTGCCTAATCCTCCACACCACAACCCAACGGTAAGTTCTCAGACGACTATAGGACGAAAAAGGGAACCACGAGCACCGCGGTCGAGGGTGGCATATTGTTGAACGGGTGGCGCTAGGGGGACAGGATGGGGTCATAGGGCGGTTCCTAGGTGTTAGGGTTCTGGGCGCTTGGGTTCATGTTCAGCTTGTTCAGTGCCTGGGCACCTTCTTCCCGCTCCGACTCCACCATCATCGCCCCGTTGGAGTCAACTTCAAGAACACTGGCATCCTTGCCGCTGCCACCATGAGTCCATGACCGGCTTGGTAAACACTTTCTCTCGCACCACCAGCATCACCATTTGCACTGTGAGGGCGAGGGTTTTGAGGAGTAAGAAGCAGGTGCGACTTGTGAGTTCGCGATGAGACTTTCTCCTACCAATAACATTCATTGAGGGTAGAGTGGCCAAGAGTAACAAACAACTATAAAATAAGGTGCCATTGTGCAAGAAGAAAAAGAATCATGTCAAACTCAGGAGTACATGTTCACAAGGATACGAGGGATCATGTTGATGTCCCATTGTGTGACACTAGTTGAATGCAAGTGCTTTTCTATAGATAAAAAATATAATATTATCCTAACACATTGAATCACATTTTGTTGAGATCGACCTGCTCCACGTACTCGACTCCAACTCTGCACTCAATCGAGCTGCAACCAAGCTGATATCGTGCCTTTGCTGACATGCTCGCCCTACAATGTGCCCTCGGCTCCGCCGTCATGCCTAATCAAGTTTTTGTTATGACCCATGTTGCAATTTCTATTTAATTTAATTTATTTCTCAGAATATGGTTTTTCTATTTCTTGTTAGAGATTTTCTAGTGGTGTGGAATTTATTTGTTGAGAATGTGGTTTTTTTGTTATAGAATTTTGAAAGGTGAAAAAGAATATGGGAGGGACAAGGTAACATCACTATTCACCACTTGTTAGATAATTAGGCAAAATTCGGTATATTATAATCCATAAATTCAGTAAAATAAATATGACATATACAAGTGATTCTATGATTCCAATTTCAGCAATAGCAACACACAAAGTTACTAAAGCAAAGTTCGGAGTTTTAGAGATATACCCAGGGACAGGACCAGTGCCGGAGGCACCCGTGATGTCATTCTGATAAGTCGTGATGATCATCTGCTCGAAGTAGTCGATCAAAGTCGGTGCAGGAAGACGTTGACGCAGTGCAGTCCCGCGAACAGTTCTCGAACCAGGAAGAAGATGAACAGCAGCGAGTAGTCGCGCAGAGGTGCGCTCCCCAAAAATCTGATCACTCGCCTATCCGTGCAGACAATCGCAACGGACGTGGTTTCGGAGGCCTGCTCTCCCAGAGCCTGTGCGCCCAGGCGTCTGGGATGGATATGTTGAAGCAGCAGCAACAGGAAACGTGTGGTGGTTTTGTTCTGATTCGTGAGCACACCGAAGACAGAGGAGAGGCCCTCCTTATATAGGCGCCAGAAGAAGAGGAAAGACCAAAGGCCACCATGATGAGCCACCAGAAGAAGAAGTGCCAAGAGACACAGTCATAATGAGCCATCAGAAGCCGAAAAGCCAAAAGTCACCATTATGGCCGGCTTCCATCAGTGATCATTACTTCAAGCAGCAAAATCAGGCACCGCACAAGCACAGCGCTGTGCGTGCATCGCGTCGCGGCTCGGCTCGGCACGGCGGTGCGCGTGCACGTGTGGCTTGCCTTCCTCCTTTTTCAACCTCACAACAGGTGTAGATGAGACCCACCTATTTAAGTTGAGTAAAACTCATCTAGACGTCCTATGTGGTATTATTCCACCTAGCATTAATTGTGGGCTTGGGATTTTCTTGTTTTATTATTGAAAATGGGCCAAGCCCAATTTATATCCAACAATCCCCACCAAATGCCAAGACACACAAGAAATGCTCTCAGTTCCAATGTTGTTGGATGTACCAGTATTTTGATGGAGACTATTAAGTTGAACATCCACCTAGAACAGAGGCTAAACTTATCCACAACTGAACAATGGACTAAGCCTTGAATTATCAGTCTTATGCGATCAAGCTTCACCTAAGCCCTCTACTGATACTAGGCTGCCGAAACATCCCTGCGGTTTGGAGCATATAAGTCAAACTACTGGCCTTTTCATGAGTATCTAGAGACCACCCAATCTCATAGAATGTGACTAGCATTTGAACTCACATAGGTGTGATCCTCATAAGATGTTCTGCAGGACAACATCTCTGCTTAAGTAAGCCACCCGGATTACATTAAGGAATAAACCAACCTGTCATGCAGAATAGAAGAGAAATGCATCTCCAACGGAATGAGCCTTTTATAAAGGTTTTCTTCCCTCAGTCAGCCAATAGCTTGTTCGCCATTCTACTTCACGGGATCTCCGATCACATAGAACATGTTACCACTACAACTGACTCATGTGGGTCTCAAGCCCAATTCCCTTGATGCATTATCTATCACATTACTTGAAAGACCCTTTGTGAATTGATCTGAACATGTTACCACTACAACTGACTCATGTGGGTCTCAAGCCCAATTCCCTTGATGCATTATCTATCACATTACGTGAAAGACCCTTTGTGAATTGATCTGCCAGATTCTTAGCTGTCTAAATATAATCCAAGGCTATCACTCCGGAGTTTCTCATTTTCCTGACAGACTTCAAATGCCTCTTTACATGCCTCGACGACTTCATGTTGTCCTTAGAACTGTTTATCTTGACAATCACCGTTTGATTATCACAGTTCATTAGGATAGCCGGTATCGGTTTTTCAACAACCGGTAAATCCATTAGGAGTTCACGAAGCCACTCAGCCTCAACAGTGGCGATGTCTAATGCTGTGAGTTCTGCTTCCATTGTTGACCTCGTTATGATGGTCTGCTTGCAAGACTTCCATGAAACAGCGCCACCTCCAAGTGTGAACACATATCTACTTGTGGCTTTTATCTTATCAGCATCAGATATCCAATTAGAATCATTGTAACCTTTAGTACCCTTGGGTACCCAGTATAGTGAATACCAAGACTCATAGTACCATGTAGATAGCGCATCACCCTTTTCAAGAGCATGCCAATGATCATCTCCTTGGTTTGAGACAAGTCGGCTCAGTTTGCTGACAACAAATGAGATGTCAGGCCTCGTAGCGCTAGCTAAGTACATAAGAGAACCAATTATCAGAGAATATCTCAATTGATCTCTTGTTATCCCTTTGTTTTTTCGTAGAATCACACTAGCATCATAAGGTGTTGGAGCTGACTTGCAGTCACTAAAACCAAAGTGACTCAAGACCTTTTCTACATAGTGGGATTACAAAAGCGCAACCCCACCATCACCTTCTCTCATTAGCTTTATGTTTAGGATAACATCAGATTCTCCCAGATCTTTTATCTCAAAGCTTTTGGACAAAAAGTTCTTGATTTCCTTAATCACATTAAGGCTAATCCCAAAGATCAATATGTCATCGACATATAAGCAAAAAATCACTCCCTCGCCCCCACCATAGCGATAGTACACACATTTGTCAGCTTCATTCACAACAAAGCCATCAGATGAACTTCTCATGCCATTGCTTAGGCGCTTGTTTAAGGCCATATAGAGATTTCAACAATTTACACGCCATGCCTTCTTGACCTTTTGCTACAAACCCATCTGGCTAATCTATATAGATCTCCTCATCCACAACACCATCTAGATATGCAAGACATGCCATTTCTCAGGATGCATCAGATATGTCAACGTCACAAATGAGTGATAGATCAATCGATAGGTTCCGTATGACCTTGCGAGGGCCATTGCTCAAAATGGCTCTTAGATACAATGTTTGTGATGGCAACACAGAATAATGGAAAGAATTAAGCAAAGCAACTCTGCATTTGTGTCTTGGTTGGTTGCATGTTTTCTCCAGGATACCACAATGCAGTGTAGGTAGGTCCTGGGAATGTTTGTGTATCCATGTGTCTGAAGAGATAGAAGAAGAAGAATTAATGTTGGTGGCAACACCTTAACCCGATTTATTGGCGGTGGTCCTTAATTCAAGTCTAGTTTTGTCGAATATGCTAACAGGGATTGATTGATGTGTGATGCATGATCAAAAGTTGAAAGCTAGCTTTTCTTTTCCATGTGCTCTTTTGGTACGTTTTAGCTTCTGTTTGAATGAATTGGTGATATGTTCTTCAAAATGAAAGGCTAATGATACTCGTATCATTTATATACATTAATATGTTCTTTCCAAAAAATTGCAAAAATAAACTCCATCATTTTGTGTACAAATACAAAGGAGTAACACATAAATATAATTAAAGTATTACAACTAGGGGTAGTAATGTCTATTTGGCTCCAATCCCCACCTTTATGGTTCTTGGAGCCAAACTGCTAGCCAAATGCTTTTTCGAGGTAGCTCAGATTCTTAGAGAAGTGGATTCTTAGAGAATCTAGAGCAGAAGCTAAAAATGAGAATATGGAGCTATACCAAACAGACCCTTAGTTACGTCTTAAAGATTGTGCAAAGTCCAACATCTTTGCTAATACTCCCTCTATCCAAGTTTATAAGGTCTATTTTTTTGGCATATAGACCAAGTAGTGAAAATGACCAGATTACCCTTAATTATTGTCACTAAGCACTATATTCAAAGCATGCATATAGAGAATATGAAGTAAAGATGGATATTTATTAGGGGTATATAAGGAACATCACACTCATTTTGTATTGGAATGTGAAATACGTCTTATATTTAAGAAAAGACCATTCAAAAAAATAAGCCTTATAAACTTGGATGGAGGGAGTACTTAAGGTGGTGACAGCCATCCATCCTCCGTCTCTCACTAACAAAAATGTCGATATGTGGGTCACATGATAAAAAGAAAACAAACCGTATCTCTCTCTTTCCACTCAAACCCACTCCTCTTGGCTGGGTTATTACTCATTTCTCCTTCCTTGTGGTAACTAGGGCCGTTCATGGCATTTTAGAGGCCCTAGGGTGTGAGAAAAATGGAGTCCATTAGTTATAACATAAATATGTAGAAATACCTTTTATTTCAATTGCAAAAACTAAATTTCAATGTAGTATCTATTAGACTTAGTACATCACAAAAATACAAAGTACTCATTGGCAACAATCCACTAGCACACTAATATTATGAATAAGTCTAAAAACTATAAATGATACTAAGGACAAAACAATTTAGGAGAAGATTACATTAGCCAAATCACGCTAAGGGAGAGCCATGAGTCATCGTCTATCACCTGCGAAACAAGAAAGCAAGTTGTGAATACAATGATCATAAAAAGCAATTTCTTCTAACATTTCTAGATGCAAAGTCATTGATAATTGTATCAACATCAATCAGATCAACATATCCTTCTCAATGCATAAAGTGGCCAGACCATTCATTAGGTTGTTCTTCAACAGTAACTAAGGCCAATTCCTCAGGATTCCTACAAGGACTTGTATTAATTCAAAAGAATTTGTCAATGGATCCTTTATGGGGTTCTATCAACTCATTTACTCATTTTTTTTCCTCTTTTCACTCCTAGATAAATACTTTCTAGATGACATCTTACCACACAAATAGCATAAGAGTTGGGTTACACAAGGAACAAAGGCACCTGGATTTGGACCATTAGATAGGAACCAAAACAGTAGCAAGAAGTATTCATAAAGCTTCAACCGTATGATATGTGAAAAGGTCCTAAAAACATAATAGCACATCATATAGTATTTAGATGTTGTATATCCATATTGGGCTACAAATACAATACAAGAAAATAAGTACCTCGGCAGTACCTAGACAAGGAGTTGTTGAGTTCAAGAGTTGCTTTGATACAAGACAGGCATTTCCATAACTACATGCTTTTGAACTAGACGTTCCTACTAGGAAAATGTCGAACAATTTTTTTTGCTCCTAAAGTACAATGATTAACTCAAACATATTACACATGGCAGCTTTCTGATTACTACTAGATTACAACATTCTTGATTTATGTTTGCTATTACAGGAAAATATTGAAACTTCCATCAAGTCAAGGAATCCTCTAATGTCAAGCTGATCACTAGAGCTACGTTAAAGTACCAATGGAATTGCTACTATAGACTATTAATCTATTAGGGAGCAGCCAACAGATTCCATGAAAATAATTTCAAAGAAAGTGAATATGCACCAAAATGGTTATTCATATAACTTTTGATGGTCATATGAACATATGATAGAATAATCAAAATTATGTGATACATGCTATTATATGCAAAAGAATTCAACAATGAAAACAGAGGAAAGAGAGCTCAGACAACACATGGTATCAGGACCTTGACATATGAATCAGCAACTTCATATGCCTATGCATACAACAGACTGCATGGTCATAAGAAACAATGTAGAGAAGGCAGTAATCAATAAAAAAAGTAGCACAGACTAGTAGTTGAATCTGATCAATCAAAATATTTAAAGCTAACAGTTACACACACACGCGCATGCACATGCATGCGTGCGCACACACACACAAAAGATGAACCAAACACAGTTTATGAAATGGCCAGTTAGCAAGTGGTTGTAGGCTTGCAGCAAAAATGAAGTGAACTATAGCAGACTGCTTGGAGACTAAGGAGCAGGATAGAACTTTCTTCTGTACTGATAGATTTAAAGCCCTTCAAATTTCCCCTTTCCAAAATATAGTGATCCATAGTTTATGATTTACTCAATGCACAACCTTATACGCAAGCTATAACTTCATTAACATATGTTCAAGAAACTACCTTTAATGGTGAATCGTTCACTGGTTTCTAGGAAGGAAAGAAACAGTTATTTCCAATGTCAGAATATAGGCTGCTTTCTATAGCCACACATGCACCGCTAGGTATTCAAGGTAGCCCAGCAGCTGCTAACCATTATTTGGAACATTGGTTTTTACTCAATTATCAACACTAGCTCAGTCTCCACTCTCTATTATTCTCATTATATATATATTTTTCTTCAAAGCTTGGCAGGGAAAGTATCAAGAACAATAATTTCCTATTAAAAAAAGCCTTCATCTCTCTGTTTTGTCTTTCAGATTGCTCACGGTTACGGATGAAGATAAAGAAAAACAAGGTACCTAAATATATGAGTAAAAAGTATGTATGAAAAGCCAAAGCACTACGGTAGTAGAGATAAAGACTCCTGAATATGCTCCTTTCAGACCTTACTAGGGATCTCATTTATTTTCGCAGAATTAACAGGTGACCATGAAAGTAAAAAAAATTTAGTGATAACATAATACTAAGAGTACAAGATCTTAGATTCTTAGATTCAAGATCTTAGATTCTTAGTACTGCAACAAGTGACAATTAAAGACAATGAAAAGAAAAATGAGAAAAAAAAATCTTAAGACATGAGTGAGGTGACCATCAAATTGTTTTGAGGGATACATTTAACCGAGAATTTGAGAGACACATAAGAGCTAGAAAACTGAACTAAAATAGTGGCCTGAATATTGGAGACATGAAAAACTGAACTAAAGGAAATCTTACCATGAACAACTGACCAAAACATGCAATTCCAATCCTCTTCTTTTTAATTCTCTCTCAGATCTAATGGAGGCCTTTATATAGAAAAGCATCTGATGTTAAGAAAGTTCAAGATTTTGTTTTAGATAGTATAGATGCTTGAAGACTTGGAGTGGTATTTAACAGATAATGAAGGAATGAAAATTCAGGAAACATACCATGTATGCAACAGCTATATGAGGAGATTTCGAGTAGAACCATTACAAAGTAGAGACATTGAAGGCGAATTTTGGTGGGGAATCGATGAAATCGAGCTCTCCTCCTCCATTAATGGCGATGACCTATATGATAGGATTTCAAGTAGAACCGTTATAAAGTGAAGAAATTGATGGTGAATTGGTAGGGAATCGATGAAATCGGGCTCTCCTCCTACATTAATGGCGATGACCTGATCATGCTTGGCAGGTGGCAGCATTGTTTTGAAGATTGAGGAAGACTGAAAGAGAAGTGGAGTTGGGCGTGAGGGGGATGCAGAGGCGGCGTGAGGGAGCGCTGCCTAGTGGCCACAGGTATACATACATGGGCAGGGCCAAGGGCCCCTAGCTTTCATGGGTCCTAGGCCATTGCCCCTGCTGCTAAGGCCTAGGGCCGGTCCTGGTGGTAACTTAAGAGTGTAATTTCATATTTTGTAAACATGTGATATGATTTAATTATTTAATAAAAAATATGTTGAATAAGTTTCTGTGCAACACACGGGTGCACTTGACTAGTAACATCCAGTGTTACACGGTTCAAACTCCAAATGTAGCAATGGAGTAAATTCGAAAAAATTTCTGTGACTGTAAGCTCTAGTTAGGGTTCACAATATCGAATTTTTGATTTTTAATTATCGGCAAAAACCGGTCAAAATCGGTAGAAATCGAAGAAGTTCGACGTTAAATTTTTTGAACTCAGTGGTCAAACAACGCCAAAAAAATAAAAATTAAAAACCGATCGATTTTCTCGATTTTCACCAATTTTTGACTGGTTTTGTTTTGATTTTTGATCTTTTTTCTTGAGATTTGTTTTTCAATTTTCGAGTGATTTTATTTGATTTTTGGCACACTAAAGGAAATTGGTAAAAAAAAACTTAAGAAAAATGGAAACAAATTGTAAAAAAATGGAAAAAAATGCATAAAATATGAACAAATCCCAACTAACCTATAAAATACCTCAAAGAAATTTCAACAATTTTTGAAATGATTTAGTGCTTTTGAAAAATCAAAAACAGCAATTAATGAAAAGGAAAAGAGGAACTATCAGATTTTTATAAACATTTACAAGCTTAATCATGCTCTAAAATTTTAATGGAATTATAATAAGTACCCAAGGATCATGTAGTAAAATTATTAAAAATATTGTACTACATTTACTACCCCTATAAAATCAAAAATAGAAGAGCATATACAAAGACAGTAATATTGTTAGAATTTTTAAAAAATACATAGGTCTGATCATTATCAAAAATTTTACATAATCATTAGAATTGCCTCAGGACCTCACACAAAAATTTTCAGAAATATTAGACTTCATTTAGTGCCCCTAGAAAATCAAAAATAAAAGAACATATAATTTTTTTTAAAATAGACAGGTCTGATAATGATCTGAAAATTTTATAGAATCATTAGGATTGTCTTAGAACCTCACAAAAAAATCAAAAACTTTTAACATGTTTTCATAATTTTTTTATAAAATTTTTAAATTTTTTTAATTTGAATTTGAACTCCATTGGTTTACCGAGCGGTTTCAGAGTTCGAACCGCGGCGATACAATCGATAATCGAGAAAATCGCTCAATTATCGGTGGTATTGTGAACCTTGGCTCTAGCTGAACGCCAGGCAGACAGCACAATCTCTACAAAAATACAGTAAAACCGAGCATGTGGCATCTACTTGCAGGTTGCATTTACCAGCAGTAAGCAGGCTTGTAAATGAGTCACGCTCGAGCGAGTTTGGGCTCTCACTAAAAGCTCGAGCCAAGCTTGAGTTGATGTCTGAGTCTAGACCCAAGCTCGAGCTCGTGGCTTGCTCCAAGCTTGAATAGGCTCGAACTCGACTTAATTAAGCTTGGTAATAATAAATAATTTAATATAGACTATATTTTAATAATAAAAAATATTTAAGCTTGAGTTCAGCTTGAGTAAACTCGGTAATAGTTAATATATAATAATATTTAATAAATAATTCATAAATTTACTAGGCTCGAGAGTTATTCGAGCTCGGCTCGGTGAAACTTACGAGCTCAAGATCAAATTCGAGTTTGGCTCATTTGAAACTCCAATTAAGCCTAAATTGAGCTGAGCTCGAGCAACTCACGCGGTCAAGCTTTTCTTTATAGACCTAGCAGTAAGCGCCCCTTCTGAGTGTTGGAAATATTAGGAATTTTCTCAATATTTTAATCCACAGAATTACGTAAATCATGATTAAACAAAGATGCATTTTTTGTTCAAAGCCAAAGGTACTAGATAACAAATTATCTATCTCATACGCAAAGACTAATGAACAAGAAATCAGCATGAATAAAACACGGTATAAGTTAATATACCCTTGAGCCGGTGCCACCGTTGGCACAAGCGCAGCGTAACATTCTCGCTCGCCATGACGGTCGAAGTAGACGATCACAGTTGTCGCGATGAAGCGTTAGTGCGATGAAGAGGTTGATGCAAAGGCGACGCGCTTCAGAACACCTTCGAGCGATCGCGTGGTCGCTCCCAAAACCTTATCGGCCTTCTATCTCGAGTAAGATCTCAAGAAGGGCGAGGTTCCGGAGGCTCGCTCTCCTCTGCTACTTGTGCGCGCAAAAACAGAGGCGGGAATGCAAAGGATGCAGAGAACAATGGAGTATGCGGAAGAGTCAAGCGGTGATGAAAAGCACACGGTGTGGCTCTCCTTATATAGCCTTGCGACATGCAACGGCAGAGCAGGAGTTACGACCATCAACTCATGTAGCCGTTACAAGAATCGACGGTCATTATGCGACCATCAACCACGCCCGTTACGGTGTAATCGACGGCGCTATCGGTCACATTGATCATCGCGGTTCTGGTCATATTGACTATCAAACGGCAAAACAAACCGCCCCGCCAAAGACATCACGTCGGATCGGATCGATCGATCGATCGCTGCGCGCGCGCGACGCACGCCACGCCACGCCACGCCTCGTCTCGTCTCGTCTCGTCTCGCCTCGCCTCGACTCGACTCGACTCGACTCAAGACTCGCGACACGCCACGCCACGCCACGCCACGCCACGCCTCGGCTCGGCTCGCTCTGCAGCAGCAGGTGGTGGCACAGCCTTTACCCTTTTCCACCTTGCTAATTAAGAGACACACAACTCAACTATTTAAGTTGGTCAAACCTTCTCTCAATTATCTATATGGTACTAAACCAATTTCATGACTCCTAGTATTCTAATGGGCCTTTTGAATTTCTATTAATTTAATTATGGGCCAACCCCATAATAATCTAACAATCCCCACCAAATTTCAAAGGCACATTTGAAATACTCTCGCCCAATGTAGTTTGATATACCGGTTTTTCGATGGAGACTGTTAAGTTGAACTTCCACCTAGAACAAAGGTTACACTCATCCACAATCAACAATGGACTATGCCTTGAATTGACAGTTTTGTGCGAACAAGTTTCACCAAAGTCCTTTATCGATACTAGGTTGCTAAATGCATCCCCTCGGTTTGGAGCTTATAAGTCATACTCCTTAGCCTTTCATGAGCCTCTAGAGATCACCCCCCAATCTCATAGACTGTGACTAGTAGTCGAACTCATATAGGTGTATTCCTCATAAGATGTTCAGAGGACAACATCTCTCGCTTATTAAAGCCACTCGGAATACATTAAGGTATAACCAACTCGCCATACGAGAATAGGAGAGTTATTGCATCTCAAACGGAGTGGGCCAAGCATGTATACTCTCCTCTCACCAATCACTAGCTTGTCTCAACATCCTAATTCACGGGATCTCCGATCAAATAGGATGAGGTACCACTAAGACATGACTTTATGTGGGTCTCAAGCCCATCTCCTCGATGCTTCATCTATCACATTCCGTGAGTCCTTTGTAAAAGGATCGCTAAGTTTTTAGCCGTCGGACATAGTCCAACGCTATAACTCCGAGTTTCTCATTTTCCGACAGACTTCAACCGCTTCTTAACGTGCCTTGATGACTTCATGTTATCCTTAGAATCATTTACCTTGACAATCACCGTCGATTGTCACAGTTCAAAAGAATAGCGAGCACCGGCTTCTCAACCACCGTAAGTCCTTCACAAGTTCACGCACGATCGGCTTCCACAGAGGCGGTATCTAATGTCGTGAGTTACGCTTCCATTGTAGACCTCGTTAAAATGGTGCGCTTGCAAGACTTCCAGAAACAGCTCCACCACCCAATGTGAACACATATCCACTTGTGGCTTTTATTTCATCAAGATCGATATCGGTTTGAATCACTATAACCCTCAAGTACCCTAGGGTACCCGATGTAGTGAATTCCGTAACTTGATGTCCCTTTTAGATAGCGCATTACTCTCTCAAGAGCATGCCAATGATTATCTCCCGGGTTTGAAACAAACCGGCTTAGTTTGCTCACACAAGAACGAGATATCGTGCCTTGTTGCACTAGCTAAATACATCAAAGAACCAATGATTTGGGAATATCTCAATTGATCCTTTGCTATTCGTTGGTTCTTTCGTAATAGCATACTTGGATCATACGGCGTTGGAGCAGGTTTGCAATCGCTATAGCCATAGCGACTCAACACCTTTTCCACATAATGGGACTGCTCAAGAGTAATCCCACCGTCACCTTCTCTTAACAATTTAATGTTTAAGATGACATCCGCTACTCCCAAATCTTTCATTTCAAAGTTTTGGACAAGAAGTCCTTAACTTCCTTAATCACATTAAGGTTCGTCCCAAAGATCAAGATGTCATCAACATACAGACACATAATCACTCCTTCACCCCCACCATAGCGGTAATACACACATTTGTCGACTTCATTCACAACAAAGCCGGCGGATGTTAAAGTTCTGTCGAACTTCTCGTACACGCTTAGGTGCTTGCTTAAGGCCATACAAAGACTTCAACAACCTACACACTTTTCCTTCATGACCCTTTACTACAAATCCATCAGTCGATCCATATAGATTTCCTCTTCCAACTCTCCATTAAGGAAAGCCGTCTTTACATCCATCCGATGGATGATCGACAAGAGGAGGCAGCTAAAGACAGTAGTACTCTAATAGTGGTCAATCGCAACTTGGTGAGTAAGTATCAAAGAAGTCCTCGCCTTCTTTCCGGTATAACCCTTGGCCACAAGCCTTGCCTTGTACTTTTCAATCGTACCATCAGGCCTCGGCTTTTCTTGAACACCCACTTACATCCTACTGTGTTTACACCCATATGGACGCTCAACAACTTCCCAAGTTCCATTGCTCAAGATGGAATTCATCTCACTGACCGCTTTCTTCCAATAGTCGCCCCTGCGATGAATAAGCCTCCTCAATGGTTCTTGGAGTATCATCAACTAGATATACAATGAAGTCATCACCAAAAGACTTTGTAGTCCTTAGTCTCTTACTCTTACGAGTTACTTCATTGCCCTCATCTATTGGATTTTCCTCAAAATGGGCTCAATTTGTATAGGAGTGGAAGGTTTAGGAGAGAAGATAGATTCTTGGCCGATGAGCTAAATGTCTCTTTCATAGGAAATAAGTCCTCAAAGAATGTGGCATCATTGGACTCAAAAATTGTACCTTCATTCATATCAGGTACTCCAGATTTCACTATTAAGAATCTATATCCAACGCTGTGAAAAGCATAACCAATGAAGACACAATCAACAGTTTTTGGTCCAAGTTTACGCTTCTTTGGGATAGGCACATTCACTTTAGCCAAAGCACCCCAAGTACGTAAATAAGAGAAATTTAATCTTTTCCTCTCCCATTCCTCGAATGATGTGATTTCTTTATTCTTTGTAGGAACCTGCTTAGGACATGACAAGCAGTCAATATAGCCTCACCCCACCATTCCTTGGAAAGTCCCGCTGTTTCTAACATGGCGTTAACCATCTCGATTAGAGTACGGTTCTTTCTTTCGGCAACCCCATTTGATTGGGGCGAATAGGAGGCGCCCTCTCATGGATTATTCCATGTTCCTCACAGAATAAATTAAACTCATTAGAAAAGTATTCTCCACCACGATCTGACCTAACCCGTTTGATTTTTCTCTCAAGTTGGTTCTCAGCTTCAGCTTTATAGATCTTAAAATAGTGAAAAGCCTCATCTTTTGACTTTAATAAATACACATAGCAATATCTAGTAGAATCATCAATCAAAGTCATGAAATACCTCTTACTACCCTTTGTCAACTCCCCGTTCATCTCGCATAAATCGGTATGAACTAGTTCTAACGGAGCCAAATTTCTCGCCTCAGCTGCCTTGTGAGGCTTGCGAGGTTGCTTAGATTGCACACACACTTGACACTTAGAACCTTTGACTTGGGTAAATTTTGGGATTAAATTCATATTGGCTAACCGCATCATGCAACCAAGATTAATATGACAAAGTCGTGAATGCCAAACATCAGTCTCATGATTACAAACATGATTCACAATTTTATTCATGTCCGTGAAAGACAAGCGGAACAAGCCTCCGCTCTCATAGTCTTTTCCAATAAAAGTTCCAATTTTAGAAACAATACATTTATTGGATTCAAAAACTAGCTTAAAACCATCTCTACACAATAGAGACCACGACAAGGTTTTTATTTATCACGGCACGTGATGCGTTCCTCGATCGCACGACTTTTCTCAAGTAAACTTCAAGTCAATCGTGCCGACTCCACGCACAAATGCTCGCGACCCATTCCCCATCATCACGAGGTAGCCCCGCAACTCGGTAAGAAGAGAATAAGGATCTCACAAGACAAACATGTATATTGGCCCCGTGTCAATCCACCAATCAGTGAACAACATACCGATAGAACGATAGGCATTGAAACATACCCGGATGTTCCTCCTCAAGATTACTAATAACAACGCTGGCGGACTTTTACGCTTATTGTCTTTGCGATCAGGCAATCCTTTGCCCAATGATCGCACCATTACTGATAAAGCGTTTCCCTTTCCTTTATTCTTCTTCTTCTTGAAGCTAGTAGTTTGAGCGGCCTTGTTCTTGTTCTCGGGCTTTTGGACTTATTTTTATTCTTCTTGTTGAATTGAAAGATTTTCTTTTGTACCACATTGGCACTAGAACTTTCTTTCCCACGTATATCTTTTGCCCTCGCTTTCTCCTCAACATTTAGAGACCCAATGAGACCCAAGAACGCTAAACTCTTGTCTCTTGTGTTTTAGAGTAGTGGCAAAATCCTCCAAGAAGGTGGCAGCTTAGCAATGATGCATCCCGCCACAAACTTGTCGGGTAATGCACATGTAAAATTCTCAAGTTCTTTCGCAAAGCTTGAACCTCATGAGCTGTTCTACTACAGAGTGGTCATCAACCATCTTGTAGTCATGAAACTGCTCCATGACATAGAGTTCACCGCCGCGTCGAGACTCAATTTTGCCTCAAGTGCATCCCACATTTCTTTACCACTTGGCAAAATCATGTACACATCAACAAGATTTTCTCCAAGAACACTAATCACGGCGCCTCGAACAAGTTATCGCGGTAGTGAAGGCACTCTCTGCTCGGAGAGAGCCCACTCTCGCCGTGGTTTGCCTTACGCAACGTGATACACGCTCATGGCGATCAACCACAAAATCATCTTGGCGCGCTAACGCTTGTAATTTGCGCGTCAAATATAGTTGGCTTAAGTGCGGCGGCAAAACCGAGAGTTGTAAAATTCCTAGGATAAGGTTTTGGATTGTTGAAAATATTAGGAATTTTCTCAATATTTTAATCCACGAATTACGTAAATCATGATTAAACAAAGATGCATTTTTGTTCAAAGCCAAAGGTACTAGATAACAAATTATCTATCTCATACGCAAAGACTAATGAACAAGAAATCAAGCATGAATAAAACACGGTATAAGTTAATATACCCTTGAGCCGGTGCCACCGTTGGCACAGCGCAGTGTAATATTCCGTTCGCCATGACGGTCGAAGTAGACGATCACAAAGTTGTCGCGATGAAGCGTTGGTGCGATGAAGAGGTTGATGCGGTGCGAGACGCGTTGCAAAGGTGCGATGCGCTTCAGAACACCTTTCGAGCGATCGCGTGGTCGCTCCCAAAACCTTATCGGCCTTCTATCTCGAGCAAGATCTCAAGAAGGGTGAGGTTCCGAGGCCTGCTCCTCTCGCTACTTGTGCGCGCAAAAACAGAGGCGGGAATGCAAAGGATGCAGCAGAACAATGGAGTATGCGGAAGAGTCAAGCGGTGATGAAAGCACACCGTCATTATGCCGACCATCAACCACGTCCGTTATGTAATCGACGGCAGCATCGGGTCACATTGATCACTGCGGTTACTGGTCATATTGACTTCTCGTCTCGACTCCGGAAGAGTCAAGCAGGTGATGAAAAGCACAGCCGTCATTATGCCAGCCATCAACCACGTCCGTTACAGGTAACTGACGGCAGTTATTGGTCACATTGATCACTGCGGTTACTGGTCATATTGACTTCTCGTCTCGACTCGACTTGACTCTTTGACACGCCGGCTCGGCTCGGCATACAAGGTGGTGGCACGACCTTTACCCTTTTCCACCTTGCTAATTAAGAGACACACAACTCAACTATTTAAGTTAGTCAAACCTTCTCTCAATTATCCATATAGTACTAAACCAATTTCATGACTCCTAGTATTTTAATGGGCCTTTTGGAATTTCTATTAATTTAATTATGGGCCAACCCCATAATAATCTAACACTGAGCAACTGTATCATCGATGCAGCATTGCTGCGTTTATTTCCAGCCAAACATTCACCAGTCTGACTGAACCGGCGAAGATTTCATGCAACTTAGAAGAAAATAGCACAAAAACACGCCCCGCCGCCCGCAGAAACGCAAAGAATGCGAGCAGCCGCCACCATTTCTGAAGGATGCTTGATGGATCAGTAGGTGCCCAGTTCTCACTTGCCCACACACACACGCTCAGCCGTGAACTCACGCAAGCACTTGGAGAAGACAACGAAGACAACTAGTCTTTTTCCGATGCAACAGCCACTTGCTTAGCGTCTATTTTTTCTTGTATACTCATATGCTAAAAACAATACACAACGGAATGCAAGATTATATTATCTCAACTAACCTACATGGACGCGGCAAGTGGTTAGCTTGATCCGCTTTCCATGTCATGCGCAGCAACGTGCGCCTACAAAGTCGCTCCACTCTAATTCTGTGCAGCTATATGCAGCTCCTGTGAACTGTGACATAAACCTCTAATACACAAAGCAAATATGCACTAATTAAGCTAACGTGCACTAACCGGAAATAACAAGATTATTGCCAATAATCACCCCCAAATCTTGTTCTTTCTTCCTCACAACTCGGAGGCCTAATTTTGCTCGCATCTCCAAGAATCTGAGTCGTCCGAGTGGCTTCGTCAGAATATCGGCGAGCTGGTCGACGGTGCTAACATACTCCACTCTATCTTGCCTTCTTCGACGCATTCACGAATGAAGTGATATCTTGTGTCGATGTGCTTGCTTTTGTCGTGATACACAAGATTCTTGCAAAGGGCTATGGCAGATTTGTTGTCAACCTTCAAGACCACCTTGCCCCTTGTGTTCTCATTTATCTCATCAAGTAGCCTGCTGAGCCAAATTCCTTGACAAGCCGCAATAGTAGCTGCAATATACTCGGCTTCACAAGATGAAAGCACCACAACCTTTTGTTTTTGCGATACCCATGTAATTAGATTTGAGCCAAGGAAACAAGCAACGCCTGTGGTGCTCTTCCTGTCGTCTATGTTACCGGCCATGTCACTATTACTATAGCCAAATAGATTTGGATCCTCCTCTCCTTTCTTCACATAAAAACATCTCTGGTTAAGTGTTCCACAAACATACCTTAGGATTCGCTTCATAGCAGCCATGTGTTTAGTAGTTGGCGCCTCCATGAACCTACTCACAATCCCGATAGAATAGCTTATATCAGGTTTGGTGTTAGCATCAACTGGTGGACTTGAACTCTTCTTACTTAACTTCAATCTAGTCTCCATGGGCATTTGGGTTGGATTGCACTCTTCCAGACAACACTTTTCAAGTACTTTGGCTGCAAATGCCGATTGGCTCAATGCAATGCCTTGAGCTGATTGGTTTACCTCAATCCCCAGATAATAGCTCAAAAAGCCCAGATCACTCATGCTGAAGAGGCCCATCATCTGATTCTTGAAAGTGGCTATCTCAGTATTGCTTGATCCTGTAATAATAAGATCATCCACATAAACACCAACCAAAAGAAAAGAATCACCGTTCTCCTCTTGTATAATGCATGCTCCACTTGACATCATCTCTCAAAGTCAAGAGAAACAAGAGTCTTATCAAGTTTTGCATTCCATGCTCTTGTGCTTTACGTAGCCCATACAATGCTTTATTCAGTCACATCACCTTTGCTTCACTGCCACTAATTTCAAACCCGGTGCTTGGGTCACATACACCTCCTCATCCAAGTCGCCGTTTAGGGATGCCGATTTAACATCCATATGGTACACCTCCCAGGCTTCTTGCGCAACCAATGCAATAAGTAATCTCACGGTTTCCATCCTTGCAACTGGAGCAAAAACTTCATCAAAATCAATTCTTTGCTTTTGCACATACCCTTTTGCAACAAGCCGTGCTTTGTACTTCACAACTGCACCTTGCGGATCCTTCTTTACTTTATAAACCCACTTAAGTCCGATGGGCCTGTAACCTGACGGGAGATCAACAAGTTTCCATGTCTTGTTGTCTTCAAAAGCAGCCAACTCCTCCTCCATAGCACGCCTCCAAGCTGCATGCTTCTGTGCTTCAATGAGACTAACTGGCTCTTCAGCAGTGAGGAAACACAGTCCGGCCTCATCGAGATCGACCGGCATGGTGGCGTCATATATCTCCTTTAGTGATCGGTAGCGCCGTGGTCCCTCAGACGTGGATGTAGCCGAGCCTGGTGAGGATGCCGTGACAGGTGCAGTAGTATTGGCAGCTGGCGTTTGTGCTTCGGCTCCCTCCTCCTCCCATGCATTCTGTGTAGCAGCATCTGGTGCTATATGAAGCTCATCCAAGACGTCCTGCTGCAATGGCTCTCCACCAACTCCAATATCATTACTAACAACCGGGTAATTGAAATATTCAACAGTAAAGATGTCACCAACTCCTGTTGCCTCGGTGCAGCCTGAGTTTGACCAACCCCATGGCTTTTCTTCCTCAAATACCACATCACGAGACACATGTACCTTCTTCCTTTGTGGATTGTAACGGTAGGCCTTTGAGCCTGGCTCATACCCGAAGAACACCATTGCCACACTTCGGTCTGAGAGCTTCCAGGTTTTAGGAATGGGCACTTTCACATGTGCCACACATCCAAAGGTATGCAGATGTGCAACTTTGGGTTTCTTCTGGTACCAGGCCTCATTGGGAGTTTTGTACTTGACACTTTTGGTAAGAGCTCGATTAAGTAAATAAACTGCTGTGTTTACCGCTTCACCCCAGAAAATGCTAGGCATATTCATACTCTTAAGAAGACATTTAGCCATAGCTACAACAGTTTGATTTCTCCTCTCTACTACACCATTTTGTTGAGGGGAGTAAGGTGCAGTATAGTACCTTTTGATGCCGAGCTCCTCATTAAACTTGGTGAATTCTTTTGGCAGGAACTCACCCCCCGCCCCCAATATGTATGAAATGACTTCAGTTTCAGGTCTGTCCCCATCTCAATACTTGCCTTAACTTTGCGAAATGCACTGAAGGCTTCATCCTTCGTCTTCAATAACACAATCCACATATACCGGCTGTAGTCATCCACTAGTAGCAGAAAATAGTGATTATCTGCTGGCGTTGAAGGGGTTATTGGCCCACACAAATCGCCGTGAACCAGCACAAGTGGCCGGTCCTCCCGGAAATTGGCCTCCACTGGGAATGACACGCGTCGTTGCTTCCCAACGAGGCAGCCATCACACACCTGATTGATATGATCAAGCCTTGGTAGCCCTTCCACCATTTCTTCTTTCGCTAGTTTGCTCAAGGACTGGAAGTTCAGGTGTCCATATCTTGCATGCTAGAGCCATGAATCATCTTGCTTACAGCTTGAGAGCGGACATACAGGTTGTGCCAAATTCAGATCACGAAGATAGAGACGGTTCCTCGATCTGCTCACCTTGGTCAGTAGCTTTCTCTGCCAGTCATAGATTCGGGGTTCTCCATCTTCAAGAACTATCTTGCAGCCATGCTCCTCGAGTTGGCCAAGGCTTATGATATTACTGCACAGCCTTGGTATGAAATACACATCCGTCAATGCCTGGTGCTCGCCATTTTTGCACTGAAACAGTATAGTGCTGCGCCCCTTAATCTGCACAACCGAGCCATTGCCGAACTTTACCGTGCCAGCCACGATCATGTCTAAATCTGAGAATTTATCCCAACAACCTGTCATGTGGTTACTAGCACCTGTATCTAGACATCACACATCGCTCTTATACCTTCTGTCATCACTAATTTTTGGCTTCACTCCATGTTCATTCAATAAGACTTCCTTCGAAGTCTCTTCTGTTGCGCGGCCCAGCACGCATGCGCCTTCTCTCCTCTCCTTTTGCTGCGGCATTTAGAAGCAAAATGACCGTAGTTCTGGCAGTTGTAACAGCGAACCTTTTTAATGTCAAACTTCCATTCACTGTCATTTCCGTCCTGACTGCGCTCTCTAGCTCCACGGCCACGGCTGCGGCCGTGCCTACGGCTCTGTCTGCTGTGGCCACGACTTCCGCTGCCACCCTTCTTGAAGTCACTGCTGGACCCCTCGCCTTCCTCCTTCTCCTTGGCAATCCACTGGGCCCTTGTGAGCAGCGCGTGCTCGTCGTCATCGTTGGCCTGGCGAATACGTTCCTCATGACCCTTTAATCATCCGATGAGTTCCTCCACAGACATCGCCTTCAGATCGCCAAATTGCTCGATCGAGGTGACTATCTGGAGAAACTTGCCGGGGAGCTGACGGAGCATTCTCTTGATGACATAGTAGTCCTCCATTGTCTCCCCCAGATCCCTTATCTTGCTGACAAGGGAGCCGACTCGAGTAATCCTCGACGTGCTCTTCTTCTTGAGCGCATCAAACTCCTCCTTGAGGGTTTGCACCCTCTTTTCCTGAACACGATCAGCCCCGAGATACATGGTTTTCAGGGCTAACCATGCCTCACTCGCAGTTTTCTTCCTGGCGACGAGGAATAGGAGATCCTCGGGGATTGCCTGCAGAATGGCCGCACGAGCCACCTTGTCTTGTTTGGCGTCGACGGCCGCCGTCGGATCCGTGGGATATACCGCGTCCCACATGTCTTGCGCTTCCATCACAGCCTGCATCTTGATTGACCAGGCCGAGTAGTTGTTCCGCGTCAGCACAGGGTATGACAACATGACTGAACTCTCCTTCGTCACTCCTCGCCTGCTCGCCATGGTTTCCCTTGGCATGAACTTGGGCATCCACCAGCGATATCACTATCGCTGAACCTGCTCTGATACCAAATGATGGAGGAGTAGGTGCCCAGTTCTCACTTGCCCACACACATGCTCAGCCGTGAACTCATGCAAGCACTTGGAGAAGACAACTAGTCTTTTTCTGATGCAGCAGCCACTTGCTTAGCATCTGTTTTTTCTTGTATACTCATATGCTAAAAACAATACACAACGGAATGCAAGATTACATTATCTCAACTAACCTACATGCACGCGGCAAGTGGTTAGCTTGATCCGCTTTCCATGTCATGCGCAGCAACGTGCGCCTACAAAGTCGCTCCACTCTTATTCTGTGCAGCTATATGCAGCTCCTGTGAACTGTGACATAAACCTCTAATACACAAAGCAAATATGCACTAATTAAGCTAACATGCACTAACTACCTGGGAATAAAAAGATTATTGCCAATAATGCTCACGTACGGCGGGCTCGCCTTGTTGACTCACAGCTACTATCTCGACTCGCCACTGAGCTCGTGCAGCTCCCGCGCCAGCTCCTCCACCTCCCGCCACGAGCTGCCGCCTTCCCGCACCGCCGCCGCCGCTTCTTCGGCGAGCTTTTTGGCCCGCGCGGCCACGTCGCTCCACTCTCTCCCCTTCCCCGCGTCGACGGTCGCTTCGAGCACGAGCACTAGCTCGTCGGCGCTTGGCGCCGTCGCGAGGCCGCCCCAGCAGATCGGGACGGCCGCGTGTAGCTCATCCACGAGCAGCCGAGCGTTCACGAACTGGTCGGACGTCATGGGCCACGTCAGCATCGTCACCCCGGCAGCCGCGGCCTCAAGCACTGAGTTCCAGCCGCAGTGCGTCACGAACCACCCCACCGCCCGGTGCCGCAGCGCGGCCACCTGCGGAGCCCACCCGCGGATCACGGCGCCCCTGCCGCCCGCCGCTGCGCGCTCCTCGAACCCCTCCGGGAGCGTCGCTGACGACCCGACAGCCCACACGAACGCCGCGCTGGTTCGCTCCAACGCGGCGGCCAGAGCAGCGGCGTGATCCGGCTGCAGAACCGCCATGCTCCCGAAGCAGATGTACACGACGGAATCGTCGGTAAACTTGTCGAGCCAGGCGCACAGATCGGCCACGGCTATGGCCGTCTCGCCGCCGCGGTTACCGACGGCGTCGGCCTCGGGCGCCACTGGCCCGACCGCGCGCACGCGCTTGAAGCCCAGGTCCTCGAGCGGCGCCTCTAGGTACCGCGCCTCGAGCTGCTGGAACGTGTTCGACACGAACACCGAGCAATCCAAGTTCCAGAGGAAGTTGCTCCTGACCCCCTCGGAGACCTTGTCGCCCTCCTTGTACGAACGGAACAGCCACGAAATATGCCGCCACGGGTACGCCGGAGCCCCCGGGAGGTCCGGGAAGGTGACCGGGCACTCGTCGTCATTTTCGTCGTCGCGTTTGGGCATCCGGCGCAACAGCGAGTGGAGCACCGCGGTGGCATACACGGCGGACGGCACGAACGCGATGCGCGGGACGCCGAGCTCGACCGCGAGCGGCTGCGTCCAGCCGCAGAAGAAGTCGGAGAGTATGGCGACGATGCGGTCGGGGGTGTTCGAGCGGGCGCGGACCCAAGAACCGAGCGGGCCGCCGAGCCCCGAGAAGGCGACGACGAGCGCGCCGAAGAGAGCGGGCGGGCAGCCCTTGGCGCTCTCGACGCTGGCGGGGAAGGCTGGGTGGGAGGGGAAAGGGAGGGTGAGCGCGCGGACGGCGCCGCCCGGGTGCGCGGCTTGGAGGGGCGCGAGGAGCGGGGCTGTTGCGGGCGTGACGACGACTGTGAGGCGGAGGCCCCGTGGAGCGAGGAGGCAGGCGAAGTCCAGGAGCGGGATGATGTGTCCCTGCGCCGGGTACGGGACGACCAGGACGTGCGGCGCCGGCGCGGCGGTGGGGCTGTCGGTGGTTGCCATCGCCATGGTTGCAGACTGGCAGTGATGGTGTCACGCCTCACGCGTGGTGGACTGGTGGGTTGTGGTGTGGTGAAGTGACGAGTTTTGTAAACATTTTTATCTCGTTTTTTATTCCCTCTAAATCTAACTCTTTTTAAATGAATTGTAATCTAACTTTCCCGCATGAGTCAATCTGTCATGCCCCGGGAGCAGGAGCACATGCTGCCATGGCCATCGGGCACGGGAGGCTGACGAGTGTAGGGAAGGTGACCTGTCACGGCCAGTGAGCGCGCGGGAGGCCATCTACATGAGAGGATGTCAGAGAAGACTACATTTGTAATTTTAATCCGTAAAGAGCTAGACTTAAAAAAATAAATAAGAGGACTAAAAATTCATTACTAATAGTGTGGTGTACGGCGCCGGCTGCAGACTTTTGTGATATTTGGTAGAATGGCGGCCATGTGGTGACCGTGCTAGTTGCGAGGGAAAATGACGATATCACGTGCGTCAGTGCGTGGACCTCGTTGGAGTGTTGCCTGGTGTGAATTGCCATCTCGCCATCTCTCTCGTGAGTAAATAGATTAATTTCAAACCAACGTGTAGATCTATTTCTTTACTAGTATATAAATATAAATAAGTGGTGATCGTCTATCCTCTCTCTCTCATCTCTAACAAAAAGCAATACCCTAATAGCAATCGGATGTTCGACCATTGTTCATTTCCTCGGACGTGTCGTGCAACATTTTTTCTCACGCTCGCAACATTTTTTTCAATGTCTGCAATATTTTGTTTCCTACGGATATTTGTATTGTTATCGAAGCAAAATATTGCACGTGTAAAAAGAAAATATTTTACATGTAGAAAAAAAATGTTGCAAGCGTCCGAAAAAACGAACGTCCGAAAATAAATTATTCCGCTAATATATGTATTGACACTCTTCTCATCTCTCATGAATAGAAAGTAAACAAACCCATCCCATCTCTCTCCATCCAGGATCGCTCCTAGGCTATTCCATATTTCTTTCTTAATTTTATTCTTTTAAATATGCAACATAATTTAATTATTTAGTTTAAAAATATATTTTTGTTGCACAGAGATGGTTGATTTATTTTGTTATATGTTACGAGATTCTCGTATGATTTTTTTTTGCGTCGAGCGGTTGTTGCTACAGATGAACGAAGTGCTGCTTTCGTTTCGTGGGTTGCGTCCACGAGGAAAGTAAATGGCAGCATTGGTAGGGATAAATACAAAATAAAAGGAAAATTAACATCGTTACCGTGCAAATGTCATATGATTTAAGAACACAAATCAAACAAAGTAAATCTTTTTTGGAATTGCTAATTTGATAGAACCTTGTTAAATCTTTGGTGGAGACGGCATCTCTTTATTGAATTATATGAGCTTAGCCTATTTAAATGAAAATCCAATAAATCTCAAAGGTCCATTCATGAAGGGAGAGTGGTGGGATGCCTTTAGTAACATATTGCTTGTCGAGGTGGAGAGAGACCTACTTAAATATGGAGTTGGTTCTCTCTATTACACATGGCAATGGAGGGAAGAGAAAGAGTCCACACACGTGCTCGCTTGCCTCGCCTCGCCGGGCTTGGGCTTGGGCATGAGCGGCGGGCGCGCGGCACTTGCGTGAATGGTCCGTCGAAATTGGACCGGATGCCTTGCGCAGACGCAACTTCCTTTTACAGTTTTATCTTTTGCTACTCGGGATCAGTTTGAGATATAGAGATAAAATCGTGTTGGTTTTGGATCCAAACTGCGAAACGCGTTTTCCGTCTCTATATATACTGGCCGAGTGCATGAGCAAATAGATACAGATCTATGCACGAGCTTTTGCCTCCTTCCAGTACTGCGCCGCCACTGTAGTCGGTCTCATCCCGCTGCGTCGGCGTGCACCGGCGAACGGGAGAGTAGGTCTCCGGAATCTGTCGTCTTTGTGATCCTGCACCGGGAGAAGGCGAATAAGGTTTTTGGGAAGCGCTTCGCGCGACTGCTCACGATCGTCATCACGACTCATCTACCTGTACGCTCGGGCGTCATTGTTCGTCGTCGACGCACTCGGTGCCAACACGTTCTCGTCATCAACAACGTACCGTCTACGTCGGCTATTGCTTCCTCTACAGGAGATTGGTACATCGTAATCATGTTTAATCAAGGTCTTTTTACTCCCGAGTATAGTAGATCTATTCATGTGTAGCTTTTGTGATATGCATGTGTAGATTATACTCTCACAATATGATCATGTTAGTCAACTGCTCATGTTCATGTTTTATCTCGAATTTATATAAACTCGAAAGTGCTAATTATTCCAACAATCCAAAACCTTATACTAGGCACTTTGGTTTAACGATGACTAGATTTACCGATGCACCGAGGCTCGATAAATTTATCGTGTGCACTTCAAGAGATGGCGAGTTAAAGTCAACTGCGTGGCTTATCGCCTTGAACGTGTTCTCGTGTCTAGTGGCGACTGAGGGGACCTTACTCTCGAACAGAGAAAGCGTTCTCGAAGCCACTACACTCTTTGTGGGATGCGCTCGAGTGTTCTTGCCGATCGCCTATGTGATGTGTATATGCACATAAGAGACGCTAAGGAACTGTGGGATGCGCTGAATGCTAAATTCGATTGCATCGATCTCGGCAAAGGAATCAGATATTTTGGAGCAATTCCATGACTACAAGATGGTCGACAACCGCTCAGTAGTAGAACAAGATCATGAGATACGATGCATTGTAAAGGAACTCGACTCGTTAAGTGTTCCTTACCCGACAAGTTTGTGGTGGGTGCATGATTGCAAAATTACCTTCGTCATGGAGGAGTTTCACATCGTTTCAAACACAAGAGACAAGAGATCTCTGTTGAGAGTCTCATTGCGTCTCTTGATGTTGAGGAGAAAGCTCGGGTTAAGGATGGACCTAACAAAGGGGCCGAGGGACATTCTAGCGCCAATATGGTGCGTACATCCTCACTTCAAGAACAAAGGAACAACAAGGCCAATAAAACCACCAATTTCAAGAAGAAGATGAAAACCCTAAAGAGGAGCCTTGCTATGTGTGCGGTGAACTTGGACATTGAGTCGCCAAAGTGTGCAAACCGCAAAGGCAAAAGGCTCATAAGGGCGTAATCCAAAGTCCGCCAACATGGTCATTAGTGACACCGAGATGCATCCGAGGGTATGGTATTGTACCTGCTATTTTTTTCAGTGAGTCAATCTACCAATTGGTGGATTGATACTGGAGCTAATGTGCATGTGTGTGCTGATATCACGTTGTTTTCTTCTTATCAGGTCACTAGGAATTCCTCCGTCCTAATGGGGAATGGGTCGCATGCTTCAGTTCATGGAGTTGGCACGGTGGATCTGAAGTTTACTTCGGGTAAGATCGTGTAACTAAGGAACGTGCATCATGTTGTTTCTATTCACAAGAACCTAGTGAGCGGCTCCCTTCTCTGTAGAGATGGGTTTAGAGTGGTATTTGAGTCCAATAAAGTAGTCGTATCCAAATGTGGATTGTTTATTGGTAAAGGCTATGAGTGCGGAGGCTTTTTCCGTCTTTCTCTTTCTGATTTATGTGATAATACAGTGAATCATATTTGTAGCAATTCTAATGGAGATGAGGCCAGTGTGTGGCACTCACGTTTATGTCATTTAAATTTTGATTCAATGTTTCAGTTATCCAGTACGAGTTTAATTCCAAAACTATCCATTGCCAAAAGTTCTAAGTGCCAAAGTTGTGTACAATCTAAGCAACCTCTAAAGCCTCACAAGGCAGCCGAGGAGAGAAATTTGGCACCTCTAGAACTCATACATTCAGATCTTTGTGAAATGAATGGTGTGTTGACAAATGGTGGAAAGAGATATTTCATGACGTTGATTGATGATGCTTCTAGATTTTGCTATGTTTACTTGTTGAAATCTAAGGATGAGGCTCTAGAGTACTTTAAGATCTATAAGGCAGAAGTTGAAAATCAACTTGAAAGAAAGATCAAAAGACTTAGGTCAAATCGTGGTGGAGAGTATTTCTCTAATGAGTTCGACTTATTCTGTGCGGAACTTGGGATTATACATGAGAGAACGCCTCCCTATTCACCCTAATCAAACGGGGTTGCTGAAAGAAAGAACCGCACTTTGACTAACTTGGTGAATGCCATGTTAGACACTGCGGGTTTATCTAAGGCATGGTGGGGGGAGGCTTTATTGACTTCATGTCATGTTCTAAATAGAGTTCCAATAAAGAATAAGGAGAAAACCCTATATGAGGAATGGGTTAGGAGAAAACCATCACTTTCTTATTTGGCACTTGGGGGTGCTTGGCGAAAGTCAATATACCGATAACTAAGAAACGCAAACTTGGGCCTAAAACTGTGGATTGTGTATTTCTTGGATATGCTCATCGGAGCATAGCTTATAGATTCTTAGTAGTAAAATCAGAGGTATCCGACATGTTTGTCGATACGATTATAGAGTCTCGTGATGCAACATTCTTTGAAAATATATTTCCTATGAAGGATTTGCATAGCATGTCTAGAATAAATTTTGAGATAGTTCCTGAACCTACTGAATCTCTTGAACACTTACCTGAGCAAATTCCTGAGGAGGAGGATAGTGAAGCTCCAAGGAGGAGCAAGAGATCAAGGATTGCAAAATCTTTTGGTGATGATTTCACTGTGTACCTCATGGATGACACTCCCACGTCTATTTCAGAAGCCTATGCATCCCCAGATGTCGACTCATCGGAAGGAGGCAATCCAGAGTGAGATGGATTCCATTATCTCTAATGGAACTTGGGAAGTCACGGAATGACCTTATGGTTGCAAGCCTGTTGGCTGCAAGTGGGTATTCAAGAAGAAACTTAGGCCTGATGGTACGATTGAAAAGTACAAGGCTCGGCTTGTGGCTAAGGGCTACACACAAAAAGAAGGTGAAGATTTTTTGATACCTATTCACCTGTCGCTAGAATGACCACTATTCGAGTGCTACTTTCCTTGGCTGCCTCATATGGTCTTATCGTTCATCAAATGGATGTGAAGACAACTTTCCTTAATGGAGAGTTGGATGAGGAGATCTACATGGATCAGCCTGATGGTTTTGTAGTAGAAGGTCAAGAGAGCAAGGTGTGTAAGTTGCTGAAATCTTTGTATGGCCTGAAGCAAGCTCCTAAGCAATGGCACGAGAAGTTCGATAGAACTTTGACTACTGCAGGCTTTGCAGTGAATGAGTCAGATAAAAGTGTATATTATCTGCATGGTGGGGGTGAGGGAGTTATATTGTGCTTGTATGTTGAAGACATACTGATATTTGGCACAAATCTTGATATGATTAAAAAAGTTAAGACTTCTATCTGAGAACTTTGATATGAAGGACCTTGGAGAGGCTAATGTGATTTTGAACATCAAGTTAATCAAGGGTGAGGATGGGATTACACTTTCGCAATCTCATTATGTTGAGAAGGTTTTGAGTCGGTTTGGCTACATGGATAGCAAACCCTCTTCAACTCCTTATGATCCTAGTCTGATTCTGCGAAAGAATAAGAGAATTGGTCGAGACCAATTGAGATACTCTCAGATTGTTGGATCACTCATGTACCTAGCTAGCGCTACGAGACCTGATATCTCATTTGCTGTAAGCAAGTTGAGTCGGTTCATGTCAAACCCAGGTAATGATCATTGGCATGCACTTGAAAGGGTAATGTGCTACTTGAGAGGAATAATGAGTTGTGGAATTTACTATTGAGGGTACCCTAGGGTACTTGAGGGATACAATGATTCAAATTGGATATCAGATGTTGATGAGCTTTATGCCACGAGTGGATATGTCTTCATCCTAGGGGGTGGTGCTGTGTCATGGAGGTCTTACAAACAGACCATATTGACGAGGTCAACCATGGAAGCTGAAAGATCGAAAAAGGCGACTAGAGGGGGTGAATAGGAGCCAAATAAAATTTTCGAATAAACTCTCCCCCTAAAATTCAAACCACCAAAAGACCAGAAAGAAACTGCACTGGTCGGGTATTTCTGTCGGATGAATAGCACCCCGACCTACAGAGGTCGGATGAACAAGACTCGGAATGAATAGTGTTCGGTGAGCAGACTTCGACCAAAGATCGGTCTGATGAATAAGACTCCCGACTGAAGTGGTCGGGTGAGCGAAGACTTCGGGTGAATAGTGTTGGGTGAACAAGACTTCCCCCACGGATGAGCAGACCCCGACCGCGGAGGTCGGATGAACAAGACTCGGGTGAATAGAAGAATCAAGACGATCTCAAAATGTAAATCGATGTAACTTTTGATCGGGTGATCCAAAATAGTGAAAATTGGTGTGCACCTCCCAAAGGATGTCAGAACCTATTTCAATCAACAAACGAAGGAATTAATACCAAGGTTCCGTCCTTTTCGGTTTAACAAATGCAACACCAAAACAGAGTCACGAACACAAACTTCACCCCTAACTTGTCGGTGGGAGTTGATGGTCAGAAATCCTTGGATGACTCTCCACAAATCATAGCAAGTACACGAAGAAACAACCCTTCAAACAAATAGAAACACAATCTGAGAACTATGCACAGAAATTGGTTTCTTGCAAAACTGAATAGAAGAGGTTGTAGATTGCCTAGATGATTGGGATATGATCTATAGAAGATTCATCCAGCAATCTTTCATCCTTGGCAACAAGAACCAGAAGCCAATCAAGACTAAAGAACTGCAAATCACATGTTTACGCACTTTAAGAACACACAGATTTACTGACTTGCAACAAGAATGCAAGGATTGCCTAGATGATTGAAAGCACCAAGTCCAGAGAAGAGTTCATCAATCATGAATTTCAACAAAGACTCAATAGCATGTAGAAGGAGATGAGGCAAATCCAAATTACGTAAAGTAAATTGCAAGTAAGTAAATGCGGAATTTAGATAACAGAATTTAAGTGCGTAATGTATACACGTAAGAGAAATGAAACAAGAATATAAATGAAGAACATTTCATTTCTGGAAGGGAGGTTTACAAAGCCTCACAACAAAGTGGGCAAAGCTCAAATGAGCAGCAAAAACCTCATAACCTTCAGAGAGGGGAGGCTGCCCCTACCCCTCTATTTATAGTGACCTGGGATCAATTCCCACCTTTGGATGTCCTGCTTCAATCCTAAGCCAACATCCAAGAGCCAGGATTTAATCCTTACACTGTCACTCTCAATAACTCTCAACTACTCACGTACACTTTCCTCACTGCCAACCCCTACAGGAGATACCCTCTCCCGCCTATGTATAGAGCTTGGACCACCTACCACCCTTGGATGAGCCTCTAAACCCTAGAGCACTCCATCAAGGGTGAGATTTTACCCACTCACACAGCTATGCATGGGCTCACCCAAACCCAACAACACAACGGGTTTTGCACGCTTTTCAACTCACACTAACTTGACCGCTACTCTATCTTCCCGACCGCGATCCAACGGTCCTCCTTGATCGAGCAGCTCTAAGTTAGCATCTCATCCATTCCTTTGTCTTCTCGGCTTGCGGCTACTCCCGGCCTCACCATCTTTGGCGACACCTTGATCATCCGGACCTCGGCTCTCCCACCTAGTCCCGATCCCCTTCGCCTCACCATGACCTAGCTCCAAAGTCCCGCAACCATCATAGACAAGGAAACCACATCACATAGCAATGTCCAACAACACATATCCATCTCAACAGACAGATATACACTACGCCGACCAAGAAACCCCGACCACACGTGGTCCGACCATCGGTCTCCATCCCGACCACTGAGGTCCGGTCACCGGTCTCCGACTCAATCACTCGGAGTCTCAACCACTCGGAGTCGGACGACCCAACCACTCGGGGTCGGACGACTGGTCTCCAACCAGCCAAAGCCCCGACCACTCAGGTCGGACGACCCGACCACTCGGGGTCGGACGACTGGTCTCCAACCAGTAACTCAAATTGCTCTAGCTTGAAAAACAATCCAAATCAAACTCAAACTTGAGCACACCTTGCTCAAATAAAGTCAAATACTCATCACAAACATGGATGGACCTCCAGATGGTCCTTCAATCTCCCCCTTGATGAGTATATTGACAAACCACACAAAAGGCATAAATTTGAGTTTGAATGAGAGAAGAAAGCAATTTGATTGCAAAGCCAAACTTGGTCCAGAGAGAAAGATCTAAAATTATGACCAAGTTGGCAGAAAGAATTTAGAGCAAGACCATGAAAAGAGCAAGTTTTCAACAAAAGCTCTAAAAACCAATCATAAGTGTCAAATGTGATTATGATCATAAGAGATAGCAAAGATTTACAAAAATCATAAGAACCAACAAGCTTTCACATTTCTATCTCCACCTTTTCTACATTTTAAATGATGCCTTTTTCTACATTTTCTCCCCCTTTTGGCAATATAGGCATCAAAAAGAATTTTCTCCCTCTTTTATGTATGCATGAAATGCAACCTAAGGGAGCTTTGAAAATTATCCAAATGATCATAATGACAAGATATGACACCAAGCTTATTAATCTCAGATTATGACCAAACTAAGACATGTCCAAGTGCAAATAACAAATTTTGCTCATAAGCGAAGTTTTGAAAATGTATCATTTTTAGCAAGATTTGACAAGTGCAAAACTTAGCAAAGTTTCAAAACTAGAAGCAAAACCACTCAGGGATCAAATGGAAAACCTAGAGTTCAACCTACTCAACACTTTGGGGAAATTTGAAGTGCATATAAGGTCCTTCGAACCCATTTTTCAATTTATGCAAATTTTCTTTAAGACTTCGAAAAACATAGCGGGGTGCAAATGTTTGACATTATTTGCATTCTTTACCCACTTATGTGTTTGATATTTGCATTTTTTTGTTGATTGACTCAAGCTATTTTCGATCATTTCAAGAGTAACTCTTAAGAGAATGATCTTGGTCATACACAATATATTCTAAGTTCATCCCAAATGCAATGGGAGGCAGTCTCGAGAATATAAAGTGCTGAGATCAATTTTGCACAAAAGAGTCAATTTTTTTTTAATTTTCAATTTAGCACATATAAGCAATTCTGAAGGACCCAAATATGGATCAAGCAAATTTCACCCAAGTTGCTATAGGGACTCTAGAGAATTCCAAAATTTCACAATTCATGGTAAAAGCTCTTAGAGAAGAAACTTAGTAAGTAAAAGCAACATGTTTCATCAAGTTTTCATTTAAAACTTTTAAGTTTTTCAGATTTCAATGAACATTAGCTTGATAAATGAACTTGGACATATCTAAGCTAGTGATTTTCTTCGAAAGATATAGCATGATGTATTTCACGAAGATTGAGTCAAATGCATAATAGACAAAGCTCATAGAACGGAAAATGCAGTCTAAATGCAATGCATGAACAGATTCCCAAACTCCCCCTCAACAATTGAATCAATTTTAAGCTCAAATCTGGTTAAAGTTGGGTTATTATCAAGATTAGGCATAAAGAAAGCCCGAATGAACTCAATAATAACCAGAAAAACAGAATGAGGAGAAGAAGTCGAGAAACTGCAACACTGGATGGCTATTGAGCATAGATAAGATAGAAGAGATTCACTATGGCTCAGACTCGCTCTTATCTTCCCAGAGATCGACATAGGAAGTCGACTCTAGATCTCAACTAAGGAGTGCACATGCACTCTGCCTACCTGGAGGCCCCAAAACCGCTAGACTTATAAGACCGTGAGGGAACTCAACCTAGAGAGAAGAGAGAACGACTAATCACGCATGATAGCAACCTAAAGCACAAGATAAGAGGACCATGCAAGGCATGCCAGAAGTCTAAGTGAGTGAACTCAACTTAAGAAAACAAGCCCAAAGACACTCAGAAGAAACACACAAAAGGAAAAGCTGGAAGAAAATATATAGCACATAATATACAAACCAGCTCCCCCTCACGAAAGGCCGTAAGGGCTCACGACTCCAAGCTCACTCCTCAAGGCAACAAACCTGGAGTTATCCAAAGGCTTGGTGAAGATATCAGCTAACTGGAGGTCACTCTCTACAAACTGAAGCGTGATATCTCCCTTCTCCACATGGTCTTTAAGGAAGTGATATCTAATATCAATGTGCTTGGTCCGGGAATGTTGCACTGGGTTTTTAGCAATGCAAATAGCTGAAGTGTTGTCACAGAAAAGTGGCACACTCTCTATTTCTAACCCATAGTCCCGTAAGGTCGATCTCATCCAGAGCACTGCTACAAAGAATCGGTTGCAAAGAACATACTCGGCCTCACGGTGGATCATGCAACCCTGCATCGCTTCCTAGATGACCAAGAAACAAGAGAAGTGCCAATGAATTGGCAAGTGCCAGAAGTGCTCTTCCTATCTAACCTACAGCCAGCAAAGTCGGCATCGGAAAAGGCTCTAAGAGATAGACAAGAAGAAGAAGAGTACCAAATACCATAATCAGTGGTAGCACGAAGGTACCTGAAGATGCGCTTGATCGCCTGGCGGTGAGAGGCGCGAGGAGAAGCTTGAAATCGAGCGCAAAGACACACAACGAAATGTATGTCGGCCTCGAAGCAGTGAGGTACAAGAGGAGCCGATCATGTTCAAACTCCTTTTGATCAAGAGGCTCACCATCCTCATCGGGCTCGAGGACAGCGATGGTGGCTATAGGAATCATCACCGGCTTCCCATCCGACATGTCAAGCGCCTTAGGAGGTCACGTATATTTGCCTTGATGAAAGAAAGTACCTCCCGAGTCCGCTTGATTTGGAAGCCAAGAAAGTAGCTCAACTCGCCCATCATACTCATCTCAAACTCAGACTCATCACTCGTAAAACCGAGAGACAAGAGAATGAGACGAGCCACCAAAATGATATCGCCCACATAACCGGACAAGAAGAAAATGAGACTCATGGTGTCCGATGAATGAGTTTTGTCTACTATGCCCATTTTAAAGTCATGGTCGAGAAGATAAGACTTGAGCCTCTCATACCATGCTCTAGGGGCCTGCTTGAGTCCATACAGAGCTTTGGAAAGCTTGTATACATGACTCGGAAACTTGGGGTTCTCGAACTCGAGGTTGCTCGACATAAACCTCTTCCTCAATATAGCCATTGAGGAATGCACTCTTGACATCCATTTGATAAAGCTTGAAGCCTTTGGATGCAGAAAGTACAAGCAGGATTCGGATAGCCTCTAGCCTAGCTATAGGAGCAAAAGTCTCCTCAAAGTCAAGACCCTCAACCTGAGAAAAGCCCTGTGCAACTAGTCTAGCCTTGTTTCTAATTACAACCCCATCCTCACTCTGCTTGTTTTTGAACACCCACTTGGTCCCAATGACATTATGACCAGATGGGGGCTCGACAAGCTGCCATACCTTGTTCCTCTCAAAGTTCTCAAGTTCCTCATGCATAGCATTAATCCACGACTCATTGGATAATGCACGAGAAACATCCTTCGGCTCAAAGGAGGCAACGAAGGCAGAGTGGAGGCGAGAAGGAGGATGACCGTTCTTGAGCGTGTGACACGCTCAACAAATCGCCAATCATCCGATCGAAGGATGACGCGTCTCGAATATGACGGGAGGTCCAAGAATGTAGTGGCCTCTACCTTTTGAAGAAGAGGTAGGAACAGAGCCACTCACCAAGGAGAGTCGGAAAGCAAGGGGTGGTCTCCCGAGGTGCGTAAATGGAAACAGGAGGCACCTCGGTGAAGAGGGACTGGATCCGGTGGAACACCATCATCTCCATCATCCTTATCTTCTTCAAAGATGGTCTCAGAGGGATAAGAAGAGCTCAAACATCGTGTCTAGCTCCGGCTAGCCTCATCAAAGGTCACATCACAGTCTCTATGATCCTATGTGCATCAACACCTGCACTTATAGCTACGAGATGAAGACGAGTAACCTAGAAAGATACCATCAGAAGAACGAGAATCAAACTTATCTAGGTTACCAGACTTCAAGATAAAACACTTGCAACCAAAAACGCGAAAATGAGACACACTGGGCTTTCGCCCATACCTCAACTCATAAGAAGTGCGATGCAAATGTGCTCTCAAAACACGCGATTAGAAACATGGCAAGCAAGAGTTATAGCCTCACCAAAACTTCCTAGGAGTATCTGACTCATCTAGCATCGCCCTAGCCATCTCAACTAGGGTCCTGTTCTTCCTTTCCACTATGCCATTTCACGAGGGGCGAGGGAGAAGAGAACGATGCTCTAAACCGGACTCCACACAAAAACTCTCAAAGTAGGAATTTTTGAACTCGTGCCATTATCACTCACAGATAGCTCGAATGCACCGGGAGCTCAATAGACAACCCATCGACCAAACCCTAAAGTGAGAAAAGTCTCATCCTTCGAGGCCATGAAGAATACCCAAGAGAATCTAGAAAATCATCAACGATGACAAGAACATACCACTTCCTCCCGCCGATCAGACTCTAGCCGACCAACAAAGGTCCATATGTAAAAGCTGTCTGGTGCATCACCATCACTACGGTCATTGGAGGATGAGAAGAAGAACCATCTTGCCATGTCGGCAAGGAGAGCAAACTAAGTCTTTGACTATCTTGAGTTTGGGCAAACCCGAATGAGATCGTGGTCGCTAACTCGAGTCAAATGATCAAAACCAATGTGACCAAGTCTCCTATGCCGTAAGGAGAGATCACGGACTCGAAGCAATCAAACATCAAGAGAGTCTCCGTAAGAAGCGAAAAATCAGCACGAAAGACTCTCCCAAATCTAGAAATCCCAGAACTAACCCTCCCGATGAATCAAGGATTCTACAGCATTACTCTTGAAGCTTACCTCAAAGAGTCATCAATAAGTCGAGAAACAGAGAGCGATTGTATTGCGACCTACTTACTAAGGCAACATCTTTAAGAATGAAATTTTGGTTAATGCAGATGGTACCTTTAGCAATGACTCTACCAAGATGCATCCCGAAAGTGATCAACTCATCACCGGGGCTCGGACTAGGAAGAGAACCATCGAGAATCTCCGGTCATATGACGAGAACAACCGAGTCGATAATCCAAACATCTCCTTCCCATTCGATTTAACCCGATCAAGACACAAGAGAGAGAGATGACTCAAGATGGGATAGAGTGAAGACTTGGGAACCTAATATCAACCACACGACGCCGTCAGTACCATCCACGAAGAAGACTGGACTCGAGTGTCTCTCGACGCTTAACCCTACCAAGATCAAGAGCAACTCTAGTAGATGATCTAGGAGCTGAAACTGGGTTGGCATGCCATGGTGCAAAAGCCGAGCCACCCCAGTGAGGCTTCCTAAATCTCCTACCAGAAAACTCCTCACGCCGTTGATATCTACCTCGATGGAAAAATGAGGAATATCAAAAGGACGGCGGAAAGACTGACTACGAACAGCTCCAAGACTAAAACTCAAGAACCAAAGATGAAAACCGAGTCCCGGACGCCCAAAAACAAAGCGACTCTCTAACTCGTCTAGAAGCAGTGTGTGCCTTAGGAGCACTCAAAGTCCGGGATGACCTCAATACCCCTAAGAGCAAGAACACGCCACGCCGAGTGATCTTGGCGTGCTCAAGCGTAAATCTACTAGGTGACCATCATTCTTACAGTAAGGTGCATGTGTACTTCGCCTTGCTAGAGGCGAAGCAACAGAGTAACATCCTTCGGTCAAGTCCTATAGACAACCCCAAAGAGATCTAAACTTGGTGGTGCTCACTCGGGAGCTACCACAATCTCACCACTCTTGGAGCCGCAAGACAATGGTGGGAGGATGCGCTGAGCGTGCTCCAAGGATCAAATCCTAGACCTTGATTGAATCTACTAATCTTGGATTGGTCTAGAATAAGATTGAGCTTCTTCTTGCCTCCAACAAACTTCTCGAGAGTGCTCATAAGATACCGCAATCTCGAAAGAAAGAAGCACAAGAAGAACAGGAGAAGAAGAAGAGGAAGAACCGTAAAGATGAGCTCTCTCAAAGACGTGCATTTTTCTCCTCAAAGACGGCTGCCTCAATCTTGAGGGCCTCACAAGAAACGCAAGATGCATTTCTAATTCTATAGGCTTGGTCTTCTAATTTCTTCCTAAGCTCGACATGGATTTTATCCAAGTCCCCCTCAATCACAGAACATCGCAAGCAACTTTCTTGTGACTTATCTAGTAAGTCCTTAGCAAGTTTAACACATTTGACATTTAAGGATTCATTGTCAAGTTTTAGTTGCTCTGACCCTCACATGAGCCGATTGGTTCCTTAGAAGCATGCATTTCAAGTTCATCGTTTCTAGAAGAAAGCTTCCTAAGGTGATCGCTCATGGCATCAATTTCGGCAAGCAATTTAGGGCAATTAGTACAAGAAGGAGTAGAGTGAGCATGAAGAAAACTAGCATCTACAGAATGAGTATCAACAGATTCATTGCTAGCATTCTTCAACCTAAGACTATCTAGTTCGCATAACACACTATCATGCATAGTCCTTAGGTTCTCTAACTCCACAAGCAAAGCATCACACAAAGTACAGTCATCAGTGACTCGGGAGGGAGAAAATCTAAGTGTAGCTAACTCCCGAGTCAAGGTACCTACTTCCTTTTCTAACTCAGAACACCTCGACCTAGCCTTAGCATGAAACTTGCCTAATTTACGTAAGGCAAGATTTAATTCGTCGAGGTGGGTACCTCGTCCGAGTTGTCAGACACCGAGAGTCGCTTGCTTCAATGGCGCCGCCATGAAGCACATGCCGAGAAGTCGCCGCCGCTCTTCTTCACTTGCGGTTCATCCTCGCCTTCGCCGCTCCACGCCTCCGAAGTCGGAGAGCTCGATATCATCTAGCGGCGAGGACCCGATGAAAGAGCTTCTTGTTCTTGGCAAAGTTGTGGTACTTCTTCTTCGTCGGCTCACGAGCTCGGGCCTTCTTGTTGCGGTTCTTGTCGGTGTAGTCGTTCTTGCCCGAACCGCCTTGTTCATTTTTGCCTTTCTCCAGCTTGGGACAGTTTGCTCGAATGTGGTTGGGACCACCACACTCGAAACAGGTGATCATCCCTCCTCTCTTCCTCTCTCTCACTCTCTTGTATGCATATGAAAATTTGCGAGCAAGAAGAGCAAGCTCATTTTTCGAAATTTTTCCATTGGTCATCGCTAGCTCGCAAAGGCGAGAGAGAGAAACCAATGTAAGAATCGTAAAGAGAGGATCCAATGGGATCGGTGACCAAAGCCATCGACCGAGACTTCGTCTTCCGCGAGACGACATCGATCTCATGAGTCTTGAGGCGGAATAAAGCCCGCCAAGAGTCAAGGTCGATGTGTCGGTGGTGTCCTTGATGGTGGTCACCTTCATTTCCCAAACACGAAGATCAAGTGCGGTCAAGAAATGTCGAGCATTATCCGAGTCGTATATTCAACCGATCGCCGGAGGTCGCCAAAATCTTCGTAAACCGACCAAAGCACTCGTCAAGATTCTCACCAACAGGTTGTTCAAACTTGTTGAACTCACGCTTGAATTGGTCCTGTCGAACCGCCTTGATTTGGGTAGTGCCTCATGATAAGCATCGAGGGTCACCCAAATTTCATGAGCGTAACGAAGGTGAGAAATCCTATCATACTCATCGGCTAAGACTCAGATGAGGATGTTCCTTGCTTTAGCGTTCAGCCTCAACGTCGACCATATTTCCGCCGTGACGCTTTCATCGCCAGAACCTCATACGGAGTTTCACCTTCGCCATATCGAAGCCCGGCAAGTGATGTATGACTCCATCCGTGATTTCCAAAACGAAAAATCAACTCCAGCAAAAATGGGAGGTTTGGTGGAATACTTGTCCATCGCCATGGCTCTTGAGACCGGTCAAGATCTAGAAAGAGCAAACCGCTCGATACCAATTGAAAGATCGAAAAGGCGACTAGAGGGGGTGAATAGGAGCCAAATAAAATTTTCAATAAACTCTCCCCTAAAATTCAAACCACCAAAAGACCGTAAAGAAACCGCGACCGGTCGGGTATTTTGGTCGGATGAATAAAGACTCGACCTACGAGGTCGGATGAACAATACTGAATGAATAGTGTTCGGTGAATAAGACTTCGACCAAAGATCGGCCTGATGAACAAGACTCCGACTTGAAGTGGTCGGATGAACAAGACTCGGTGGATAGTGTTCGGTGAACAAGACTTCGACTGGATGAATAAGACTTCGACTGCGGAGGTCGGATGAACAAGACGGGTGAATAGAAAAATCAGCACGATCTCAAAAACAGAAATCGATGTAACTTTTGATCGGCTGATCCAAAAACAGTGAAAATTGGTGTGCACCTCCCAAAGGATGTCAGGAACCTATTTCAATCAACAAACGAAGGAATTAATACCAAGGTTCCGTCCTTTTCAGTTTAACAAATGCAACACCAAAAACAGAGTCACGAACACAAACTTCACCCCTAACTTGCTGGTGGGAGTTGATGGTCAGAAATCCTTGGATGACTCTCCACAAATCATAGCAAGTACACGAAGAAACAACCCTTCAAACAAATAGAAACACAATCTGAGAACTATGCACAGAAATTGGTTTCTTGCAAAACTGAATAGAAGAGGTTGTAGATTGCCTAGATGATTGGGATATGATCTATAGAAGATTCATCCAGCAATCTTTCATCCTTGGCAACAAGAACCAGAAGCCAATCAAGACTAAAGAACCGCAAATCACACGCTTACGCACTTTAAGAACACATGATTTATTAACTTGCAACAAGAATGCAAGGATTGCCTAGATGATTGAAAGCACCAAGTCCGAGAAGAGTTCATCAATCATGAATTTCAACAAAGACTCAATAGCATGTAGAAGGAGATGAGGCAAATCCAAATTACGTAAAGTAAATTGCAAGTAAGTAAATGCGAATTTAGATAATGTAATTTAAGTGCGTAATGTATACACGTAAGAGAAATGAAACAAGAATATAAATGAAGAACATTTCATTTCGGAAGGGAGGTATACAAAGCCTCACAACAAAGTGGGCAAAGCTCAAATGAGCAAACAAAACCTCAGAACCTTCAGAGAGGGAGGCTGCCCTACCCTCTATTTATAGTGACTCAGGATCAATTCCCACCTTGGATGTCCCGCTTCAATCCTAAGCCGACATCCAAGAGGCAGGATTTGATCCTTACATCGCACTCTCAACAACTCTCAACTACTCACGACACTTTCCTCACCGCTCAACCCCTATAGGAGATACCCTCTCCCCGCCTATGTATAGCGTGCTTGACCACCTACCACCCTTGGATGAGCCTCTAAACCCTAGAGCACTCCATCAAGGGCTGAGATTTTACCCACTCACACAGCTATGCATGGGCTCACCCAAACCCAACAACACAACGGGTTTTGCACTTTTCAACTCACACTAACTTGACCCGCTACTCTATCTTCCCGACCGCGATCCAACGGTCCTCCTTGATCGAGAGGCTCTAAGTTAGCATCTCATCCATTCCTTTGTCTTCTCGGCTTGCGCCTACTCCCCGGCCTCACCATCTTTGGCGACACCTTGATCATCCGACCTCGGCTCCCACCTAGTCCCGATCCCTTCGCTCACCATGACCTAGCTCCAAAGTCCTGCAACCATCATAGACAAGGAAACCACATCACAGAGCAATGTCCAACAACACATATCCATCTCAACAGACAGATATACACTACGCTGACTAGCAAAACCCCGACCACACGTGGTCTGACCACTGGTCTCCATCCCGACCACTCGAGGTCTGGTCACTGGTCTCCGACTCAATCACTCGGAGTCTCAACCACTCGGAGTCGGACGACCCAACCACTCGGGGTCGGACGACTGGTCTCCAACCAGCCAAAGCCCCGACCACTCAGGTCGGACGACCCGACCACTCGGGGTTGGACGACTGGTCTCCAACCAGTAACTCAAATTGCTCTAGCTCGAAAAACAATCCAAATCAAACTCAAACTTGAGCACACCTTGCTCAAATAAAGTCAAATACTCATCACAAACATGGATGGACCTCCACATGGTCCTTCAGAAGCAGAACTCACAACATTAGATACTGCTACCGTTGAGGCAGAATGGCTACGTGACCTCTTGATGGACTTACTGGTGGTTGAGAAACCGATACCGACTATTCTCATGAACTGTGACAATCAAACGGTAATTGTCAAGGTGAACAGTTCTAAGGATAATATGAAGTCTTCAAGAGAAGACGATTAAGTCTGTCAGGAAAATGAGAAACTCCGGAGTTATTACATTGGATTACATCCAAACAGAGAAAAACCTGGAAGATCTCTTTACAAAGGGACTATCACGAAATGTGATAGATAATGCATCGAGAGAGATGGGTATGGGACCCACATGAGAAGTTATACCACAATGGTAACCCAACCTATGTGATCGGAGATCTCGTGAAGTAGGACCTGGGAAAAACAAGTTGTTGGTTAACTGAAGGAGAGTAAAAGACCTTAAACCACTCCATGATGCAATACTCTCATATTCAGCTAATTGACTAACGTTAGTCGGCTGATTGACCGTTAGACAGGTTGGCTAATGCCTTAATGTGTACTATTGGCTTTAATTAGCGAAGACGCTGTTTTACAGTGCGCTCTTGAAAGTACATACCTATATGAGCTCGATTATTGAACGTCGTAATCTATGAGACTGGGTGTTCTCTAGTAAGCTCATGAATAGACCAAAGAGTACGACGTATATGCTCCATCCGCGGGGTAGGCTACTGAGCACCAAGTATCGCTTTGGTTTTAAGTGAAACTTGTCCACACAAGACTTGCAATTCAAGGCCTAGTCCATTGTTCAAGTTGTGGATCAGTGTAGCTTAATGTTCTAGATGGATGTTCAACTTAACAATCTCCATCGAAACGCTGGTATATCAAACAGTATTGGAACAGTCAAATATCTGAAAGGACCTTTGAGATTTGGTGGGGGATTGTTGAATTATATGGGCTTAGCCTATTTAAATGAAAATCCAATAAATCTCAAAGGCCCATTCATGCAGGGAGAGGGTGGGATGTCTTTAGTACCATATTGCTTGTGGAGGTGGAGAGAGACCTAGTTAAATATGGAGTTGGTTCTCTCTCTATTACACATGGCAATGGAGAGAAGAGAAAGAACCCACACGCGCGCTCGCTCGCCTCGCCTCGCCGGGCTCGGGCTCGGGCATGGGCGGCCGACGTGCGGCACCTGTGTGAATGGTCCGCCGAAATTGGACCGGATGCCTTGGCGCAGACGCAACTTCCTTTTACGCTTTATCTTTGCTACTCGATCGGGCCGAGATATAGAGATAAAATCGTGTTGGTTTCGGATCCAAATCATAAACGCCGATTCCGCCTCTATATATATCGCCGAGTCCATGAGCAAATAGATACAGATCTATACACGAGCTTTTGCCTCCTTCCAAGATCGCCGCCATCAGAAGTCCGTCTCATCCCGCTACGCCGCGTGCACCGACGAACGGGAGAGCGTGTCTCCTAATCTGTCGTCTTTGTGATCCCGCACGGAGAAGGTGAATAAGGTTTTGGGAAGCGCGCGCGATCGCCACACGATCGCCATCACGGCTCGTCTACATGACGCCGGCGCCGTTGTTCGTCGTCGACACGCCGGTGCCAACACGCTCGTTATCAACAACGCATCATCTACATCGGCTATTGCTTCCTCTACAGAGATCGCACGTCGTAATCATGTTTAATCAAGGTCGTTTTACTCCCGAGTATAGTAGATCTATTCATGTGTAGCTTTGTGATATGCATGTGTAGATTATACTCTCACAATATGATCATGTTAGTCAATCTGTTCATGTTGATGTTTTATCTCGGAATCTATATAAACCTGAGAGTGCTAATTATTCCAACACTCTTTGTACATATAAGGGCACCTCGTTTTTTTCTCCTATTTTCATTTCTTAACATTCACCTCAATCGAAATTTCAGATATTGGATTACACATTTACACAGAGTCACAGACACTGCGACAGACCGACGTTATGAAACAGATTTTATGTAGCTGATTAAACTCGTCGATCAATCAATTTCAAGCTGAAAATGGGTAGCCATGCATCTAGCTAGCCCGGTTTATTGATCCTGGTGGTTTGCTTGTCTCACCTTCCACTTCCAAGATCCCGGAGCTCCCGCATCAGCCCGGCCAACTCCCGCCGGGAGCTGCCGTCCTCTCGCAGCGCCTCCGCCAACCTCGCGGCGAGCTCCTTGGCGCGTGCCCTCACTTCGCTTCCCTTCTCCCCAACGACTTCTCCCAACACTCGCGCGAGGTCCTCCACGTCCGGGACCTTGATGAACCCGCCCCAGCTCGCCGGCACGCCCACGCGAGCCTCGTCCACGACCAACCGCGCGTTGAAGAACTGGTCGGCGGCCATCGGCCACGTTATCATGGGAACCCCAGCCGCCGCGGCCTCCAGGACCGAGTTCCACCCGCAGTGTGTCACGAAACACCCCGCCGCGCGGTGATGCAGCACGGCCACCTGCGGCGCCCACCCGCGAATCACCAGCCCCGTCCCCGACGCCGCCGCCCACTCCTCGAACCCCTCCGGGAGAGCCGCTGTGGCGGCCGCCCAGACGAACGGCGTGCCGCTCCGCTTCAGCGCTGCCGCGAGGGACGCCGCCTGCGGCGGCGGCAGCACCATCATGCTCCCGAAGCTCACGTACGCCACCGACGCGTCCGGGAACGCGTCCAGCCACTTGGTGACGTCTCCGGCGGAATCGTCGCCGGTGCTCTCCGGCGCGACAGGCCCGACCGCCCAGACGCGCTTGCCAGCCAGGTCCTCGAGGGGCTGCGCATCCAGGTACACCCCCTCGAGCGCGCGGCTGGTGTTGCACACGAACGCCGAGCTCTCCAGATTCCAGAGGAAGTTGTCCTTTATCGCCTCGGAGTGCTGGTCGCCGTCTCCCTCCACGTAGCTTCTGTACATCCGCGAGAGCTGCCGCCAGGGGAAGGCCGGTGCGCCGGGCAGCGCTGGGAACGAGACTGCGTGCTCTTGCCTCGCCCCCACGGCACCGTCCGGGGGCCTCGGCATGCGGCGGAACAGCGAGTGCGTGGCGGCCGTGGCGAGCACGCCGGACGGCGTGAACACGAGCCGCGGGATGCCCGCCTCCGCCGCGAGCGGCTGCGTCCACCCGCAGAAGAAGTCCGAGAGCACGGCCACGACGCGGCCGGCTCCACCAGAGCGGGCCCGCACCCACTCGCCGAGCGGGGCGCGGAGCGCGACGAGGCTGTGGATGTCGGCCCCGACAGAGGTGGGGCCCGATGCGTCGTGGTCGAGGGAGGGGAAGGAGAGTGACTGCACGGCGGAGGGGTGCTCGGCGAGGAGCGGCGCGAGGAGGTGGAGCGTGGTGGGCGTGGCAACGACGGTGAGGCGGAGGCCGCCGCGGGCGGTGAGGAGGGAGGCGAGGTGGAGGAGGGGCTGCATGTGGCCTCGCGCCGGGTAGGGGACGACCAGGACGTGCGGCGTGGTGGTGAAGTCGGAGGCTTGCGCCGTCGTGGTGGTCGCCATGGCAGGCTCCGGTGTCTCGGCTCTCGGGCGGTGGTGGTGGTCAACTGGTGCGGCAGCGTACAGTTCTGGTCGTCGGCTTGCTGTTGCTGCTGATTGCGGTGCAATTATCGATCTTACCTGCACATGGTAGTTCGGTTGACTTTCGTGGATGAACTGTACCGTGATACAGTGTGTTTTAAAATTACGATAATTGTTATAGATCAAATACAATGCACGTATAATCACGAAAGCACATACAATACAGGGAGACAAAACTCTATCTCTTTATTAAATTGATTCTCTTGTATAATAGGATACCAATTATATTTTATTATCAAGCAAGAGATAGATTCGAATTTGTCCACACCTAGATAGAGTCCAACCATATTTAGACAACTATGACTCAGAGTCCATCCATATCTCAACACTTACCTTAGACCAATACCGTGTAATGCATATATCTCATCAAAAACTCCCCTAAAAAAACCAATATAAAAATAGATAAAGAAAAGAGTACATTGCACTCATATACTTTGTTACACTAGTTGCCTCCTTAAAAATCTTCATGTAAGAAAACTTCAGGAAAACTCATTAAGAGAAAAATAGTGCAACTTATCATCTTCTGGGTTAGAGTAGTATCTTACAGGTCATAATTCAAGAATTTACTCCCCTTGAACTCTACATATCTCTAAGTCGTCTCATTCCAATGCCACGTACATATATGTGAAAACTAGATATTGGCAAAAACTTAATCAATAAATCTGCTAGATTTTCACATGACTTAGTTTGTAATATCTTTATCTTACTATTCTTCTAGAGTTCGTGAGGATAGAAAATTTTAGGGGTAATATGCATCGTGATATTGTTCTTAACATAACTCATTTGCATTTGTGCAATACAAGCAGCTTTATCTTCATAGATAACTGTGGGGGTAACGACGATATTAAGATCACATGACTTTTAGATATGGTTAATCACACGTCTCAGGCAAACATAGTCACACGAGGCTTCATATAATGCTATAATCTCTAAGCAGTCGGTAGAATTAACTACCAAGGTTTGCTTAAAGGATTGCCAAGACATAGTTGTACCACTACATAGAAACACAAACACAGTCTAAAATTTGGCACTACGGGATTAGATAGGTAGCCAACATCCAAATATCCCACCGTGGTCAAGTCTTGGTTCTTTTGGTAAAATAATCCAAGATCTAGTGTACCTTGAATGTATCTGAGTAAAGTCTTAACACCAGTCCAATGTTTTCTGGTTAGAGTTTCACTATGTTTTACTAATAAATTTACTGCGAATGCAATATTAGGCCTTGCAATTCACAAGATGCATAAGTGCTCCAATGGCGCTTAAGTATAGGATTTCTGATCCTAAGACCTCCTCATTTTTCATTCTCGGCCTGAAAGGGTCCTTATCCACTTCAAGGGATCTTACTACATGAGGGTCTTTAAATGATGAGATTTATCCATATTAAATCTTTTCAATACCTTCTTGGTATAGGTAGACTAGTGTACAAAAATTCTTTTTGGGAAATGCTTTAGCTACAGGCCTAGACAATGTTTGTTTTTACCTAAATCTTTCATCTCAAACTCTGTCATAAGAGAACTTGCTTCTTGTATCTCCTCTGTGGTTTCGATGATATTCTGATCATCGATATAGACTGAGATAATACAAAATCCATTCTAGGATTTCTTTATGAACACACAGTGACAATTGGAGTAATCTTTTTAGGAGGAACTCACTAAGTCGATTATACCACATTCTTCACGACTATTTTAATCTAAATGGCATTCTCTGCAGTTTGACGCTATACATGTTGTGATTACATTTATTAAGATCCAGAATTTTAACTCCTTCAGGGACTCTTATATAAATGACTGTTGTAATCCATATAGCGATCTCTTCAGTTTGACGCTATACATGTTGTGATTACATTTATTAAGATTCAGAATTTTAACTCCTTCGGGGACTCTTATATAAATATATGTATCCAATGGCCCATCTAGATATGCTATCACTACATCCATCAATTGCATTGATAATTTTAAGCTAGCTACCATTGATATCAAGTATCAGAACTTTATTCCATTCATTACAAGAGAGTAAATTATATCGTAATGGATATCGGGTCTCTACATGAACCCTTGTGCTACAAGCCTCACTTTATATCTCACCACCCGGTTATTTTTATTTCTTTTTCGGATGAAAACCCAGTTTGATCCTAAAGGGACCACTTTAAGAGGTGTTCAGTCAACAATACCAAATACTTTCTTTTTATTAAGCAAGCGTAATTCTGCCTCAATTGCTTCTTTCTATTTGACCCAATCAGCGCGTTTTTGGGACTCTACCATGGACTTTATTTCTAGATCCAGATAAAGCAATTTTCAGGTAAAATATATATCGACAATTGTAGTATTTCTCTTATACAACTCTTCTAAATCACTTCAGGGATATCTCACTATTATAGAAAATCATATCACAAATGGTTCAAAACCGTTATCATAGACGATTTTGTGGACCATCTGTAACTATGTGTCATTGATAATAACGGCACATTTTAGACAGTTCTCAATCTGTCTGTGAAAGTCATATCACAGACGGTTCTTAATAGGAACAGTATGTGATGTTATAGATATCACAGATGGCTCCAAATTAGAACCGTCTGTGACATGATCGCTATTATAGATAGTTCTTCTTTGGAACCATCTATGATGTCGTACCTATCATAGTCTCCAAGAATAACCGTCTCTGATGTTATATTATCACAGATGGTTTTTTTTAAAAAATTGTCCGTGATATTATTTTGTATTGATGATGCTTTTTCTTTTCATTGGCTAATCACATGAAATGCTAGCTATACCCTCTGAAACAAGCAGATTATAGATTACATCACAAGTATTTTATCACATCCATTTCAGACATCTATTCAGGTTACATATTACACCACGTACAACACATCCATTTCAGAAATCAACTCATATATATTAACCAATTGAATGCATAACTTCAATTCTCAAATTCACGGCATAAGGTTCACAAATTAACCCAAGTGGTAGTAGTTCACAACTTAGGTAGAGTGGTACTCGCCTTCTGGATTTATAACCTCAAGCAGCAAGAAGGAACACAGTTATCCTCAAATTTCTAACAGATTGACCTATTTCAACACAGTTGTAGCGCATTTCCAAACCTGTCAATGGAAAGACTAAAGTTTTGCATATATATAAATTGATAAGTACAAAACAATTATTGCAAGATTGACAAACCTCTAGTCATTCGTATTCTTTTTACTCATGATGAGTTGCATGTTGTGGCAAACATAGAATCCATATTGATTAGTACCCTTTGGCTACTGATGGCTCTGCCAAAATAGAATTGGTTAGTTCTAGAGGCATAATTACGGAGTGTGATATAAGATTATTATGTACTTGCGGATACGAAGAACTTATAATCGTGCTTCAGTTTCGACCCGTACTTGGATGGCCCTCCACAAGCTTTGTACATTTTGAATGACCTGTCTAGTAATTTTTTGATAGGCTTCAAGACGTGAGTTCCGTCCTTCGAGGAATCAAGGTACATTACCTGGTTCTGTCTTGGTAGAATTACAATTAGAACCCAGTGAAATCTACACAGGTTTGTCACCATGGTCATTCAACCTAACTTCGTGGCTTCGTGTAATGTACAAATCAACAAGTATAGCAACTAGTGAAGCACTTACCCCGAGTTGTGTGGTAAAAGTATGTAGTTTATATGCAACTAGTGAAGCACTTATCCCGGGTTGTGGGGTAAAAGTATGCAGTTTATATCTTTTTGAGCCACCAATGCATTTTTCACGTACTCTTGGATGACATGTAAATTGTTGTCCATAATTTGCTTGGACATCACTGTGGGTCAAGGAAACCCACCGGTACTTTCTCTTTTTTTGCTTCACGAATCATGTATCTATATATACAAAAGTTAGGATTATATATATTACATTTATCAGTATTACAAGAACGTAGAACATGACTGCACACACTTACAATATCCAGTATCTTATGACTAAAGCATTGAGTTTTTAGAGATCGAATAAGTCTGTCGAATATCTAAACATGGGGTATGTGTCCGCAGAGGATACATCCTAATGGCATGCAGAGATTTCGGATATCACGGGCTCAGTTCTATGGGATAAGATATGCGCGGAAAAGGTAACTCCATATTAGGAAGGACTCGATCATGTTCTCGTTATGAGAAAACCTACTCGAGTACGTCTAATATCCAGGGAAGTTTGGATATGCTGTGAAGATCATGCAACGATGGACTCCCCATCGGCTACAATCTAGTATTCCAAACCGACTACGACTCGACTTGAGGCCAGATTGCCCCGACTATATAAGGCCAGGGGTAGGGGTCCTCAAGGAGAGATTCAAGCAATTCTCAACAAACAAGCCGTCTAGAGCTTCCAAGCGAGAAGTCCTTTGGCGCATAGCAACCTGGAGCCGGCGAATCATGCTTCGCTTACCTCCAGTCGTAGTTTAGTCATAACTTTGATCCCATCTTCCTTGTAACTAGGGCTAGACACATTGCTCTGTACTTTGTACATCGAATCCATACATCATCCATACAGGAGTAGGGTATTACTCCACCAGGGGGCCCGAACCTGTCTACATCGTGTCCCTTCGATTTTGTGCTTGACTCTGCTAACCCGAAGGTACCCGAAAGTATAAGTTTATTGTCGATTTTCTAACCTTCGACAGTTGGCGCGCTAGGTAGGGGCCTTCAACTGTTTTTTGCAGATCAAACATGTCTTCGGTGCGCATATCAGATTTTCTGGCAACTGTAATTGCGATAATTTTCGCTCGGTCACTGCCATCGACCAAGCACATGCGATCGGATCTGAGATCGCCTTCAGAACCATACTCTATCAATGGGGACCAAGCAAAGATCTAGTGCACATCAGCTTCACCGAGTCCCATTCTTGGGATCCATGCCGAGAGGTAGGCTTCATCGACTTTGACCCAATGGAGCCCAACGTCCTCATGTGCGTTGACATGGAAAGTGAAAGCGAAAGCGAGGACCACAGCAGCCAGGGCAGCAGTGCAACAGATAGATGCGTGTTCATGGACGAAGCCAATAACGGTGCTACTACCGGTAGTTCCCAAAATCAAAACCCAGGGGCAGATGCCGCAGAGGGTCAGAGATGCCAGATCCCCTGATCACGCCTCAAGATCCTGTAAACGCTGTGCCCCTAATACTACAGATCATCGACGCGATCTAGCAGCCGCGGTCGCAATCAGGATCGTGGCCAACCTGTCAAGGCAACTTGATCTCGACGATCCAACGACACCCCACCCACGGTCGCGAGATCTTCAGGGACAACAAATTCTCGATACCAACAACAATGGCAGTCCGGCCAGATTCTCGAGAAGGCCCCATCGAGCCACAATAACGACATCTTCAAAGACTTCGAGGTAAATGTCCAGTGCGCTCACATGCTACTAAAATCCCTTTCGCCACTTGATCTGGGCAACCCGATGACTCCAGTGTTCGATTAGATGAAGACGCTACTCGATGTCGCGTAAGTGCATCGCCGAGCAAAGAACTCAAGGTTCGGTGTCCTACCAACAGGCACCAAGAGCGCCTATCAGACCGTCCCACCGTCATCGAGCAAACTCAAGGACCGGAGGGAGGAACATGACCGGGAGGACCGAGAGAGACGAGAAATCGAGTCCCCACCAGTGTGTTGGGCCCGACGGGGCGAATCTTCGCCTTCGAGGGGCCTCTTGCTAGTACGGCGCAGGTTCCTTCTGTGACAGAATCAACGACTAGCAACCCCAGAAGATGTCGTTGAAGGATGCAAGGTCTTCACTCCCGAACTACGCACAGTCAGATGGCCAGACAAGTTCAAGCCAGGCCCTGTCGAGAAGTACTCGAGCAAAATCAACCCCGTTGAATGGTTGCAGATATACACTACAGTCACGAGGGCTATCGGTGGAAATGAGAAGGTGATGGCCAACTACTTGCTCACCACCCTGGATGGTGCAGCTAGGTCTTAGCTGCTCAACCTCCTGCCTCACTTGATATCCTCATGAGCGAAGTTGCGGACCCAGTTCATTGCCAACTTTCATGGCACGTGTGAGCGCCCCAGAACCCGCAACGATTTGCATCGGGTGATTCAGAAGCCAGGAGAGTCACTACGCAGCTTCATATGATGTTTCAGCGACAAACACAACTTTATCCTTGACATCTTAGATGAGACAGTCATAGTGGCCTTCGAGAACGGTGTCAAGGATGGAGAGTTGAAAGAGAAGCTTGCCACTCGAAAGATCAGGACTACTAAAGAGCTTTTTGAGTTGGAAGATAAATACGCCATACGTGCCGTGACTCGGTACCATCTCAGCCACCCCAATCCTGACAATGACAAGCCCGAGTCATCCAAGCAGGGGCGAAGAGAGCCGCGGGGAGAAGCACAAAAGTGATTCCACCGTAGCCGCGGTCAAAAGGGGCAAGGTGCATAACACTGGTGACAAAAAGGGTCGAAGCCGTGGGGGAGGCAAATATTGTCCAATCCATCACACACACAAACACGACTTCGATGAGTGCCAGATGATCAGCAAAAAGGTCCAAGAAAAACTCAAAGCTGCCCTTGCCGAGCGTGGGGTTGAGCAGGCCAAAGAGAATTCCCAGGATGACGAGCCCGAATACTGCGAGGTTGATCACAAGCTGGCGCACATCTTTGGGGGATCTACCACATACGAGTTCAAAAGGCAGTACAAGATAGTTGAGTGGGAGGTCAACCTAGCCACACCAGCTCTCTCCAGATTCCTTAAGTGGTCAAAAGTACCGGTCACCTTCGACCAGTCGGATCACCCAGCCATGATCCCACACTCGGGTCGATACCCCGAAGTGGTCGAGGCCACCATCGTCAACGTTAAGGTCGCTCGAACCTTGATCGATGGAGGAAGTTCGTTAAACATGGCGATACCACGGATAGAGATCAAAGCCAAAGCAGCGCCTTTCCATGGCATAACTCCGCTATCATCTTCCATACCGCTTGGCTAGATCGAGATGCCAGTCACGTTCGACACGCCAAACAATTTTTGCACCGAAAAGATTCTCTTTGACATGGTGAATTTTGAGACTGCCTATAACGTGATCTTAGGCCGCCCAATGCTAGCCAAGTTCATGGCCGTGGTGCACTACGCGTACCAGACTATTAAGATGCCAGTGTCAAAAGGAGTCCTTACAATCAAGGGGGACCAGCGCGCTGCTATTCGGTACGACAGGAAAAGCCTGGAGATGGCCAAATATTTCTCCAGATCGGCAACCAGTGTCGACAGGGGTGCTAAGCATCAAAGGGCCAAGGGCATCGATGAGGCCTCTACGTCCAATAGTGTCGCCAAAGACTCAGTCGACGATGGTAAGAAGGATAAGACGACTGATGGAGATGTCAAGACAGTGCCCCTAGATCCATCAGAGACTTCCAAGATGATCAAGGTGGGTGCTCACCTTGATCACAAATAGGAACTCGAGCTCGTCACCTTTCTTCGAGCAAACCATGACTTGTTTGCATGGCAACCATCCGACATGCCCGGGGTCCCCAAGGAGGTGATCGAGCATCGATTAGGTGTGGAACCTAGTGCCAGGCCTGTGGTGCAGAAGCAGCGTAGATTTGCGAAAAAAAGGAAGCAGTACATACAAGTGGAGGTCAGCAAACTCCTGAAGGCTGGCTTCATTCGAGAGGTCTGTCACCCGACGTGGCTAGCGAATCCTGTCCTCATCAAGAAACGCAACGACAGTTGGAGGATGTGCGTCGACTATACCGACCTTAACAAGACTTGTCCCAAGGATCCTTTTCCTCTCCCCCGCATCAACCAGATCGTGGATGCTACCGTGGGCTGTGAACTGCTAATTTTCTAGATGCTTACTCAGGGTATCACCAAATTAGCATGTCTGCAGAGGATGGGGAGAAAACTGCTTTCACTACTCCCATCGGTGTATTCTGTTACGTTAAGATGCCTTTTGGTTTACAGTGCATTGGTGCCACGTATCAACGCTGTATTCAAAATTGCTTGAAGTCCCAAATTGGGTGCAATGTGGAAGCATACGTCGATGATATCGTAGTCAAGTCAAAAACTAGGAACACTTTAATTGGCGACCTTGATAAGACATTCGACAACCTCATGAAGTATCGGATGATGCTTGACCCCGAGAAGTGGACGTTTGGCATTCCGTTCGGCAAACTTCTCGGTTTCCTGGTGTCCAATCGAGGCATCAAGGCCAACCCGCGCAAACTTGAGGCCATCGACCAGATGCATTCTCCTCGGACACTGAGGGAAGTGCAGAAGCTCACGGGCTATATTGCCACCCTTAGTCGGTTCATCTCTCGGATGGGTGAACGAGGACTGTCTTTCTTCAAATTACTCAAGAAATAGGATACTTTCGAGTGGACCAAGGAGACAGAAGAAACTTTTCAAGATCTAAAAAGGTACTTATCATCTCCGTCAATTCTAACCTCACCTAACGGAATAGAGGAGCTCTTTTTGTATATTGTAGCTACCCCTCAAGTAGTAAGCACTGTCCTGGTGGTCGAACGAAATTGCCCCGATAAAAGGACTAAAATTCAAAAGCCGGTATACTACGTGAGCGAGGTCTTGCATGACGCCAAGTTGCGGTATCCTCAGGTGCAGAGATGCTGTATACCATTTTGATGACTTCTCGAAAGCTGCGACACTACTTCTAGGCGCATAAGATCAAGGTTTTGACAACCTATCCACTCAAGGAGGTGATATGCAACTGAGAGGCGACAGGTCGAATTGAGCAGTGGGCGATCGAACTCAATGAGTTTAAGGTCGACTTTGCGCCACGGACCAGCATCAAGTCAGGCGTCTTGGCAGACTTCACCATGGAATGGACACACGTCGAAGAATAGGAGCGCGAGGCGGTCGATGACCATTGGACTATGTTCTTTGATGGGTTGCTCACGCTTCAGGGCTCGGGGGCTGGCATCGTGATCAAATTCCCGATAGGTGAGGAGCTTAAATATGCTATCCAACTTGATTTTCAAACTTCAAATAATGTTGTAGAGTATGAAGGACTGGTCAACGGACTCTGCATAGCCGCATCGCTTGTCATCAGACAGCTGCTAGTGAAAGGGGACTCACAGCTAGTCGTAAACCAAGTGCAGAAGGAGTACCAGTGCTCGGACGACAACATGACGGCGTATCTGAACGAGGTTCGCAAGCTAGAGCACAAGTTCGAAGGACTCGAGGTAAGGCATATCAGGCGATGTGAAAATTCCGCTGCCGATGAACTTGCTAGACTTGCTTCGTCTCGTTCGCCCGTGCCTATAGGAGTCTTCATTGAGAAACTCCTCAAACCATCCATCTCCCCCGTACGGGCGGTAAATGCTGCCCAATTCGACCAGTGGCCTGGTCGAGTTAGCGAGGCAGAACCTGCAGACACAGAAGCTGCACTACTCAAACATGAGCCGACTTGGATGACTCCATTCCAGGACTACCTCGAAGGTCGAGAGATCCCTGACGATGATGCAACAGCCGAGAAAATTGCACGTAAGTCCAAGCTATACGCATTTGTAGACGGCAAAATCTACCGAAAGGGGAGTAACAGAATCTTGATAAAATGCATCATTCAGGGAGTGGGCAATAAAATATTGCTCGATGTTCATGGCGGCATCTGCGGCAACCATGCGTCCTATCGTACCTTAGTCGAAAAAGTCTTTTGGCAAGGGTTTTATTGGCCGACTGCCCTCCAGGATGCTTGTGAGCTGCTGAAAAAGTGCGAGAGCTGCCAATTCTACAGTAAGCAAACCACCCGACCAGCCTAGGCACTGCAAACTGTTCCTTTGTCTTGGCTCTTCTCTGTCTAGGGCTTGGATATCTTGGGACCGTTTCTGAGAGCCCAAGGAGGCAATAAGTTTTTGTTCGTAACTATCGACACGTTCACTAAGGGATCGAGGCCGAACCCGTCAGGAACATCACCTCCAAAGCGACTAAGAAGTTCATGAGGAGAATTGTTACTCGATTTGGCATCCCTAATCGAGTAATCACAGATAATGGTAGCTAGTTCAAAAGCAATACTTTCATGGACTTTTGCAAAGAATTGGGTATCAAACTCTGCTTTGCCTCTGTAGCTCATCCTCAAAGTAACAGTCGAGTTGAACATGCCAATGGCTTAATCCTGCCGGGGATCAAGACCCGCGTGTTTGATAGGCTCAAGGCTTACTCGGCCCAATGGGTGAAAGAACTCCCCTCGGTGCTATGGGCTGTTCGTACATTGACTAGTTGAGCCACTGGTGAAACGCCGTTTTCCTTGGTCTATGGAGTAGAAGCTGTGCTTCCGACTGAGTTAATGTTCAGGTTACCTCGAGTGGATAACTACTTGGAAGAGGAACATAAGCAGGCAGGGGCAGATGATGTAAATTTACTCGAAGAATACAGAGATCGAGCATCCATTCGAGCAGCCAAGTATCAGCGGTCCTTACGCAAATATCATGGCCAGAGAGTCCAGGACAGAGCACTCGCCACTGGGGACTTAGTACTGTGAAAAGTATAGAAGCAAAATAATCACAATAAGTTGTAACCTAAGTGGGAAGGTTCCTATGTGGTGGTCGAAGTGACTCGACCAGGATCTGTAAGGCTATCGACATCGGAAGGCACAATACTTGAAAACTCATGGAATATCGATCAGTTGAGAAAGTTTCATACGTGAATTAACCAAGACAATATATTGCAACTGAAGATCAGGTAAGTATCATTTCATTGCATTTTTATTAACAAAAGCTATCATATTACATCTTAAGATAGGTACACTACTACTACTTGCCCTCGAAGGCATCACGCTTCTGCCCCTGCATCCACGGGGACTAGAAAAGGATGGTCCCCGGGATGGGCTTACACCCTCTGTATGGACCAGAAGAGGATGAGAAGACTTGGCACTCACTGCACAGACCAGTTGATGGGAAAGGAGACCTCTCTGCCGTCGGAGGCCTCCCAGTGCCGGGATGGCTTGGAGTGCGAGCAAGTGCTAGGCAGAAAGCTGTTTTGATCTTCACCTCCTCCTCCGGTGTCAACAGCTTCACCTTCTTCTCATCGTGTGTCAGCGGTGGCATCTACTCTCGTGAAGGGAGCAGAGGTGGCATCGTCTTCTTCAACGATGACCCTTAGCTTGCTGGTGTCTTCGTCCTCCTCCTCCGGCCAAACCTTCTTCTCAATAGTCTCCCAATCGATCTCGTCCTCCTCATCTATGGAGATGATGATCCTCCCCGGAGAGACTATGGCCAGTGGAGTAGGGAGAGGGGATTCGCTAAGGATGATCACAGAGGGAGGCGATGATGGAGGGGAAGCCATGGATGCAGCGGAAGAACTAAGGTGCTGCGGGCAGAGGACAAGAGAAAAGATGAGTTGTGACAGGCGACTACAGACCCATCTATTTATAACTCATGGGATGGGTTGCACTGTAACTGCAATTGCGTCGGTCCCGATCCACGAGACGTCGGTCGCGCTTCCACACAAGTGCGCAAACCGAAGAGATGCTACTTTATGGCACGCAACGTAGAAGCTGAAAGGAGTGAAAAACTATAACAGAGTTCAATCGCTGCAATGAAGTTACATTATTCATCTACTTCGTTCGTTTGGATTCTACTTCGACCAATATGCTCGGGGGCTCATGCTTCTATGTATAAGGGTCATAATTAATGCTTATGCTCTACTTTCTTCTCGATACAGTCATCGAGTGGAGGGTCAGGGGCTACATCATGCATTTTATCGACACATATGCTCTACCATCTACTCGATGCATTCATCAAGTAGAAGGTTGGGGGCTACATCGCTCGATCTATTCTTTACCTAGCTCCACTCTCGAGTCGATATATCTATTAAATAAGAGGTTCGGAGTCACAACAGGTATCGGTGATGCTAACGCTTCACTCTTTTGGCTCGATCTAGCTATCGAGTAAGGAGTCGGGGGCTACATCAAGACGTGGTGCTTATGTTACTCTACTCCCTACCTGATGATACATCATCGAGTAAGGAGTCAGGGGCTACAGGTAACTCTATACCTTATTTGCTCTCTGTTTTTCAGTCGATGCAATTATCGAGCAGGGCATAGTAGGCACAATGTTTTCTTTATCTTTCGAACATGCGATTTTTTGCGCGCATTTACTTGATTGTGCACTTAACATGTCAGTAAACAAAACTAAAGTGTGGCCATGCCTGAATCTGGCAATGAGTTATCCTGCGCGCATACGAGCATCAGATTGTCAGACATCTAAAGCTCAGCGCTCGGTGGGAGATGAGACCTCTAGTCAATTCTATATGCATTGCTCGGCAAGTTCTTGTTCGCTACAGAGTCTAAGTCACATGATCGATGAATGCTTGCAAAAGTCGTGCAATGTTTTGTACAATGTATATAGATAGCATTTATGTTATGTATGGCCTCTCTGAGTGTACGCTCGGGGGCTAAGTCATTTAACGAAAGTTTTTCTAGCATTGTGTGCAGATACCATCAGGCGTGCGTTCGGTCATGACACCGCATACTGAAGGTCTATGAGTGCTATACCGAATCTGCATCTACTTGTACTACTCTATTTCATCAATAAGGAAATTGCAGACAAGGCATGACGGACAAGCAGATTAGCTGGTGCTATCATTAAAGGCCGCGGTAACAAGAAAAGTGTCAATCTTTACATCGACATGGTTAGGTCGAAGGACCTTGGTTGGGATTATCATCGCCAAGTGATAGCTCCAATCTGGTCATGAACCTCTCGACAAGGCCTGTGAAGAATTCGATGTAATCAGCAGCTTCGCTCGCCTCACCCACGAATCCTTTGTCCAGTCCTGAGAAGTCAAGGTCTTGATGGTGGCTCTTCACCATACCAAGCATATACGATGTCGCAAGACGAGCCGAGGTGGTCATTTGTTCGAGTGTCTTTGACTGCAGAGTGGCGAGTGCCGCATTTGCTGCAACCTTTTTGACCTCGACTACTTTTTTGCTCGCCTCTGCTTTGTCCTGACTAGCCTTGGCCTCGACTAGTGCAGCTTCTGCAGCGGTTTTCTCAGCTGTCAGCTCCTCTTCCCATTTCATAGCCTCAGCCTGGTAGCCTTCAATTGGGCCCTGAGTGCTTCCAGCTCGGCGTTCTTCATTTTGAGTATTTGATCTAGGAAGCCATGAGCCGCTCGGTCCGCTGTTGGGCTTGATCACAGAAGGCTTTGGCCTCAAGTAGGGTGTTGGCCGCGTGCTGCATACAAAGCCAGAAGCATCAAAAATAGAGTGAGGGGAAGAGTGGAAGGCAGAACAGGGGGCTTCAGGTTCACATACCTCAATTTGGGGTATCAGAACGGACCAGAACACCCAAGGCGTTGGAGAAGCTAAAGGATCTTGGACGGTCACCATTGCAGATCTACCGGTATACTTAGCGGGGTCCTCTAGATGGGGGGTTGCAGTAGTGCCATGAAGGGGAATAGGTAGGCTACTCTAGTGAAAAATCAAAATTTTTTACCGCATAACCAATGAATCACTGCAAGTTATAGATCACAGAATTACCACTAGACGCGCAAACCCATAGCGGAAGTAGAGTCGATGTAGCGTGGTGGTGCAAATGTAGTCGTACTAGCTTGACGCCTCCTCCCTCCAACAGCTTCTTGTGAGCGTCGAAGTTTTCGGGTCGTCCCAGCGTTGAAGCTTCGTAGCAACACCTCCAAGGTGTCCACACATATGGGGTAGGAACACCACACGCCGGAGTGCTAGCGCCGGCTGTGCGGTTCTAGGCAGAGGAGGGGTGGCGGCTAGGGTTTCAAGAATTCTGAATTCATGTCTGTCTCTTCGTGTTTCTTCGCAAAGCCACCACATCCTCCCTTTATATAGATGTCTCATGATGGGTTTCAACCTATGAAGCCCATTAGGAACTTCTAGGCCCATTACAACTCGGATCCCTATCCGAATTGGTTACAGCTCTTTAAGTGTGTGACCCTATAGGATCACGTGCACTCGGACATGGCTGGAGTACCCCTATCGATCCTACGCGACCATCGGGTATACCTACTCGACCATTGAGTACTCCTACTCGATCATCGAGCATTCGACCCATAGTCGATAGCGGCTCCTAGCAGGACTTACTGACTCCCGAGTACATGTAAAGATCGGACGAACCTCAACAATGTCTTATATACATTTCCTTTTGCCTTACGATATCGGTCAAACCCAAGGCGAGTTGTTGTCATCCTTGTTTGGATGGCTCGACCACTCTTTCTCGATGCCGTAATCCAGATTCCCTGAATGCATCGAGTTAACTCTTTAACTCGATGACTCGAGTAACTCTTTAACTTGAGTAGCATGGCCTTGCATTTTCCGGAATCCGACCACTCAAGAGGCCTAGAGATATCTCTCCCGTTGTATGGAGGGGCAAATCCTATCTTGATCGACCTCGCCTCACAGCATGTTTCATGACAAACCCGAAAGTCATCTTTATAACTACCCAGTTACGGAGTAGCATTTGATGACCCCTAAGTAAGCCATTACGCATCTTGAGAACATACGACAATCTCAAGTCGAAGGATATATCATACACATCATATATGAGACCAACTAATGACATGAAAGAATACAACGTTCTCGCAGTGTCTCATAGTGGGTCGATGTCCAACATTATGTTCTATAACAAGTGTCCATATTATTGGTTTAATATCTCTATATCTATGACCTATGTAACATGGCCATCGACTAGTACATATGATAGTCTACTCATATGTGTCCTCATATGATTGTCGACTAGGGACCCATTTTTAGAATGAGTTTCACAAACAAGTCACGTACTTGTTAATCAATATCCATGATGTTATTCAAAGAACAATATCATAGTTTATGAACATTTATGGAAATATAATCATCTCTATGATTGCCTCTAGGGCATATTTCCAACATGCCAGCAGTGTCAAAGGATAACGATGCCGCCACGGTTGCTTTGTCTGTAGCACCGCTGGGCGCACCCTTCCTGCAAAAAAGGATATTTGCCTAAACACCTCTGACGAACAAAAAGAAAAAGTTAATGAGGTGAAAAGGAGGGGAATGGCTACAGTTCTAGGTCTGGGAATTTATAGGCCAAAATCCTCTCTCCAGGCGAATGGTTCATTCCCCATGGCACAGCATCTCGATTGGCACGAAAGGCGAAATGATGACGCTGCATCGTTCTTGGCGTTGCAGACGAAAGCAATAAATGCTCAGCTGCCCAACGTTTGATCTTTTTGAATTTCTAACTCTACTCAGAGTCGAGATAATAAGTCGACATCGAGTAACTTGCGGTTACCCTGAGAACTCGATACGGGTTGCTGGCAGGGCGCTTGACCCAACATATCCCTACTCGATACTCAACGATTCCTAATTTACTCAAATCGTTCGACCACAAGCATGCGAGGCATTACTCGGCCAAGCAAGGTTTTGATAGTAATCGACCAAGCGCTTAAGCGGACCCTCCGCTGAACAGAGTTCGGGGGCTACTGTCGAATATCTAGACATGAGGTATGTGTCCGCAGAGGATACGTCCTAATGGCATGCAGAGATTCCAGATATCACGGGCCCAGTTCTATGGGATAAGATATGCGTGAAAAAGGTAACTCCATATTAGGAAGTACTCGATCATGTTCCCGTTACGAGAAAACAACTTGAGTACGCCTAATATCCAAGAAAGTTTGGATACGCTGCGAAGATCATTCAACGATGGACTCCTCATTGGCTACAATCCGGTATTCCAAACCGACTACGACTCGACTTGAGGCCAGATTACCTCAACTATATAAGGCCAGGGGTAGGGGTCCTTAAGGGAGAGATTCAAGCAATTCTCAGCAAACAAGCCGTTCAGAGCTTCCAAGTGAGAAGTCCTTTGGCGCATAGCAAACCGAAGCCGACGGATCACGCTTCACTTACCTCCAGCCGTAGTTTAGCCATAGCTTTGATCCCATCTTCCTTGTAACTAGAACTAGACACATTGCTCTATACTTTGTTCATCGACTCCATACATCATCCATACAGAAGTAGGATATTACTCTACCAGGGGGCCCGAACCTGTCTACATCATATCCCTCCAATTTTGTGCTTGAGTCTGCTAACTCGAAGGTATCCTAAAGTATAAGTTTATTGTCAATTTTCTAACCTTCGACAAAGTCACTGAGGCCGACCATGAAGAAGTCCCCCGATGACTGGTAGAAGAAATGTTCCACCTTGAACCTGACGGAGATACTCGATATCCGTTCTGCCACCGGCTTGTTTCATGTACCAATTTTGTAATCTAATGCAAGCTATTAAAAGCATTCACTGGTTCTCTTCTAGTACAAACGACTATACTATCTTGAATTTTCGGGCCAACAGGGCCAATAGAAAGTTAGGGGTCTCCATGGTCTGCTTCGATTTTCCCTTATCGCTGCATCGCCGTCTATCATTGGTCGTCTTCACGGGAAATGACTAGGCTTGAAGTGAAATCTTGGCTTTGTGATGTACTGTGGCACAAGAGCTAATTTGGAGAGTTCTGCCGGCAAAGACACGGCTCCGGTAGTGCTGGTAGCTCTGGCAAAACAGGTGGCTCATGTTGTGTGTGTAGCTCTGGTGCTGGAGGACAGTCGTCGAAGGAGATGTCCCTCTTGGACCACTGAATGAATGTGTCAACGGTATCCCCTTATGTCACGATCCTGTTGTTTGGGGGCATCTCCAGTGTGACGACCTTGCAAATTTCATCTACACTATCAACATTCACATTTGCGTAACCCCGAGCTACCAAGCAGCTTGTAGGAGAATAGAGCTATTGGTAAGCCTCACCTGGAGATTGCACGGCGTGGCCATCTACATAACAGTACATAATTAGCTAAGACATCCAACAGGTCTATGTATGGATCATTCTAGAGATATATATTACTTGGATGTCATTGACAGGAAATTTGCCATCTACGTCTGTCTCAGGGACGGACGCGCAGCTGCTCCGATGGTTAGTTGGGTTGATTGCGCTGGTGCTTTTAGGGCTTGCGCGGCCCATACATGCTTCTCCGCAACCACCTTTTGATCCATCCTTTCCTCAAGGCTTTTTGTCTGATCATCGAATTGCGCTCCCAGTCTTTCCTCAATGTAGCTAGTAGTTGTTCCTCGCACTCAGCTTTGAATCATTTCCTACTCTGATATGTGTCGGAGTCTTGTGGGAATCCAGTTTTCAAGGGAACAAAAACATCTTTGTGTGCTCCTTGTTTCCTAAGACAGTTGATAGTATGTCTTTCTCCCTGTCTGACTGGAAAGAGCCTTGCGAAGATTTTATACTCAACGCTTCCTGTAAGATCCCGACATGTCATCTCACTTAAAATTATGAAGTTATGGAGTAATTAAAAACTAGGTAGTTCGATATCTTACGAGGCGTCGCTGAAGGACACGACGCCCGAATACGTAGGATTTGACCTTGCTCTTAATCAGTTTTGGGCACATGGGCCTACGATCAAGACAAATAGTGGGGGCACATCCATCAGGATTGCCTCCTCATCCTCCCTCCCCCATTGCGTGCTCTTACCTGTGTACCTAGCCATGCCGAGTCTATGGGGGTGGGTGTTTTTTGTCTGGAGGGCCTTGTGCGCTTCACATTGATGCACAAATTCTTCCGTCATCTTCATCTCAACAAATCTTTGCCATACATCTTCATCAATGAACCCATATTTAGAGATGGAAGTCCTTTCCTCCTTGACATAATTTTTGATAAGCGTGCTCTTAAGGTTCTTTCACACCTTTTCTACCACTAGCACCACATACCGTTGCACTAGGCGCACGACGTCTACTTGGATCTCGAATGATATAAAAATTTATGTCACCAGGTTGTTATTGTCCTCATCGGTTAGCGACTTCTTGGATAGATAGGTGATTGGGACCCATTCTCATCCAACTATCCCGCACAATGTCCAAAATGTTGCCGCTTCCTTTTGAGCTTGGGTAATTGCCCCATCCTACAGATCGACCGTCATAATGGTATATCGGTCCTTGGGCCTTTTCACTACTACAGAATGATACATCACTATCGCTTCATCTGGGTCGGTTCTTGAGTTTTTGGAAAAATCAATTGTGATAGATGACTTAGGAAAGGGTGTTAATAATAATCACAATCGGTTCTCAAGTTAGAAGTGATTGTGATGTAGCACTGGGCACATCATAATTGGTTCTTACATAAAGAACTGATAGTGATGTTCACTATTGGTTCTTCAGTTCTTATGTAAGAACCGATTGTGATGTGGACATGCACATCACAATCGGTTCTTAAATAAAAATTGATTGTGATATGCATGTCCACTTGCACATCACAATCGGTTCTTGTGATGTGGACTACACATCATAATCGGTTCTTAAATAAGAAGAACCGATTGAGATCTGCCTAGTGCTACATCACAATCACTTCTAACCTGAGAACTAATTGTGATGTACCTCGCTAGGTTATTTATACCCTCGGGCTGAACTCTCCTCTGTTTTTGTTCCAGAGGCTAAGAAAACCACCGCCACCCAAAAAAATAGCACATATTATGATTGGAAGCAGTACTTGGGTTAGAAATTTTGAAATCCTCAAGGTTGGGTGTTAAGAGGGTAAATTTGAGGTGTTAAGAGGGTAAATTTGAAGCCCTAGATTGAGGAAATTTCCCTTGTTTTTCCCTCATTAGTGGTTTTCTTCAAAATGTGAGCATTCCTTTAAACCCCTTCAATTTTGCACTAAGTAATTTCGATATGTCGCAAAGAGAGTTTAGGTCGCACTAGAATTGTGTGTATCCTATCAGATTTTACACCCTTTATTTGACAAGCACACACCCATTTAATTATCTTTGTAGTACTCTCATGTTAATTTAGAATTATTGTTGCTGTCATATGATGAATGTTAGAGTTTAGGTTACGTAACCTATGTCTCCCGTTCGAGGGTGCTTGTTTATAAATACGCTGAATTGGTATATTTATAAGCAAGCACTCTCGAATTGTTCACATTTTTTTGGACAGTTCGAGGAAATGTGGTTTGGACAAGTTGCTAGGCTGTTGTACAACTACAGAGAAAATTTCGATACCATCTCCCTGGTGTTCTCCGGATACACACCCCTCTTGACCTGTTATTGAGACTTGTAATTGGAGAACAGCTGGGAGATGCTGCCAAATTTTTCTCTGGAGTTGTATAACAACTTAGGAGCTTACTCGAACCATATTTCCTTGAATGGGATTAGGACCTAACCTATTTAGAGATTAGGAGTCATCGTTGGTATATGCTTAGTTTTTCATAGATAGATATTTCGTTAAGATCATTCAATTCATCAATTTTGTTAATGCTTGCACCCTTATTTTGTTTTATTGAAGTCAAAAGATTTGTAAGTTATTGCATTAATTAGGTAATTCAATGTCATTGTTGATGTTTTAAATATATGTCTCCTAACTAGGGAATTGGAAGCTCTTTCCTAGGGAAGAAGGTATCGGGAGTAAATTTATATATCTTGGAACGCGTCCTCTATTTTGCAAAAGTAATATTGAAATGATGTCTCCATATTTGAAATACTAGCTAGCTGTTGCTCGAGTTTTTTCTTAATTTATTGTGCGTAGTTTAATCTAGCTAGCTGTTGAGGGTCTGAGCAAGTTACAAATGTTGAGGACACGAGTAAGGTAAGGAAGGCCCGAGGACTGAACAAAGGGGCCACAAGTAGAACGCCACAGATGCAACGACGACCTGTGCGGCTTCTACATCATGCATCACATGCTGCTCGTGGTCGGCAGCGCAGACATTTTTCCTAAGGTATATGTACATGAATGATAATACACTTAGCTGTGGAATATATGAAACCAGGTATCTTCATAACCGGCCTAGAAGTGCCTAAGGGAGAGACAGGGTCGGGAGGAGGGCCCAAAGGGGAAGCTCCGCGCCAAGCCTTGCTGCCGTGCGGAAGGGGATACATCCCAGAGATAGTTGAACGTATAATTAGAAATAAGAGATATGATTGTAATCCGAGTTGTTAGCAGGGTATGATAAAGATGTAAACTCTATCCTTTAACCGATTAGTATCCAGTAACCGATAGGAATCCCTTAACCGATCAGGACTCTGTAAGCCGCCCCACCCCCATTATATAAGGGAGAGGGCGGGCAACAACAAAAACATCGAGCACATGAGCAATCTTAGATCCAAGAGATCCAAGTAATCCTAGCACACAGGATTAGGTTATTACCTCCTCCGTCGAGGGCCTGAACCTGTCTAAACCCTTGTCTTGTGTGACCTTCGAGTTTGAGATCTAGCGCCTGCCCCATAAATTTATTGCCGACTACAAAAGTCGACAGTTGGCGGGCCAGGTAGGGGAAGCGCTATAATATTTTCTTACAGACTCGATGGCAGCAATCAGCGGAATCATCGCCACCTTCGTCTCCGGCCAGGCTTTCCACTTTGGAAGCTTGGACTTCGTGGCAGATGCGCTCGGAGAACTTGTCTGCCTAGACCTAAACCATATCCAATCTGGTAGAGGTCAGGCCGACTCATCTCAGGTATGTCTTTCTGACTCGGCTAGCAAACCAGTCGGCGTCGTGAGGAATTGCTACGATCTTCGTAGCATCTTCGTAATAGAAGAGTAGAAGACCTATCTCCAACGCCAACAAGAGATTCAAGAAGCTGCGGAGGAAGATCGCCTTCTTCGTAAGGCTAAGGATGAACTGCCGCGATCGCTTCGATCTCGCGGCCGTAATGTCCATGAGGACATCCTGCAATCGAAATTGGGAGACCAAGTTGTCTTTCATAAACCGATGCAGAACATCATCGCCTCGAAGACGCTTCTCGACACGCTGGACCCGATGATTGCATCGGATAGCCCGGCAGCCCCGATCATGGCCCAGATCAAGGCCATGGTGATGACGGCAGCAATTCAACAAAATTAGGAAAAGCCGGTAGGAGAAGCGCGTTCGCGCTCCCACGCGGCTACTCGCGTCGCTAGCAGTAGAACTGCAACCAGTCGGAGTATCAGTAGTCGGCGCACCATGCAACCAGTCGGAGACGTCTGCCGGAACCTCAACTGCGACCTTTGCCAAGACATCACCGCCAGATGAAAAGAGCGGGACGAGGAAGAACGACGATGGTGCCATGACGACCACGAACGTTTCAGCACCGGCCACGATCGACCAAGTGATCAACGGCGTGACGACAGCAACGAGCATAGAGACCATCATCGCCGGGGTCAGAGCGACAATGACGATCGCCGAGTCATGTGCTCATCACGCCGAACTCCACCCCGACGCATTGATGACGATCGCCGAGCCCGAGGCTGCACGCCGACTCCCTCTTCACGACAGCGGATCCATCGGCGGAATCGGCGTTAAGCTTCCGATACGTCAAGTAGTGTGGCCCGAAGGCTTCAACCCCAAGGGCATCATTAAGTTTGACGGGGAATGAGATCCGGAAGCTTGGCTGCAGGTCTATGCCTTGGCGGTTAAAGCGGCTGGGGGCAACCAAAACGTGATGGCAAATTATCTGCCAGTCAATCTCACCCCTTCAACTCAATCATGGCTCACAGGACTTCCTGCGAACTCGGTGGATTCCTGGAGCGATCTCTACGATCAATTTATCGCTAACTTTCAGGGAACCTATGAGAGGCCATGCACCCCATGGGATCTATATCAGCTTCACCAGAAGAAGGACGAAACGCTGAGAGATTTCATCCGGTGCTTCATGCAGAATAAAAACACCATCAGGGATGTATCTGATGCGGTGGTGGTGGCAGCCTTTCAGAAAGGGGTCAGCGATCCTGATCTGATCAAGAAGATGTCCAGGAAACTACTGGCCTCTGTAAAGGAGATGTTTGCATTGGCCGACCGCTATGCCACGGCCTCCGATGCCCTGGCCGAGCGCCAAGAAGATCGCCCACAACAGAAGAACAAAGGTGACAGGGCCGAGTCCTCCAAGCACAAAGACAAAAAGCGGAAAGACGAGGAGCTAGTCACGGTAGCAGAACGCAACCGGCCCCGAGTCGCACGAAGGGAGGCACCCGACTACAATACCGTCATGGAGGCGATCTGTCCTTTCCACCCTAAAGGTAAGCACGCCGCTAAAGACTGCTTTACTATGAAGCGTTTTGCGCGCGAAAGCAACAAGCAGTCGGCTCCAGCGAAGGAAGAGGCGGCCAAGAAGAAGGACATTCCTAGCGAGGACAATTATCAGGAACCCGAGCATGAGTTGAACTACATATACGGGGGCTCCACCGGATACGAGTCCAAGCGGAAGCAAAAGCTTACCGCTCGGGAGATCAATGCGGTGGAACCGGCAACCCGCCAGTATCTAAAGTGGTCTGAAGTCCCGATCACCTTCGATCGCTCGGATCACCCCAACTGAGTTCTACATCCGGGTAAGTACCCTCTAGTACTCGACCCTGTTATTCGCAGTGTGAAGCTCAAGAAAGTCTTGATTGATGGAGGGAGTGGACTCAACGTCTTGTTCGGAAAAACCCTCGATGACATGAACATCCCCCTCTCCGAGTTAAGGCCGAGCTCACAGCCGTTCCACGGGGTGATCCCTGGGGCGTCTTCGTTTCCACTCAGGCAGATTGCTTTGCCTGTCACCTTCGGTACCAAAAGCAACTATCGGACCGAGTATGTAAATTTCGAGGTAGCGGATTTTGAGACAGCGTATCACGCTATCTTGGGAAGGCCTGGTCTGGCTCGGTTCATGGCCGTCCCGCACTACACCTATTTGATGATGAAGATGCCGGGACACGAAGGCATCATCACGGTTCGCAGCGACATCAGGCGATCTCTAGAATGCGACCGAGAGAGTTGTGAACTTGCTGAGCTGCAGAAGGCAACCGCTGAGGGGAAGAATATCCAGGCAGAGGCTGTCACGTTGCAGGAAGAAGACGACGTCCCATCCAAGAAGCAGGCCACGTCAGGGATAAAGCCTCGCGAAGGAACCAAGAGAATTATCCTCGACCCATTCGACTCATCAAAAACGACTCTGATCGGGATAGGGTTTGGGGATAAATAGGAAGATGTGCTCGTCACCTTCCTCCAGGCTAACAAGGACATCTTTGCTTGGAAACCATCCGATATGCCGGGTGTTCCTAAGGAGGTGATTGAGCATTCTCTACACGTCGACGAAAAGGCAAAGCCAGTTAAGCAAAGACTCCGGCGGTTCGCTCCAGATCGTCGGAACGCCATCAAGCAGGATTCACCAAGGTATTAGCTACAGGTTTTATCAAAGAAGTGTATCATTCCGATTGGTTGGCAAACCCTGTACTAGTTCAAAAGAAGAATAAAACGTGGCACATGTGCGTTGATTATACTGATCTCAACAAGGCATGTCCGAAGGATCCCTTCGGGCTACCTCGAATTGATCAGGTGGTTGACTCAACCGCCGGGTGCGAGATCCTGAGTTTCCTCGATGCCTACTCATGGTATCACCAGATTCGCCTAAAGGTGGAAGATCACATCAAGACTTCATTCATCACGCCCTTTGGGGCCTTTTACTATACCACGATGTCGTTCGGGTTAAAAAATGCTGGTGCAACATATCAACGCGCAATACAGCGGTGTTTTCACACCCAACTCGGACGCAACGTGAAGGCATACGTGGATGATGTCATGGTAAAGACTCGGGAGAGGAAGGACCTTATCGCCGACCTAACCGAGACATTCAAAAGTCTAAGGGCCTTCAGCATGAAACTTAATCCCGAGAAGTGTGTTTTCGGAGTATCTTCGGGAAAACTGCTCGGGTTTATCGTATCCCAACGAGGCATTGAGGAAAATCCAGAAAAGATCAAGGCCATATCAAATATGGAACCACTGACTTGCCAAAGGGACGTCTAGAAGCTCACGGGGTGCATGGCCGCACTCAGCAGGTTTATTTCCCGACTGGGTATGTGAGGTATGCTATTTTTTAAACTCCTCAAGAAGCATGATAAGTTCCAATGGATGCCTGAGGCACAACAAGCGTTTGAAGATTTGAAGACCTTCTTGACGACATCACCGGTCTTGGTATCGCCGATGCCAGGAGAACCTTTGCTACTTTACATCGCGGCTACGACTCACGTAGTCAGTGCTGCAATCATCATAGAAAGGGAGGAGCCGGGGCATATGTAGAAGATCCAACATCTGGTCTATTTCATCAGCGAGGTCCTGAGTGAGTCTAAGGTGCGTTATCCACAAGTGCAAAAATTATTATACGCCGTACTTCTCACATCTCGCAAACTCAAGCACTACTTCCAAGAGCATACTATTTCGGTGGTCACCTCCTTCCCAATAGGAGATATACTTCATAACCAGGAGGCCACTGGGAGAATTGCAAAGTGGATAGTCGAGCTTGGAGCTTTTGATATCCTATTCAAGCCTCGCATAGCCATCAAGTCTCAAGCGCTCGCCGACTTTACTGCCGAGTGGACAGAACTTCAAAACCCGACGGTCGTCAAGGAACTCGAGTATTGGACAATGTATTTCGATGGTTCCCTCATGCTCAGCGGCGCGGGGGCTGGTATAGTGCTTATATCACCAAGTGGAGAACGGTTAAGGTACGTTCTGCAAATACTTTTCCCGCGTCAAACAATGCTGTCGAGTACGAGGCACTCATCTATGGGCTCCGTATCACCATATCGCTCGGTATCCGACGTTTGACAGTTCGCGGAGAATCAATGCTCGTGGTCAATCAGGTGCAAAAAGAATGGTCCTGCATCGAAGACAACATGGCTGCCTTTTGCCAGGAGGTACACAAGCTTGAAGGCAACTTTGACGGTTTGGAACTTGTTCACTTGCTCCGTCGGGACAATGAAGCGGCCGACGAGTTAGCAAAAATGGGATCCGCTCGGACCACAGTACCCGTGGGAGTATTCGTCGAAGAAATTCATAAGCCCACAATAAGCACTCGGTCGAAGTCAGACGTCCCAGTAGAGAAGAATGAAGAGGCAGAAGTCCTGATCATTACCCCTGATTGGACAGCTCCGTATTTGGATTATCTGATGAACGACGAGCTACCCAAAGACCGCATGCAGGCTGAGCGAATAATGAGCGAAGCAAGAACTATGTGGTGATCAGGGAAGAACTCTATCGCAAAAGCTCCGCTGGTGTACTATGACGGTGCATATCAGAACAAGAAGGGAGAGATCTTCTGAAGAAAATCCACTCAGGAGTTTGTGGGAATCACGCGACGTCATCAACCCTAGTCGGCAAGGCTTATCATCAGGGATTTTTCTGGCCGACTACTGTCACCGATGCAGAGGACATCATCCGGACATGCGAAGGATGTCAGTTCTTTGCACGGCAGGTGAACAAACCAGCACAGGAACTGCAGACCATCCCAATAACCTGGCCGTTTGCGGTCTAGGGGCTTGACATGGTGGGACCTTTGAAGAAGGCTCAAGGTGGTTACACTCATCTCTTCGTGGTGGTCGATAAATTCACCAAATGGATTGAAGCCAAGCCAGTCGCCACAATCACATCCGCAAAGGCCAAAGAATTCATCCATGAAATCGTGGTTAGGTTCGGCGTACCGAACCGAATCATCACGGATAACGGCACCCAATTCAGAGGTGGCATATTTCAAGACTGGTGCGGCGAACTCGGCATAAAAATTTGTTTCGCATCAGTAGCACACCCCCGAAGTAATGGGCAGGTCGAGCGAGCCAATGGCATGGTGTTACAAGGCCTAAAGGCAAGGATTTTCGATCGTCTCGAACCATATGCCACTCGGTTGGTCAAAGAATTGCCTTCGGTACTCTGGGGGTTGCGAACCACCCCAAGCAGAGCAACTGGGCAGTCACCCTTTGTGGAATATAAGAACCCGGGTACCCTCATGACAAGCCCAAGAGGGAGGCCCAGACGATACTCCCCGCGTCAAGCCCCGTTGCCGTGCGCAAGGGGACATATCCTAAAGGAAGTTGAACTTATATTTAGATATGATAGATACGGTTATAATCCAGTCGTTAATAGGGTAGATAAAGATGTAAACTCTATCCTATTAACGACTAGAATCTTGTAACCGATCGGAATCTCCAAACCGATCGAACTCGTAGCCGCCCCACCCCGCTATATAAGGGAGAGGGAGGCAACAACATAGGGATCGGATGATCCAAGCATAGAGCGATCAAGCCATAGAGCATAGCACACCTCATATCGCGAGCATATTGCGCTTTGAGCAATCTTAGATCCAAGAGATCGCATAATCCCGGACACAGACTAGGGTATTATCTCCTCGCGAGAACTGAACTGTCCAAACCCCTTGTCTTGTGTGACCTTCGAGTTTGAGATCTAGCGCCTACCCCATAAATTTATTGCCGATTACAAAAGTCGACAGTTGGCGCGCCAGGTAGGGGAAGCGCTATAATCTTTTCCCACAGACTCGATGGCGGCAATCGGTGGATTAAATCGCCACCTTCGTCTCGGCCAGCCTTCCGCGAAACACGGACTTCGTCGCAGATGCGCGTGGAGAGCTTGTCTGTCTGGTCCAAAACCAGATCCGATCTGGTAAAGATCAAGCCAACCCATCTCAGGTATGTCACTTTGACTTGGTCGGTAAACCAGTCGGCGTCGCGAGGAATTGTTGCGATCTTCGTGGCATCTTCGCGATAGAAGAAGTAAGACCGATCTCCAACGCCAACAAGAAGAACAGAAGCTGCGGGGAAGATCGTCTTTGTAAGGGTAAGGAGGTGCGGTGCGATCGCCGATCTCGCGGCGCAATGTTCGAGAGGACCTCCGCAATCCGGTTGGGAGATCAAGCCGTTTCCATGCGCCAATGCGAGCGTCGTCGCCTCCAAGGCGCTTCTCGACAAAGCGGACCCGATGATTGCATCGGATAGCCCGACGGCCCCGATCGTGGCGGATCAAGGCCATGGTGACGGCGCCGCAATTTAGCGAAATCGGGAAAATCCGGTGGGTGAAGCGCACTCGCTCCCCACGGCTTCAAGACGGCCACAAGCCCACGCTGCGCTTCCGGCGCCACCTTCAGCGCGGCCACAAGCCTACGCTGCGCCGGCGCCACCTTCGGCATGGCTATGAGCCAAGCTGCGCCGGCGCCACGCCTTCGCACGACCACGAGCCACGCCGCTGGCGCCTCGCCCGGCGCGGCCACGAAGCCTACGCGCGCGCTTCAGCGCCACTTCGCACGGCCACGAGCCTATGCTCGCGCCGAAGCGCCACTTTCGCAGACGGCCATGAGCCACGCTGCGCCCGAGCACCACTTCGGCGCACGGCCACGAAGCCTACGCTGCGCCCGGCGCCACTTTCGGCGCGACTATGAGCCACGCTTGCGCCCGGCGCAACCTTCGGCGACGCCATGAGCCACGCTTGCGATCCGAGCGCCACCTTCGGCACGACCACGAGCCTGCGCCTGCGCCCCGAGCGCCACCTTCAGCACGGCCACGAGCCTACGCCTGCGCCCCGAGCGCCGCCTACAGCTCATCTACAAGCCTACGCCTGCGCCACGAGCAAAGATGGCATGATCGTCAGCAACATATGGAGCATAAAGCAGCTATGTCGCTTTTTTATGTCATTATAAATAAAATTGTTGACTTTCCTAACTTGCTACTTAGTTGACCCACAACTAAGCGAAGAAGTCGGGGCTACACCTAATAGCGTCTGCATCGCACATCTTTTGAGTTGTATTTTCCTCTTTTTAACGATGCGAGTGAATCCGAGTGCGATAACTCCAAATTGTGAAGCTTTGACCCCATGAACGGCGAACTTTAGTCACCCAAAACACGTGCCTGGGAAAAAGAGCCATGAGCCGACTCCCAACGCTCGGGGACTAGACTAGTCGGGCAGAGTGCTTAAACAAAAAGAGTCAAACCACTCGGATGAATTCAAAATCAATAAGTAAAAAGAGTAAAAAACTCTAAAATTATATATACACCAGTCAGACATCACATCCGAGTGAATTGTTTCTACATTGCCTAAGTTCTGCATATACATGATTTCAGGGCTACTAAATTTGGATGCGATGTGTGTGAGCCAATGCTTCAACTACGACATCAGCAACTTCGGCGACGAATGAATTTAAAGGAAGGGGCGCTGAATTTTGCCTCAAGCGGGAAAAGCGTTTTGACTTCTGCATATCGTTTGGGATACAGTATGTCCCAAGATGAGCCGATTGCCAGGATTCCAATAATGGGGCTAGGAACCACTCTGAAAGTTTAACGCGTGGAACTCTATTGAGTCCTTCACGATCTCTTTGCCTACAACAGGGCACAACACTGTAAAGGAAAACTAGTCGGGAAGCTGCATCAAGAACTGGAAGCACTCGGCGTGAAGCATGACTCAGTTGGGCTGCAACCAGGAAGGAGGCAACTCGATCGCAAAGGACTCGGGGACTACTGTGGAATATAAGAACCCGGGTACCCTCATGACAAGCCCAAGAGGAGGCCTGAAGATACTCCTCGTGTCGGGCCTCATTGCGTGCGCAAGGACATATCCTAAAGGAAATTGAACTTATATTTAGATATGATAGATACGGTTGTAATCCGAGTCGTTAATAGGGTAGATAAAGATGTAAACTCTATCCTATTAACGACTAGAATCTTGTAACCGATCGGAATCTCCAAACCGATCAGGACTCTATAAGCCACCCCACCCCCGCTATATAAGGGAGAGGACGGGCAACAACATAGGGATCGGATGATCCAAGCATAGAGCGATCAAGCCATAGAGCATAGCACACCTCATATCGCCCAGAGCATATTGCGCTTTGAGCAATCTTAGATCCAAGAGATCTGCATAATCCCAGCACACAGGACTAGGGTATCATCTCCTCAGAGCACGAACATCTAAACCCCTTGTCTTGTGTGACCTTCGAGTTTGAGATCTAGCGCCTACCCCATAAATTTATTGCCGACTACAAAAGTCGACACCCTTCTTCCTAGTGTATGGCTCAGAGCGGTCCTCCCCACCGAGTTGGAATTCGGATCCCCGCGGGTTTGGAGCTATGAAGAGGTCGCTTCGGAAGAAAGCCGGCTAGAAGATCTCGATCGATTGGAGGAAGCCAGGGACATCGCAACAATTTAGTCGGCAAGATACCTTCAGGGCTTACGTCGCTATCACGGTCGCAATGTAAGGAGCCACGCATTCCCCAAAGGAGATCTGGTCCTTAGAAAGAATCAGAAATGCGAGCATAAGCTCTCCCCAAGCTGGGAAGGCCCTTGCATCATCGATGAGGTGATACGCCCTGGGGCTTATAAGCTCAAGCGTGAAGACGGCACAATTGTCAACAACACCTGGAACATAGAGCAGCTACGTCATTTTTTCACTTAAACTTTGTAATTCAATTGTTTCTTTATTAATAAATGTTTGCTCTTAAAGTTGTTCTTGTATAATCTTCTCGAAAATTATGCGTCTGAGTGCTTTGCTCCTACAAATTTTAAGACTTTGAGACATGCGTCATGAACCATGCCTCAGAGCCTGGGGGTTGAACTACTCGAACATGATATCTAAGATGTCAAAACCACTCGGATGGCCTCATCAAGCATAATAGCATATTTAAAGAAGACTTGCAAGATCAAGGAAACACTTTTATATATTTGATTCATTGGTCCAAAGTTTCCGCGATAGCCGAAGAAGCATCCTTGACTTCATCCCAGAGTTCGGCTGCCCGGTCTTCGTCCACATTGCAGGCATAGCCATCCTTAATAGCTTCAAGATCCACTCGGGGATAAAGCGACTTGGTGATCGCCAGAGCCTGGCTAGCACCATTGATCGCTGTTTCCTTTAAGAGTTTCTTAAGCTCCTTGGGGGCTTCCTCCAACTGGGAGATTACATGGTCCCTGCTGAGCGGCCTCTCGCCTCCGTGATGAAGCAACCTCAGCAACGGCTTAGAGGCCTCTCGAAGCTTGGAGCAAGACGTTTCAAGGGCCTCAACCCTCTCGTTATAAGCGGCGTATTGCGCCCGCGTCTTGAACTTGTAGTCTGCAAGCAAAACTGATTATCAAGAAATGCCAGGAAGGCAACGAAGACAAAGGAGGGCCAACCTGCTGAGCGTACCTTCTAAATCCTTCTCCGACTTCAATTTGGAGACCTCGGAGACCTTGAGTTGTTCTTGAAGCTTTGCAACAGTGGAATCCCGAGCTGAGAAGATTGAACAAGAGCACGGGGTGGTCCAGGAAATATTTACCTCGAAGGGAGCCAACGACGTCTAGCTTCTCCTGTCGCAGGGTTTTCTACTCTTCCTGCAACGCCTGGACCTCTGATCGAAGAACTCGCAGCTTGGCTGCATGTCCAGCCTTGATCTGCTCCAAGTCGGCCAGATATTCCTGGCGCGTCCTGACCTACGGGAGCATCTTCTGGAGTACTCGGACTTCTTCGTAGAGCGCTCCCCCAATTTCTGTAACCATCACAGGGAAAGGTGACTACATGCTAACTGGCATAAGCAAAAAGGCGATAAGAGTAGTGAAAGTATTTATCAGGCCAGGCGAGCACAAGCGGCGGCGTGACTGTAAAAGTCATTCCTTTCCTTCTCCTCCTCCGAGTCGTCAAGGGACTTCAAGCCATCCTCCTCATCAACCCACGCGGTTCGCATTATGAGTTGAGGGCGAGCAGGAGTCGGCGAAACCCGGGGAATCTCTTCTACCTCGGGGGATGGACGGGAGACGGGCCCTCGAGCAGCAGGACCCGGTGTCGAAGCACGGGGTGTCGACGAAGGTGGTTGTGGCTCGGAGGGCGCCCCGGTGTCTCCAGGCGAGGCAGTTTGTGGGCCCCTCTCAATCGGGTCAGGTACGTCCTGGGGCTCAAGTCCCTCAGGGGCCCCGGATGGTGTCTCAACAGGAATGTCATAAGAAGGATTCCTATAAGAAGAACGATCAGTAAATAAGCCGGCAAAACACGTCGAATAAGAGTCGATGGGGCATCAAACCTGTCGGACTTCTTTATTCTCATTGGGGGCTTCTTTCGGGTGGCAGAGCCACTCCCGGAGGGACCACTCGGGGCGCTACAAACTGGAACCCTGGGCTCTTCCTGACTGCTCGAGTCTCTCGGAAATGGACTCGGCTGTACCACGGGCTCGTGTGGAAGGGGAGCCGAAGGCACTGGGGCTCGTGCTAGCGGTTCCTGAATTTTGGGACCACCAGTCGGGCACCGGGGCTTCGCGGAGTCCTTGGAAATCGCTTTCTTCCCCTTCTTGGCGGCAGGGTCTCCGACCGGGGAGCTCGCAGGTCGTTTAAACGGAGCGCTCTTATGAACGGGCATCTCCGGGAGAGGCTCATCACTGAAAAAAGCCAATCGATCCTGGAAAGGAGTGTTAAAACAGTTAAGAGTCATTCAGAGGCGAATGTGGAAATCTATCAGCTAAACTTTCTCACCTCAGGAGGAGGGTTTGATGCAGTGAAGGACTTTGGGCATTTGGTGGTGGACATCTCAACGCTCGGGATGAAAAAGTCGCCTATCCGAGCATATACCTGCTCCTTCAACACTGCTTCAGGCAGTTCCCAGGTCAGATCGTCCTTTCCTTCAAATGCATATCCCAGATGGACTCGCTCCTTCAGAGGTTGAATCCGGCGAGCACCAAAATGAAGGGCCAAACCAATTCCCGTGAGACCATCTTCCTTTAATTGGTCGATCAGCACCAAGAGGTCTTGCACCTGATCCATATCGCTAGCATTGGGAGCAGATACCCAAGAAAGGGACACCTTAGGCCGGCGCCCGACAAACGAGAGGAGAGCAGGATCAGGATTGGCACAGTAGAACCACTCCTGGTGCCAGCCTTTATTGGAAGTTTTGAAGGGAATAGCAAAGTAGTTTTTCTTTAACCCCTCCTACAGCTGAAATCCAGCTCCCCTAATTACCTTGGGGTCGCTCTTTGAGAGATAAGGTTTCAAAAGGTAAAAATGTTAAAGAGATTGAAACGGGGGCGGATGCCCAAGAAAGCCTCACAGAGGTGAACGAAGAGGGAGATTTGCAGGATGGAATTGGGATTCAAGTTCACCAATTCAATGCCGTAGAAGAAGAGAAGAACGCGAAGAAAGACGCAGGTAGGAAGGCCCAGCACGCGTTGGAAGAAAGATTCAAAAACCACAACTTCTTCGGAACGAGGAGTAGGGATGGATTCACCTACGGCCGGTCGTGAGGAGATTAAAACCAGGGCTGGAAGAACCCTGTCATCCATCATGGATTGCAAGCGCTCTTCCGTCGTCACCGAGGTGGTCCAATCTTGAGGCAAAGGTTGCGAGGAGGTATCTTTGGAAGAATGAGAAGACATTTTCGGAGGAAAAGATCAACGGTGGCGCAAAGATGCAAGCGCAACAGCAGTTAACCCTAGCGGCGGAGAAGTCAGAGAGACAAGGAAGCAGAAGGGGCAGGAGTGCGCGATGGGAAAAATGAACCATCGGCTTAGTCTTTAAAGGTGGGAAAAATCAGGTTTTTGCCGTGTCGGCGGGAAAAAGATTGCAGAACACCTAACCCTGTCCTATGCTTCGTAATGGTTCGTTAGCGTGGCGTCCTGACATACAGAGGCAGTCGTGGTTTGACTAAGTCATATTTGGGACACGTTGCTCCCCATGATGGGATGTTTAACCACTTATCGAACTAAGCGAGACGTGGATGTCCTCCAGTTTGGATTAAAAATATCTTCTCGTGATATTCCCCGTGTTGGGTCGCTAGGTGGTTACCGCATGACGAAATCATATATCACGGGTTGAGCCTGATAAGTCACGGTTCCAATGGTATACCCCAAGATGGGTCGATGACCTATGCATCATAATAAACGAGTACGGATACCGTTCGGATAAACCTTGATATGTCCCAAGTTGGACCAGAGCTATATCCTACAGCAGTCGGATATGGGTATCTCACGGCCAAGAGCCACATATATACGATACGCTCCAAGTCGAGCCAAAGCTATATCCTACAACAGTCGGATATGGGTATCACTCGGCCAAGAGCCATGTAAATATGATGCGCTCCAAGTCGAGCCTAAGTTATATTCTACGCCAATCGGATATAAGCATCACTCGGCCATGAGCTAAGAAAATCCTGATACACTTCAAGTTGAGCCTAAGCTATATCCTACAACAGTCGGATATGGGTATCACTCGGCCAAGAGCCACGTGAATATGATATGTTCCAAGTCGGACCAGAGCTATATCCTACAGCAGTTGGATATAGGTATCACTCGGCCAAGAGCCGCGCAAATCCTAATATGTCCTAAGTCGAACCTAAAATATATCCTACGACGATTGGATACGAATATCACTCGACCAAAGAGCCATGCAAGCTTCGATATACCCCAAGCTGGGTCTAAACTATGTCAAACGACAATCATGGAAAACACTTGGAAAGGTATTTCTTTATTATATATAAAGTTCCCCAAGCATTATGCCTGGGAAAATATTTTTACATTTACAGGGGTCTTACACCTCTTCGCGGCGCACGCGGCCAAGCACTTCCACGAGAACTTCCTTGACCTCATAAAGGGCGGGGAAAATCTCGAGGAAGACGTTGACGGCGGTACGGTTGAGGGCGGCGGCTGTGTCCTCCGCCCATTCAGCCATGGCAATGTCGAAAAGCGCCCACTCTTCGGCGAGCTCTGGGTCCTGGTTGTCCATGAGATTCCTTGAGAAGAAAGTGAAGCTTGACGTAAGAAATGGAGGACTAAGCATGATAGAATTCTAAAAGCGCTGGTTCGCCTTTTATAGCCGATGCGGCAAGGTTGAAGTAAATGCGAAGATGGAACGACATCAGAAGCTCGAGGAAACTTGGAGTTAATATAGTTTCAGAAGCCAAAGAGGTTTTTGGAAATTGGTTTGACGCAGGAAGTCAATACGACCTCGAAGACTGTCCGGCATTAATCCTTGAAGAAGAAAGATATCAAGGTTTTGCCTTGAGCGGAAAGATATCAAGGTTTTGTCTTCAAATCAGGTACGGGTCAGGTCCATGAAGTTACCCATAACAGGTCTGTCAGATGCAAGATTATAATCAGTTGGAACGAAGAAAAACCGAGGGTTATATTTGAGTCCTTCATAATCCCCTTGCTGCAAGAAGAAGTATTCAAATCGAAGAAGAAACCAGTCGGAGGTTTATGCTGGAAGCTGAGAACATTGATTCAAAGTTGAAACCTAGATAGAGACATAGCAATCGGATCATGAATCACTCGGGGGCTACTGTGGAATATATGAAACCAGGTGTCTTCATAACCGGCCCAGAAGTGCCTAAGGGAGAGACAGGGCTGGGAAGAGGGCCCAAAGGGGAAGCTTCGTGCCAAGCCTTGCTGCCGTGCGGAAGGGGATACATCCCAGAGATAGTTGAACGTATAATTAGAAATAAGAGATATGATTGTAATCCGAGTTGTTAGCAGGGTATGATAAAGATGTAAACTCTATCATGTAACCGATTAGTATCCAATAACCGATCGGAATCCCTTAACCGATCAGGACTCTGTAAGCCACCCCACCCCCATTATATAAGGGAGAGGGCGGACAACAACAAAAACATCGAGCACACAAGCAATCTTAGATCCAAGAGATCCAAGTAATCCCAGCACACAGGATTAGGGTATTACCTCCTCCGTCGAGGGCCTGAACCTGTCTAAACCCTTGTCTTGTGTGACCTTCGAGTTTGAGATCTAGCGCCTGCCTCATAAATTTATTGCCCACTACAAAAGTCGACAATAGCCTTTTACATACACTCATTTCTATTTTGCAGAAGATTGATATCTCCCTTAAGAGCTTACAAGGCAAAGAACTCAACAAATAACGAGACCACTTATACCAGTAGTACTGGATAGAAGTTATATCGGGGGATGGTAGGTTTAGAGATCCTGAAGGCTCCTACTAGTCCATATGTAAACAATATTATATATGTGAATGTGATATGTGTACTGACTGTTAAGTATGTTTGTGTTCTATATTGTGAACGAATGTGATATGCGTATTGTAATAAAGTGTTTGTGTTCTGTGAATGTGATATGTGCATACTGTGTGTAATCTGTGCTGCACGAATGTGATATATATGTACATACTGTTAATATGTGTTGTTTTTGGGAGGATGAAAAAATGAGATTGCACACCCCCTCATCACAATCAGTTCTGAGAAGGCAATCGGTTCTGAGAAGGAACCTCATCACAATCGGTTCTAAGAAAGAACCGATTGTGATGATACATTTCACAATAGGGCCAAAACCGACTATGATAGCGCCTCCTCATCACTGTCTAATTACTTTATATCGCAACCAGAACTGACTGTGATGACAAAAAAGAACCGATTGTGATGTACATTCATGTAGTAGTGTTTATTTTCTCCTGTTGGACTGCGAGTCGGTTTTCCTTTCGTCAGCTCATCACATCCACTTGGCGATGAAGAATGAGGGGACGCCATCTTATTTTAACTAGACTGTGTTAGGTCTTTAAAGATCAGGCATGTTGGTAAATCAATAGTTCACAATTTAAGTAGAGGAAAGTAAATTAGACCTTGATTTAAGAGAGTTAAATTTTATATGGGATCAGGATGGACGGTTGTCATTGTGAGCACTGTATTCGAAAGATGAGAGATATTTTATTCACTAGATAGATTATGGTTCAAAAAAGGTTTCTTTATTCTTTAGAATAAGGAAAGAGATTAGATTGTTCCGCTCTCTTTTGCCACTCTATTTTAAAAATATCTATCTAATGATAAAAGAAAAAGAACAACAAAAATAAACTAAGTGTCCGACACTCAGAACCCCTAAAGACTATGCGCTCGAGCCGTGTCTAACCTATAAACAAACATTAAGACAATGATCAAAAGAATACAATAAGAAGAACAATAAAAGAAACTTGGTGTTCGAGCATCAAAAACTCCTCGACACCTCGCGCTTGAGCATAGGTACTAATAATCAGGTATTTAAGCTTGTACTTTGAATGATAGAGTGCTCTCAAGTGTCGGGCTGCTAAGGTTAGACCTTTAGCTCTTCGCTACAAGGTGTAGGGCTACTAGAGATGAATCTCCTACCTCCACTACACGAGGGTCAATAAATCACTAGTTGAATTAGACAATTATCTAAACAAATAAGGCCTTGAACTCTTATATTCCTAAATTATGCACCATAAAGCATTCAGTACCAAATTTTGCTTATTCACATGAAATAAGTTCAAAATAGAACTATTTGGCCAAAACACAATACAAGAATATCAATATGACAGACCAAGCCGAACAGGAACAAAGACTACATATCAGAACTACAATCATAGGCTAATCAAGATATGCAGTGATAATCATATGAACATCAATCTCATATTCAATGAAGCATCAAATTAATACTTTCTAGCATTAACAGAAGGTAACCATCCAGTTCAAGGCCAAGATTACTTCTGAAATTGTCTAATTCAACTTCTACAGATCCTAATTACATCATTGAGCATTCAAAAGGTAACAAACAGTGAGAATGATCCAAATCAAAGGTGGAGAATATAGAGGCTACCCTTCTCAAATCAAAGGTGGAGAATATAGAGGCTACCCTTCTTTACCCTGATTTAGTGCTGCAAAAGAGGTTTAATAGTTGTAGTTTGATATGGATACATGAAAAGTCTATGTGTATGGTAGGCTTGGACATATATCATGAAATGGATGGAGTTGTTGCTAGAGTAAACAGGACCGCAATAATCCAAATAAACTATAGCTCCAATCATGCTTCATAATCATCATGATCCCACATTTAGCCCATGATGTGATTTTGTGGCTAATTTTACAACTAGATGATATGTTATAGTTGACATAACCTCCAATTGCAACTTTGATATATAGTTTTTCCCAAAGAAGCCTTTCATGTTACAAATTACCGAAAGTTACAATCCATACTTAACCCCAACTGCAACTTTGATGTTGCGATAGGATGGACGATACTTCTTCATATAGTTCAGATGATACCACATCTTCAGACAACACAACCTATTGTTTCAAGCAAGCTGCACTTGCACATCATTTATTTATATCTCACACAACTTTGACGATCAGAAATTGCAAGCTATAGTCATATATATGGTCTCAGTTTTGTGGCACCAAAATGATACTCAAGTTTTGATATTTGCTCATGTCCACTAGCTAGTGATGAGACCATGCCAGCCCATCAAGACATGCTTCTATCTCAAGCCAAGACAAGGGCTCAACAACTTCTGATGCTCCAATCCCAGCCCAAGATCAAGCCCAATTCGTTCACGAGTCCAGTTCGGCCCCCAGGAGTAGTCCAACTAAAAATGACTATATCTAGGTCATACGAAGTCCATTTGAGGCATTCTTGGACTCTACAGAGAAGCCCACAACGAGAGATTTTCAACGGAAGTGGTTTCACATCCAAACTCCTTCTTGATCGACGGGAATTGTCAAATCAATATGACAAACAAAATCCGCCAGGTGCTGCGCCAACTCCACTTGGGTCCAAAGGCCTTGTACAACCTAGGGTTTCACGGCCATCCCCTTGGCCGCCTCCCTTGCCCTCTTCCTCATATATATTCAGTAGCCGTCACTAGAATAGATGGGTTTTGCTTAGATTACAACTAGACACTTTGTCAGTTTTTCGCCGTTCATCGGTTTGTGGAACCCTAACTCGTGTGCTTAATATTATTCGTAATTTCAGATTGCATCTTCTACGTTCTTGCTTGTGTTCTCGATTTGCATACAGGGAAAGCCTTCTTGGCGAGGTCAACCGTGTTTGTGCGTGGTTGATAACCAAAGGAGCCGTGGTGTAGCGATTGCAGGGTTCGAATCCGTTCTGATTAGAAGCCGGATCGTTAACGTTGAGTTCTCCACCAATCGACTTAGCACTACCTGTCGGAAGATCGGGCCACCGTTCCCATCAAGTGGTATCAGAGCCTCGGTTGCCTGATAGGTAATTCTTGTATCCCCACTTTTGTTTTGCCATCGTCCTAGAGTCCAGAAAAATTGCCCTACAAAAAGTTCATCATCGATTCCGCTGTCCTACAACCCCTTGTGCCTTAGCAATTTTCGTTTCAGTTTCGCTTCGTTGAATTTGTGTCCATTGTCATCGTCTTGTTGCTAGTTTAAGGTCGTGATCCTAGTTTCTAGTTGTTCCTTTCCATTGCCCTAGTTCTTGTTTTGCACCGTTAGTCATCCCACCATCGTCAACTCTAGAACCGAACTGAGTCCTACTCGGTTTGTCCTTGCCACCGCTCTGCATTATATATCCTGCTTCGTAAACCCTAGATAGGTCGCGAGGCGCCTTGTGTCAATGGCCCTGCACCGCTGGCCACCCTTTCTCACCCGCTATCCTATTGCTATTTTAGCCCTAACCAGAAGTAAAAAGTGAAGTCGCAGTTAATTCTAGATTGCGTAGTGTTCAATAAAACAGCCATAACTTTTGCGTACGAACTCCGATTGGGGCGTACTTTTTTTGTTTCAAAGAGAACGACGACGTCCATCTGAAAAATCCACAAGTTTGTGCAATTTTTGATCCACAAAATCAGCCTCTAAGACTGAATTCCGAGCCCTGGAGGTTTTCTATTCTGTTTTTGCCTATTTTTCGGTCATCTGTTTAACGTTTCCTCTCATTCCGAAACATGAGATATTTGTTTTGCCATTGAGTTAAAAGAAAAGAAAACAAAAGGCAAGTGCAAAAAAAAGAAGAGCCGCACTGAAAAAATCAAAGAGAAGAAAAGAAGCAAAAAGAGGGAAAGAGAAGCAGATAATCAGAATTGCTTGCATACTTTGAGTCCTATGTGCTTTGATATATCCCTTGTTAGGTTGAACTAGTTCTTGGAACACGTTTAGGCCAACAACTGTGATAAGTACGTTGGACATTTATTCAGCTTGCTAATCTGATTTCGATATTGCTTATTCCGTGCTACTAAATATTGCCTTCCGAGCTCCACATACTTCCTATCAGTTCAGGTTCTCCTTTGCAATCGCCTCACTCATGCTCCAGTCACAGTATCACAAAGCAGCCACCAGTTGTACCACCTTCTGCTTTGGTAAGAACATTTGTAAGGGTGTGGTAAGACGCGTGAGAGTTTATGATCCCACTGTCCACTACCTAGTAGTTGATAGGGATAATACTTTGTGCTATCTTCTGTTTTCTACTAGAAAAGGCAGGGGTCTGGAGGATCAGGATGGTAACCAGTGTGTTCTTCATAACGAGCTCCGAAAGATGCTTTGAGAGATGAATGAGACTATGAACAAGCAAATTCAAAACATGGAGAATGCACTTGACAGAAAAGAGCATAAGCACCAACCCAACTTTAGTCCATCTCCTTCTGGTGGTAAAGGTAAGAATTTTCCAGTTCTTCCTTCTTATAACAGATTTGGTGTTGATGCTTATATTGATTGGGAAATAGAGGTAGATAAAATTCTTTCGCAATGTAACCTCTGTAATAAATGAAAAATTAAAGTTGTCGCTAGTTCTTTAACTCTCTGTGCATCAATTTGGTGGAACGATTTTTGTACTTATAAGATAGTACCACAAACATGGAAACATATGAAACGACTTATGAGAGATGAATTTGTTCCTGCTTATCATTCTAAAAAGTTACTTTATGAATTGCAATGTTTACAACAATGTGATAAAACTGTCAAGTCATATTATGAGGAATTAGAAACTTTGTTGTTGCGTTGTGGTTTAGATGAATCTGAAGATGCTAAGGAAATAAAATTCTTAAATGGACTTGATATGAAAATTTAGGGTATTCTTGTTGATAAGGAATATAGTTCTCTCTCTAGTTTATTTAATCTTGCTTGTGAGATTGAAAATCAAATTGAACATGAAAGACATCTTGCTGAAATTAATGTCTATAATTGCCAAAGTGAAGAATTTTCTTTGGAAGAACGACATCTTATCGAGTTTTCACTTGCTACTAACTTTTCACAGGACATTGAGAATAAGAATGAGAAGGAAAACACGCAAGACAAGGAGGAGCAAGAGATACTTGCTATCCCATGCATGCCTCAAGAATGTACAGATCATGATATGCCTAAATTGGCTAAGATATAAAACAAAGGTAACGACATATGTGCTATTTTCACACGAGGAGAGAATTCTGTTGATGTGCTAAATTTGGCCACTACTGGTGCTATGCTAGAACAGCAGTTAGTGGACACTCAAACTAAATCACCTTTGTCACAATATGATTGTCTTGCTATCCATAGTGATAAATAAGTGTTGTGTGATAATGTCTCATTTATATCCATACCTCAACTAGTGAATGAACATGTCAGTTTTATTTCTGATCTAAACACATGCTGAAAATAAACATATTATTGACCTTGCTAATGAAAAGGATGAGATTAAACTGTTGTCTTCCTTGAATACTTTGGGTTATATTGAATTTGATGTCATATGTGACCTCAATTGTTTAGAGGAGAGATTTTCTATGCATGCTAATTTGTCGTGGTCATCCAGTGTTAGTTTTCATGCTATTGGCAAACATAATGATAAAGGAAAGTATATGGTGCATCGACTTTATATTTGTACCATTTGGAAATCTTCATTTAATGTGTCACACTATCAACAACCAAAGAATATGTTGATTTCTTTGCCGCCTCTTGTTACTAAACTTTTACAGGCCAATGAGTTTGAGTCGAGGATGACTCAAAATCAAGAAGGGGAGGATGATGAGACCATGCCGGCCCAGCAAGCCATGCTTCTATCTCAAGCCAAGACAAGGGCCCAACAACTTCTGATGCTCCAATCCTAGCCCAAGATCAAGCCCAATTCGTTCACGAGTCCAGTTCGGCCCCCAAAGAGTAGTCTAACTTAAAATGACCATATCTCAGTCATACGAAGTTCGTTTGAGGCGTTCTTGGACTCTACGGAGAAGCCCACGGCGAGAGATTTCCAACGGATGTGGTTTCACATCCAAACTCCTTCTGGATCGACAGAAATCGTTAAACAAATATGACAAACAGAATCTGGCAGGTGCTGCGCCACCTCCACTTGGGCCCAAAGGCCTTGTACGACATAGGGTTTCACGGCCACCCCCTTGGCCGCCTCCCTTGCCCTCTTCCTCATATATATTTAGTAGTCGTCGCTAGAATAGATGGGTTTTGCTTAGATTATTCTGTTTAGACAGTTTCGCCGTTTGTTCGGTTTGTAGAACCACAACTTTTAGTTCTTCATTGGTAATTAGCAATATTCAGATTGCATCTACCCGTTCTTGCTTGTGTTCTCGATTCGCATGCAGGCATAAGCTTTCTTGGCGAGGTCAATTGTGTTTGTGCATGGTTGATAACCAAAGGAGCCGTGGTGTAGCGATTGCAGGGTTCAAATCCATTCTGATTGGAAGTCGGATCGTCGACAGACCAAGCGAATAGGAACAGAGACTATATATCAGAACTACAACCATAGGCTAATCAAGATATGCAGAGATAATCATATGAACATCAATCTCATATTCAATGAAGCATCAAATTAATACTTTCTAGCATTAACAGAAGGTAACCATCTAGTTCAAGGCCAAGATTACTACTGAAATTGTCTAATTCAACTTCTACAGATCCTAATTACATCATTGAGCATTCAAAAGGTAACAAACAGTGAGAATGATTCAAATCAAAGGTGGAGAATATAGAGGCTACCCTTCTCAAATCAAAGGTAGAGAATATAGAGGCTACACTTCGTTACCCTGATTTAGTGCTGCAAAAGAGGTTTAATAGTTGTAGTTTGATATGGATACATGAAAAGTCCATGTATATGGTAGGCTTGGACATATATCATGAAATGGATGGAGTGTTGCTAGAGTAAACAGGACCGCAATAATCCAAATAAACTATAGCTCCAATCATGCTTCATAATCATCATGATCCCACATTTAGCCCATGGTTTGATTTTGTGGCTAATTTTACAACCACATTATATGTTATAGTTGACATAACCTCAATTTGCAACTTTGATATATAGTTTTTCCAAAAGAAGCCTTTCATGTTACAAATTGCCGAAAGTTACAATCCATACTTAATCCCAACTGCAACTTTGATGTTGCGATAGGATGGACGATACTTCTTCATATAGTTCAGATGATACCACATCTTCAGACAACACAACCTAATGTTTCAAGCAAGCTGCACTTGCACATCATTTATTTATATCTCACACAACTTTGACGATCAGAAATTGCAAGCTATAGTCATATATATGGTCTCAGTTTTGTGGCACTGAAATGATACTCAAGTTTTGATATTTGCTCTTGTCCACTAGCTAGTACCTAAAATATTAAGCCTTGATGTATCAAATTAACAAAGATGTATAACTAATACAATGCATGGTACAAATTATAAAAATACAAGTGGCAAATTTTAAAAACTGAAAGGTGCATTATGTAACATGTATTTTCAATTTTGGCATACTCATGTTTGTACTTTAAAATATACAAGTTGATTAACACTTAGGACTTCCCAAATTCTATAGATAAATTATAATCTAACAACTGATCAAATGTCAAGTTCCATCTTATTGGAGCACAAATGATTTGAAGCACAAAAGACCTTGCAAGCTCACCTAGGCACTAATTTGGTTTGGATTTTTACCTTGAGGATGACGACACACGGGGAGGACGAGCTCACAGGGAGGAGGTGGCTGTGGGGAGCAGGTGGTCAGGGAGGAGGTCATTGCATGGGAGGAGGAGACCATGGGGAGGTGGCCGACGTGCAGGGGGGGGAGCAGGTGGGGGAGACCAGCATGGGGGAGGAGGTCGGCGTGGGGGACCAAGTCACCAGAGGATACCTAGGGTTTGAGAATGGCTAGGGTTAGGGGGAAGGCCAAACACGATCGGTGCTTAAGGGTTTTGATCAGAGATGGTTCTAGTATAGAACCATATCTAATGTGCAGTGACTTGGAAGGACATTTAGTTTATGTCGCTATTCCTAGATCCAGGAGGAGTACGTTCGATGGAATAATTTCTTAGATGTATTACTGTGTAATATATGAAACCAAGTATCTTCATGGCCGACCCAGCATCGCCTGAGGAGAAGACAGGCCCAAATAGAAGGCCCAGAGGATGAGCTCCGTGCCAAGCCTTGCTGCCTTGCGCAAGGGAGTACATCCTATAGACAGTTGAATGTATATTTAGATATAAAAGATACGATTGTAATCCGAGTCGTTAATAGGATAGATAAAGATGTAAACTCTATCCTGTAACCGACTAAAATCTTGTAACCGATCGGAATCCCTTAGACCGATCAAGACTCTGTAAACCGCCCCACCCCCACTATATAAGGGAGAGGGCAGGCAACAACAGAGGTATCAGATCATCGCATCAGCATAGATCTCACGAGACACGAGCTCACGAGCAATCTTAGATCAAAGAGATCCACATAATTCCAGCACACAGGACTAGGGTATTACCTCCACCGTCGAGGGCCTGAACCTGTCTAATCCTTTGTCTTGTGTGACCTTCGAGTTTGAGATCTAACGCCTGCCCCATAAATTTATTGCCGACTACAAAAGTCGACAGTTGGCACGCCAGGTAGGTAAGCACTATAATCTTTTCCTACAGACTCGATGGCAGCAACCAGCGGAATCATCGCCACCTTTGTCTCCGGCCAGACTCTCCGCTTTGGAAGCCTGGACTTCGTCGCAGATGCGCGCGGAAAACTTGCTTGCCTGGACTTAAACCAGATCCAATCTGGTGAAGATCAGGCCGAACCATCTCAGGTATGCCACTCAGATTCATCCAGCAATCCATTCGGCGTCACGAGGAGTTTCCACGATCTTCGCGGCATCTACGCGATAGAAGAGCAGAAGACCGATCTGCAACGCCAGTAAGAGGTTCATGAAGCTGCGGAGGAAGATCGACTACTTCTTAAGGGTAAGGAGGCACAGACGCGATCGCTTCGATCTCACGGTCGCCATGTCCGCGAGGACATCCTGCAGTCCAGGTTTGGAGACCAAGCTGTCTTTCATATAACGTTGCAGAATGTCGTCGCCTCCAAGACGCTTCTCGATACGCTGGATCCAATGATTGCGTCTGACAGCCCGACAGCCTCGATTGTGGCCCAGATCAAGGACATGGTGACGACGGCAGCGATTCAGCAGAATCAGGAAAAGCCAGTAGGGGAAGCGCACTCACGCTCCCACGCGGCCACTCGTGTCGCTAGCGATCGGATCGCAACGATCGAATCATGGCGATCGGCGCCCACACCACCGATCGAGCGCTGCGAAATATCAACCGCAACCTTCGCCAGGACATCACTGCCACACGGCAAGAGCGGAACGAGGAAGAACGGCGCTAGCGCCTCGACGACCACGAACGCTTTTGTACTGGCCCTGAACGATGAAGTGATCGATGGTACGACGACTACGACAACCATAGAGACCATCATCGCCGGGGTCGGAGCGACGACGATCGCCGAGTCACGAACTCGCCGCGCCAAACTCCACCCCGACGCGTCGACGACAATCACCGAGCCAGAGGCTCGCCACGCCAGTCTCCCCCTCATCATGACGATAGATCCATTGACGGGATCCGAGTGTTCACTTCTCGGCTACGCCGAGTAGTATGGCCTGAAGGTTTCAACCCCAAGGGCATCGTTAAGTTTGACAGGGAGCGAAATCCGAAAGCTTGGCTGCAGGTCTATGCCCTGGCAGTTAAAGCGGCTGGGGGCAATCAGAATGTGATGGCGAATTATCTGCCAATCAATCTCACCCCCTCGACTCAAGCATGGCTCACGGGACTTCCTGCGAACTCGGTGGACTCCTGGAGCGATCTTTGCGACCGATTCATCGCGAACTTCCAGGGAACCTACGAGAGGCCCGGCACCCCGTGGACCTATATCAGCTTCACCAGAAGAAAGACGAGACGCTGAGAGACTTCATCCGGCATTTCATGCAGAAGAAGAACACCATCAGGGACGTATCTGATGCAGTGGTGGTGGCAGCCTTTCAGAAAGGGGTAAGTGATCTTGATCTAATCAAGAAAATATCCAGGAAACCATCGACCTCTGTAAAGGAGAAGTTCGCATTGGCCGACCGCTACGCCATGGCTTGAGGCATACGCCCGCGGCGCCAAGAAGATCGCCGCGATGAAGAACAAAGCGGCAGGCCGAGTCCTCCAAACACAAAGATAAAAAGCAGAAAGGCGAGGAGCTAGTCACGGTAGCCGAACGTAGCTAGCCCTGAGCCACGCGGAGGGAGGCACCCGATTACAGCACCGTCATGGAAGCGATCTGTCCTTTCCACCCTAAGGGAAAGCACGCCGCCAAAGACTGCTTCACCCTGAAGCGTTTTGCGCGGGAAAGCAACAAGCAGCCGGCTGCAGCGAAGGATGAGGCGGCCAAGAAGAAAGACCTTCCAGACGAGGACGATTATCAAGAGCCCGAGCACGAACTGAACTACATATACGGGGGCTCCACCAGATACGAGTCCAAGCGGAAGCAAAAGCTTACCGCTCGGGAGATCAATGCGGTGGAACCAGCAGCCCCCAATATCTAAAGTGGTCTGAAGTCCTCATCACCTTCGACCGCTCGGATCATCCCAACCGAGTTTTACATCCGGGTAAGTACCCTGTAGTGCTCGACCCTGTTATTCGCACTGTAAAGCTCAAGAAGGTCCTGATTGATGGAGGGAGTGGACTCAACGTCTTATTCTCCAAAACTTTCGACGACATGAACGTCCCTCGCTCCGAGCTAAGGCCAAGCTCACAGCCGTTCTACGGGGTGATCCCTGGGGCGTCTTCCTTTCCACTCGGGCAGATTTATTTGCCCGTCACTTTCGGTACCAAAGACAACTACCGGACCGAGTACATAAATTTTGAGGTAGCGGATTTCGAGACGGTGTAACACGCCATCTTGGGAAGGCCCGGACTGGCTCGGTTCATGGCCGTCCCGCACTACACCTACTTGATGATGAAGATGCCGGGACCCAGAAGCGTCATCACGGTTCGCAGCGACATCAAGTGGTCTCTGGAATGCGACCGAGAGAACCATGAACTTGCCGAGTTGCAGGAGGCAGCTGACGAAGGGAAGAATATCCAGACAGAGGCTGCCACGTTGCAAGAAGAAGGCGACATCCCGTCCACGAAGCAGGCCACGTCAGGGATAAAGCCCGGCGAAGGAACCAAGAGAATTATTTTTGACCTGTCCGACCCATCCAAGACGACTCTGATCGGGATAGGGCTCGAGGATAAATAGGAAGACATACTCGTCACCTTCCTCCGGGCTAACAAGAACATCTTTGCCTGGAAACCATCCGACATGTCGGGTGTTCCTAGGGAGGTGATCGAGCATTCTTTGCACGTCGACGAAAAGGCAAAGCCAATCAAGCAAAGGCTTCGGCGGTTCGCTCCAGATCGCCGGAACACCATCAAGCAGGAGATCACCAAGCTTTTAGCCGCAAGTTTTTATCAAAGAAGTGTATCATCCCGATTGGTTGGCAAACCCTGTACTGATTCAAAAGAAGAATAAAACTTGGCGCATGTGAGTTGACTATACTGATCTCAACAAGGCATGTCCGAAGGATCCGTTCGGGTTACCTCGGATTGATCAAGTGGTTGATTCAACCGCCGGGTGCGAAATCCTGAGTTTCCTCGACGCCTACTCAGGGTACCACCAGATTCGCCTAAAGGCGGAAGATCATATCAAGACTTCATTCATCACGCCCTTTGGGGCCTTTTGCTATACCACGATGGCGTTCGGGTTAAAAAATGCTAGTGCAACGTATCAACGCACGATACAGCGGTGTTTTCACGCCCAACTCGGACGCAATGTGGAGGCATACGTGGACGACAACGTGGTGAAGACTCGGGAGAGGAAGGACCTTATCGTCGACCTGACCGAGACGTTCGAGAGTCTAAGGGCCTTCAGCATGAAGCTTAATCCTGAGAAGTGTGTTTTCGGAGTATCTTCGGGAAATCTGCTCGGGTTTATTGTATCCCAGCGAGGCATATAGGCCAACCCAGAGAAGATTAGGGCCATATCAAATACGGAACCGCCGACTTGCCAAAAGGACGTCCAAAAGCTTACTGGATGCATGGCCACACTCAGCAGGTTTATTTCCCGACTGGGTATGCGAAGTATGCCATTCTTTAAACTCCTTAAGAAGCAAGACAAGTTCCAGTGGACGCCTGAGGCACAGCAAGCGTTTGAAGATTTGAAGACCTTCTTAACGATGCCCAGCCCGCGTTGGAAGAAGGATTCAAAGACCACAATCTCTTCGGAACGGGGGGTTGGGATGGACTCACCTACGGCCGGTCGCGCAGAGATCAAAATTTGGGCAGGAAGAACCCCGTCATCCGCCATGGCTTGCAACCGCTCCTCCGTCGTGATCAAGGTGGTCCAATCTTGAGGCAAAGTCTGCGGGGAGGCATTCTTGGAAGATTGAGAAGACATTTTTGGAGGAAAAGATCAACAGCGGTGCAAGGATGCAAGCGCAACAGCAGTTAACCCTAGCGACGGAGGAGGCGGAGAGACAAAGGAAGCAGAAGAGGCAGGAGTGCACGATGGGAAAAATGAACCGTCGGCTTAGTCTTTATAGGGGGAAAAATTAGGTTTTCGCCGAATCGGCGGGAAAGAAATTGACCTTGCTCTATGCTTCGTAATGATTTGCTAGCCAGGTGTCCTGACATACAGAGGCAGTTATGGTTTGACCAAGTCATATTTGGGACACGTTGCTCCGTACGATGGGATGTTTAACCACTTATCGGACTAATCGAGACGTGGGTGTCCTCCAGTTTTGATCAAAAATATCTTCTTGTGATATGCCCCACGTTGGGTCGCTAGGTGGTTACCGCATGACGGAATCATATATCACGAGATGAGCCTGATAAGGCACGGTTCCAATGGTATGCCCCAAGATGGGTCGATAAGATGTGCATCGTGATAAAATGAGTACGGATAACGTTCGGATAAACCTTGATATGTCCCAAGTTGGACCAGAGCTGTATCCTACACCAGTCGGATATAGGTATCACTCGGCCATGAGCCCAGAAAACCCTGATACGCTCCAAGTTGAGCCTAAGCTATGTCCTACGGATATAGGTATCACTCGGCCAAGAGCCACATAAATATGATATGCTCCAAGTTGAGCCTAAAGCTATATCCTACAGCAGTCGAATATGGTATCACTCGGCCATGAGCCAAGAAAATCCTGATACAATCCAAGTTGAGCCTAAGCTATATCCTACGGATGTGGGTATCACTTGGCCAAGAGCCACATAAATACGATACGCTCCAGGTTGAGCCTAAAGCTATATCCTACAGCAGTCGGATATGGGTATCACTCGGCCATGAGGCAAGGAAATCCTGATACGCTCCAAGTCGAGCCTAAGCTATATCCTACAGCAGTCGGATATGGGTATCACTCGGCCAAGAGCCGCGCAAATCCTAATATTTCCCAAGTCGGACCTAAAATATATCCTACGACGGTTGGATGCGAATATCACTCGACCGAGGAACCATGCAAGCTTCGATATGCCCCAAGCTGGGTTTAAGCTACGTCAAATGACAATCATGGAAAATACTTTAAAAGGTACTTCTTTATTATATATAAAATTCCCCAGGCATTATGCCTGGGAAAACATTACATTTGCAGGGGCCCTACACTTCTCCCTGACGCACGCGACCCAGTGCTTTCGTGAGGGCTTCCCTAGCCCTATAAAGGGCAGGGAAAATCTCGAGGAAGGCGTCGACGGTGGCACGGTTGCGGGCAACCGCCTCCTCCTCGGCCAATTCCGCCATGGCGCGGTCGTAGGCCTCCCACAGCTCGACGAGCTCTGGGTCCCGGTCGTCCATGTAGTTCCTCATCCTCATGAGGAAGATAGAAGCTTGAAGCAGAAAGGTGGAGGACTAAGTGTGAAGGAATACATCCCAGAAGCATTGGTTCGCCTTTTATAGCCGATGCGGCAAGGTTGAAGTAAATGCAAAGATGCAGTAACACCAAAAACCAAGGAGACTTGGAGTTAAGATCATTCCAGAAGCCAAAGAGGTTTTTGGGAAAATGAATTGGCATGGGAAATAAAAAATGACTTTGAAGACCGTCCGGCATTGACCCTTGAAGATTATGATCAGTTGAAAAAAAACTGGGGGTTATATTCGAGTCCTCCATAATCCCCTTGCTGCAAGAAGAAGCATTCAAATCAAAGAAGAGACCAGTCAAAGGTTTATGCTGGAAGCTGAGAACGTCGATCCAAGGTTGAGGTCCAGATGAAGACGCAACAATAGGATCATGAATCACTCGGGGGCTACTGTGGAATATATGAAACCAGGTATCTTCATGACCGGCCCAGTATCGCCTGAGGAGAAGACAGGCCCAAATAGAAGGCCCAGAGGATGAGCTCCGCGCCAAGCCTTGCTGCCGTGCGCAAGGGAGTACATCCTATAGACAGTTGAATGTATATTTAGATATAAAAGATACGATTGTAATCCGAGTCGTTAACATGATAGATAAAGATGTAAACTCTATCCTGTAACCGACTAGAATCTTGTAACCGATCGGAATCCCTTAGACCGATCAAGACTCTGTAAATCGCCCCAACCCCACTATATAAGGGAGAGGGCAGGCAACAACAGAGGTATCAGATCATCGCATCAGCATAGAGCTCACAAGACACGAGCTCACGAGCAATCTTAGATCCAAGAGATCCACATAATTTCAGCACACAGGACTAGGGTATTACCTCCACCGTCGAGGGCCTGAACCTGTCTAATCCTTTGTCTTGTGTGACCTTCGAGTTTGAGATCTAGCGCCTGCCCCATAAATTTATTGCCGACTACAAAAGTCGACAATTACCCTATCCCTAGGGGTTGGGACACATGAAGGTTAGTGGAATCTTTATGACCAAAATCCTGATTCGATTAATCATTTATTTGGTACCGCTCATGGCCTAGAAGGTACATATGTGGCTAACTACAGTAAGATGGAGCTAGCATAGAGAAGCTATTAGAGAAGAGGGAAACACTAGAGTCCTAGGAGGTTATTCCAAATATCAGAAAGTAGCAAGTAGCCATTTGGTCTAATTCTTTATGAGAGCATATGTGCAAACATACATAAGTTCTAATTACAGATCTCTCCTTATGTAATTTCTTTCGGCTTGATAAGCTTGTCTCTGAAGGTACTATATCCAATACCATCTACATATGCAAGTAAGTATTGGTTGTTGTTATCATTCTAAACTGCTTATAGAATTATACTTGTCTCTGAAGTTAGTACTATTGACATGGCGCAAGCTTACGATATAGCAAATGTATGTAACCCAGATATTATGGTGCAAATAAATCAGATCCATACACAAAGATGTTTTGACTTTCGAGCGTTTTATTAAAACAACTTTATTATGCTGGGGAGTACACTTAAAATCAATAATTAATTTTTTAAATTTATTTTTACACATGAAAAATAAACATGACTACCTCTTCATAACTCCACTTGCTTATTCTATTGTATAAAAAAGCCCTTCATGATGATCGACTCGTGTGTAGCTAAATTCCTCAGGTTATTCTTCCTGGACCATGATGCTATTTCCGATAGGAGGCAACTCATCAAATTGAATGTATTCTTTCTCACATACTACATTCTCAACTCCAACAATCCTCCTTTTTCCCTTAAGAACTACGTGGCGCTTCTTGTTGGATAGGTCGGTTACGTAGAAGATTTGAACAATTTGGCTAGCGAGTACGAATGGTTCATCTTGGTATCTGACACGTTCGAGGTACACAGTAGTGATGCCGTACTTGTCAATTTTGACCTGTTGGAGGTGGACCCAATGGCACTAAAATAAGGGGATCTTGAATAGTACGTAGTTGAGCTCTTAAATCTCCTCTATGAACCCATAGTAGGAACTTCTCGTCGACTCAACGATATTGAACGCATCAATACAGACACCACTATTCTAGTTTGTGCACTTCATATCCTAATCTCTTGTGTAAAATGTGTACCTGTTTTAGTAGTATCCTTTCCATGTCATGTCACAACTATAAATGTTGGCCCTTTTGCCAACCATATAGTGTATCACCTGACGAGCTCGCAGTGATGGGTAGCTTCTTCAACCATTTGTTGAACTGAAGGTTATGCTGTCTCATGATCCAAGACTCCTGTCGTGTCGGATTCTCTTACCGTACCCAGTGCTTGTGCTTATCGATATACGATGACACTAGGGTGACGCATGTACATGATTTTGCGTAAGTAATGCAGCCACACACTCTTGTTATCATCTAAGCAGCGAGTATAAGCTTTGGGTCCTTTTATACTCTGGCTTGACAGGTTAGCAAGGGTAGGATAATCATTTATTGTGCAAAACAACAGGTAGCACAAAGTGAATTTCCCTCGTTTGTACTCATTCCATACATGTATCCCAGGAACCCATAGTGTTTTTATATCTTCCACCAATTGTGCGAGGTACACATCAATTTTGTTCCCAGATTGCTTCAGGTCTTGGATAAGTATAGACAATAAAATGTACTTTCGCTTCATAGACAACTAAGGGGAAAAGTTGTAGATATAGAGTTTCATAGGCCTAGTGCTATGAAAGCTGCTCATATTACCGAAAGGATTCATTCTATCTATACTTAATCCAAACCCTATATTCCTCGGTTTTGCACCAAATTCTTCAAACCTCCTATTGATGTTTCTCCACTAGGCAGAATCAACATGGTATCTTAGCATCCCATCATTCTTACGCTCCTTCGAGTGCCAACGCAGCAGTTTTGTCTCCTTTGGGTTATCAAATAAACGCTTCAAACAGGTAATTACAGGAAGATACCACACCATCTTAGCAGAAGATCCTTTCTTCACCTCGTTGCCCTCACCGTCATCATTTGAATGATTCTTACACTTGTACCAGGACGCGTTGCACATCGGACATACATGCAAGTTTGCGTACTCTTTACTATCCTCGAGCGAAGCTAGTCCATTTCCAAGAAAACGGATGCCTTCTCTCTTCCTTCTTGCTCCGGGGGGTAGAGGATACAGTTATTCGAACATACATGTATTCTTTTTACCTCCATTTCTAAGGGGAAAAGAACCTTCTTGGCTTTATAGGTGGTTATCGACAACTCGTTTTCCTCTAGAAGCATGTTTGCTAAAAGACCTAACAACACCGTGAAACACTTGTTGGACCAACCGTTACTTGCCTTCAATTTCAGCAGTTCAAGCACAGATGACAACCTTGTATATTTTGACTTGTAGCTCGAGAACAAAGGTTTCTCTGAGTCATCCATCAAGCCCCAGAATACACCATACTCTATCTCATCACGGTTTTCTTCTACATCGTGCAGCATCTGATCCAGATTGTCATCCTACAACCTATCCTCATGGAAGCACAATCGATATCAAACATCATATCATTGTCTTCATCGGTGATGCTAATACTACCTACTTTGTGAATAATTTGCTCTTCACCGTGACTGGTCCAACACATATACCCATTTTGAAACCCCTTAGAATCAAATGTGCTTCAATCTGCGTTGAGTTTCGAAATATTCTTAGATTCTTGCAGTCAATGCATAAACAAGACATAAATTACACCCCCTTATTAAACAATTAGCTAAGACATCAAATTGGTGTATCTGTAGAGCATTCTAGATATATATTACCTAGATATCATTGGTAGGATATTTGGTGTCCTCCACGTCTGTCTCAAGGGCGGACGCGCAACTGCTCTGACGGTTAGTTGGGCTAAATAGCGTTGGTGCTTCTAGGGCTTGCGTGGTCCATACGTGCCTCTCCGCAGCCACCCTTCTCTCCATCCTTTCCTCAAGGCTTCTTAGCTGATCATCGAATTACGCTCTCAGCCTTTCCTCAATGATTGCTACTAATCGCTCCTTGCACTCGGCTTTGGTTCTCTTCATACTCCCATACATGTCGGAGTCCTGTGGGAATCCCGTTTTCTAGGGAATGAAACACCTTTGCCTCGCATGCAACCCGGGTGCTTCTTGTTTCCCAAGGCCGTGAAGAGTATATCTTCCCCCTGGCTACCTCAAAAGAGCCCTGGGAAGATTTTGTACTCAACGCTATATGCATCAAAGATCCCATGTTATTTCACTTATGAAGTTTTATATGGACTAATTACAAACTTTATAGTTGATATCTTACAAGGCGTTAGGACACTTCCTCGTCTGCGGGGTTTGCAAAGCAGGTGGGTGTTTTTTGCCTGGACGATCTTGTGCACTTCACTTTGACGCACGAATTCTTTCGTCATCTTCATCTCAACAAATCATTCGCAGACGTCTTCAGTGATGAACCTGTACTTCTGGAACAGAGTCATTTCCTAATTCACGTAATTACTAACAAGGGTGCTCTTAAAGCTCTTCCACATCTTTCCTACCACTAGTAACGCATACCGTCGTAGTGTGTGGATGGCATCTTTTGGGAGCTCGAACGATATGAAAATTTCTATCACCAAGGTCTCACGCTCCTCATCTGTCAGTGACTTCTAAGGATGGATAGGTGATGAGGACCCTTTCCCGTCCAACTATCCTACATAATGTCCGGAATGTTGCCGCTGCCTTTGGAGGTGCGGTAGGGGCCATCCTAGGGATCGACGTCGTGATGGTATGTCGGCTCTGGGGCCTTTTACTTATCCCTCTTGGACCGTGCCTCAGTTTTCTTATGTTCGGCTCATCAGATCCATTTTGCAATGAGGAATGAGGGGACATCATCTTCTTTTTAACTAGATTGTGTTAGGTCTTAAAAGTTCAGACAAGTTGGTAAATTAACAATTCACGGATGTATATAGAAGAGGAAATAAAGTAAATGTAAGAGAGTTAAATTTTATTTGCGATTAGGTTGGACGGTTGTCTTTATCAGCTCTGTATTTGCGAGATGAGAGTTATTATGTTCATTGCATAGATTATGATCCAAAAAGGATTTCTTTATTCTTTAGAACAAGGAAAGAGATTAGATCGCTCTGCTGTCTTTCGCCACTCTATTTTCTAACCTTAAGTCCTATTTCTATTAGCTGTACTCAGCTATGTACAAACATATATATTTAACACATGTCTATTTAACAAATTGATGAACAATTAAATGATAAAGTATGCTCTCAAGAGTCGGGCTGCTAAAGGTTGGACCTTCGCCTCCTCGCCACGAGGTGTAGGACTGCTAGAGATTAATCTTTTACCTCCACTACACCAAGGTCAAATTAATCATAAGTTGAACTAGATAATTATCTTAGCAAATAAGGCCTTGAACTCTTTGCCTTCCTAAATTATGCACCATAGAGTATTAAGAATTATTTTTCATTGTTCAACAGATGAAGTAACAAGTTGTTAAACTATGCACCTGAAATTATGCACCAAGAGACAATTTTGAATTAATAGGAAGTAACTATCTATCTGATGGTTAAATTAATAGGAAGTAACTATCTAGTTCAAGGCCAAACTTACTACTGTAATTATTCAATTCAGCTTCTAAAGATCCAAATACATCATTCAGCATACAACCAAGCAACAAATAATCTGAGTTCTGAATGAGACACAAATATGATATAATATATCGATAAAATCTAGAATGCATTTATTGAAACGAGATAATCAATCAGGACATTGCTTAATTGGGGGTGGAAAACAACTACCAAGGAAATTGTAAGATGCTATGTATGAATATCACATGACTAAACAACATCCAATGTCTAAAAATAGTCCATGAACCCAATTTAGAAGGTAGAATGGTTATATTGCACATTTTCAAAGTAAAATTAGATTTTGGAAAAAATTACAAATTACAGATGTGTACAACATATCCCACATTAAAGGACGCTAAGTCTTGAGTCTTGAGGCCAAAAACATATGCTTACTCATAAACAAGAATAGTAGAACAAAGAAAAATCATGGAAGGAGCAATGTCAAATATCTAAACATGGGGTATGTATCCGCGAAGGATATGTTCTAACGACATATAGAAATTTTGGATATCACGGGCCCAGTTCTATGGGATAAGATATGCGCGGAAAGGATAATTCCATATTAGGAAGGACTCGATCATATTCCCGTTACAAGGAAACCGACTCGAGTACACTTGATACTCATGAAAGTTTGGATATGCTGTGAAGATCATGTGATGATGGACTCCTAATCGGCTACGATCTGGGATTCTCTAACATCCCGAAAATTTTAAAAATAGGAAAAATAAAAATTTGAAATTTGAAAATGGAATTGAATAAAGATTTCAAATGCAACCAAGATTTTCATTCTAAACACTATCTTTTTCCTTATTAATTTCTCGTATTTCAACATAAAAGAAAAGAGCAAGATATTGCATTAAAGTTTTCATGCAAAGTAAACAAACTTTAAAGTCGAGTTTGAAATGTAAATCTTATTTTGAAATTCCATATTTTTAGAACTTTCTTGAATTCTGGGTTTTTAGAAAATAGATTATATAAATTGTTTTTTTACTCTATAACACAAAATCCAAAATCACTTAAGAGATAAAGTCCAAAAACAAATTATATAAAATCCCAAATAACACCCTGGTCATCTCCAAAAATTTTCAAAGACATGTGAACTCATTTAGTGTTGAAGAGAAATCAAAAGCGGAATTAATTTGAAATAATATTATCAAATGTTAGAGTTTTATAAAAATAAATAAAGTAGCATGTTAAGAATCTTATTGCATATTTGGATTTTCATTTGAATTCATCTCTGGGTTTATTCATTTATTTCCATGATTTGATTTTTGAATTGGTGACTTTTAAATACCTAAACTAACACATTAAAGAAAATCATGAAAATCTCAAACAACATACTATATAAAATAATTTTATAAAATACTAGAGCCCATAAGATGTATAAATATAATTTTTCCAGAATTTTTACACGTCATTTGAGTAGCTCAAAAATTCAAAAAATTCTAGAAACTAGTCAATTTGGAGAAATTACTGTTTGAAAACTACACCAGAGAATCAAATGAAACAAAAAGGAATGGAAACTACATGTGTTGTTCTATCAACACAAAAATTTGGAAATTTTTTGAGCCAACTCAGCACTTTTGCCAAGCCTGCCCATCTCACTCCACTGAATTCTGTCTTTTCATCGCAATGAATAGTTTGCGACCTTCCTGCTCGATCAAGCTGTAGCCAATGGTCTCTGGCAGTGGCCCATAAGCACATGCGGCCCCACCGGCCAGCCTCCCTCCCCACGTTCCTCTCTTCCTCCCTTCTTTTCCTTCCTCTCTCTCCCTGGCTCTCTACAGCATTCGGCGCTGCCTTGTTAATTGCGTCCTCAAGCCCTGTGATTCCTGTCCTGTCCCATCGCCACTCCACTCAGCTACCTCACTGCATCCCACAAAGGTCAGGCAAGCCACTCTCTACCTCTTTGCTTGCTTGCTCTTGCCACTCCTCCGAGAGCTTCGCCCAAACCGAGCGAGTCAAGCAAGCCCCATTCATTGCCACCGGCTGCAAGGTGAGCTCATGACCAATTTTGCCTTGCTGTGAATCTCGCTCAGCTTCCTAACTTGGCTCCTCCACCTTGCCTGCAGCAACCGGCCGTGCCTCTTGTCTTCTTCCAGTACTCCTAGCCATGCTCACTGCCGTGCGAAGCTCCGGTCAGTCTAGCTACTGCGCCAAGCTCCCAGCGAGCCGAGCAAGGAGGCGAGCCTAGCTCTGTTGGAACATGTAACATCCCAAAAATATGCCAAATATTATTTTATTGCTTAAAAGTGCATTTGTGATTTTCTGGAATTTATTTGGATTTTTCTGGATTTATTTGAATTAAATGTTATTGCAAGTTTATTGCTTTTTATTCAAAAGTATTTAAATCTGTGCAAAGTTAAAGTAAAAGTTTTGGCAAAAATATTTTATTTGAGTCCAGAATGTCTCAAAGTATTTTTGAGATTTTTCTTGGAATTTTCTGATTATTTTATTGCCTAAAACAAATAAAATGAATTTCGGAATTGTTTTAAATAGAAAATCCTTTTAAAAGAAGTTGAGCAGTGTTGGGCCAAGCCCATTTTCGCGTGCTTTACCGTCGCATAGCCTTCGCCCGATTCTAGAGGCTCGATCGTGACCGTTGATCGAGGATCGGACGGCCGAAGCGTCGCGTCGGTGGAAACCCTAGCGGGTGGCGCCGTCGGATGCGCCACGTGGGCCGGTCGCGATGGGGCGACAGCGCCGCCGTGTCCGGTCGAATCCGCGCCGATTTCCGACGCGGCCGGCGTTCGTGCCCGCACGGACTCAAGGCCCTTAAAAGGCGGACCGATCGAACCCGAGGATCACCCGCCGCGCCACGTTTTCCCTAGCTTTGGTACCGCTAAAGCGCTGCGTGGAGCTCGCACGGACTCGCCGGACCCGTGGACAACCGCCACCGTCGTTTCTTCGTTTCGTGGCGGCCGGTTCTTCCGCCATTGTGGAGGGTAGATCCAGGATCGCCGCGAGAGACGCCGGTTCAGTGTCTTCGCCGCCTTTTGTTCGCCGAAACGCCGTCGGGCTCGTCTTCGTCTCGGTCTCCGGTGAACGCGCCGCCGAGCTCGTCGTCGAATCTCGTAAGCATTTGCAGCCGTTGGATCTGGGATCGAACACGTCAGTTCTTGCCGCGTGGAATACGTGTCGGTAAGCCACGTCGTCGCTAAACGTGAGCCGTCGGATCGGTGATGGAAGGCCTGGATCGCACCGTGGGTTGCGCCAACCAGATGATGCCGCGTGGCGCACGAAGATCGAAGCGCTGTGGACCGGGTGCATCAGACTTGCTGCGTCATGGACCCGATCCATACGCCGGCGACGTGTCGCCACCGATTGGCTCATTCATCGCGACGTCACGCGACGTCATAAATCGCTTTTCGAATAAAAATAAATCTGTTAATTTCGAATTTACGATTTTACGATTTGAGATTTATTTCAAACTTCAAAAGGCTATATCTTTTGCATCGTAACTCGGATTTGAGTGATTCCAGTTTCTAAAAATTTATAAAATTGAGATCTATTTAATGGTGAATTTTATTTGATTTTTGGAGTTCAATTGCTCTCTGTTTTGGCATTTATTTGTTTTTCTCTTTCGGTACGCGTAGACGTTGAATTGTGCGACGCTTCGGAGGAAGATCAAGCAACTCAAGAGCAAGCTTCAGATCAAGATCAGGACCTATTCCAAGGCAAGTTGTGCTTTGATCATGTTGAACCCATGTTTGTAAAATTGCTATGTTTGATTTACACTATTGCATATAATTCAATTATACAACTGTTTCAAATTAGTTTGGGCTTAGCTAAAATACCAGATTGATCTATACCCTACCTTGTCATTGTATGCCATGATCCATTGTCACCCTAGATTGGTTTAATATAGTTGATTAATGACTATAATCAACATTGGAGGTTTAGACCGTATTAGTTGCTTAGCCATGCCACGTCATCACATGTGTCATCATCATTGATAAATTAATCTTGATTAATGGAATATGGAGCGATATTATGAACTTGTGTGTCATGTGGGATCACACGATGAGATTGAGTTGTTGTGGCGAGTCATGTCACGCAAGCGATGTTGAATTGTTGATGGCACGTGGTGCTTGGTAATCAAGCGGGTGATAATCACTTAGATTGGGGCAAGTGGCAAGGGCGAGGAGGCCAAGGTGGGCCCGATGGGCGATGGTATGTGGAAGTCTTGCCTTGATCACATTAAGGACTTAACCTTGCAAGCCTTTGACTGAGTCAATCATGCAACCACATGTCCGTATGGGCCACCTAGTGAGTAATTTGCAAAGTCTTAATGTTGTTACTATCGTGGTGGTGTGAGTTCCGGTCGAGTGTAATTCACATGGCGCAAGAGGGGGCCCCGGATGTAGTTTCTGACCGCTTGATGTTGAAACCTTAGCGGGTAGTACAGGGTTAAGATAGAGCATTGTAAAGGCTTTGTTATAATCTCTCGCCTTTGTGGTGTTTGGTTGTATCACGTGGGTAAAGTGCATAACCTCTGCAGAGTGTGAAACTATTCGGATAGCCGTGCTCGCGGTATTGAGCAATGCTCGGGAATTACAGTTAAGGGTTAGATTAATTAATTGGACAACATGGTTGGGATGGCGGAATGCCATATGGAAGATGAAACTTGATTTAGGATTGGAAACTTGGTTTGCTTGAGAAATACTGAATTTATTTATTATTGCTATTCGTTTTACATTCTTTACAATCTATTATTGTATTTGTGCATAAATCTCGCTTATTGCAAAATAGCCATGATAGCCTATCCTTTGGAATAAGCCTTACATATAGATAAATAGAACTGCATTCTGTGCACAACTTGTTGAGTGCTTTAAGTACTCACCCTTGCCAAATAACAATAATCAACAGTTGAAGAATCTACACCTGTGTTGGAAGATGAAGTTCAAGAAGACACGAGTCATTAGGGTCCGAGCTTTGTTGGTTGCCTGTGGTGAACTGATGAGCTATCTACGTTTCTACTTTCCGCTGCTTAATTATTAGTTTATATCCTCAGTCTTGCCCTGCGTGGCTTAATAATGTAAGTTGGTCATAAGATCATACATTTAACTATATCAATAAATGAACTATTATTCTATTATCGTTGTGTATGATGTGATATGTACCAATGTTAAGCTGTGTGCACTAGCGTTGATCCTGGGACTAGTGCGGTAAACACAGTGGGTTCGAATCAGTGGATTCGGGTCCTTACAGAGGTGGTATCAGAGCATACTGACTGTAGGTCTTGGCCCTAGATAGTATGGAGGTGTCTTGTGTGTGTCCAAACTATTTTCTAAAAGAAAATCTAAACTTGACTAATAAAACACTCTCGACTCATCTCATTCTCTACTTCTCGCCTTTGCTAAATTTACCCTTTTACTTGCCGTTTCGGGTGGAGAACTTATTCAAAGTTCTTGTGAAGCAGATGCCGATCGTTCCAACCTTTGAGGAATCAGCTGGTGGCTACGCCATGGAGTTGTGGAGAGTTCTTCAGACGCTGAGAGGCTTCTACCGTCCGCTTTACCGAGGAGGCGGTGGGCGATGAGCGGTGTACACCGAGGATTCATTTGCAAATTGATCATCTACGCCGGGAGAGCGAGGAAGCTAGCGGGCCAATCAACATCTGCGCGGAAGATTCTCGCACGAGGTTGCAATCCAGAGGTCGCCGCCTTGCTCTTCGCCGTGTTCGCCGCGACTACGCCGACGAGCTTCACGACTCGGTGTTCGACTTCACCCGGACGTTCAAGCGTGCGAAGACGACGGATCGAGGGAGCGAGTGTGCATCGCGACGCACCTTGCGAGTTCGCCCTTGCCGGGAGGACCATATGAGAGATACTACTCGGGAGTTGAGAGGCGTATGCGAGGCACTTAGAGTGGCGGCGCAGAGCTTGAGGTGACCGTGCTTGACCATCGGGATGATCACCGAGTGGGAGAGGCCACGAGGCGATTGAGGACGAGTGGGCGCGTGACTCGGGGAGTTCAGAGCCACCGAGGAGTCCGAGGAGGATCAGAGGAGCGAGAGTGGGAGCGGAGGGGAGTGACCCGTTGTTGCAGAGGATCTAGTAGTAGGTCACGGGATAGGTTCGCTCCGATGCCCGCTCATCCACGGTGTATGCGCGGGTCGACCTCACCGAGGTGGTGGATGAGTGAGTGTCGACCTTGAGCCGTGTTGAGACTCGAGTGTGAGTCGCGTCTTTAAGTTAGTCTTTACCTTTTTAGTTGATGTTAAGGTTTCGTGTTTAGTTTGCTTCTTTGTATTCTTTGAGTGTGCAGTATGTGTTGCAAAGCTTGTAGGCTTAAATAAGCAGTCATACCAAGTTAAATAAAGAATTGTTCAGTTTGGGTATAACATATCTCCCCGCTTTAGAAATTCTTACTTCTTATCTATGCTACATCTACCTTTCCTAACCTAAGAAGCAATCATCAGATGGTGAATACTCGAGGAAACAACGGTGCTTCAGGAAGTGGACTGCGTCAGAATGACAATCCCAATGATGGAGGCAGCCCTCAACCACCGCCAGTGGTCATGCAGAATCTGGGAGCATTTCGCAAAGCCACAGACTCAACCGATGCGCATAATGATGCAACAGATGCAAAGAGATGACCAACGCGCGAACAAACAACAACAATCCTGTAGCTCAGAACAATCATGGTGGACCTCGACCTATGTCAAAGCTATCAGATTTTATGAGGACTAGGCCACCAACTTTTTCGGGAAATGTGAATCCTTTGGAAGCCGATGGCGGCATAGGACAATTGAGAAAAGTCGCACATCACAAAGGTGAAGGAAATGAGAAGGTGCTTTACGCCTCTCATCAACTGGAAGGGACCGCCGCAGAGTGGTGGGAGAACTCTTGTCTTGCTCATGGAGCCCCACAGAGATAACACAGGAGGAGTTTACTAATGCTTCCGCCAGCATACCATGTCCCGAGGGAATGATGGACCTTAAGAAGGAGGAGTTGAGCTTTGAAGCAAGGAGGCCAACGGTGGCGAATACGAATAAATTTACCCGATTAGCTCGCTATGCCCTCAAGACGTAGCGACAGCACAAAGCTAAGCGCCTCGTTTCATGAAGGGTGAATTCGGGATCGCAGTAGGATTGATTACCCACAACTTTCCAGACTTCCAGGAGTTAGTGAATAAGGCATTGATCCTAGAGGATAAGCGCAAAGAGCTGGGTGAAAACCGTAAGCGCTTGATGAACAATCAGGGTGGACGTCCAAACCATTTACGTTTGAGGATGTCACCACAGCAATTTGCTAGGTTCCAACCACCAGCTGGGAACAAGGCATCAACCCCTGCACCTCGCTCTGCCAATCAGAATTTTCAGACACCAGCACAAGGCAACAATGCACCAGGAGAGAATCAGCAGTCTGCCGTGAAAAGATGCTATACCTGCAATGAGCCAGGGCACTTTTCTAATAGGTGTCCACAGAAGGGAGGCATCACGCCAGTTCGTTTCAACTTGGGAACGACACCTGCCAAGGCACTAGCCTCAGGAGGAAATCGTGCGCCAGGTCAAGCTGGAGCAACCCCGCAATCAACAGTGCGTGGAAGGATCAACCACATCACCGCTGATGGAGCTCAGGAGGCTACAGACGTCGTACTGGGTAAGTTCCTGGTCAACTCGCACTTTCTGCTTTGTTCGATTCTGGAGCTTCGCATTCGTTTGTGTCTCAAAGTTTTGCAACCAAGAATGGATTTAAAGTGGTGAATCTTAAGTGTGTGCTCTTAGTCCAAGCCCGTGATCCGAGCTTAGATCTAGCCTTGGGTGTTTGGGAGCTAAGTTGCTTATGGATGGGATAGAATTCCTAGCTTAATCTTATCTTGATAGATGCGCAATCCTAGACGCCATCCTTGGAATGGATTGGTGTCTAAGCATAAGGTCGTTTTGGATTGTGGCGAAGGATCGTGACTTTGGAAGGCCCTAGTGGCAAGAAAGTAGAGTTTCAGCGACCGCAGATTCGAGATGGGCGATTAGTGGTCAACAGCGTGAAAGCCATCAAAGATGGAAGATGTGCCAAGAGCGAGAATACCGGATGTGTTTCGGAAGATTTGCCGGATTGCCACGGATCGTGATATCGAGTTCGTGATTGAATTAGCACGAGGACAGCACCGATATCAAAGAGACCATATCGGATGCCTACCGACGAGTTAGTGGAAATGAAGAAGCGATTGAGGAACCGCAAGAAAAAGGTTTCATTAGACCAAGTTCATCACCGTAGGGAGCCCGGTTTTGTTTGTTCGCAAGAAGGATGGAAGTCTTAGAATGTGCATTGATTATCGTGCACTTAATGAAGTAACGATCAAGAATAAGTATCCGTTGCCCGGGATCGATGACTTATTTGATCGATTAAGAGGAGCTGGAGTTTTCCAAGATAGATCTTCGTTCGAGGATACCATCGATTGAAGATCCGAGCGGAGGATGTGCCTAAGACCGCGTTTTCTACGCGATATGGACATTATGAGTTCACAGTCATGTCATTTGGATTGACTAATGCCCTGAGATATTTCATGAACATGATGAATAAGGTTTTCATGGAATATTTGGATAAGTTTGTTGTAGTCTTCATAGGCGATATCTTGATTTACTCAAAGGCAGGAGGAAGAGCATGCGTAACATCTCGTAATGGTTTTAGAGAGGTGAGAGAGCATCGGTGTATGCTAAGTTCAGCAAATGTGAATTACGAAGGAGAAAGTTGAATTCTTGGGTCATGTAATGACTACTAAAGGAGTTGCGATCGACCCAAGCAAAGTGGACGCGGTGTTGCAATCGAGCAACCGAAGTGCATTACCCAGATCCGTAGTTTTACGGGAATGGCGGATATTACCGTCGGTTCATAGAGGATTCTCAACAATTGCTAAACCTTTGACGCAATTGTTAAAGAAAGAAAAGAAGTTTTCATGGACGCCAGAGTGCGAGCAAAGTTTTATGGAATTGAAGAAACGCGTTTAACAATGACCCCGTGTTAGTATTGCGGGCGTGCGTAATGGATTTGATATTTTGTGATGCTTGAAGCAAGGCTTGGGATGCGTGTTAATGCAAGAAGGCAAAGTCGTTGCTTATGCGTCGAGACAATTAAGACCGCATGAAGTGAATTACCCAACGCATGATTTGGAGTTAGTGCAGTAGTGCATGCTTTAAAGATATGGCGCCATTATCTCATAGGAAATAGATGTGAGATATATACGGACCATAAGAGTCCAAATACATATTCACTCAAGTCGACACGAATATGAGGCAAAGCGAAGATGGTGGAGCTAATTAAGGATTATAATGTGGAATCCATTATCACCTCGAAAAGCCAATGTGGTGGCGGATGCTCGAGTCGAAAGAGCCATAGTTCGAATACCTTGTCAATTGAGGATCAACCGAATTATGCAAGGAATTTGGAAGTTGAGATTGGAAGTCGTTCGCAAGGAATGATAGCTGCGCTAGAAGTAAAGCCAACATTTGGAAGATCGGATCGAGAGAAGGTCAACAAGACGGCGATAAAATTTCAAAATCAAAGCTAAAAGGAAGAAGGCCTAGCCATAGATTTCACTCGACGAACAAGGAATTATGTTCTTCAAAGGCGAATTTGTGTACCGGATAAAAGGAGTTGAAACAATTGATTCTTGAGGAAGCTCATGATTCAAAGTACTCGATTCATCCAGAAGCGCTAAGATGTACCAAGATTTGAAAGAGAGATTCGGTGGCGAATATGAAGCGTGAAGTGGTGAGCATGTTGCATTATGCGACGATGTCGAGAGTAAAGGCTATGCATCAAAGACCATTGGTTTGTTGCGTAGTTGAAAATTCGGAATGGAAGTGGGAGGAAATCGGAATGGATTTTATCACGGTTTACCTAAGACTCGTAAAGGTTACGATCCCATTTGGGTTATAGTGGATCGCCTAACCAAGGTCGCTCATTTCATCCCAAGAAAGACCACTTACTCCGAGATCGTTTAGCGAGTTGTACATGTCAAGGATCGTATGCTTGCGGAGTGCCCAAGAAGATTGTGTCGATGAGGTACTCAATTTACCTCAAGATTTTGGAATAAGTTGCATGAAGCAATGGGGACTCGTCTCAATTTGATCAAGCATATCACCCGCAGCATGGATGGTCGGTGAAAGAGTAAATCGATTTTAGAGGATATGTTGAGAGCACGTGCTTTAGCGTATGCCACGTCATGGGATAAATGTTTGCCATATGCGTAATTCGATTACAATAATAGTTATCAAGCTAGCCTACAGATGTCACCATTCGAGGCATTGTATGGGCGTGCTTGTCGTACTCCGTTGAATTGGAATGAAACGGAGAGCATTTGGTGTTTGGGCGGACATTCTCGAGGAAGCCGAAAGTCAAGTCGCAATGATCGAGAGAGGTTGAAGATAGCTGATCAAGATGAAAAGCTACGCAGACAACCGTCGTCGAGATTTGAGTTTTGAACCGTAAGATCATGTGTATCTCGTGGTTACCCTCTTAAGGGCGTTAAAAGATTTCACGTTAAAGGAAGCTTGCACCAAGATATGTTGGTCCGCTCAAGATTACGAGCCGTCGAGAGAGGTAGCTTATCGCTTAGAATTGCCTCGATCCTTGGCGGAGTGCATGATGTATTCCATGTGTCGCAGCTTAAGAAGTGTCTCAGAGTGCCAACAGAACAAACCCCGTTGGATGCAATAGAGCTGCAAGAAGATTTGACTTATAAAGAGCAACCGATCAGAATTTTGGATGTTATGGAGCGCAAGACCAGAAACAAGACTATTCGCTTTTGCAGAGTTCAGTGGAGCAATCATTCTGAGAGTGAAGCCACCTGGGAGCGAGAAGAAGATTTGAAGTCAGAATTCCCGAACCTATTCTCTAGTTAGCCCTGAATCTCGGGTCGAGATTCTGTTAAGGGGGGGAGGTTTGTAACATCCCAAAAATCTGCCAAATATTATTTTATTGCTTAAAAGTGCATTTGTGATTTTCTGGAATTTATTTGGATTTTTCTGGATTTATTTGAATTAAATGTTATTGCAAGTTTATTGCTTTTTATTCAAAAGTATTTAAACCTGTGCAAAGTTAAAGTAAAAGTTTTGGCAAAAATATTTTATTTGAGTCCAGAATGTCTCAAAGTATTTTTGAGATTTTTCTTGGAATTTTCCTGATTATTTTATTGCCTAAAACAAATAAAATGAATTTCTGGAATTGTTTTAAATAGAAAATCCTTTTAAAAAGAAGTTGAGCAGTGTTGGGCCAAGCCCATTTATCGCTTTCGTGCCCGCCGCGCATAGCCTTTCGCCCGATTCTAGAGGCTCGATCGTGACCGCTGATCCGAGGATCGGACGGCCGAGGCGTCGCGTCGGTGGAAACCCTAGCGGGTGGCGCCGTCGGATGCGCCACGTGGGCGGTCGCGATGGGGCGACAGCGCCGCCGTGTCCGGTCGAATCCGCGCCGATTCCGACGCGGCCGGCGTTCGTGCCCGCGACGGACTCCAAGGCCCTTAAAAGGCGGACCGATCGAACCCCGAGGATCACCGCGCCGCGACGCGTTTTCCCTAGCTTTGGCCGCTAAAGCGCTGCGTGGAGCTCGCGGACTCGCCGGACCCGTGGACAACCGCCACCGTCGTTTCTTCGTTTCGTGGCGGCCGGTGTTCTTCCGCCGCTGTGGAGGGTAGATCTGGGATCGCCGCGAGGAGACGCTTCGGTTCCAGGTGTCTTCGCCGCCTTTTGTTCGCCGAAACGCCGTCGGGCTCGTCTTCGTCTCGGTCTCCGGTGAACGCGCCGCCGAGCTCGTCGTCGAATCTCGTAAGCATTTGCAGCCGTTGGATCTGGGATCGAACACGTCAGTTCTTGCCGCGTGGAATACGTGTCGGTAAGCCACGTCGTCGCTAAACGTGAGCCGTCGGATCGGTGATGGAAGGCCTGGATCGCACCGTGGGTTGCGCCAACCAGATGATGCCGCGTGGCGCACGAAGATCGAAGCGCTGTGGACCGGGTGCACCGTAGACTTGCGCTGCGTCATGGACCCAGTCCATACGCCGAGCGACGTGTCGCCACCCGATTGGCTCAGTTCATCGCTGACGTCACGCTGACGTCATAAATCGCTTTTTCAGAATAAAAATAAATCTGTTAATTTCGAATTTCTGATTTTCTGATTTCAGTATTTATTTCAAACTTCAAAAGGCTATATCTTTTGCATCGTAACTCGGATTTGAGTGATTCCAGTTTCTGAAAATTTGTAAAATTGAGATCTATTTAATGGTGAATTTTATTTGATTTTTGGAGTTCAATTGCTCTCTGTTTTGGCATTTATTTGCTTTTCTCTTTGATGACGCGTGAGACGTTGAATTGTGCGACGCTTCGGAGGAAGATCAAGCAACTCAAGAGCAAGCTTCAGATCAAGATCAGGACCTATTCCAAGGCAAGTTGTGCTTTGATCATGTTGAACCCATGTTTGTAAAATTGCTATGTTTGATTTACACTATTGCATATAATTCAATTATACAACTGTTTCAAATTAGTTTGGGCTTAGCTAAAATACCAGATTGATCTATACCCTACCTTGTCATTGTATGCCATGATCCATTGTCACCCTAGATTGGTTTAATATAGTTGATTAATGACTATAATCAACATTGGAGGTTTAGACCGTATTAGTTGCTTAGCCATGCCACGTCATCACATGTGTCATCATCATTGATAAATTAATCTTGATTAATGGAATATGGAACGATATTATGAACTTGTGTGTCATGTGGGATCACACGATGAGATTGAGTTGTTGTGGCGAGTCATGTCACGCAACGATGTTGAATTGTTGATGGCACATGGTGCTTGGTAATCAACTGGGTGATAATCACTTAGATTGGGGCAAGTGGCAAGGGGCGAGGAGGCCAAGGTGGGCCCGATGGGCAGATGGTATGTGGAAGTCTTGCCTTGATCACATTAAGGACTTAACCTTGCAAGCCTTTGACCTGAGTCAATCATGCAACCACATGTCTGGTATGGGCCAGCCTAGCTGAGTAATTTGCAAAGTCTTAATGTTGTTACTATCGTGGTCGGTGTGAGTTCTCGGGTCAGGGTGTAATTCACATGGCGCAAGAGGGGGCCCCGGATGTAGTTTAGACCGCTTGATGTTGAAACCTTAGCGGGTAGTACCGGGTTAAGATAGAGCATTGTAAAGGCTTTGTTATAATCTCTCGCCTTTGTGGTGTTTGGTTGTATCACGTGGGTAAAGTGCATAACCTCTGCAGAGTGTGAAACTATTCGGATAGCCGTGTTTCATGGTATTGAGCAATGCTCGGAATTACTGATTAAGGGTTAGATTAATTAATTGGACAACATGGTTGGGATGGCGGAATGCCATATGGAAGATGAAACTTGATTTAGGATTGGAAACTTGGTTTGCTTGAGAAATATCTGAATTTATTTATTATTGCTATTCGTTTTACATTCTTTACAATCTATTATTGTATTTGTGCATAAATGTCGCTTATTGCAAAATAGCCATGATAGCCTATCCTTTGGAATAAGCCTTACATATAGATAAATAGAAGCGCATTTCATGCACAACTTGTTGAGTGCTTTAAGTACTCACCCTTGCCAAATAACAATAATCAACAGTTGAAGAATCTACACCTGTGTTGGAAGATGAAGTTCAAGAAGACACGAGTCATTAGGGTCCGAGCTTTGTTGGTTGCCTGTGGTGAACTGATGAGCTATCTACGTTTCTACTTTCCGCTGCTTAATTATTAGTTTATATCCTCAGTCTTGCCCTGCGTGGCTTAATAATGTAAGTTGGTCATAAGATCATACGTTTAACTATATCAATAAATGAACTATTATTCTATTATCGTTGTGTATGATGTGATATGTACCAATGTTAAGCTGTGTGCACTAGCGTTGATCCTGGGACTAGTGCGGTAAACACAGTGGGTTCGAATCAGTGGATTCGGGTCCTTACAGAACAGAACGCAAAAATATTTTGAGATAATTTTCTCTTTATTACTTCTCGCTCTATTCGTTTTACAAAACTCAAATCTACCCCTATATTTATACCCAAAACTACATGCTAACTTGGATAACAATCCAAAGTTCTAATCTTAACAAACTCAAACAAACTTGCAGAGTTTTAACCTTCTAAAACTTAAACTCAATCTTATCTCTTTAACTTATGATGTCAAGATTATCTCCAACATTTCCCCCCTAATATTTACATAGGATGGAGAACACATCCCCTTAATATCTCATACTCATCTTCGACGGACTTAACTCTGGTGGATGACTATGAACGACGAACGCATCTCCTCAACATCTCGGACACATCTCCCATGAGCTCAACATATGACGAAGAACACATCTCCTAAAGTCTCAAACTCGACTCACGATGAACTAGGCTCAGCTTGTTGGGTGGACTCGTCGGGCCGTAGAACTCCTCGGTGCCGACGGTCAGTAGATGCCTGCCCCTTGTTGATAGATTTCTTGTACGCCGTTATCTCCTCAATCCGTTTGATTCACACGAAGATGATAGGGTCGCTCGCTGGATAAAGACAAACTCCTTCCTTCTCTTGTCATCCTTTTGGATACACGGAAACACGGAAACACAGCTAAACTGCAGGGAGGAACAAATGTGGAAACAAAGCAAGCAGAAGTGAAAATTCACTCCTTCTATGATGCTTCAAGATGGAAGCGCTGCTTTGCACTAGCACAACTAGATAAACTAGCAGACCAATATGCATGCACCGTACGTGACTTGCCTTCTTTTTTCCTTGCGGCGCCGGCTCCCTAGAGCGCTGCTGCTCCTCAAGCGTGATGCTTGTTCCGCTCACGCACGAGTCGACCTGAGGTTGCCCGAGCGCTGCCAGACGCCGTCGCGACTGCTCGTGCTGGCTGCCCTGCTCCCGACAGGTCCGGCCATGACACCCACGATCTTCGTGGAGATGTACCGCGGCCACGCGAGCCCGCATCTTTATCTCAGATGGATCCTTGTCGAGCCCCAGCAAATCGATCGCCGATTGCGGCGATGAGGTGTCCACCAGGTGCAACTTTTCGGCCACGGTGGGACTCGACGACGTTGTGATGAGCAGGCTCTGCAGCTCCTTGACTCTGTCGCACGCTGCGGCCTCACTGACCCGGAGGCACTTGAGCTCCAGTTTGGTGCACTTGATGGAGTTGTCCTTGATCCTGACCATCTCCTTGCACGCCTCCTTCAAGAGCTTCGTGTCCTTGACAGCCTGCTTCAGGATGTTCCGCAGCTTGGCGATCTCATCCAGCCTAGAGCGCTGCGACTCGAGGAGGTGCATGTTCTCGCGCCAAGCCTCGGCGAGCTCAGCCTCCGTGGACTTCATGCAAGCAGTGAACCCAGTCTCCTTGCGCTTGTGTCGGCCCAAACGCCGCCGCCAACCGCCACCGGCTAGCACGCCGTTGTGCTGCTTCTCGTGCCCTTAATGCCTACATCGTTTAGCGACGATAGCCTGCTTCCTCGGGTGCCGCCCCCAGGAGTCTCCTCCTCCCGGAGGCAGCAGGTTGATCCGAAACCTTTAGGCTCTGATACCAATTGTTGAAACAGAACCGCAAAATATTTTGAGACAAGCTCCGGTGACCGCTGACCGATGCCAAGGCTGCCCCTAGCCGAGCCTCACCTCCCTGGAGCTCACACCGCCGGCTGCCTCTAGCGCCAGCGCTCCCTTCCGCCATTGCCAGCCGAGTAAGCTCTAGGGTAAGTAGTGTTAAACACAAATATTTTTGCACATCTCCTCATCACAAGTGGACACACAGCCCAGTGGTAGAGCACTTGCGCTTGAACTAGCAGGTTTGGAGTTCAAATCCCAGGATTACAAGTTTTGTTATCTTTTTGCCTCATTTTGTTCAAACCCTCATAACTGTTGCTAGGAGTGTCCAAATGAAGCAAACTTAGTTTCTAAATTTGAGTTAGGAAATAAGGATTTAGACTGTGCAATGAAAATTCATATGTTGCTTGCAGTATAATCATTTAAATCAAGTTTGATCAAAAGTTCCTTTTAGGTGTAAAGAAACAACTATGCAATCCATAGTTTCAAGAATCATGAAATTAATCCCATATGTTCCTACAGGTATGGCTGTTCCATTTTTGCAAAAACATTTAGATTTGAATGCAATTTGAATCAAAAGTTGATTGTAGAAAGCCTCTCTTGCATGCAAAATCAAATGGTTAAAATATGAACCAAATGAACTCAAAATTTGGTGAAATTAGTTTAGTTGCACTCCTGGGGTTGCAAGTATTCCAAATATACAAAAATATTAAGGTTTTACCATGGTTTGCACTAATTGCTCGATAGTCGAACTTACAATGAGAGAAATGTTCAAATGGTCATAACTTCCGCAAACGAACCTCAAATTCAATGAAACCAAATCCCATGACCTCGAAATGTTATTCTTTTGCTTGTTATGCAAAAATAATCCCAGTTTGAGCAACTTTGAGTTAAGTTCATATTGAGCCTTAATGATCATCTGTACGAAAAACATCTCGAATAAATGCGAAATGTCACGGAACCAACTTTAAAACACTTTTAGGAATGTCTCATACTAATGTTTGAAAAATGGTTAGATTATCCCTTAAGGTACAGCCGCAATAACAAAAAGAAAACTGGACCGTAACCGCGCGAACAACATGGTCATATAAGCCTTTTCGGCAACCCATAAAATATCTTATATAAATGCAAAATAGTGAAATAATAGCTTAGTAATACCATATTCTGGAAAAATATCTTAATTATAACTTGCTTTGAATCTAAATCCTACTAAAGCAAGAGCCCTAAACGATCACAAGCTGCCCAGTTTCAGAAACACTTTAGCACTTTCAATAGCTTGTAAAACTACTCGGCTCAACATAAATTTTGGGGGAAATAGTCCAGGTCATACCCCAGTATATGTACAATCAAAATATAGAAAAACATCTCAATTACAATTTGCTTGTCATATAAAATTCGTTAGAGCAAACACCCTAAATGATAATGAGATCGGAAGTCTTAAACCGAAACATCTGTAATGCAAGAATCGTCACATAACCAAGTAGTATCAACCAATAACTTAAAATTACAGATCCAACATGTAGAAATCACTCCCATGCATGAACGCTTAAAGCTAAGTACCAACTAAGCAAAACCCTTCAACTAATGTTTACTTTTATCAATCCAAATGATTTTAGCATCTACAATCCGAAGTTACAAATACAAAGATACGTAATTTTAACCTCTTGAATTCATAAATAACCCTAGCTATGGTTATAACCTTAGCTTCTTATAATAAAGGATGAAAGTAACACATTCATGAAAAGGGTTCACATAAGCAAGATACTAATGAAATCTTTATGAATGTGATAATTCAAGAACCCAAAATCACCATGTTCCTATTGGTAAGTTTCAATTTGGTATTTATACCTGATTTCTTTTGCCCCATTTGAATTGGTGTTATTTGCTTTTGTCTAGGTTCTTATTATTCGACGCATAGATGACGATAATTCGGATTTGGTTATTAACGACATCGACTACGATCTGGATTATATTCCCGACGAAGAGCAACTAGGCAAGCACCCTCCTTTGATCATGTTGATCGCATATTTGCAAAGTTATGTTGTTTTATCAAACTATATGCATGCGTTTATGTTTTAAACTTGCTATGTTGTGGGTGATGGTAGCTAAATCCAATTGAATACATTTTCCTTCACCTTGTCATTTGATTACCTGTCATTGTAACCTAGTTATGGTGTAGACAATAATTAATGTCACTTGGGTAATACTTGTGAATTATCTTATGTCCATGCTTAGACATGCTCACTAGAATGATTTTAAATGATGGGATACATTTCAATCTAGCTTGAGCAACTTTGTTAAAAGGAACCAAGGTATGATTTCCGTATAATTTGGTAAAAATACAACCTAAAACTTATGGTTTAGACGCGAGCGAGTTATTACTTAAACTTAGAGCATGAAAAGGACCTCACGTGTAGATAAGGGGAGATCCTCGCCCGAGTCAATTAAGGACCGAACTTGATGCTATCACCCAAGTGTTTTGGTGCAACCACATGTGCTAGTATGGGATAGCCTAAACTCATTAGATTAGTTGAAGTTTAACCTTGCATTTTGGTAGGCCGAAGTAGTAAGGGCACACCCGTAACGGTGTTGCTCGTAGGTGCTCCCTTCATCGAGGTGTTGGGGCCCAAGCATTCCAATACAATGGTGCATGCCTTGCCATGGGGAGAGTCCCAATGGGGCACCAACGTGGTTTAGGATCTCCGGATTGTGGCAAGGGTTTAACATCACTATCGCTAGTGCAAGGCTAAGCTTTAGCTAGTTGAACGGTTTCGTCACAGTATAGCAAATTGGGTACGACGAGTATTGCGAGGCATGTTTGACATGATTGCTACAATGTGTCATGTGGGTAAAGTGTACACTCTCTGCAGAGATTTAAAAATCTAATTAATTAGCCATGCTCGCGGTCATGAGCAACTTGGGAGAATATTGTCAAGTATAGTCTTTGTTTTTGCAAAATCTTTTGGAAATGGTGTTGGAATGGGTTGGTAAACCTGTGAGCCAAGGGTGGCTATTTTTACTCACTGTTTGCAGCCAAGGAGGCTGTGAATCGATGTATATGAGCTTTACTTACTGTTATTTATCTTCTTATTAAATGCTCTTTATAACTCCGTTATCGTTTGTTGAAACTTACACTTGCAAATAAAATCTGCCTTATGTTGAAAATGAGACTAGTGTAGAAACTTGTTATCCTTGTTCTAGCTGTGCATTTACTATATTTCCATACACTAAAGTCTTGCGAGTACATACGTGTACTCACCGTTGCTTAACCTAAATAATATAGACAAAGGTATGGAAGAGTGCCCCGACGACGCGTACTTTGCTCCGGGGTCCGACGACTATGTTGATTGATGAACTTGGGTTTTTCCAAGTTGGTTGCCTATGGGAAGGGATGGGCATACCGTTGTCCTACTTTTGGTATATGTTTCATTTCCGCTGCAATTTACTTTTGGTCATGTAATATTTGGCCAGTCGGCCGTTACATGTAATAGTAAGTAGTTGTAATAGTTTTAGTTAATGTTTATGCTATGACAATTGCTTAGTTTCATGTGTATGTGTTGCGATACATCTCGAATGCGGGATATGTGGGTGCTAGACATTGATCTTGGGAACTAGCACTAGACACATATCCGGGTACCTTGAATTGTCTTCAACCACTGAATGCATAAACTCAAGCGGTCGTCGTCTTTGGCTATTGCTCGCGCTCCCCTCAGTGAGTGTGGGTGGTACCAAGGTTCTGAGATGAACGGCGAGTGATATGCTTGGATGAGTTGGTTTCAATCCCAGTATGGTTATTCAGAATGGAATCGAAACTCCCATGGATGCGTAAGTGTATACGGTGCAACTATGTGGCTCATATTTGTTTGGGTGAGGGCCATTTAGTCAACACTCTGTGCACGGGACTTTTGGGTGACAGCGAGCATACACTTAAGTGGAGTATGGGTGTCACCTCTGAGTCCAACGCACGTGTGAGGATCGATTCATACTTCTGAGTGCCCACAGACTCCAAACCGACTAGGACTCGACTTGAGGCCAAGCTACCTGACTATATAAGGTCGGGGGTAGGGGTCCACAAGGGGAGAGATTCAAGCAAATCTCAAAAGACCAGCCATCCAGAGCTTTCAATCAAGAAGCCCTGTTGCGCAGAGAGCTCAAGAGCTGACGAATCCCGTTTCGTCAACCTCTAGCTGTAGCTTAGCCTTAGTTTAGGTGCATTCCACATTGTAAATAGGGCTATACATCTTTGCTCTTTACTTCATCTGCAGTATACGAAGATCATCCATACAGGACATAGGGTGTTACTCCATCAGGGGCCCCGAACCTGTCTACATCGTGTGCCTCTAATTTCGTAATTGACTTTGCTAACCCGAGGGTACCCAATGTACAAGTTTATTGTCGATTTATAACCTTCGACAATTGGCGCGCCAGGTAGGGGCCTTCAGCTCTTTTTGCAGATCAAACATGACATCGGTGCACGCTCACATTGGATCTTCCGGCTACTACCCGTGCAATAATTTTCGCTCGGTCACCGCCATCGACCAAGCACCTACGATCGGATCTGAGATTGCCTTCGGAACCATGCTCTGTTGATGGGGACCGGGCGGAGAGGTAGTGCACATCAGCTTCACCGATTCTTGCTCTTGGGATCCATGCTAAGAGGTAGGTTTCATTAGCTTTGACCTGATGGAGCCCAACGTCCTCATGTGCGTTGACACAGAGAGTGAAAGCGAAAGTGACGGCCACAACAGCCAGGGCAGCAACACGGTAGATCGATGCGTGTTCATGGCCGGAGCCAACAACAGTGCTATTGCCGGTAGTTCCCAAGAAAGGAACCCAGGGGTAGACACCGCAGAGGGTCAGGGATGCCAGATCCCCCTGGTCATGCCTTAAGATCCTACAAACGTTGTTACTCCCAATACTACAGATCATCGTTGTGATCGAGCATCGTGGCCACAACTGGGATCGTGGCCAACATGTCAAGGTAACTTGATCTCGATGATCCAACGACCCCCCACCCATGACCACGAGATCTTTAGGGACAACAAATTCCTCGATAGCTCGACCACAACGGCAAGCCCGGTCGCACTCCTGGAGCAGCGTCCCACCAGAGCCACAACAATGACATCTCCAGTACCCTGAGGCAAATATCCTGTGAACTCACATGCTGTTGAAATCCCTACCGCCACTAGATCCGAGCAACCCGATGACTCTAGTGTTCGACCAGATGAAGACGCTACTCGATGCTGCGCAAACGCAGACTACTCAAGCAGCAAACTCGAGGTTCGGACGCCCTAGTCAGCAGGGCGCCAAGAGCCAGCCATCACGACCATCCCACCGTCATCGAGTAGTAAGATCAGCGGTGGCTAGTTCTTACCAGCGTGCTTCCAGGTTAGTTCGCTCCAACTCCCATCAAGGACATCCCGAGGATCTTTGAGATCGAATTCCTCATGATCGATGGGATCTGCATGTTGTCCTTCGCGACCGGAGGGAGGAACGTGACCGGGAGGACCGAGAGCGATGAGAAATTGAGTCCCCACCTTCGAGGGACCAATCTCCAGTTTGTCGGGCCCGACGGGGCGAATCTTCGCCTTCGAGGGGCTGTTCGCCAGTACTACGCAGGTTCCTTCTGCGACAAAATCTATGACTGCCAACCCCAGAAGAAGTCGATGAAGGGTACAAGGCCTTCACTCCTGAACTACGCATAGTCAGATGGTCGGACAAGTTCAAGCCAGGCCCTATCGAGGAGTACTCGGGCAAAATCAACCCCGTCGAATGGTTGCAGATTTACACTACAGTCATGAGGGCTGCCGGTGGAAATGAGAAGGTGATGGCAAAATATCTGCTCACCACCCTGGATGGTGTGGCTAAGTCTTGGCTGCTCAACCTCCCGCCTCACTCGATATCCTCTTGGATGGAGTTGAAGGCCCAGTTCATCGCCAACTTTCAAGGCACATATGAGCGCCTCGAAACCTGCAACGATCTGCATCGGGTGATTCAAAAGTCGAGTGAGTCATTGCGTGTATTCATTCGACGCTTTAGTGACAAATGCAACTTGATCCCTGATATCTCAGACTAGGCAGTCATAGTGGCCTTCGAGAACGGTGTCAAGGATAGAGAGTTAAAAGGGAAGCTTGCCACTCGGAAGATCAGGACTACCAAGGAGCTCTTCGAGTTGGCAGACAAATATGCCATACGTGCCGAAACCCGAGACAACATCGATGACCCCAAGTTTGGCAACGGTAAGCCCGAGTCATCCAAGCAAGGGGCGAAGAGGAATAAGAACTGTGGGGAGAAGCGCAAAGGTAACTCCACCGTAGCTACGGTCAAAAGGGGCAAGGGGCATAACACTAGAGACAACAAGGGTCGAAGCCGTGGGGGAGGCAAATATTGCCCAGTCCATCACACGGACAAACAAGATATCGACGAGTGCCAGGTGATCAGCAAGAAGGTCTAGGAAAAACTTATGGCTGCCCTCGCCAAGCGCAGGGTCGAGCAAGCCAAAGAGAAGCCCTAGGACAACGAGCCCAAATACCGCAGGGCTGATCACAAGCTGGCGCACATCTTTTGGGAATCTACCACATACGAGTACAAAAGGCAATACAAGGCAGTTGAGCGGGCGGTCAACCTGGCCACACCAGCTCTACCCAGATTCCTCAAGTGATCAGAAGTACCGATCACCTTTGACCAGTCAAATCACCCTGTCGTGGTCCTACATCTGGATCGATACCTCGTGGTGGTCGAGCCCACCATCGTCAACATTAAGGTCTCTCGAACCTTGATCCATGGTGGGAGTTCGTTAAACCTTATCTTCGCAAAGACGCTGGAGAACATGGGGATTCCCCGAACAGAGATGAAAGCCGCAACAGAGTCATTCCATGGCATAACTCCGTGATCATATTTGATGCCCCTTAGCCGTTTCGAGCTGCTAGTCACGTTCGGCACACCAGACAATTTTCGCACTGAAAAGATCCTCTTCGACGTGGCGGATTTTGAGACTGCCTACAACATGATCCTAGCCCGCCCAATGTTAGCCAATTTTATGGCCATAGTGCACTACGCGTATCAGACCGTCAAGATGCCAGTGCCAAAAGGAGTCCTTACGATCAATGGGGACCAGCGCGCTGCGGTCTGATGCGACAGGAAGAGCTTGGAGATGGCTGAGCATCTTTGCGGATCAGCAACCTATGCCGATGACGAGGGTGCTAAGCGCCAAAGGTCCATGGGCATCGACAAGGTCTCTACATCCAACAGTGCCGCCAAAGACTCATTCGACGATGGCAAGAAGGATAAAAAGACCGATGGAGGCATCAAGATAGTGTCTCTAGACCCTTCAGAGCCTTCCAAGATGGTAAAGGTAGGCGCTGACCTTGACCCTAAATAGGAAATCGAGCTCTTCACCTTTCTTCGGGCAAACCGCGATGTGTTTGCGTGGCAACCGTCCAACATGCCCGGGGTCCCTAGGAAGGTGATCGAGCATCGACTAGCTGTGGAACCTAGCGCCAAGCTTACGGTGCAGAAGCAACGTAGATTTGTAGAAGATAGTAAGCAGGCCACACAAGAGGAGGTCAACAAACTCATGAAGGCTGGCTTCACCAGAGAGGTTCGTCACCCGACGTGGCTGGCGAACCCTGTCCTAGTCAAGAAACCCAACGGCAAGTGGAGGATGTGTGTAGATTACACCGACGTCAACAAGGTGTGACCCAAGGATCCTTTTCCTCTCCCTCGCATCGACCACATAGTGGATTCCACTATGGGCTGTGAGCTACTAAGTTTTCTAGATGCCTACTCAGGGTATCACCAAATTAGCATAGCTGTAGAGGATGAGGAAAAACTATTTTCGCTACTCCTATTGGTGTATTTTGTTATGTTAAGATGCCTTTTGGTTTAAAGTGCGTTGGTGCTACGTATCAACGCTATATTCAAAACTGCTTGAAGTCCCAAATTGGGCGCAATGTGGAAGCATACGTCGATGATATCGTAGTCAAGTCAAAAACCGGGAGCACCTTAATCAGCGACCTTAAGGAGACATTCGACAACTTCACGAAGTATCGGATGATGCTTATCCCCGAGAAGTGCACGTTCGGCGTTCCGTCTGGCAATCTTCTCGGTTTCCTGGTGTCCAGTTGAAGCATCGAGGCCAACCCGTGCAAAATTGATGCCATCGACCAGATGCGTTCTCCGTGGATGCTGAGAGAAGTGCAAAAGCTCTCTGGCTGCATCGCTGCCCTTAGCCGATTCATCTCTCAGATGGGTGAACAAGGACTGCCCTTCTTCAAATTACTCAAGAAGCAGGACACTTTCGAGTGGACCAAGAAGGCAGAAGAAGCTTTTCGAGATTTGAAAAGGTACTTATTGTCTCCATCAGTGTTAGCCTCGCCTAACAAAAAAGAGGAGCTCTTTTTGTACATTGCAGCTACCCATCAAGTAGTAAGCACAGTCCTAGTGGTTGAGCAAGATTGCCCTGACAAAAAGGCCAAGATACAGAAGCCGGTGTACTACGTGAGCGAGGTTCTGCATGACACCAAGCTGCCATTCCCTCAGGTGCAGAAGATGTTGTACGCTGTACTGATGACTTCTCGAAAGCTATGACACTACATCCAAGCACACAAGATTATGGTTATGACGACGTATCCGCTCAAGGAGGTAATATGCAACCGAGAGGCGACAGTGTGAATTGCGCAATGGGCGGTAGAACTCAATGAGTTCAAGATCGATTTCGCGCCGCGAACCAGCATCAAGTCGGGAGTCTTGGTGGACTTCATCGCGGAGTGGATGCACATCGAGGAAAAGGAGCACAAGAAGGTCGATGACCACTAGACTATGTTCTTTGATGGGTCGCTCATGCTTCAGGGCTCGGGGGCTGGCATCGTGCTCAAATTCCCGACAGGTGAGGAGCTTAAATATATTATTCAACTCCATTTTCAAGCTTCAAACAATGTTGCAGAGTACGAACGACTAGTCAACAGTCTCTGGATGACTGCGTCATTTGGCATCAAATGATTACTCATGAAAGGGGACTCACAGCTAGTCATAAACCAAGTGTAGGAGTACCAGTGCTTAGACGACAACATGGTAGCGTACCTAGGGGTGCAATCGGCTCGGATTCGGTCGGATATCGCTCTTTCCATATCCTAAATCATATTTTTTTTGTCGGATTCGGAATCGGATTCGGATAGTACCTGATACGAATACGGCGCGGATAATATCGGTTACGGATTCGAATCGAATACGGAGCGAAATCGATACGGTATCGAATAATTTTTGTCGGATAACGCGCGAAAACAGATACCGTATAAAGCACACATATAATATTGATTAACCAACCGTATAAGTTCAACATGCAACAAGATTATCGTAGTCTGACAAATCATTTTATCGGACAGTCCAACAAAGTTACAAAAGTACACTAAATTTGAACGGTACACATATTTAACATTAGATAATAAGAGTGCATTACATGTTTAACATTAATAAAAAAATATTGTTTTACTATTTTATACTGCTATGAAGCAAATTTTAGGTCATAATCTGATCTGTTCCATTGGAGAAATGTATGACAATAGTTACCACACACATCATTCTTCAATTGCATTTTTTTCTATATGGACTCCAAGATTCCTGTGAGTCCCAAAGCACTCAATACTGTTTGCACCAAAATTTGGCAAGTCTGGTCAAAATCAGCAATAAAGTCAAAGATACGGAATTAACGGACAGGATGGAAAGGTTTGGAGATATTTTGGTAACGGCAAGATCTTTAAGGAAATAACTGTCCGAGATAAGGCCGATACGGATCAAAACTTGAAACGTGTTGTAGTCGGACACGATCGGTCAAGGGTATAAAAGAAAGACGAGCAAGTCGCAAAACAACACAATACAACCAACCGACTTTTACTTTCTTCCTTCACCGCCGACTAGGAGTAGCTTTTGTAATTTAGTCTCTCAGAATCGATCTTGATCAATAAAGTTGCGCATCGCCGATTGTTGATCTTCGTCAATTACACCCCAGGTTTGATTTGTTCTGATTTTGTTGCGCATCGCCTTCTTCAGAATCGATCTACCTTTATCCTCTGATTAGCCTTAATCGGCTAATTAGATTTACCTTGTTACCTCGATTTTGATTGGCTTCAAGCTGATTAAGTCTAAGCCGATTGATCTTTACGATCGGCTTTTGAGTGAATTTTATATTTTTACCTTGTCGATTCTGAGTCAAATTGATCGCACGCTCTTGAACAGTGTTAAATGCGGTGTGTTCTTTGTCGAAACCCTACCTCAAGTTTTTGACGCCAACACACTCTTGGCACGCCCGGTGGGACAGATGTCTTCATCAGGAAAGTCAATTCCACCATCCGATCTGAACGTCGAGGCCATAATCCTCCCAACAATGGACGATTTGACCATGGAACAACGTCAGGAAATAGAAGCTCGGAAGACTGCATTGGAGGAGATGATGCTAAGCTGTTATCAGAAAACCAGACGTGGCGTCACTCAAAAATCAGCCCTGCCGACGGTCAACGCCCTGGGAGATGCGGGTGTCACAGAACCGGTAAGCCGATATCTGCCTGCTCAAGCTGAGTTATCGGCTATGATTAATCAGTCTGTGCACCACGCCTTAATAAATCAATCATCGGCTCTCGTAACAACGCTCAAGCCGATGATAGCAAATAGCGTTAAATCTATAGCCCAGGAGTTAGCCTCGTCAGGAAATCTGCTTGACCCATTACAAGCTCTGCCAAATTATCCTGTTTTTTCAGTACCGCAAAATACGCAGAGCTCGACAGTCGATCCTAAACCATCGGCTATAACCTCACCCCCTACAATGATGCCTACTCAGCCGACCGTAATATTGCCTAGAGATCCTCGGTCAAGTGGGGTAAGCCATTACCATTCCTACACCGATGCCGCCAAGTTAGACGCATCGATAAATCTGCCGCCATCGGCTCCATTTTATGCTTTTCCCCAATCGGTTCCACAACCGATTGGCTCCGAGAGATTCTCTCAAGATCCTACCATGTTTAGAAACCTAGGTCAACATAGGGTAGTGACATACTCAGAGCCATTTGTCCCAGTGCCGGAACCTCAAGGCAGGCATAATCGGCATGATCAATATGGTCGTGTGCCGACGATGCAGCATAATTGGCAACCCGAGCTTGCACTGGGGGGGGGGCAGGCTGCCAACTATGACCAACATTATCAAGGGCCTGCTATGCCAATGGCCGATAATGTAAATTAGGCGAATCGATTTCCATTGCTTTACAGACCGGTTCGACATCTGACCCAAGGGAAAGGTTATCGGCTATAGAAAGTCGTATCCTGATTACATAGATCGCATGCCATACCCTCATAATTTCAGAGTACCAGACAACGCGAAATTCTCCGCGATGATTCAACTACAACGTTGGAACACATCGGACGCTTTATCGCTCAATGCGGCGAAGCTCAAATCCGATGGATGAAAATAAGACTATTCCGTTGTCATTATCCGGCGGCTTTTACCGTTTACTGTTTACCTCGAATTCGGTCCACTTATGGAGCGATTTGGAAAGCCGATTTCACGAATATTTCTTTTGGGCGGTTTGGAGCTCGTGATTTCGATCTAAGCTCATCACGTCGAGAAATTTGGGGAATCGAATCGATTACATTAAAAGGTTTAGGGAAATTAGGAATCGATGTTTTAGCGTCACTTTGCCCAATAATCAACTTGCTGATTTGGCGTTTCAAGGGTTGATTCCTCCGCTTAGGGAGAAGTTTGGAGGGCAAGAGTTCGGTGATCTGAGCCACTTGCTTCATCGTGTATCGGCTCAAGAAAGCCGATTCCCTGATAGTAAAGCGTTTAAAGATAGATTCAAGAACAATAATAATAAGGAGAAAGACAAGGCCAAAGTCAATATGATCGAATATTGTCCTAGTGATTCTTCAGATGACGATGAAGCAGAAATAAACATAGCTGAATGGGTAAATGGATCTAAAAATCCTTAGTCTGTTCTTGGCTAAAGCCGACTAGAAATAAGTCGGAAGTTAAATATGCCTTTGATGTTTCCAAATGTGATCGTATTTTTGATCTATTATTGCAAGAAAAGATAATTCGGTTACCTGAGGGACATATTATACCATCGGCTGACGAGATCAAGAAACGCAGGTATTGCAAGTGGCATCATTCTTTTTCTCACAATACTAATGACTGCAATATTTGCCGTCAACAGATCGAATACTATTGAGGACGGTCGGCTAAAATTCTTGACGAGCCGACTATGCAAGTCGATGCTGACCTGTTTCCAATCAACATGGTTCAATGTTCGGCTAAAGGAAAGGAGCCGATGCATGATGAGCCAAAAAAGGATCGGCAGGTCGATATGCAGCTGAATTCAAACGCTGGTCAAACGCTAAAAATTACGATCGGCTCACTACAAATAGAAGCCGATCACGAGGGAAAAAATTCAAGGACCATTAAACCCAAGGGCAATCCTCGGGTGGGTAAATGGTACAAAGCTGAAAAATCGCCATCAAAGCAATCGGTCAAAAGGCCGGGACCAACTTTCTCACAACTGATGGATAAATACGAAAGGATGAATAGCCGACCGCGATATCCTGCTCGTCGGTCGGATAATTTATATCACACTGAAAATGTAGAAAGGGCCCATAGAAGATGTCCTTTTTGGCAGTTTTGTTGGGAAAGGAGAGTAGCACTGCCATCCCCGTACACGTGCCCGATGGAACATTACCCCCGCGACGATTGGCCAAGGCAATCGGCTAAAGATAGGTCATGCGGGCGATTCGGGTTACAACGAAGGTTTGTAAAGCTTTGTTCACGAAAGGATATCGAACCAAAGCAAGAACCAAACCAGTCGAAGTACAGAGGTCAAACATTGACCAAGATAATCTCGTCGACAAGATAAGAAAACCAGAGAGCCTAAGCCTAGATGGTGTCCATGCTGCCTTAGCCGATCGCAACATGGCGACTTGAGGCTAAGGACTCAAGAGATTCGGGAAGCCGACACAGAAAAACAGAGGGACGAAACTTTCAATGAGCCTTGTCCGGTCAAAATTGTCAAGAAAGAATGGAGGAAAAATGAACAAGCTGAAGAAGATTTTGAATCGGCAGATGATCTAGATTCTCCTATGATTAGGGACGATACACCACCAATGGATATCAACATGGTATTCACACTGCCAGCCGAATTCAAAATCAAAATTGAATCGGCTAAAGAAACTTTTGCCCAATCTTGCTCGGGAGTCCAAAACGCAATATTCGAGAAACCAAGAGATGGTCATCGGCATTTGAAACCATTATATTGAAAGGGTATATAAATGGAAAGCCGATATCAAGGATGCTGGTAGACGGTGGAGCCACAGTAAACTTGATGCCTTACACGACTTGCAAGAAATTGGGTAAGTCCGATGAAGACTTGATTAAAACTAACATGGTTTTGAACGACTTCACAGGTGATCCCACAGAAGCCAAAGGCGTCATGGTTATAGAACTGACCGTCGGCAGTAAGACTTTGCCGACCGCATTTTTTGTTATTGACGCAAAAGGAAATTACAGCGTTTTGCTTGGAAGAGATTGGATTCATGCCAACTGCTGTATCCCATCAACTATGCATCAAGCGCTTATTCAATGGAACGGAGAAGAAGTTGAAATTGTCACGGCCGACACATCGGCTCACATTGCCATGGCCAGTCTGATGCGAATTGGCAACATGAATGTAACATCCCAAAAATTTGCTTATATATTAGTTTATTGCTTAAAAGTGCATTTATGATTTTCTGGAATTTATTTGGATTTTTCTGGAGTTATTTGAATTAATTTCAAAACAAGTTTATCGCCTTTTGTTCAAATCTATTTAAATCTGTGCAAAGTTAAAATAAAGTTTTGCCAAAAATATTTTATTTCAGTCCAGAATGTCTCAAAGTATTTCTGAGATTTTTCTTGGATTTTTCCTAATAGTTTTATTGCCTAAAATAAATAAAATGAATTTCGGTGATTAATTTAATTGGAAAAACCTTTTGAAAAACCTTTGAACAGTAATGGGCTCGGCCGTGCATCTTGTACTGTGCGCGGGTGGCGGAGAAGCGCGACCCGTTTGGCCTGCTTCGGGAAATCGCGTCTCCGCCGTTGGATCAAGATCGCGCAGGTGGGATCTTGTCGTACCGGTTCGGGACTCGGGCTGATCATCGCCGTTGGAAAGAAATCGCGGGCGGTTAAGATTAGATCGAGGCTGTGTGATCCTGACCGTTGGTAGCAGATCTGAAGGACCATGTGGAGGTCCATCCATATTTGTGATGAGTATTTGACTTTATTTGAGCAAGGTGTGCTCAAGTTTGAGTTTGATTTTGATTGATTTTCAAAATGAAGCAATTTGAGTTGTTTTTCGCGGGAGTGGCGATCTGCGGTCGTATGGGCGCTTGGTAGTGATGAGTTGCATGGTTTATTGCACATCTTTGTGGGCATTGCTATGTGAGGAGTTTCCTTGTTTTTGATGGTTGCGGGACGACGATGCTAGGTCATGGTGAGGCGAAGGATGGCCGGGACTAGGCGAGGCGTCGGAGGTCGAGACGGTTGGGAGATCGCGGAAGATGATCGGAGGCGGAGTCCGGGCAAGTCAAGAAGACAAGGAAAGGAGATGATGCTAGCTAGATGCGCGTGGATCAATGAGGACCGTCGGATTGAGGTCTAGTTGATAGGTTAGCGGGTCTAGGTAGTATGCTTTGAAAACCGTGCAAGAAAACCCGGTATGTGTGTGGGTTTTGGGTTAGCCCTTGCATGGCTGTGTGTGTGGGTTAATCCTAGCCCTTAGATGAGTGCTCTAGGGTTGAGGACTCATCCAAGGGTGGTAGGTGGCCCAAGAGTAGTATAAATAGGGGTGGAGGGTAGCCTCCTCTCCTTGAAGGTGTTGAGGTTTTGATGCTCATTTGAGCTTTGCCCACATGAATGTGAGGCTTTGTAACCTCCCTTCCAGAAATGAAAGTTTTATTCATCCACCTCTGAATTTATTTTGCATTTACATTATGTCTTTACTTTCATAATTTAAATTCAGCATTTACTTTCCGCAATTACATTCCGCAATTTACTTTCAAGTAATTTGGATTTGCTCTCCTCCTTCTAAATGCTGCTGTTCTTGGATGTTTTGAGTGTGTTCATATGGTTTTACATCTCTTTTGCACTCTTGGATTGAGTAGAGAACATCTTTTCTTTCAAGTTCCAACTTTGTTCTGAACTTGTTCTTCGCGCAACAGTCAGTGTTTGATTTTTGTAAAAATATAGAAAAATCCTTTTGAGTGATTCTTGTTGGAGGAGGTGCGGGACTCTGATATCCGCTTGCAGAAAAATTTTGGAGTTCACTTGTTGTACCGTTTGGGCGCCATGAGGTGAAAACCGAGCCCCAAACGTTCTGCTCGAAGTTCTTGACCAGACTGTGTTCTTCGATTTTTCGTGTTTTTCTGTAAGGCTTTTGAGGAGAAATTTGGTGGAGTTCTTCAAGACTCTGATTCTCACAGGAGAAAAAGTCTCAAAATTTTGTGAGCTACAGAAACCCACCAACCTCCTGTGCAAATTGAGGACAAGTTCTGGGAATTCTGTTTTGCTTTTCTGAAAGTGACTTTTGTGATTTGAATTGATGTCCTTTCTAAAAGCAAGAGTTTGAATTGATTCCTCTTTTCTTGGACACTAGACAACCAGGATTGTGACTCAAAAATCCCCACATATTTTATGGTACTTATCCATGCAAGTTTGGGGTACACATAGTTGTCTAGTTTTTGGGTTTTCACAATTCCTTTTGAGCGATCTTGTCGAGGTTTTGTTGGAGTATTTTGGGAATTTTTATTTGCGACCATTCACCCCCTCATTCGCCATTTCGGTCCTTCAATTGGTATCGAGCGGTTTTGCTCTTCCATAGATCTTGACCGGTCTCAAGAGCCATGGCGACGGACAAATATTCCACCAAGCCTCCAATCTTTAATGGAGTTGATTTTCCTTTTGGAAGTCCGGATGGAGTCATACATCACGCCGGGGCTACGATATGGCGAGAAGGTGAAACTCCCGTATGAGGTTCCTGGCGATGAAAATGTCACGGCCATCAATATGGTTGGCGTTGAGGCGAATGCTAAGGCAAGGAACATTCTCATCTGAGGTCTTAGCTGCGGTGAGTATGATAGGATTTCTCACCTTCGCTCCGCTCACGAGATTTGGGTAACCCTCGATGCTTACCATGAGGGCTCTACTCAAATCAAGGCGTGAGGCAGACCAGTTCAAGCGAGTACAACAAGTTTGATCAACGCTGGTGAGAGTCTCGACGAGTGTTTTGGTCGGTTTACAAAGATTTTGGCGACCTCGGCGATTGGTTGCATATACGACTCGGACAATGCTCGACATTTCTTGACCGCACTCGACCTTGGGTTTGGGAGATGAAGGTGACCACCATCAAGGACACCACCGACTTATCGACTCGACTCTTGGCGGGCTTTATTCCGCCTCAAGACTCATGAGATCGATGTCGTCTCTCGGAAGACGAAATCTCGATCGATGGCTTTGGTCACCGATCCCATTGGATCTTCTTCTTGATCCTTCTATTGGTTTCTCTCTTTCCGCCCTTTGCGAGCTAGCGATGACCAAGCTGGAAAAATTTCGGAAAATGAGCTTGCTCTTCTCGCTCGCAAGTTTTCTCATGCATACAAGAGGGTGAGAGAGGAAGAGAGGTGGCATGATCACCGCTTGAGTGTGGTGGCCCCAACCACATTGGCGAACTATCCCAAGCGGAGAAGGGCAATAATGGCGTTGGCGGTTCGGGCAAGAACGACTACACCGATAAGAACCGCAACAAGAAGCCTCCGGTTCGTGAACCGGCACGCGAGAAGAAGTACCGCAACTTCTCCAAGAACAAGAAGCTCTTCCACCGCGTCCTTGCCGCGCAGCGACATCAACCTCTCCGACACGGAGACATGGAGCGACGAGGCGAGGATGATCCGCAAGAGAAGAAAGGCGGCGACGACTTCTCGGCATGTGCTTCATGGCCGACACCAGCGACATCGACTCGGACGAGGTACCCTCCTATGACCAGCTCAACGAAGCTTTACGCAAATTAGGAAAATTTCATGCTTGAGCTAGAGCTAGGTGTACTGAGCTTGAGAAGGAAGTAGGTACCTTGACTCGGGAGTTAGCTTCACTTAGATCTTCTCCTCCGAGTCACCGATGATTGCTCTTTGTGTGATGCTATTCTTGTGGAGTTGGAGAACCTAAGGACCATACATGATAGTGTGCTTGTTGAACTTGATGGTCTTAGGTTGAAGAATGCTAGCACTAGTTACATTGATGCTATTCTGTTGAGGCTAGTTTTCTTCATGCTCACTCCACTCCATCATGCTCTAATTGCCCTAAATTGCTTGCGAAATTGATGCCATGGCGAACACCTTAGGAAGCTTTACGCTAGAAACAATGAACTTGAATCACATGCTTCTAAGGACCCAGTCGGCTCATGTGAGGGTAAGCAATTAAAACTTGACAATGAAACCACAATGTCAAGTGTGCTAAACTTGCTAAGGACTTACTAGATAAGTCACAAAAATATTGCTTGCGATGTCTTGAGATTGTGGGGACTTGGATAAAATCCATGTCGAGCTTAGGAAGAAATTAGAAGACCAAGCCCATAGAATTAGAGATGCTCCTTGCGTTTCTTGTAAGGCCCTCAAGATTGAGGCAGCCGTCTTTGAGGAGAAAAATGCACGTCTTGAGAGAGCTCATCTTTCGGTTCTTCTTCCTCTCCTTCCCCTGTTCTTCTTGTGCTTCTTTCTTCCGAGATTGCGGTATCTTATGAGCACTCTCGAGAAGTTTGTTGGAGAGCAAGAAGAAGCTCAATCTTATTCTAGACCAATCCAAGATTAGTAGATTCAATCAAGGTCTAGGATTTGATCCTTGGAGCACGCTCGGCGCATCCTCCCACCATAGTCGCGGCTCCAAGAGTGGTGAGATTGTGGTAGCTCCCAGTGAGTACCACCGTGTTTAGGTCTCTTTGGGGTTGTCCATAGGACTTCGACTGAAGGGTGTTACTCCTATTATACGCCTCTAGCAAGGCGAAGTACACATGCACCTTACAGAAGAAGGATGGTCACCTAGTAGATTTACGCTTCAGCGCGCCAAGATCACTCGGTGTGGCGTGTTCTTTGCTCTTAGGGGTATTCGAGGTCATCCCGGACTTTGAGTGCTCTAAGACACACCCGCTTCTAGGCAGTTAGAGAGTCGCTTTGTTTTGGGGCGTCCGGGACTTGGTTTTCATGCTAGTTCTTGAGTTTTAGTCCTGGAGCTGTTCGAGTCGATCTTTCCGCCGTCCTCTTGATATTCCTCATTTTTCCCATCGAGGTAGATATCGTGGCGTGAGGTGTTCGGTAGGAGATCCAGCAGCCTTCTTGGGATGGTCCGACTTTTGCACCACGGCGTGCCACAACCCGCTTTGACTCCTAGATTATCTACGAGTTGCTCTGATCGTGTGAGAGTTGAGCGTCGAGAGAGACACTCGAGTCGATCTTCTTACGTGGTTGGTACTCACGAGGTGTCGTATGGTTGATATTGGGTTCCTAAGTCTTCACTCTATCCCGATCTTGAGTCATCTTTCTCTTGTGTCTTGATCGGGTTAAATCCGGATGGGAAGGGCGATGTTTGGATTGTTGACTCGGTTGTTCTCGTCATATGACCGGAGATTCTCGTTGGTTCTCTTCCTAATCCGAGCCCCGGTGATGAGTTAATCACTTTTGGGGATGCATCTTGAGTAGAGTCATTGCTAAAGGTACCATCTGCATTAACCAAAATTTCATTCTTAAAGATGTTGCCTTAGTAAGTAAGTCGCAATACAATCGCTCTCTGTTTCTCAACTTATCGATGACTCTTTCGAGGTAAGCTTCAAGAGTAATGCTGTAGAATCCTTGATTCATCGGGAGGGTTAGTTCTTGGGATCTCTAGATTTGGGAGAGTCTTTCGTGCTGATTTTTACGCTTCTTCGGAGACTCTCTTCGATGTTTGATTGCTTCGAGTCCGTGATCTCTCCTTACGGCATAGGAGACTTGGTCACATTGGTTTTGATCATTTGACCCGAGTTAGCGACCATGATCTCATTCGGGTTTGCCCAAACTCAAGATGGTCAAAGACTTAGTTTGCTCTCCTTGCCGACATGGCAAGATGGTTCTCGCTTCTCATCCTCCGATCACCGTAGTGATGGTGATGCACGGGACAGCTTTTACATATGGACCTTTGTTGGTCGGCTAGAGTGCACGATCGGCGAGAGGAAGTGGTATGTTCTTGTCATCGTTGATGATTTTCTAGATACTCTTGGGTATTCTTCATGGTCTCGAAGGATGAGACTTTTTCTCACTTGAGGGTTTGATCGATGGGTTGTCTATTGAGCTCCCGGTGCATTACGAGCTATCTGCAGTGATAATGGCACTGAGTTCAAGAATTCCTACTTTGAGAGTTTTTGTGTGGAGTCTGGTTTAGAGCATCAGTTCTCTTCTCCCTCGCTCCTCGTGAGAATGGCGTAGTGGAAAGGAAGAAACGGACCACTGGTTGAGATGGCGGGACGATGCTAGGCAGTCTGATACTCCTAGGAAGTTTTGGGTGAGGCTATAGCTCTTGCTTGCCATGTTTCTAATCGCGTGTTTTTGAGAGCACATTTGCATCGCACTTCTTATGAGTTGAGGTATGGGCGAAAGCCCGGTGTCTCATTTTCGCGTTTTGGTTGCAAGTGTTTTATCTTGAAGTCAGTAACCTAGATAAGTTTGAGTCTCGCTCTTCCGATGGTATCTTTCTAGGTTACTCGACTTCTTCTCGTAACTATAAGTGCAGGTGTTGATGCGCATAGGATCATAGAGACACGTGATGTGACCTTCGATGAGGCTAGCCTGTGAGCTAGACACGATGTTTGAGCTCTTCTTATCCCTCCGAGACCATCTTTGTAGAAGATGAGGATGATGGAGATGATGGTGTTCCACGGATCCAGTTCCCTCTATACCGAGGTGCCTCCTGTTTCCATTTCTCGCACCTCGGAGTGACCGACCCTTGCCTTGAGCTCTCCTTGGTGAGTGGCTCTGCTCCTACCTCTTACATGCATGAGGTAGAGGCCATACATACGGTCCTCCCGTCATATCGAAAGCTCATCCACCGATCGGATCATTGGTGATCTGTTTGAGCGTCACTCGCTCAAAATCAGGTTTGTCGATTCTGCCTCCACTCGCCCGTTGCCTCCTTTGAGCCGAAAGATGTTTCTCATGCATTATCCGATGAATCGTGGATTAATGCTATGCATGAGAACTTGAGAACTTTGAGAGGAACAAGGTATGGCGACTTGTCGAGCCCCATCTGGTCATAATGTCATTGGGACCAAGTGGGTGTTCAAAAACAAGCAGAGTGAGGATGGGGTTGTCATTCGCAACAAGGCTAGGCTAGTTGCACAGGGCTTTTCTCGGGTTGAGGTCTTGACTTTGAGGAGACCTTTGCCCTGTAGCTAGACTAGAGGCTATTAGGATCTGCTTGCATTCTCTGCATCCCGGGACTTCAAGCTCTATCAAATGGATGTCAAGAGTGCATTCCTCAATGGCTATATTGAGGAAGAGGTTTATGTCAAACAACCTCCGGATTCGAGAACCCCAATTTTCGAGTCATGTATACAAGCTCTCCAAAGCTTTGTATGGACTCAAGCGAGCCCCAGAGCATGGTATGAGAGGCTCAAGTCTTATCTTCTCACCATGACTTCAAAATGGGCATAGTAGACAAAACTCATTCATCGGACACCATGAGTCTCATTTTCTTCTTGTCGGTTATGTGGGCGATATAATTTTGGTGGCTCATCTCATTCGCTTGTGTCTCAGTTTTTAAGGTGATGAGCACTGAGTTTGAGATGAGTATGATGGGCGAGTTGAGCTACTTTCTTGGCTTCCAAATCAAGCGGACTCGGGAGGGTACTTTCTTGCATCAAGGCAAATATACCCGTGACCTCTGAGGCGTTTCAACATGTCGATGGGAAGCGGTGATGACTCCTATGGCCACCACCTGCTGTCCTCGAGCCCGATGAGGATGGTGAGCCTGCTTGATCAAAAGGAGTTTGAGCATGATCGGCTCCTCTTGTACCTCACCGCTTCGAGGCCGGACATACATTTCTTTGTGTGTGCATGCGCTCGATTCAAGCTTCTCCTCGCGCCTCTCACCGCCGGTGGTCAAGCGCATTTTCAGTACCTTCGTGCTACCACCGATTATGGTATTTGGTACTCTTCTTCTTCTTGTCTATCTCTTAGAGCCTTTTCCGATGCCGACTTTCTCGGGTTGTAGGATAGATAGGAAGAGCACTTCGGCACTTGCCAATTCATTGGCACTTCTCTTGTTTCTTGGTCATCTAGGAAGCGATCCGAGTTGCCTGATCCACGGCGAGGCCGAGTATGTTCTTTGCGGCTAGTTCTTTGTAGCAGTGCTCTGGATGAGATCGACCTTACGGGACTATGGGTTAGAGATAGAGAGTGTGCCACTTTTCTGTGACAACACTTCACTATTTGCATTGCTAAAAACCGATTGCAACATTCGGACCAAGCACATTGATATTAGATATCACTTCCTTAGAGACCATGTGGAGAAGGAGATATCGCGCTTGATTCGAGAGAGTGACCTTGATTAGCGATATTTTCACCAAGCCTTTGGATAGCTCAGATTTGTTGCCTTGAGGAGTGAGCTTGGAGTCGTGAGCCCTTACGACCTTTCGTGAGGGGAGCTGGTTTGTATATTATGTATTATATGTTTTCTTCCAGCTTTTCTTTTCTTTGTGTTTCTTACGGGTGACTTTGGGCTTGTTTTCTTGAGTTGAGTTCACTCACTTAGACTTGGCATGCCTACCATTGACCTCTTATCTTGTGATTTAGGTTGCTATCATGCGTGATTAGTGTTTCTCTTCTCTCTAGGTTGAGTTCCCTCACGTCTTATAAGTCTAGCGGTATTGGGCCTCCTGGGTAGGCAGTGTGCTGTGTGCACACCTTAGTTGGGATCTAGAGTCGCTTCCCTATGTCGATCCTTTGGGAAGATAAGAGCGAGTCCGAGCCGTAGTGAGTCTCTTCTATCTTTTCTATGCTCTATAGCCATCCAGTTTTGCAGTTTCTCGACTTCTTCTCCTCATTCTGCTTTTTCGGTTATTATTGAGTTCATTCGGGTTTTCTTTATGCCTAATCTTGATAATAACTCAACTTTAACCAGATTTGAGCTTAAAATTGATTCATTTGTTGAGGGAGTTTGGGAATCTGTTCATGCATTGCATTTAGACTGCATTTTACATTTTATGAGCTTTGTCTATTATGCAATTGATTTCTTCTTCATGCTATACACCATGCTACATCATTTGAAGAAAATCACTAGCTTAGGTATGTCCAAGTTCATTTAACTTGCTAAGCTTAAAAATGAAATAAGCCTTAAATGAAAAACTTGATGAAACTTGTTGCTTTTACTTGCTAGGTTTCTTCTCTAGAGGTTTGTGCCATAATTTGAGAAATTTAGGAGTTCTCTAGAGTCCCTATAGCAACTTGGGTGAAACTAGTTTGATCCATGCAGAGTCCTTCAATTGCTCATGAATCGTTGTGCTAAAATGAAAATTAAACAAAATTGACTCTTCTTGTGCACATACGACTCAACACCTTGTATTCACAAGACCGCTTCCCATTGCACTTGGGATGAACTTGGAATACATCGTGTTTGACCTAGACCATCCTCTTAAGAGCTCATCTTGAGATGGTCGCATACGGCTTGAGTCAATTGGTTGTCAAAAGAAAATGCAAATAAATTAAAAACAAAGACATATGTGGGTAAAGAATGCAAATAATGTCAAACATTTGCACCCGCTATGTCTTGTATGATGATAAATCAAAATTTGCATTAAGTGATAAATGAGCCGAAGGACCTTGTATGCTCTTCTAGATTCCCCAACGTGTTGAGTAGGTTGAACTCTAGGTTTTCCTTTTGATCCTTAGAGTGGCTATTCTTCTATTTTTGAAACTAAAGCTAAGTGTTGCACTTGTCAAATCTTGCTAAAATGAAATATTCAAAACTAAGCTCGTATTTGCACTTGGACATGTCTTAGTTTAGTCATCTTCAAATTGACAAGCTTGGTGTAATATCCTTCCATTTTGATCAATTGGATAATCCTCAAAGCTCTTTCGATTGCATTTCATGCATACATAAAAAAATTGATGCCTATATTGCCAAAAGGGGAGATAACGTAGAAAAGGCATCACTAAAAGATAAAAATGTGAATGCTTATTTGGTTATTATGATCTTTGTAAAACTATGCTACTACTTGTTGGATCATAATCTCATAATCACATTTGACATGTTTAGTTGGATTTTAGAGTTTTTGTTGAAAACTTGCTCTTTCTTAAATTTAACTCTAAAATTTGAATTCCTCTTCGTCAACTTGGTCATGGTTCTAATTTCTATCTTTGGACCAAGTTTGACTTTGCAACTGAAAATTGCTTTCTTCTTCATTTTCTTCAAACTCAAATTTATGCCTTTTGTATGGTTTGTCAATATACTCATCAAGGGGGAGATTGAAGGACCATGTGGAGGTCCATCCATATTTGTGATGAGTATTTGACTTTATTTGAGGAAGGTGTGCTCAAGTTTGAGTTTGATTTTGATTGATTTTCAAAATGAAGCAATTTGAGTTGTTTGCCAGAGTGGCGATGCGGTCGTATGGGCGCGGTAGTGATGAGTTGCATGGTTTATTGCACATCTTTGTGGGCATTGCTATGTGAGGAGTTTCCTTGTTTTTGATGGTTGCGGGACGACGGTGCTAGGTCATGGTGAGGCGAAGGATGGCCGGGACTAGGCGAGGCGTCGGAGGTCCAGACGGTTGGGAGATCGCGGAAGATGATCGGAGGCGGAGTCGGGCAAGTCAAGAAGACAAGGAAAGGAGATGATGCTAGCTAGATGCCGCGTGGATCAATGAGGACCGTCGGATTGAGGTCTAGTTGATAGGTTAGCGGGTCTAGGTAGTATGCTTTGAAAACCGTGCAAGAAAACCCGGTATGTGTGTGGGTTTTGGGTTAGCCCTTGCATGGCTGTGTGTGTGGGTTAATCCTAGCCCTTAGATGAGTGCTCTAGGGTTGAGGACTCATCCAAGGGTGGTAGGTGGCCCAAGAGTAGTATAAATAGGGGTGGAGGGTAGCCTCCTCTTTTGAAGGTGTTGAGGTTTTGATGCTCATTTGAGCTTTGCCCACATGAATGTGAGGCTTTGTAACCTCCCTTCCAGAAATGAAAGTTTTATTCATCCACCTCTGAATTTATTTTATGCATTTACATTATGTCTTTACTTTACGCAATTTAAATTCAGCATTTACTTTCCATAATTACATTCCATAATTTACTTTCAAGTAATTTGGATTTGCCTCCCCTCCTTCTAAATGCTGCTGTTCTTGGATGTTTTGAGTGTGTTCATATGGTTTTACATCTCTTTTGCACTCTTGGATTGAGTAGAGAACATCTTTTCTTTCAAGTTCCAACTTTGTTCTGAACTTGTTCTTCGCGCAACAGTCAGTGTTTGATTTTTGTAAAAATATAGAAAAATCCTTTTGAGTGATTCTTGTTGGAGGAGGTGCGGGACTCTGATATCCGCTTGCAGAAAAATTTTGGAGTTCACTTGTTATACCGTTTGGGCGCCATGAGGTGAAAACCGAGCCCCAAACGTTCTGCTCGAAGTTCTTGACCAGACTGTGTTCTTCGATTTTTCGTGTTTTTCTGTAAGGATTTTTGAGGAGAAATTTGGTGGAGTTCTTCAAGACTCTGATTCTCACAGGGAGAAAAAGTCTCAAAATTTTGTGAGCTACAGAAACCCACCAACCTCCTGTGCAAATTGAGGACAAGTTCTGGGAATTCTGTTTTTGCTTTTCTGAAAGTGACTTTTGTGATTTGAATTGATGTCCTTTCTAAAAGCAAGAGTTTGAATTGATTCCTCTTTATCTTGGACACTAGACAACCAGGATTGTGACTCAAAAATCCCCACATATTTTATGGTACTTATCCATGCAAGTTTGGGGTACACATAGTTGTCTAGTTTTTCGGGTTTTTCACAATTCCTTTTGAGCGATCTTGTCGAGGTTTTTGTTGGAGTATTTTGGGGGAATTTTTATTTGCGACCATTCACCCCCCCTCTGTTCGCCATTTCGGTCCTTCAAGATCGGACGGCGTGTGGTTGTCGTCTCCGCGAAGGACTCGGAGTCCGCCGCCGGCACGTTTTCGCCGCCGTTAGGATCTAGGGTTTTCGTTCTAGCGCGTTTGCCGAGGCTATAAATAGGGGCGGGGTAGGCCCCGAGGTTCATCCTTGTGCGCCGCGTCTTCTGGTCGGAAGGGTTTCGCGAGGATCGGCATAAAGCGCGCAGAGGAGCTCGCCGGAGTAGAGCGCCGAAGTGGCCGCGGTTTTTGCTCAAGTGCGCCGCCGGTTCGTCGGTTTTCGGCGTTTTGGTTCAAGATCTGAACTCGTCGGAGTGTGCCGCGTCGACTGCGCCACTTCTTCACGTCGGGGAAACGCCAGAACGCCGTCGCCAGGGTTTCTTCCTCATCTCCGGTGGTTTTCTTCGCCGTCGCTTCGCCATTAGTCTCGGGTGAGTTTTTGACCGTCGGATCTGAGCGAACGGGGAAGATTGAACCGCGTCACGGGTTTCTGTCGCCGTTCGATCGGATCAGACCGTAGATGCGTGCCGCGTGTCGCGCATCGGCGGGGCGGCGCTGCAACCAATCGGATCAAGATGCGTGGCGCTGCGGGTATCGAGGCGCTGTGCGCCGGGTTCACGGTGGACCAGAGGAGGTTCTGTGGACCGGGTCCATACGCCCGAGACGCGTGTCAAGCTCGATTGGTGGCACCAGGGTGACGTCGTCGCAGGATGTCACGCTTGCGCAATAATTCGGTTTTTGGATTAAAAATAAATCTGTTAATTTCGAATTTCTGATTTTTGCAATTTCAGTTTTAATTCAAACTTCAAAAGGCTATATCTTTTGCATCGTAACTCGCATTTGAGTGATTAAAATTTCTAAAAATTTGTAAAATTGAGATCTATTTAATGGTGAATTTTAATTGATTTTTGGAGTTCATTTGCTCTCTGTTTTGGTATTTATTTGCTTTTCTCCTTCGGTACGCGTAGACGTTGAATTGTGCAACGCTTCGGAGGAAGATCCAACAACTCAAGAGCAAGTTCCAGAACCAGATCAGGACCTATTCCAAGGCAAGTTGTGCTTTTATCATGTTGAACCTATGTTTATAAAATTGCTATGTTTGATTTACACTAATGCATCTATTTCAAATATACAACTGTTTCAAATTAGATTGGGCTTAGGTAATATACCGGATTGATCTATAACCTACCTTGTCATTGTATGCCATGATCCATTGTCACCCTAGATTGGTTAAATATAGTTGGTTAATAATTATAATCAACATTGGAGGATTAGTTCGTATTAGTTGCTTAGTCATGCCACGTCATCACATGTGTCAGAATCATTGATAATTAATCTTGATTAATGGAATATGGAACAATATTATGAACTTGTGTGTCATGTGGGATCACACGATGAGATTGAGTTGTTGTGGCGAGTCATGTCACGCGACGATGTTGAATTGTTGATGGCACGTGGTGCTTAGTAATCAAGCGGGTGATAATAACTTGGATTGGGGCAAGTGACAAGGCGAGGATGCCAAGGTGGGCCCGATGGGCGAGGGTATGTGGATGTCTTGCCTTAATCACACTAAGGACTTAACCTTGCAAGCCTTTGACCGAGTCAATCATGCAACCACATATACGGTATGGGCCGGCCTAGTGAGTAATTTGCAATGTCTTAGTTTTGATACTATCGTGGGCGGTGTGAGTTCCCGAGTTATGGTGTAATTCACATGGCGCAAGAGGGGGCCCCGGTTATGGTTTTCGGACCCACGGTGTTGAAACCTTAGCGGGTACTATCCGGTTAAGCGAGCATTGTAAAGGCTTTGTTATAATCACTCGCCTTGGTGGTGTTTGGTTGTATCACGTGGGTAAAGTGCATAACCTCTGCGAGTGTGAAACTATTCGGATAGCCGTGCTCGCGGTATTGAGCAATGCTCGGAATTACTGATTAAGGGTTAGTTTAATTAATTGGACAACTTGGTTGGGATGGCGGAAGGCCATATGGAAGATGGAATTTGACTTAGGATTGGAAACTTGGTTCACTTGAGAAATCTGAATTTATTTACTATTGATATTTGTTTACTGATCTTTACAATCTATTTCTTGTATTTGTTCATAAATCTTGCTTATTGCAAAATAGCCATGATAGCCTATCCATTGGAATAAGCCTTACATATAGATACATAGAATTGCATTACATGCGCAACTTGTTGAGTGCTTTAAGTACTCACCCTTGCCAAACAACAATAATCAACAGTTGAAGAATCTACACTGTGTTGGAAGAGGAAGTTCAGGAAGACACGAGTCATTAGGGTCCGAGCCTTGTCGGTTGCACTGTGGTGAAGCGATGAGCTATCTACGTTTCTACTTTTATTTGCTTAATTACTAGTTTATATTTCGGTCTTGCCTGCGTGGCTTAATAATGTAAGTTGGTCATAAGATCATACATTTAGCTATATGAATAAATGAACTATTATGCTATTATCGTTGTGTATGATGTGATATGTACCAATGTTAAGGTGTGTGCACTAGCGTTGATCCAGGACTAGTGCGGTAAACACAGTGGGTTGAATCGATGGATTCGGGTCCTTCTGCAGGTGGTATCGAGCATCTTTTGTAGGTCTTGGCCTAGATAGTATGGAGGTGTCTTGTGTGTGTCCAAACTATTTTCTAAAAGAAAATCTAAACATGGCTAATAAAACACTCTCGACTCATCTCATTCTCTACTTCTCGCCTTTGCTGAATTTACTCGTTTTACTTGCCGTTTCGGGTGGAGAACTTATTCAAAGTTCTTGTGGAGCAGATGCCGATCATTCCGACCTTCGAGGAGTCAGCTGGCGGCTACGCCATGGAGCTGTGGAGAGTTCTTCAGACGCTGGGAGGCTTCTATCGTCCGCTTTACCGAGGAGGCAGCTGGTCAGTTTATGGGGTACACCGAGGATTTATTTGCAAGCTGATTATCTACGCTCGGGAGAACGAGGAAGCTAGCAGACCAATCAACATCTCCGCGAGAAGATTCTCGTACGAGGTTGCAATTCAGGAGGTCGCTCGACTTGCTCTTCGCCGTGTCTGCCGCGACTACGCCGACGAGCTTCACGACTCAGTGTTCCGACTTCACCCAGACATTCAAGCGTGCCGACGCCGACGAATTGTGGAGGACGAGTGTGCCACAGCCACACACCTTGCAGAGTTCGCCCTTGCTCAGGAGGATCACATGAGAGAGACTACTCAGGAGCTGGAGACTGTGTACGAGGCACTCAGAGTGGCAGAGCAGGAGCTTGAGGTGACCCGTGCTTCACCATCGGGATGATCACCGGCCCAGGAGAGGCCACGAGGCGGTCGAGGGCGAGTTGGGCGCGTGACTCGAGGAGTTCAGGAGCCGTTGGAGAGTCAGGAGGATCAGAGGAGGCGAGAGTGGAAGCCGAGGGAGTGCAGAGACCCGTGGTTGCAGAGGACCCGAGAGTAGGTCATCGGGATAGGTTCGCTCCTATGCCCGCTCATCCGCCGGTGTATGCACCGGGTCAGCCTCAGCCAGGGTGGCTGGATGAGTGAGTGTCAGCCTTGGAGTTGTGTTGAGACTCGAGTGTGAGTCGCGTCTTTAAGTTAGTCTTTACCTCTTTAGTTGATGTTAAGGTTTTGTGTTTAGTTTGCTTCTTTGTAATGCTGAGTGTGCAGTATGTGTTGCAAAGCTTGTAGGCTTAAATAAGCAGCCATACCGAGAATAATAAAGAATTATTTCAGTTGGGTATAACCTATCTCCCCGCTTTAGAAATTCTTACTTCTTATCTATGCTACATCTACCTTTCCTAACCTAAGAGGCAATCATCAGATGGTGAATACTCGAGGGAACAACGGTGCTTCAGGAAGTGGACTGCGCCAGAACGACAACACCAACGACGGGGGCAGCCCTCAACCACCGCCAGTCGACATGCAGAATCTGGGAGCGTTTCTTGCAGCGCAGACTCAACTAATGCAGACTATGATGCGGCGGATCGTGAGATGACCAACGCGCAGACCAACAACAACCACAGTAGCTCGAACAACCATGGTGGACCCGACCTCACTCAAAGCTATCGATTTTATGCGGACTAGGCCACCAATTTTTCGAGGAATGTGAACCCTTTGGAAGCGATGATTGGCTTAGAACTATTGAAAAGAAGTTGCACATCACGCAATGTGAAGGCAATGAGAAGGTGCTCTCGCCTCTCATCAATTGGAAGGAACCGCAGAATGGTGGGAGAATTATCTGTGCGCTCATGGAGCCCCACAAGAGATCACACAGGAGGAGTTTACTAATGCTTTCCATCAGTATCATGTCCCGGAGGGAATGATGGACCTTAAGAAGGAAGAGTTCAGGGCTCTGAAACAAGGAGGCCAACTAGTGGCCTAATACCTGAATAAATTTACTCAGTTAGCTCGCTATACCCCTGAAGACGTAGCGACAGATAAAGCTAGGCAGTCTCGTTTCATGAAGGGACTGAATTCAGGACTACAGGTGGGACTGATCACCCACAATTTTCCAGACTTTCAGGAGCTAGTGAACAAGGCTTTGATCCTAGAAGATAAGCGCAAAGAGCTGGGTGAGAACCGTAAGCGCTTAATGACTAATCAGGGTGGACGTCCAAACCATCTACGTTTGAGGATGTCACCACAGCAGTTTGCTAGATTCCAACCACCAGCTGTGAACAAGACATCAACCCCTGCACCTCGCCCTGCCAATCAGAACTTCCAAACACCAGCACAGGGCAACAATGCACCAGGAGGGAGTCAGCAGTCTGCAGTGAAAAGATGCTATACATGCAATGAGCCAGGGCACTTTTCTAATAGGTGTCCACAGAAGGGAGGCATTACACCAGTTCGTTTCAACTTGGGAACAACACCTGCCAAGGCACCAACCTCAGGAGGAAATCGTGCGCCAGGTCAAGCTGGAGCAACCCCGCAATCAACAGTGCGTGGAAGGATCAACCACATCACTGCAGATGGAGCTCAGGAAGCTACGGATGTCGTCTTGGTAAGTTTCGGTCAACTCGATTACACCTTCTGTTTTGTTTGATTACGGAGCTTCGCATTCGTTTGTTTCTCAAAGTTTTGCAACCAAGAATGGATTTAAAGTGGTGAATCTTAAGTGTGTGCTCTTAGTCAAAGCCCTAGGATCCGAGCTTAGATCTAGCCTTGGGTGTTTGGGAGCTAAGTTGCTTATGGATGGGATAGAATTTCTAGCGAATCTTATCTTGATAGATCGCAATCCTAGACATCATCCTTGGAATGGATTGGCTATCTAAGCATAAGGTCGTTTTGGATTGTGGTAGAAGGATCGTAACTTTGGAAGGCCCTAGTGGCAAGAAAGTAGAATTTCAAGCAACCGCGATTCGTGATGGGCAGTTAATGGTCAACAGCGTGAAAGCCATCAGCATGGAAGATGTGCGATGGCGAGAGAATACCGGATGTGTTTCGGAAGATTTGCCAGATCGCCCGGACCGTGATATCGAGTTCGTTATCGAGTTAACGCCAGGGACAGCACCGATATCAAAAAGACCATATCGGATGCCTACCAACGAGTTAGTGGAATTGAAGAAGCAGATTGAGGAACTGCAAGAGAAAGGTTTCATTAGACCTGGTTCATCACCATGGGGAGCCCGGTTTTGTTTGTTCGTAAAAGGACGGAAGTCTTAGAATGTGCATCGATTATCGTGCCATTGAATGAAATAACGATCAAGAATAAGTATCCGTTGCCCGGATCGGCGACTTATTTGATCGATTAAGAGGAGCTGGAGTTTTCTCAAGATAGATCTTCGTTCAGGATACCATCAGTTGAAGATCCGAGCGGAGGATGTGCCTAAGACTGCGTTTTCTACGCGATATGGACATTATGAGTTTACAGTCATGTCATTTGGATTGACGAATGCCCCGGCATATTTCATGAACATGATGAATAAGGTTTTCATGGAATATTTGGATAAGTTCGTTGTAGTCTTTATAGACGATATCTTGGTTTACTCGAAGACTAAGGAAGAGCATGCAGAACATCTGAGGATGGTTCTAGGGAGGCTACGAGAGCATCAGCTGTATGCTAAGTTTAGCAAGTGTGAATTTTGGAAGGAGAAAGTTGAATTTCTGGGTCATGTAATGACTACTAAAGGAGTGGCAGTCGACCCAAGCAAAGTGGGACGATGTTGCATTGGGAGCAATCAAGTCCATTACCAGATCCGTAGTTTTTTGGGAATGGCGGGATATTACCGTCGGTTCATAGAGGGATTCTCAACAATTGCTAAACCCCTTACGCAGTTGTTGAAGAAAGAGAAGAAGTTTGCATGGACGTCAGAGTGCGAGAAAAGCTTTATGGAATTAAAGAAGCGTTTAACAACAGCCCCCGTATTAGTGTTGCCAGATGTGCAGAATGGATTTGATATTTATTGCGATGCTTCAAAGCAAGGCTTGGGATGCATGTTAATGCAAGAAGGCAAAGTCGTTGCTTATGCGTCAAGACAATTAAGACCGCATGAAGTGAATTATCCAACGCATGATTTGGAGTTAGCTGCCGTAATGCATGCCTTGAAGATATGGCGTCATTATCTCATAGGAAATAGATGTGAGATATATACAGACCATAAGAGCCTGAAATACATATTCACTCAAGCAGATCTGAATATGAGACAGCGAAGATGGCTAGAGCTAATTAAGGACTATAATGTGGGGATCCATTATCATCCCGGAAAAGCCAATGTAGTAGCAGATGCTCTGAGTCGAAAGAGCCATAGCGCAAATACGCTAACAATGGAGGATCAACCAGAACTATGTAAGGAATTTCAGAAACTAAGGTTGGAAGTCGTTCCGCAAGGAATGGTAGCTGCACTGGAAGTGAGGCCAACACTGGAGGATCAGATTAGCGAAGGCCAGAAAGATGACGATAGAATTTCTAAGATCAAGGTTAAAAAGGAAGAAGGCCTAGCCGTAGATTTCACTCTGGATGAGCAAGGAACCATGTTTTTCAAAGGTCGAATTTGTGTACCGGATAAAAAGGAACTAAAATAGCTGATTCTTGAGGAAGCTCACGATTCGAAGTACTCTATTCATCCAGGAAGTGCTAAGATGTACCAGGATTTGAAAAAGAGATTTTGGTGGCCTAACATGAAGCGTGAAGTAGCTGAGCATGTTGCTTTATGTGACGTATGTCAGAGGGTAAAGGCCATGCATTAAAGACCCGCTGGTTTATTGCAGCCGTTGAAAATTCCGGAATGGAAGTGGGAGGAAATCGGAATGGACTTTATCACCGGTTTACCTAAGATTCAGAGAGGTTATGATTCCATTTGGGTTATTGTGGATCGTCTAACCAAGGTCGCCCATTTTATCCCAGTAAAGACCACTTACTCCGGAGATCGTTTAGCGAAGTTGTACTTGTCAAGGATTGTATGCTTGCATGGAGTGCCCAAGAAGATTGTGTCGGACAGAGGAACCCAATTTACCTCGAGATTTTGGAATAAGTTGCACGAAGCAATGGGGACTCGTCTGAATTTTAGTCTGACATATCACCCAGACGGATGGTCGACCGAAAGAGTAAATCGATTCTAGAGGATATGTTGAGAGCTTGTGCTTTAGCTTATGCTACATCTTGGGATAAAAGTTTGCCATATGCGTAATTGATTACAATAATAGTTATCAAGCTAGCTGCAGATGTCACCATTTGAGGCGTTGTATGGACGTGCTTGTCGTACTCCATTAAATTGGAGCAAGCAGAGAACGTTTGGTGTTTGGGCGGATATTCTCAAAAGCGAAAGACAAGTTGCAATGATCGAGAGAGGTTGAAGATAGCACAGTCAAGACGGAAGAGTTACGCAGATAACCGTCGCCGAGATTTGAGTTTTGAACGAGAAGATCATGTGTATCTCGTGGTTACCCTCTTAAGGGCGTTAAAAGATTTCACGTTAAAGGAAGCTTGCACCAAGATATGTTGGTCCATTCAAGATTACGAGCCGTCGAGGAGAGGTAGCGTATCGATTAGAGTTGCCTCGATCCTTGGTAGGAGTGCATGATGTATTCCATGTGTCGCAGACTTAAGAAGTGTCTCAGAGTGCCACAGAGCAAACCCGTTGGATGCAATAGAGCTGCAAGAAGATTTGACTTACAAAGAGCAACCGGTCGAATTTTGGATGTTATGGGCGCAAGACCGAAATAAGTCTATTCGCTTTTGCCGAGTTCAGTGGAGCAATCATTCCGAAAGTGAAGCAACTTGGGAGCGAGAAGAAGATTTGAAGTCAGAATTCCCAAACCTATTCTCTAGTTAGCCCTGAATCTCGGGTCGAGATTCTGTTAAGGGAGGGAGGTTTGTAACATTCCAAAAATTTGCTTATATATTAGTTTATTGCTTAAAAGTGCATTTATGATTTTCTGGAACTTATTTGGATTTTTCTGGAGTTATTTGAATTAATTTCAAAAAAGTTTATTGCCTTTTGTTCAAATCTATTTAAATCTGTGCAAAGTTAAAATAAAGTTTTGCCAAAAATATTTTATTTCAGTCCAGAATGTCTCAAAGTATTTCTGAGATTTTTCTTGGATTTTTCCTAATAGTTTTATTGCCTAAAATAAATAAAATGAATTTCGGTGATTAATTTAATTGGAAAAACCTTTTGAAAAACCTTTGAGCGATAATGGGCTCGGCGTGTCTTTGTCTTGTGGTGGGCGGAGAAGCGGCCCGTTTGGCTGCCGGAAATCGCGTCTCGCCGTTGGATCAAGATCGCGCGGTGGGATCTTGTCGTCTCGATTCGGGACTCGGCCGATCATCGCCGTTGGAAAGAAATCGCGGCGTTAAGATTAGATCGAGGCCGTGTGATCCCGACCGTTGGTAGCGATCGGACGGCGTGTGGTTGTCGTCTACGCGAAGGGCTCGGAGTCCGCCGCCGGCACGTTTTCGTCGCCGTTAGGATCTAGGGTTTCCGTTCTAGCGCGTTTGCCGAGGCTATAAATAGGGGCGTGGTAGGCCCCGAGGTTCATCCTTGTGCGCCGCGTCTTCTGGTCGGAAGGGTTTCGCGAGGATCGGCGTAAAGCGCGCAGAGGAGCTCGCCGGAGTAGAGCGCCGAAGTCGCCGCGGTTTTTGCTCAAGTGCGCCGCCGGTTCGTCGGTTTTCGGCGTTTTGGTTCAAGATCTGAACTCGTCGGAGTGTGCCGCGTCGACTGTGCCACTTCTTCACATTAGGGACACGTCGGAACGCCGTCGCCAGGGTTTCTTCCTCATCTCCGGTGGTTTTCTTCGCCGTCGCTTCGCCATTAGTCTCGGGTGAGTTTTTGACCGTCGGATCGAGCGAACGGGAAGATTGAACCGTCCACGGTGTCTGTCGCCGTTCGATCGGATCGGACCGTAGATGCGTGCGCGTGTCGCGCATCGGGCGGGCGCGCCGCAACCAATCGGATCAAGATGCGTGGCGCTGCGGGTATCGAGGCGCCGTGCGCCGGGTTCACGGTGGACCAGAGGAGGTTCTGTGGACCGGGTCCATACGCCCGAGACGCGTGTCAAGCTCTGATTGGCTGGCACCAGGGCTGACGTCAGCAGGATGTCACGCTTGCGCAATAATTCGGTTTTTGGATTAAAAATAAATCTGTTAATTTCGAATTTCTGATTTTTGCAATTTCAGTATTTAATTCAAACTTCAAAAGGCTATATCTTTTGCATCGTAACTCGGATTTGAGTGATTCAAATTTCTAAAAATTTATAAAATTGAGATCTATTTAATGGTAAATTTTAATTGATTTTTGGAGTTCATTTGCTCTCTGTTTTGGTATTTATTTGCTTTTCTCCTTCGGTACGCGTAGACGTTGAATTGTGCGACGCTTCGGAGGAAGATCCAACAACTCAAGAGCAAGTTCGAGAACCAGATCAGGACCTATTCCAAGGCAAGTTGTGCTTTGATCATGTTGAACCTATGTTTATAAAATTGCTATGTTTGATTTACACTAATGCATCTATTTCAAATATACAACTGTTTCAAATTAGATTGGGCTTAGGTAATATACCGGATTGATCTATAACCTACCTTGTCATTGTATGCCATGATCCATTGTCACCCTAGATTGGTTAAATATAGTTGGTTAATAATTATAATCAACATTGGAGGATTAGTTCGTATTAGTTGCTTAGTCATGCCACGTCATCACATGTGTCAGAATCATTGATAATTAATCTTGATTAATGGAATATGGAACAATATTATGAACTTGTGTGTCATGTGGGATCACACAATGAGATTGAGTTGTTGTGGCGAGTCATGTCACGCGACGATGTTGAATTGTTGATGGCACGTGGTGCTTGGTAATCAACTGGGTGATAATAACTTGGATTGGGGCAAGTGACAAGGGGCGAGGATGCCAAGGTGGGCCCGATGGGCAGAGGGTATGTGGATGTCTTGCCTTAATCACACTAAGGACTTAACCTTGCAAGCCTTTGACCCGAGTCAATCATGCAACCACATGTCTGGTATGGGCCAGCCTAGCTGAGTAATTTGCAATGTCTTAGTTTTGATACTATCGTGGACGGTGTGAGTTCCCGAGTTATGGTGTAATTCACATGGCGCAAGAGGGGGGCCCTGGTTATGGTTTTCAGACCCACCAGTGTTGAAACCTTAGCGGGTACTATCCGGTTAAGCCAGAGCATTGTAAAGGCTTTGTTATAATCACTCGCCTTGGTGGTGTTTGGTTGTATCACGTGGGTAAAGTGCATAACCTCTGCAGAGTGTGAAACTATTCGGATAGCCGTGCTCGCGGTATTGAGCAATGCTCGGGAATTACAGTTAAGGGTTAGTTTAATTAATTGGACAACTTGGTTGGGATGGCGGAAGGCCATATGGAAGATGGAATTTGACTTAGGATTGGAAACTTGGTTCACTTGAGAAATACTGAATTTATTTACTATTGATATTTGTTTTACAGTCTTTACAATCTATTTACTGTATTTGTTCATAAATGCTGCTTATTGCAAAATAGCCATGATAGCCTATCCATTGGAATAAGCCTTACATATAGATACATAGAATTGCATTCTGTGCGCAACTTGTTGAGTGCTTTAAGTACTCACCCTTGCCAAACAACAATAATCAACAGTTGAAGAATCTACACCTGTGTTGGAAGAGGAAGTTCAGGAAGACACGAGTCATTAGGGTCCGAGCCTTGTCGGTTGCCTGTGGTGAACTGATGAGCTATCTACGTTTCTACTTTCCGCTGCTTAATTACTAGTTTATATTTCCAGTCTTGCCCTGCGTGGCTTAATAATGTAAGTTGGTCATAAGATCATACATTTAGCTATATCAATAAATGAACTATTATGCTATTATCGTTGTGTATGATGTGATATGTACCAATGTTAAGCTGTGTGCACTAGCGTTGATCCTGGGACTAGTGCGGTAAACACAGTGGGTTCGAATCAGTGGATTCGGGTCCTTACAATGAAGAAGCAGGGTGTATATCAGGAAAAACATTAGAAGATTGCGATTTCATCTGCGTGAGCAAGACAGGACTTATGCCGATCAGTATCAAGCCAGGCACATTCGATCGAGCAAACGAAGTGCTACACCGATGGGGACAAGAAAAGCAGTGAAGGCATTACAAGATAAAATGCAAAGCTATCGGCAAATAACGGATAGCTGTGAAGCTATAGAAGACATTCAAGAAAATGAAAAGTTGGGTCATGGCTTTACGTCTACCGATCTGCTTGAAGAAATTGATATAGGTAGTGGTGATAGAAAAAGACCAACTTTTGTTAGTGCAAATTTAGATGTAAGATATAAAGAAAAATTGATCGAAATTCTTAGAAAATATAAAGATTGCTTTGCTTGGGAATATTATGAAATGCCTGGTTTAAGCTGACAATTGGTAGAACATCGGCTACCCATTAAACAAGGTTATAGGCCGTTTAAACAGTACCCTAGGCGTTTTAATCCGGCTCTGTACAAAATCACAAAAGAGGAGATATAGCGATTGTTGGAGGCTAAATTTATAAGACCTTGTCGATATGCGGAGTGGGTTTCCAACATTGTTCCAGTGATGAAGAAAAACGGAAAACTGCGAGTATGTGTCGACTTTAGAGATTTGAACAAAGCGACACCAAAAGACGAATACCCGATGCCAATAGCCGATATGTTTATCGATGCTGCGTCGGGGAATAAGATCATGAGTTTTCTGGACGGGAATGCCGGATACAATCGGATATTCATGGCGTAGCGATATACCAAAAACGACTTCGAGATGTCCCGTGCAATAGAGTTATTTGAGTGGACGGTTATGACCTTCGGATTAAAGAACGCTGGAGCAACATATCAGCGAGCTATGAATTTAATTTTCCATGATTTAATCGGCCACATCGTTGAAATATACATTGATGATGTCGTGGTAAAATCTGCAGAGGACTTGCAGCATTTGGCCGATCTAGAAAGAGTTTTCCAGAATATAAGATCGCATGGCTTGAAGATGAATCCTTTCAAATGTGCGTTGGCGTGTTTATTTGGACAATTTTGGGTTTTATGGTGCATGAGAGGGGGATTTAAGTCAATCAAACAAGGGTCAAAGCCATAGTCGATACAATGCCCCCGACGTGCAAAAATGAGTTGCAGAAGTTGATCGGCAAAATTAATTATCTCCGAAGGTTCATCTCGAATCTCTTCGGACGGATCAGCGCATTTACCCCACTGTTGAAATTAAAGGATAATCAAGAGTTTGTTTGGGAGCCCATCAGCAAAAGGCTTTTGACGATGTTAAGAAATATTTAGCCAATCCTCCGGTTTTAGCCGCGCCACAAAAGGGGGTTCCATTCAAGTTATATATATCGGCTGAAAAGGAGACTATTGGGTCTGTTTTAGCACAAGAAGTTGATGGAAAGGAGAGGGTTATCTTTTATTTAAGCCGACGCCTTCTTGATGCTGAAGTCAGGTACCCTTTCATTGAAAAATTATGCTTGTCTTTATACTTCTCATGTACAAAGCTAAGACATTACATTTTAGCATCGGCTTATAAAGTAATCTGTAAAGCCGATGTTATAAAATATATGTTGTCAGCTCCAATCCTACGAGGTCGACTTGGAAAATGGGCTTATGCCTTGGTTGAGTTCGACCTGTCCTATAAATCGGCCAAAGCAGTCAAAGGGCAGGTATTAGCCGATTTTATAACAGGACATGATACTACTACTGATTTGGTATCCGTAGCCCCTTGGCAATTATTTTTTGACGGGTCTGTATGCAGAGAATGTGATGGAATCGGTATAGTGCTTATATCACCTAAAGGGCATAACTTCGAGTTTGCATTTCGGCTAAGTAGCCGATGCTCAAATAATCAGGCAGAGTACGAAGCATTGCTCAAAGGTTTGCAGTTATTGGAAAATATCAGAGCAAGTACGGTTGAGGCATATGGAGACTCTATGCTAATTATACAGCAAATCAAGGGAGAATACCAATGTCGAGATGAGATACTACTAAAATACTTGAAGCAATGCATAGAGATCATCGGCTCGTTTACGTCGTTTTCTATCGGTCGCGTCCCTAGAGAGTTGAACGATAGAGCTAATGCCTTGGCTCAACAGGCATCAGGGTACAAAGACCTCGACCGATATCAAGTGACTGAGCTAATAGATAAAGCCGTCATATGTGTGGATGTCGCGGATTGGAGGACGCAAATAAAGAAATACCTGATCGATCCATCTGAGCCGACAGAACGCAAAATTAGGCAACGAGCTTTGAAGTACATTGTTATGGACGATACTTTGTACTATCGGACGATGGAAGGATTGCTATTAAGATGTCTTGGGACCGAGGAAGCGCGAGTGGCAATGGGTGAAGTACATGAAGGCATTTGCGGTTCTCATCAATCGGCCCATAAAATGAAATGGATGCTTAGACAGACAAGTTACTTTTGGCCGACAATGCTAGAAGATTGTTTTAAATACTACAAAGGTTGTCAAACTTGCCAGAAATTTGGCAATATACAATTAGCACCAGCATCGGCTTTGCACCCAATTATCAAACCATGGCCGTTTAGAGGTTGGGAAATAGATATAATCGGCCAAATATTCCCTGCATCGAGTAAAGGCCACAAGTTTATTTTAGCCGCAACTGATTATTTCTCAAAGTGGGTTGAAGCTATACCACTTAAGAAAGTAACCCGCGTTGAAGCCATTGGTTCTGTTAATGAACATATTGTTCATCGGTTTGGAATACCGCAAACAATTACAACCGATCAAGGCACGGTTTTTATGTCCAATGAGTTTCAGGCTTACGCAACAAGTATGGGGATTAAACTATTGAATTCATCTCCATACTACGCTCAGGCTAACGGACAAGCCGAGTCATCCAACAAAACGCTGATTAAATTGATCAAAAGAAAGATCGATGAGAAGCGAGGAATTGGCACTCAACTCTATCGGAATCACTTTGGACATATCGGCTAGCTTATCACGGAGCGACGAAGCTTTCGCCTTATCAGCTGGTGTATGGTCAAGAAGCCGTATTACCCGTTGAAATCAATATTGAATCTATACGAGTGGCCAAACAAAACGATCTGTCGGCTCAGGATTATGACACTTTGATGATCGACAATTTGGATGAGTTGGCAGAATTACGATTGTCTACGCTTGATCGGCTTAAAAAGAATAAAATAAGGGTGGCAAAAGCGTATAATAAAAAGGTCGTGCCTAAATCTTTCGATCAAGCCGATTTAGTATGGAAAACAATTTTGCCTGTTGGTTCGAAAGATAACCGATTCGGAAAAAGGTCACCTACGTGGGAAGGACCATACAAAGTTAATCGGCTAGTCGGCGGAAATTAGTACGTACTAGAAACGTTGGAAGGATGTGTATTGCCTAAAGCTATTAATGGAAAATATTTGAAGAAGTACTATCCTGGCGTTTGGATTGGAGCCTAGCCGACTAAGGATCACGTTCAGAGCCAAGATTAACACGATGCTGTTAATCGGCTAAAAGGATTGCAAACTCAGAAAATACAACTAGTAAGCAAGATGAAAATCGGTTAAACAGCCGATTATAAACATAACAAAAGTTACAAAGTATCAGGATGCAAAAGTTACAAGAGCATTCAGAACAAGTGTTTTCTTAAAAACGGCCGACAAACTTTCATATCTCAAGTCAATTTTGGATGCCTGAGCCCGGGAGGGTTGCGCCTAGAGCCGACAGTGCACCAGCAGCCTTTACAATCACACATTGAACTTCATCAATGATGCGATCGTCCTCCTTTGCACTCCCTGGCACTGGCACTACCTTGGCCGATTGTTTTTTCACACCTGCCACAACCATGGCGATACCAAGCTTTTGATCCTTTATCTCCGATGCAGTTTTTTCCATGGAGTGCTGGCCTTCTTGGATTTGTTTTTGTCTTGGCCAACTCTTCCAAAAGAAATTTCTTCGTGTTTTCAAGTTTGGAGAGGGACTCCTTGGTCGACTTCAACTGCTGTGCATTGGCATCAAATTTGCGTTTCTTTGCCTTCGCGTTTGCGACCAGTTCATCCAGAAGCTTTTGATCGGCTTCTTGGGCTTCGCGGTGATCAATTCTGGCTTGTGCTTCCTCGACTTCGAGTCTTCTCTCGTCCAAGTGGCACACGTTCAGAAGTGCTGCCATTGCTTCTGGAGGTAAGTCGGCTTCAACGACCGCCATGGCATCTCGGATCGGCTGGTTATTCGCCAATATCTCCGACTGCGGCCTCATGACCAGATCGAAAAGCTTGTTTAATTTTTCCTTCATGCCTGGGGCAGAGGTGACAACAGCCGACGCTTCCTTCGATACTTCCAGGATTCTCCGGATCTCGACGTCATAATCATCGGTGGCCATGATCTCCGGGTCGTCGAGATCGGCCAAGGAGAAACCCAACAAGTTGGTCGGGTCAGAAAGCTCCGGTAGGTCGACAGACAGAGTTGCTGGAATAGGCCGTGGTTGAAGGACTGGTGCAGAAGTCTTCGGAAGATCGGCCAAGATCTTCGCAACTTGAACAGATTGCGTTGGCTAAAGGAAGTAAAATACAGAGTAAGCCAACGTATCAAAAATACATAATTTACTAAATCATGATGACCTACCTCTCCAGTAGCCGACGCATGATTTAGTAAACTCTCGCCGCTCTGTTCATTAAGCTTGGGGACCTTCTTGGTTGCAGCCTTAGTATACTTTCGCTTTTTTTCTGAAAATTTATCGGCTTAGTAATCTTTGTCAAATAAAGATTGAGTAAATGATAAGTGAAAGCCGATAAAAGACTTACTGGGTTGTTTCTGTTTTTCTATGTCCGAGAGAGATGGGCTCTGAATGCCCAAAGACCCGGAAGCGTAGCCGGTAATAGCAGCCGATTGCTGCTGTTTCCTGGGTTGGCCATCGCCCGATGGGCCTGAAGCCGCCTTGTTCCCAATTACCTTGTTCTGCAAAAGGAAAAAAGTTAGATTCAAGGTACAGGTTCATGTAAGACAAAATAGGAGATTTGGACTCTAAGCCGATACCTCGCTAGAGACACCTAAGCGCGTGTTAGTGTATCCGGACGAAGTAGTCTCACTGCTAGAATCAGCGTCGGATACTAACATCGGCTCCGAAAGATTGAAAAAAATTCATTAATAATGTTTGACGGAGACTTTGACCGATACAAAGTTGCTGCAATGACTGACCACCATGAAGTGTAGCCTCCTGCCCGTCTGGTGTTCAAAAAGAAGTGTGGCAAAGATTGAATTTGCAAATCATCGGATACTTCAAGAACAATCTCAGCCGACACAGCATTACGGACTCTGGCCCTTGGCTCAAGCCGATCAAGAAGCTGAAGACTCGGAATCAATTGACCAAATCCCAGTTGTCTTGCATAAATGGATGGATGGTAGAATTCATATGATGGCTGGTATGTCCGATTCCTTGTGTAGAGACCAGCATGAAGAATACAAGGAGAAATAAAGATTCTATACAAACTGAGGGTCTCCGAAGACATCTCAGAACTGTCGGCTTCAAGTCTAAGGAATGAAGGCCATGGAAAATCGGCCACTTGGCTATAGCTGAAAAAATCTCACTACCTCAAATCCGCGTCGCTCAAATTAAGGAAAAAGGACATATATTTCTTTGAATCATTCTTTGTAATTTTTGTCTCACCACGAACACATAATGAAACGTTAAGCAAAAGATCGGCTTGCTTGATCTTTGGGAATGGCGTTCTCATGATTGTCTTCTCTTGGGAAAGTCAGATATCTTGGAGGTTCTAAGTCAAAAGGTCGGCTGAAGAAGCAACATAGCCAGACCTAAATAAACCATAAAGGACCTCCTATGTTACCCACGGTGAAGTCGGCAAAACCCGTGTAAAGCCGACTCCTAATGACATGCATCATCTGGTATACTACTCCGAGGAAGGTTTTTCCAAGTGCAAGCCGACGGCCCTCTACTAATCCTTCAGCGATAGTCTGATACACTTGAGTTGGTCCCAATGAAGCTCCACAAAACAGAAATTGGTCAAGCCACAGGTTAAGGAAAGCAATGTGCTCCTCATCCGATACTAATCCATTTACTCTGTTATTATTGGCTATATACTTGGACCAGCCTTCGCCTTTTGATCGGATAAGCTTATGTTTGGGTTTGGCACTAAAAGCCTATATTTGTTCCCAGTCCGGTCTCAAGCAGCAGAGCTGAGCAACATCCAGCAAGGTTGGGCCGATCATACCAGTGCGAAACATAAAAGCATTAAACGAATCCGACCAGAAATAACAAGCCGTGGCCACCAAGGGCTCGTTGGCCTCTGGATCGGCTAAACTCAAGGGAATGCATTCTGTGATGCCCATTCTCTCCCAAGACTCTCTTTTCTGGGCTGCTACTCGATTGTACCAAGTTTTCCAACCTTTAAGTGCAGTCGGCCAAGCCCTAAAACTCTTACTCCAACCCTAAATATTATATCCTCTAGCCGATAAAGGGAGACGAGTTACTTCTTGGTCAATGACTGTAGCTGCGTCTAAGTTTCCTAATGGACCGAGAAAGAATTGATCAACACTGTTGGGAATTGGGATAAGTACCTGAGAGGAATCCATTCAGCCGATCTTAGGTTGAAAGCCGATTTCAGTCAAAAGAGTTGGCGTGCCAGTGAGAACAAGGTGCAAAAGGAAGAAGCCGATTGCGAAATGCGTGAGAGCTCGAGCGCGTAAGAAATGACTGAAGTGGGGGCCGTATTTTATAGCGTGGTGAAAATTTGAAGTGGCGGGAAGTGAATCTCAAAAGGCGCGAGTAGTTAAAACGCACTACCTGCATGTCAGAGAATTACGGTGCGAATAAAGTGGCAGTTATTGAGCGAAGTTCAACAGTTAGCCGATTGAAAAAGCCGATAAAATTGCGATTTTTGACAGATGACAAGTCATCTCTCAAAAATGGGGGGCATATGTTTGCACCAAAATTTGGCAAGTCTGGTCAAAATCGGCAATAAAGTCAAAGATACGGAATTAACAGACAAGATGGAAAGGTTTGGAGATATTTTGGTAACGGCAAGATCTTTAAGGAAATAACTGTCCGAGATAAGGCCGATACGGATCAAAACTCGAAACGTGTTGTAGTCGGACACGATCAGCCGAAGGGTATAAAAGAAAGACCAGAGCAAGCTGCAAAACAACACAATACAACCAACCAGCTTTTACTTTCTTCCTTCCTGTCGACTAGGAGTAGCTTTTGTAATTTAGTCTCTGTAATCGATCTTGATCAATAAAGTTGCGCATCGCCGATTGTTGATCTTCGTCAATTACACCCCAGGTTTGATTTGTTCCGATTTTGTTGCGCATCGCCTTCTTCAGAATCGATCTATCTTTATCCTCTGATTAGCCTTAATCGGCTAATTAGATTTACCTTGTTATCTCGATCTTGATCGGCTTCAAGCTGATTAAGTCTAAGCCGATTGATCTTTACGATCGGCTTTTGAGTGAATTTTATATTTTTTACCTTGTCGGTTATAGGTCAAATCGATTGGCACGCTCTTGAACCAGGTGTTCGTCTGGTGTGCTGCTGTCAAAAACCCTACCTTAAGTTTTTGACGCCAACAAATACAAATAAGAATACTGAAGTTTAGAGATGCCCAATCGGGATCTGGAGAACGACATTCTGCACAACTGTCATTTCCAGGGATATTCCTGAGATGGTTAAATATATCATGTCCTTCTGAACTTTTGCTCTCTTCAAGAGATATAGAATCAATAGAACCAGCAGAACCATGATTTTCTGCCTCTAGAATACCGTATGACAGCTGAAATGAAATGAAATCAGGATAAAGTTAGTAGCGTACTATCTTGAACAATCAATAACTTCAATCATCATATGCATGTAAAGCACTAAAATGGAGCTAATCTTAAGGCAGGCCAAGTAGTGTTGCAGTATTACATGATTATCAATGCAGATGCATACAGTTAGATGTATCTACAGTTTGTGTCCCAAACAGGCAAGCAAGTGTTGCTACAAGATGTATCAAAAGAAAAGACTGCAGCAAACCTGCCGCGGGAATGGTGAATTTAGCAGTGATGCAATAACTCCAGTAATTTTCTCAATCTAGTCCTTTTGGTCAGCCCCTGTTTCTGCCTGCCCTCAACAAAGCGAAAAGTATTAATATCTCAAGAAATGGATGTGGCATCGGTGTATGAAAAAATTATAGATGAATCACACCTAAACAATCAAATATGAGTAAGGCGAAATATAGATTTATAAAAAAAATACAAGTTTGCCTACTCACACAGGCAAAAGATAAGGAGCTCGGGTTACTTGACATGCCAAGTTTTAAATATATTCACAAGCCGCGATCAAATCACTATGCGCTAACATAGATTTCATACCGATTGTTTATGTCCCTTATTCGGTTATTCCCATAGTAGTACAAGGTCCCATTGCTGTCAAGAACAAAAAAAACCTCCTCTTCCATTCTCCTGGTAAATTTTCAGAACGCTTAAAGAGATAACCTTGTTTAATTATTTGAACCTGGCAAAGAAACAAATTAGTAAGGGAAAGCAGCAAAGCTTCTATGAATTAACATAGAATAAAAATGTGGCCAAATTTAATTATAAAAAGGGAATAATGGAAAAGTATAATACTAGATTTTGAACTAAAGGTATAATAATCATAGGTACAGCTTGTCTGGTCCTATTTCAGGAACACATACATTAACAAATCAATCACCGTGTTAGAAATAAAAGGGCGCTGGTACTTAAACATCTGTATTATCTTTTGGCTATCAGCCTCTTCAAATTACATGAAGCAGCAAAGCAGCATCCTTAGAACTCCAGATATTTTAGCCTATTATTTATTAATATTTATCACCAGTGGATAGTTATTAGTCAAAAAGAGTGGATAATTAACTACCTCGCCATTGGCAGTTGACTGCATCAAGGCTTCAATCTTCTTACAAGCAATAATCATCAAACACATCAACGATAAATATCCATTCAGTGAAAAATGGCTACCCATGTAACTACGTTCCAAGAATCAATTACCCAAGACAACTTCAGAAACTGCAATGTAACAACTGAATGGAGCTCCCTGTTCTGCTGTTCATGGTTACAATGAATTATCCAAAATACTAACAAGAACAAGAACTTTCTAAAGTTAGACATTCCAACTATTGTCAATCCATCCATTAAGTACCATAGAAAGACTTTTAAAAAAAAAGAAACTGCTTTCCCTAAATCACCAGCTCCTTTAAAAAAAAGGAAATTGCTTTCCCTAAATCGCCAGCTGGGATACAATTTTGAACACAAGTTACATGCACCTCAGTACAGATTGTGGTTGACCAAAAAAAAAGGACAATACAAGTGAGCACTCCAAGAATTGGCGACATCAAAATTTAGCACTAAAAATTTGGATAATAAATAAGATGGCCTCTTGCAGTAGAGGAAATGGTATGAAAATTGCACATGATTTATGCGATCTCTTATCAGTTATACTGTCAAAAAACTCTAGACAATGAGTGTCAATCGAATCATTCAACGCTCAAATTATACATGCCACTTTTCTAGATTGCCATTGAATATGTAAACATCAGCAAGTGACACTCTTAATCATCGAAATAAGTCAAGCAGACCAATTAACCTTTTACACAGTCTCAATGACCCATAATTTAACTACCAGATCATTGCAGTTCTTACAATACTTAAAGAGTTAATAGATCACTATAACACTAGTTAGTCTTTAAAGCATCATTTCTTTATGGATGCAGTAACCTAGTACCTGTACCGTGAATGAACCAAGTAGTACCGTGAATCTCTCACTTTGACACCAACTGGTTCGACTCGGAGGCGACGGCCGTCGATCTGGATCCAGACAGAGCGAGTGCGAAGGGCGGGAGGGCCAAAGGGGGGACGAAGCAGAGGGCGGCGCCGCGCCGAGGGACAGGCCACGGGACCTGTGAAGGACGGGCCGCTCGGGGCGGAGGGCGCCGGGTGCCGAGATGACCGGAGGGCGGCGGGACTAGCTAAGGGCGGAGGGCGCCAGGAGGGCAGGAGACGAGGAAGGCGGCCTAGGCGGCAGGGAGTCGGGGGCTAGGAGCAGATGAGGTGGGGGCTGCGCAGGCGGAGGGCGCCGGGCGTCGAGATGAGCGGAGGGCGGCGGGAGCAGATGAGATGGGGGCTACGACCTGCGAGTGCGAGGAGGCTGCGGGAAGCTTCGAGTAGATAGTAGAGTACGTACTCACGGGAGAGGAGTTGGGTTTCCCGACCGGATATCCGAAAAGATTTTACCGGATATATCCGAGAAAAGTTTCGGAATATACCGATCCGACAGATAGTGATATCCCGAATCCGAATCCAAATCCGAATCCGATACTGAATCCGAAAAATATCCGAAAAAATTATCCGAATCCGATCCGAACCCATACGGTCAGTCGGTCGGTCAGAAATTATCTGATCCGATTGCACCCCTAAGCGTACCTGAACGAGGTTCGCAAGTTAGAGCTCAAGTTCGAAGGGCTCGAGGTAAGGCATATTAGGCGATGTGAGAATTCCGTCGCCGATGAACTTGCTAGGCTCGCTTCGTCTCATTCGCCCATGTCCGTGGGAGTCTTCGTCGAAAAACTCCTCAAACCATCCATCTCCCCCGTATGGGAGGCAAATGCTGCCCAACTCGACCAGCAGCCTAGTCGAGTCAGCGAGGCAAAACCTGCAGACACAGAAGCTGCACTACTCGAACACGAGCCGACATGGATGACTCCATTCCAAGGCTATCTCAAAGGTCGAGAGATCCCTGACGATGTTGCAACAGCCAAGAAAATTGCATGTAAGTTCAAGCTATACGCATTGGTAGATGGCAAGCTCTACCGAAGGGGGCATAATGGAATCTTGATGAAATGCATCCCTCAGGAAGAGGCCAATAAAATATTGCTTGATGTCCATAGAGGCATCTGCGTAAACCATGTGTCCTATCGCACCCTAGTAGGAAAAGTATTCCGGCAATGGTTCTATTGGCCGACTGCCCTCCAGGATGCTTGCGAGCTAGTGAAAAAGTGTGAGAGCTACCAATACTATGGCATGCAAACCACCCGACCAGCCCAGGCCCTGCAAACTATTCTTTTGTCTTGGCCTTTCTCCGTCTTGGGCTTGGATATCTTGGGACCGTTCCCAAGAGCACAAGGAGATTATAAGTTCTTGTTCGTGGCCATCGACACGTTCACTAAGTGGATCGAAGCCAAACCCATTAGGAACATCACCTCAGAAGTAGCTAAGAAGTTCATGAGGAGCATCGTTACTCAATTTGGCATCCCTAATCAAGTAATCACAGACAATTGTAGCCAGTTCAAAAGCAACGCTTTCATAGCTTTTTGTGAAGAATTAGGTATCAAACTTTGCTTCGCCTCTGTAGCTCATCCTCAGAGTAACGGACAGGTCGAACGTGCCAATGGCAAAATCCTGCAAGGGATTAATACCTGTGTGTTTGATAGGCTTAAGGCTTACTCGACCCGGTGGGCAAAAGAACTCCCCTTGGTGCTATGGGCTTCTCGTACATCGACCAGTCGAGCCACTGGTGAAATGTCATTTTTCTTGGTCTACGGGGCAGAAGCAATGCTTCCGACTGAGTTAACATTTAGGTCACCACATGTGGACAACTACTCGGAACAGGAACAAGAGCAGATGCGAACTGACGATGTAAATCTACTCGAAGAGTATAGGGATCAGGCATCCATTCGAGCAGCAAGTATCAACAAGCCTTGCACAGATATCATGGCCATCGAAACCAAGAAAGAGCAATCATCGTCGGGGACTTAGTACTACGAAAAGTACAGAAGCACGATAACCGTAATAAGCTATTGCCTAAGTGGGAAGGTCCCTACATGGTGGTCGAAGTGACTCGACCCGGATCGGTACGGCTATCGACATAGGAGGGGGTGATACTTGACAACTCGTGGAACATCGATCAATTGAGGAGATTTCATACATAAATAAAAAAGATGGAAAGCGCATTGCAACCAAAATTCAGGTAAGTACGATTTCATTTAAATTTCACTAACAAAGACTATCCTATTACATGTGAGGCAGGTACTCTCCTACAACTTGTCCTCGGAGGCATCGCCCCGCCTCCCCTGCATCCACGGGGATTGGAAAAGGATGGTCCCCGAGATGGGCTTGCGCCCTCTGTATGTACTAGAGGAGGACGTGAAACCCGGCCGCCAGTTGGTGGGAAAGGAGAACTCTCGAGCCTCCGAGCACAGTGATGGCTTGGAGGGCGAGCAAGCGACGGGCTGATGAAGCTGTTTTGAGCTTCACCACCTTCTCCGGTGCGAGCGGCTTCACCTTCTTCTCCTCGTATGTCGGCGGTGGCATCTGCTCTCGCGTAGGGTGTAGGGGTGGTGTCGTTGTCTTCAACGGTGACCTTCAGCTTGCTGGTCACCTCTTCTTCCTCCTCTAGCCAAACTTCTCTCTAGATGGCTGCCCAGTCGATCTCCTCCTTATCGGAGGTGATGATGATCCTCCCTGGGGAAACTACGGCTAGAGACGTAGAGGGAGAGGATTCTCCAAGGACGATCACAGACGTGGACGATTGTGGAGTGGAGGCCATTGAAGAGTTAGAGCGTCGCAAGCAGGAGGGCAAGGAAGAAGATGAGTTGTGGCATACGGCTACGAGTACCGTCTATTTATAGCTCTGGGAACAAGTCATATTGTGGCAATGAATCCGTTTAAGATTCGCGTCGGTCCCAATCCACGAAGCGTCTGTTGCACTTCCTCAAGAGTGCACAAACCGAAGAGATGCTACTTTATGGCATGCTGCGTGGAAGCGAAAGGGGCGTGACAAACTGTAACATAATTCAATCATTGCAATGGAGTTATATTGTTCACCAAAATGCTCAGGGGCTCATGCACCCGAGTGTATGGTCAAGGACTATTGTTACTAATGCTTACGCTCTGCTCTTTACTCGATGCAGCAATTGAGTAGAGAGTTAGGGGAAACATCATGCATTTTTTGACGTATATGCTCTACCCTCTATTCGATGCACCCATCAAGTAGAGGGTCGAGGGCTACATCGCTCGATCTTTTATTTACCTATCTACACTCTCGGGTCGATATGTCTATTGAGTAAGGGGTGTGGAGTCGCAACAGGTATCTGTGATGCTAATGCTTCACTCCTTTTGGCTCGATCCAGCTATCGGGTGAAGAGTCGAGGGCTACATCATGACGTTGTGCTTACGACAATCTACTCCCTACCCGATGACATATCATCAAGTAAGGAGTCGGGAGCTATAGGTAACACTATACCTTTGTTCTATTTCCCGATCAATACTACTATCAAACGGAGGACTGTAGGCATAATTTCTTTATTTCTTTTACATGCGATGTTTTGCACTCATTTACTTGATCGCGACTTAGCGTGTCAGCAAATAAAACCAAATGGTGGCCATGCCTGAACCCGACCACGAGCAATTCTATCATGTGCGCATACGAGCACTAGATTGTCAGAAATCTAACACTCAGTGGACGGCGGGAGACGAGGCCTCTAGTCGATTCTACATAAGCTACTCATCAAGTTCATGTTTGCTACAAAGTCTAAGGTATATGGTCGATGAAGACTTGCAAAAACCATGTAGTTTTTACTTTAACTAACATAGCGTTTATATTATATGTGGCCTCTCTGAGTAGTCGCTCGAGGGCTAAGGAATTTGATGAACATTTTTCTAACCTTGTATGCAGGTACAATCAGGTATGCACTTTACTGAGGGTCTATAAATACTAAGTCAGATTTGCATCTATTTGTGCTACCCTATTTCATCGATAAGGAAATAGTAGGCAAAGCACAATGGACAAGCAAATTAATTGGTATTATCATGTAAGACTATAGTAATAGCAAAGATTCAGTTTTTTACATCAGCATAACTCGGCCCGAGGGTCTTGGTTGGCATCGTTGTCTTCACCATCGAGAGATAGCTCCAGCTGAGCCATTAACCTCACTGCAAGGTCTCCGAAGGACTCGATGTGATCGGCAGCTTCGCTCGCCTCACACGCAAACCCTAGTCCAATATCGAGAGGTCTAGGTCAGGATGGTGGCTCTTCACCAGGCCAAAGACTGAGAGGTCGCAAGACAAGCAGATGAGGTCATGTGCTCGAGGGTCTCTGATTGCAAAGTGGCAAGTGCCGCATCAACTGTAGCCTTCTCGACCTCAATCGCCTTCCTGCTCGCCTCTGCCTTATCTTGACTGGCCTTGTCCTCAAGCCACGCAGTGTCAGTAGTAGATTTCTTAGCCTTTTGCTTCTTGGCCTCAGCCTTGGCAGCTTCCAAGTCGGCCCTGAGTGCCTTCAGCTTGGCGTCCTTCATCTTAATTACTTGCTAATTAGAAGCAATGAGCCGCTCCTTTCGTTGATGAGTTTGCTCACAAAATGCTTCCACTTTGCGCATGGTTTCAGTTGTGTGCTATGAAGAAGAAATCGAATGGCATCAAAAAAGCAAAGCAAGGAATGAAGCAAAGCTCAGGGCAGAGTGGTTTGGGGACATATACCTAAAATTGGGGTCTCAGGACATACAAATATATTGAAGGTACTTGAGAAGTTGAAAGGAGCGAAGCCATTGCTGTAGCATGAGCCGCCGGTGAAGGAGTTGCAACAACGGTGACTGTACTGACGGCCGGTAAGGCCGTGATGACGACGTCATCGGCATTGTCGCTGGATACACCTTTTATGCAAGAGATTCTATGTTTAGCACCTCCCAACAAAGAAAAGAGATTCATGAAGAAGGAAAGGTGACTTACTTCGCTAACCGAAACTTTACATGTACATTCTTCTTCGACGCAGCTGATTTCACCAGGACCGGTCTAGCCCCGCTGATCATCTAGTATTTGTTGGAATACGTCCGTAGAGATTTCATAACATCCAAGCGAGCGATTGAAGGTTAACTGGTCAGACAAGTATTGACGACGAGGTCCGAGGCCATTTGGCTGGCTGACGGAGCGCTGGAGATATCGACCTCCTTGCTTGAGGGGACTCTGCCACCTCTTGCTCTAGAGCCGCCTCACCCTCGCTCGGATCGATGACAGGCACTGGATCATCCAAGGGAGGAACGACATCAGCGAAGGCAGAGCCTGATGCTTGATCATCGACTCGTCATCTTCCAGGCTGATGACTCCCTCGATCGGCCCGCTGTCATCATCGAACATGGCCTCCTGAGGAGATGTTGGGTCAAAGCAGGTAACAGATGCACGCATGATGCATTGATAACTGCAGCAAAGCACTCACCTCTGGCCGAGGGTTGGTCAGCGAGTAAGCCTCGATGTCGCAAGCGTCAGGTTCTGAGCCCTGGAACATCTTGCTTAGCCTTGACGAGATGTTCGAGTCCGGTAGATCTGGCAACAGCGAGTCAGCTTACCATTCAATGACTAAAGCAAAGAGGACAAAACATCATAAGTACTTACTTTCAGGATTGTCCCTGGTGGCATCATCGACTCCGGAGTAGTCCCAAGCTAAGTGGTCCCGGCTCTTCAACGGACTCGACCGGCACGTGAGAATGTCTCTAGTGATGTGCCACCCAGTTAGCCCGATTTTCCTCAACTCCTCAATCTTTCGGACATGATAAGCATGTGAACGATCGAAGGAGGGACTTTCGTCCAGAGGTCAATTGGATGAAGGAAGAGTGGCCAACAAGTTATGGGGAAGTTCACGGTGTCTTGAGAGGTGATATAAAACCACCATTTCTTCCAGTCCGACTGCTAGGAGGAGGTAACGGGGACAGAAATATAGGAGTTCAACACGCCATTGCGGAGGTGGAAATCGACACCCCCCAACAGCTTTGTTTTTCATCGCCCGCTTTAAATTGTATAGGTGGCAGAACAATTTGAGGCTGGCCTGGATGCCCAGAAAAGCTTCACAAAGGTGGATGAACATGCTGAGCATTATGATCGAATTGGGCTTAGGTGGAAAAGCTGAATCTGGTAGAGCTCAAGAACCGAGAGCAAGAACAGAGAAGTGGGAAAGCTGAGCCCGCAGCAGAAAAAGGCCTCGAACACGACGGTCTCATCCTCATTCTAGGGGGTGGGAAACAATTCACCTTGTGACGGCCTCCAATGGAAGAACTCACATGGAGGAATGAAGCCATCCTTCTCCAAATCGGCAAGACGCTTCTCCATCATAATTGACTTCTGCCACACCTTCTCGAGGTCCACGTCCTCAAATGCCGCCTCAGTCATCTTAGGTTTCTTCTCCGGTGGTGGATGCCATTGAGGAGAATGTGGGACAAATTCTTTGAAGGTGGCGGCGTTAGGGCTTCAGGAGCGCGATGGAGGCTTCGAGAGTAAGGATGGAGGTGGAAAGCAGGGGAATGGCTACAGTTCCAGGTCTGAGAATTTATAGGCCAAAATTCTCTCTCTAGGCGAATGGTTCATTCCCCACAACACAGCATCTCGATCGACGCAAAGGTGGAATGATGACGATGCACCAATCTTGGCGTTGCAGACGAGAGCAATAAATGCTCAACTGCTCAACGTTTAGATCTTTTGATTTTTTTCTAACTCTGCTTAGAGTTAAGTCGATAAGTCGACATCGAGTAACTTGCGGTTATCCTGAGCACTCGATACGAGCTGATGGCAGGGCTCTTGACCCAGCACATTCCTACTCGATACTCAGTGATTCCCAATCTGCTCGAATCATTCGACCACAAGCAGGCGAGGCATTACTCGACCAAGTGAGGCTTTGGCAGTAATCGACCAAGAGCTTAAGCAGACCCTCCGCTGAACAGAGTTCGGGGGCTACTGTCAAATATCTAAACATGGGGTATGTGTCCGCAAAGGATACGTGAAGGATATGTTCTAACAACATATAGAGATTTCGGATATCACGGGCCCAGTTCTATGGGATAAGATATGCGTGTAAAGGATAATTCCATATTAGGAAGGACTCGATCATGTTCCTGTTATGAAAAAACTGACTCGAGTGCGCCTGATACTCAGGAAAGTTTGGATATGCTGTGAAGATCACACGATGATGGACTCCTCATCGGCTACAATCTGATAGTCCAAACCGACTACGACTCGACTTGAGGCCGGGCTACCCAACTATATAAGGCCAGGGTTGGGTCCTTAAGGGGAGAGATTCAAGCAATTCTCAAAAGACCAGCCATCCAGAGCTTTCAAGCAAGAAGCCCTTTTGCGCAGAGAGCTCAGGAGCCGACGAATCCCATTTCGTCAACCTCTAGCTGTAGCTTAGCCTTAGCTTAGGTGCAATCCACATTGTAACTAGGGCTATACATCTTTTCTTTGTACTTCAGTTGCAGTATACGAAGATCATCCATACAGGATGTAGGGTGTTACTCCATCAGGGGGCCCGAACCTGTCTACATCGTGTGCCTCTAATTTCGTGCTTGACTTTGCTAACCCGAAGGTACCCAAAGTACAAGTTTATTGTCGATTTCTAACCTTCGACAAGCAACATGGTTGGTGGCAAGATTTTGAAGAAGAGAAACAAAAGCTATGCCCATCCAACAAGAAATTTCTATTTGCTACTACCTCCTTGAGTGGAAAAGGAGTTTGCTCATTCATTTAGATCATGGGCTCAGGAAGAGTTTGTTACTAACTTCCCAATTCTGCACGATTAGATACTCTACAAAACCGTAACTCTATGATGCTATTTTTTTCCCAGAAACAACACAAGGGCTCCAACTTTAACTACTACTCTGGACAAGAATGAAGGTTAAAAGACAAGTATAAATGTTCCTTGAAATAAAGCTACTGTTTCCCCTAAAGAAATAGTTACCAACTAGTTATAAGGTGGTTACCAATTACCATTTTCAAATTCAAGATTGGAAGTATGAATTCAGAGAGCTCAAGTAAAAACTAACTAGTTCAATCCGGGTTTTCCTATGGTGGTTTTCGGAACCTTGCTCCCTATTCAGCAATCAAATACAATTTCATCCCATCCACCATCAAAAGTTTCATGGCAAATATAGCCTCATCTAGTTCAAAATAAAATTATGTGTTTATTTTATATCCTAAATGGGAGGATAAGTACGCGTTAGTCAATTTATTACTACACTTCTTTTAGGGGGTCAATTTATCATTATAAGACACATCAACATTACATACGTTGACATCATTAATAAAAGTAAAAAATATAAATGCGTAAAATCTAAGATAGGACTTTTGAGCTTCTTTACATGTAATATTTGGGCATAGTATAGTGGTAAAGATAGAGCTGTGGAAACAATTGTTGCACCAGTGGAATATGGAAAAGAATATGGTGAAACTCAGTATAGTGGTCATGATAGCAGTCTAGAAAATCTGGTTATATAGAAAAATAAGTATTTCTATACATGTAACTTTGGGCAAGGAAGATTCAGCTTGCTGCTTACACTTGGTTTGTGGACGTAGTACTCTTATTCGGTGGGGGGTCACCGGGAGGAGGAGGCCGTCGACGAGGAGGATGTCATCGCGGGAAGGGGGCCAACGAGGGCGAAGGGCGATGCGGGACAAAGCTGGTGTGGGATGAGATGGGCACGATCGGAGGTGGGCAACGCTGGCTAGGGACGAGGCAGCCACGTAAGATGAAGCTGGTTGAGCGTGGGTGGAGGTTGCGGGACGAGGGGAGCGCTGCCGGAGGTGGGCGAGGTGGAGGCGAAGGGCGACGCAGGCGCAGGCGGAGGCAGCATGGCATGGGGGAGGTCATGGGACGAGGCACATGCAGGAGGATGCAAATGGCGGCTAGGGTTGCGAGACTGGGACGTACGACTGTAGGATTGCGGGACTGGGCTTGGAGGATGTTGAGCAGAGTACTTTTAAGGCCGCATCATCACAAACGATTATGGCATTGAACCGTCTATGATAACTGATCATCAGAGATGGTTAAAGGCCAGAACCATCTGAGATGAGTATTTTGTGTTTGAATTCAAGAATAATGCAAGGAAAAGAATATTCTATGGTTATGATTTGGCATATACCAGTGTAAAAGGCCTATATTTTATTTGTAGAATGGCTATATTTTAGAAAACAAGCTAGGTCTAATTTTTCTACTATTTGGGACCTTCAGTTTGCTGATAGGTGTTGGAGAAAATCTAATTATACCATATACAATATTTAGAAATTTTACCTTTCTCCTTTGTTCAATGTGTTGATTATTGTATCGGTTTTATCATTTGTTTGGTGGAGTTTGGTTGGTTCTAGCATAGTTTTTTTAGGTAAGCATAATTCACAGTAAAGCTACATGGCTTAATTATTCATCATTCTTGGTAGTACATATTTCAATTAAGAACTAAACATCAGCACTCTAGTTGTTAATTTTGTAAGTAGAATTATCTCTTGACAAACTAAGGTCCATATATATATATATATGAACACCACACATTCATAGCTAGCTAGTTGACATTAAAATACAAGTACACTTAAAATAAACATGACAACCTCATTATAATTCGACTTGCTTATTCTTTTGTATAAAAATTAGCCATTCACGATGATCGACACTTGTGTAGCTAACTTTCTAAGGTTGTTCTTCATGGACTGTTACCGTTTTCGAAAGGAGGCAACTCATCAAACTGATTGTATTATTCCTCATCTACCTGTTAGTGTTATGCCCTTGAGGAAATCATTTAGATGATTGTAACATGACTATGTTTATGAATAATAATATGATTATTGGTCCAATGAATGTATATCATTGTATTGATCAACAAGTATGTGACTTGTTTATGAAGCTCTTTACTTATTGATGTAATTCGATAAATATCTCTAATCGGATATCATCGTATAGGACAACGATGAATAGATTAGCACATGTAGTGATCGATGATCATGCTTCATAGATCATGGGATATGGAGATATCATCTATACATTGTGGACGCATGTTGAAGAACATGGGTTAGATAGACCTGCAATGGGATACTGTGAGAATGCTACATTCTTATGTGTCATCAGTGTATCTCATACATAGTAGATGTATGATCCTTAGACCTGAGATTGTCATATTCCCTACATGTGTAATAGTTTTCCTTGGAGCTATCAAACACTACTTCCTAACTGGATAGTTATAAAGGTAGCTTTCATGTTTACTATAAAACGTGCAGAGGGAAGTGAGGAGTCAAGATGGAATTTGCCACTCCAATGAAACGAAGATATATGACAAGGCCACTCGTGTGATATGATAAGGAAGCGCATGGCCATGCCGTGATTGAGGAGTCAATGACAACTTATTAATATTTCACGGATACGAGAGATGGATTGAATCATCAAAGGATGACATGCTTCTCGCCTTGAGTTCTATCTTCATATACTTGGCAAAGGGATTATTACATGAGTACTTTTGATAGGTTCTGTCCGATTTGATCATAATATGTTCGGGTGTTGGCATGCTTTGCAAGGAGCCGCTACCAACTATTGGATTGAAAAGGAGTTTTCCGAATCCATGTCCAAACGTACGTGAACCTACAGGATCACACAGTTAATGGGCTGGGGCGCATTAATTTGGATTGGATCCGTAATTAATGGACCTTGTGGGCTTAGCACACTGATGGGCCCTGGTTTAGGGTTTCATCTCGTGGCTATCTAAGCACTGGAGGAGGGTGGGTGCAGGGTGTGCTTTTCCCATGGTCTAGAAGTGTTTCACCCGAAACCCTAGCCTCCTCCTCTCGCTGCCCTTGCCGAGCGACCAGGTGCTTGCACACCGACGCACGGTGTTCCATCCCCGGATGTGTGGACTACTACGGTGACGCTGCTGTGACTGCGGCGTGGGAGGACGATCCACGACTATGGCGAGGACGATCCACTCCGTCAACGCAACGACTACGGCAAGGACGATCCACTACATCGACGCGCGAAGGATTCCGCAACTGTGCGTCTAGTGGTAATGTAATCTATGATCCCCTTCTTGCGAGTAGCTTTCTGGTTATGCGGTAGATTTTTTTGTGCTAGCGTAGCATACCGTGTTCCTCTTCTGTGGTATCAGAGCCATCTCGTATAGATTTGTGATCTGGATGTTGCACATATGATGTGTGAGGTTAGTAGATTGGATCTATTACATGTTCAGCTAGTTCATGTGATGAATTGGTGACGGCAGCCATCGATGAAATCGATCGGTTTAGGTTTGAGGAAAGTGCAAACCGACTCAATCTTGATTTGGGTGAGTCTGTTCATGGTACGACGTTACCCTTACCGGTCGGGTTACCGCCATCAGGGTTTCTGAAACGTAACCATATGGGACCAAGCCAATCAGATTGAGTTAGATTGGGTCAATCTAGTTGATCCATAGAAAGTGCAAACCGATTCAATCTTGTTTTGGGTGAGTCCGTTCATGGTACGACGTTGCCCTTACCGGTAGGGTTACCGCCATCAGGGTTTCTGAAACGTAACCATATGCGACCAAGCCAATCAGATTGAGTCGGATTGGGTCAATCTGGTTGATTCGTGGAAATTTTGAGGGTGTTTTCCTTTGATAGAAGACATGCCTCTAAAAAATTTTGAGGGACCACCACCAGGGGCGCTGCCCCTCGGACCCCGGAGTTGTAGGATTGTTTTTGTTTAACTCATTTTTGTAAGAAATTATATGAAATAGTATGGCCCATGTGTATGTGATGCATGTAATTTTCACATGGCCTGCGTGCCGTGTCAAAGCCATAAGGCTATTTAAATTGTATAACGACCTGCGTTTCGACTTGTGATGCTTTAAACCCTAATGTAAAATTCATTATCAAAAGTTGTAAGGTGTTGCATCCATAATGATGAAGACGATGGTATCAAGTATTGTGATTAGGTGAACAATCAAGCAAGGTGGCTAGGTGAACAAACAACCATGATGATGGAGATCTTAATGCTAAGGGCCATGCTATTTCATAGCTTATTTTTGATTTTCTGTGGATGTGTGTTTAATCCTTGCTATTTTATTTATGCTCATTGCATGTGATGCCATGTTCATAGTAGATATTGTTCATCCATACAGTTAAAATTTTAAATCAAAATGTCCATCCAATGGTTGCACCTATCAAGGATTTAGATCATTATTGATATGACTGCCAAAGTAGTATATCAATGGCTATCTTAATAGATGATAGGGATATATTGGACACATCACGCATAACAATGGTAGATTTAATCAAGCTATCAAAACGGTTTTGGGCTTGAGGACATAAGTGGTTGTGATTTGATTTCAGTAATGAAGGAACCTATACAAGACAATTGGTGTCTAGGAAAGCACACATGAGGCAGGTTTCTTAATTGGCACCAGAAAACGTGTTGACCTGTCCATGAGTCAAGTTGACGGAGACATTCATTACTTGTTTTCATACTCAACAAACAAGAATTACATAAGATGTAATTAGCAAAGGTGTTGCTTACCTATGTCATTAAATTTCTAGCAGTGATGCCAAAGCTCACTAGTGTTTGATGAATATGGATCTTGAATACTCACTATGTGTCTATAAAAGGGACATAAAATAGGAGTGTCTTTTATTAAAATGTTTAATAAAAATTTTACATAAACATAGTGCTTAGAATCTTTGCATGTTTTTGTTGTAGTTCAATGGCACCTTCTCCTACTCATGCTACACCTAGTTTTGCTTTGAGATCAGTTTTGGAAAGGGAAAAACTTAATGGAACTAATTTTGTTGATTGGTATCGCAACCTGAGAATTGTTCTCAAGCATGAAAAGGACTATGTTCTAGAGAATCCAATTCCTGATGAACCAGCCAAAAATGCTCCTCACAATTTGAAGGTTGAATATTAAAAACATGTTAATGCTTCTGTAAAGGTTAGCTGTCTCATGCTTGTCACCATGGACCTCCAAAAGCAATATGAGGAACAGGATGCTTACAATATGATTGTGGACTTGAAGGGCATGTTTGAGAATCAAGCAAGAGCTGAGAGGTATGGTATCTCAAAGATTTTATTTGCTTGTAAGCTGGCTGAAGGCAGTCCGGTCAGCCCTCATGTGATCAAGATGATTGGTTACATTGGGAGATTGGAAAAACTTGAGTTTCCCCTTAGCCTCGGTTTGGCCACAGATGTTATTCTCCAGTCTCTGCCACAGAGCTTTGAGCCATTCATTATGAATCTTCATATGAATAGCGTGGAGAAGAGCCTAACCAAACTACATGGGATGCTCAAGACTGCCGAGGAAAGCATTAAGAAAAAACCCAATCATGTGATGATGGTTCAGAAAACAACTGCATTCAAAAAGCGGAAGGCTAAGGCTGGGGGAACGGGAAAGAGCAAGGGCAAGGGCAAGGGCAAGGCTCAAAATGAGATCGCAAGCCTCAAAACTAAGCTTCAGAAGCTTAAAGTTGGCCCTCAACCTGATACCCAATGCTTCTATTGCAAGAAGTTAGGACATTGGAAACGGAACTGCGAAAAGTACCTGGCAGATAAGAAGAATGGAAATGTGATTTCCACTTCAGGTATTAATGTTATAGAAATTAATCTTGCTACTTCTTCACTCAGCTCATGGGTATATGATACCGGTTCAGTTGCTCATATTTGCAATTCGATGCAGGGGCTGATAAAGAGCAGAGACTTGGCAAAAGGAGAAGTGGATCTTCGCGTGGGGAATAAAGCAAGAGTTACTGGTCTTGCCGTTGGCACGTACCCATTACATTTGCCTTCAGGATTAGTTTTAGAACTCAATAATTGTTATTTTGTTCCATCTTTGAGTAGAAACATTATTTCATCTTCTTGTTTGGAACATGAAGGTTATGATTTCAAAATAAAGAACTTTGTTTGTTCGATATTTTTGAATGATATGTATTATGGTCATTGCCCCATGGTGGATGGGATGTACGTACTTGAACTCGAAGAAAAACCTGTCTATAACATTAATGTAAAAAGGCCTCGGTCTAATGATTTGAACCCTAACTTTTTATGGCATTGTCGCTTAGGTCATATAAATGAGAAGCGCATGAAGAAGCTCCATGGCGATGGATTTCTAACCTTATTTGATTTTGAATCATTTGAAACATGTGAGTCTTGTTTACTTGGCAAGATGACAAAAGCCCCTTTCATAGGTTTTAGTGAGAGAGCGATTGTATTATTAGCCCAAGTACATACAGATGTATGTAGACCAATGAGCTCGACTGCTAGGAGTGGGTTTCAGTACTTTGTAACTTTTACAGACAACTTTAGTAGATATGGATATATCTATTTAATAAGGCATAAATCTAAAACTCTCGAAAGGTCCAAAGATTTTCAGAACGAAGTACAAAATCAACTTGGCAAATCAATAAAACACTTACGATCAGATCGTGGTGGCGAATACTTGAGCCAAGAGTTTGGTGATCATCTAAAGCAATGTAGAATCGTTCCGCAACATACTCCGCCAGGAACACCTCAATGGAATAGCGTGTCCGAACGACGAAACCGAACTTTATTACATATGGTTCGGTCAATGATGAGCCAAACAGATCTGCCATTATCCTTCTGGGATTTCGCTCTAGAGACAACTGCGTTCACTTTGAATAGGGTCCCATCAAAATTAGTTGAGAAGACGTCATATGAGATATGGACTGGGAGAAGACCCATGTTGTCATTTCTCAAGATATGGGGATGTGAGGCTTATGTAAAACGTTTACAATAAGATAAACTCGCACCAAAATAAGAAAAATGCTTTTTTGTAGGGTATCCTAAAGAAAGAAAAGGATATTACTTTTACAAAATAAACCAGAACAAAGTTTTTTTTGCTCGAAATGGTGTCTTCTTGGAGAAAGAGTTTCTTTCAAAAGAAATCAGTGGGAGTGATGTGTATCTCGATGAAGTTTGAGAATCACATGAACATGTTCAAGCTACCACTGAACCTTCACAAGATGTACAAAGTGTTGTACAACCTGTGGAAGAGACACCAACCCCACGTAGGTCGAGGAGGCCGCGTCATGTACCTATAAGATATGTGAATGACATATTATTGTTGGACAATGATGAGCCCATGACTTATGAAGAAGCAATGATGGACCCAAACTCTGAAAAATGGCTTTAAGCCATGAGATCTGAAATTCAATCCATGCATGACAATCAAGTTTGGAACTTGGTCGATTCTCCTGATGGTGTAAAACCATTTAAAGCAAATGGATTTTCAAGAAGAAGATAGACGTAGATGGAAATATTCAGATCTATAAGGCACGGTTGGTGGCAAAGGGTTTTAAACAAGTTCAAGGAGTTGGCTATAATGAAACCTTCTGATGAAGACCCAACCTGCTGTTGAGCAAAGGTGGCCCAATCTTTCACGGTACAACGACGATAGCTTCGTGACGCTCTCACTGAAACGGCAAAAGAGCCAATTCAAAAGCGAGAAACTGGTCACACAAACCGCGATCAACACAAGAACGCGAATTGAGTGGAGGAATCGTATAGATTCAGTGGACAATCACAAGAACATGCCGTTCTTGACTTGCACCAACACTAACAAATCCAAGAACGGGAAGAACTTATCAAGAACACATGGTATTTGCGCCACAAACAACCATGGCTTATGCTGTCTATTTCTGAACATCCAAAAGTTCATTCCAGATGGAAATACATAAGTATTTATACTAGGAACATCCCTCCTAGCTTAGGTGTGAAACTATACAAGAAACTAAAGGAGTTTTCTCGGGTAGATAAAAGGTTTAATGCCTTGGAAGTTGGACAGCAAGATATGGTCTCGCGCAGCTTTTGACAGCCTGTGCAACTCCCACCAAAACAGTCATATCTCCCACCTTGGAAGTCCAAATGATGCACGGTTTGAAATGCTAGAAACTAGACTTCAATATCTTTCTATCCATATAGTCCAAGGATATGTTACTTGTCGTGATTAACAGCAGCATCATGATCAAATGGATGGACAGATTTGAGTGAACCAGCCTTGCTCATGTAACTCTTCTTTGCCTTCCATTCCAATGGATCGCTGTCAATAATTCTAAGAAATATGGATCCAAATAGAATTCCTTTCTCAGGTGGCATATTTCCAAAAGAAAGGGATATTACTCCTTGTGGATGCATGAGCAAGTCACCTTTCTTCTCTCCAAGGTTTGCATTCCAATTCTCAGCCTGTAGCGCATTATCAACACAACCTGCATCGGTCTTGTGACTCACTTGCACTTTAGCAGCAGCAAAACAAGTAATGTGATTATTTGTAAACTTAGAGTCATGAGATGATACAACAATAGAGGATATATCCGCATCATCCCCTCCCTCTTCAAGCGAAACCGTCCTCGGTTTCGAGTTGTTCTTCAAAACACTCTTTAGCTTAGTAAGGATGTCACAATGAATATCATCCCCACTTTTGGGCAGCAAAGAAACAAACACCCCTCGATGCATAAATGTATAGCGGTTAGTCCTCCCTTGGTGCATAGCATTCCGGTCAAATTGCCATGGACGCCCCAAAAGAATTTGACTAGCATGCATTGCAACGACATCGCACTCCACCTTGTCTTCATATCCATCGATAGAAAATGGTACATGCACCTTATGGGTCACCTTGAGCTTACCAACATTATGAAGCCACTTCATGTAATATGGCTTTGGGTGGCGCTGTGTGGTCAATTTCAAAGCACCAACCACATCCTTGCTAATCACATTATTGTAGCTTCCTCCATCTATCACAAGCTTACACCGTTTTCCCTTGATCTTGCATTCGGTTTGGAAAATAGCACGTCGCTGTCCCTTCTCCACAATTGGAGCACTATCACGATCCACCTTCTGAGCCATCAAACATTGTCCATCTTCAGGGTCACAATGAACCACATCATCATGTTCTTCACCTCCCATATCTGATTTCTCACTTGCATCACTCTCTGAAACATACTTTCCATCGGTGGTAAGCATTACTGTCTTTAAATTTGGGCAATCTTTCATCATGTGTCCCCTGCCCTTGAACTTGAAGCACTCAATATTCTGAGTTTTAGCGGTAGAGAAGGCACCAGAATCAGCTTTGGAATAATCCTTGCTTGCTGTCCCAACTACTCTTGATGCTTCTTTCGGAGATGATCCACTTGGTTTAGTTGACGCAACCGTCATAGACGAAGAACCACCTTCGCTAACATGCTGTGATGAGCGCCGCCAACCACTAGAAGTGACACGTCCATGATGCACAACAGATTTGTGTGCGTCTTTCAACCATAGTTCCGCACGCTATGCTTGATGAAGTAGCTCTTGTACGGTATTGAATTGCATCAAATCAACACGGTTTCGCACATCCTCATTCAGCCCTTCAAAGAACCTTATCATGGTGGCATCCGCGGACTCACGAATAGCTGTACGGATCATGAGTATTTGCATTTCTTGATAGTACTCATCAATAGATTTATCACCTTGATATAGCCGCCTCAACTTTGTGTGCAACATTCGAGTGTAGTACGCTGGTACAAAGCGAGAACGCATGATTCTCTTCATCTCCTCCCAAGTATATGGACTCTCCCCTGCACGATTCAATTGATTCCACCAAATAATAGCATATTTGGTGAACTCAATGGAAGCAACACGAACCTTCTTTTCTTCGGAGTAGCGATGGTTGTCAAAAATTTGATTGACTCGCATCTCCCACTCCAAATATTCCTCCGGATCAGCACGCCCCTTGAACTCCGGTATGGTGATTCTTACATGACCAATACCATCCACCTCACGATCAACACCTCTCCTATGAATTCCTCCATGTCTAGCACCTTGACGGTCATTGTGATTATGTCGATTACGACGAAAATCAGATCGAGCTTCAGATATGTTGTCCTCCAAATCAGTTCCAAAGTCTCGTTCATCGCTGCAATGTGAGCTAGCACGTCGACCGCGAACATGTGCTTGCTGCCTCGGTGCGTCATCTCCTTGTTGTGGTAGTAGCATCTCTTCCAAACGGCGAAGATTAGCATTGACATCATTGAACCCATCTGTGATGCGGGTGTGCATCAAGTTCAGCTCACCACGAAGCTGATTCTCCTGCTCATGGTAGAAGACCGACGCGGCCTCAAACTGAGCACGCGTAGCAGTGGGAAGATTGGGGTTAATTGGCAGCTGCTCCTCAACAATTTCTTCATTTTCTCCAACGTGATGGTTTGCCCCGACATTGTTGCAAGCAATCGAAATCAGCCACAAGAATTCCTACGTCGTGAGCAACGAAAGCTCGATACGGATGATGAAGACCCAACCTGCTGTTGAGCAAAGGTGGCCCAATCTTTCACGGTACAACGACGATAGCCGTGGACGCCGCACTCAAACGGCAAAAGAGCCAATTTAAAAGCGAGAAACTGGTCACACAAACCGCGATCAACACAAGAACGCGAATTGAGTGGAGGAATCGTATAGATTCAGTGGACAATCACAAGAACATGCCGTTCTTGACTTGCACCTACACTAACAAACCCAAGAACGGGAAGAACTTATCAAGAACACATGGTATTTGCGCCACAAACAACCATGGCTTATGCTGTCTATTTCTGAACATCCAAAAGTTCATTCCAGATGGAAATACATAAGTATTTATACTAGGAACATCCCTCCTAACTTAGGTGTGAAACTATACAAGAAACTAAAGGAGTTTTCTCGGGTAGATAAAAGGTTTAATGCCTTGGAAGTTGGACAGCAAGATATGGTCTCGCGCAGCTTTTGACAGCCTGTGCAACTCCCACCAAAACAGTCATATCTCCCACCTTGGAAGTCCAAATGATGCACGGTTTGAAATGCTAGAAACTAGACTTCAATATCTTTCTATTCATATAGCCCAAGGATATGTTACTTGTCGTGATTAACAGCAGCATCATGATCAAATGGATGGACAGATTTGAGTGAACCAGCCTTGCTCATGTAACTCTTCTTTGCCTTCCATTCCAATGGATCGCTGTCAATAATTCTAAGAAATATGGATCCAAATAGAATTCCTTTCTCAGGTGGCATATTTCCAAAAGAAAGGGATATTACTCCTTGTGGATGCATGACCAAGTCACCTTTCTTCTCTCCAAGGTTTGCATTCCAATTCTCAGCCTGTAGCACATTATCAACACAACCTGCATCGGTCTTGTGACTCACTTGCACTTTAGCAGCAGCAAAACAAGTAATGTGATTATTTGTAGACTCAGAGTCATGAGACGATACAACAATAGAGGATATATCCGCATCACCTTCTCACCGGTAGCCATGCTCAAGTTTGTCCGGATCATTTTAGCTATTGCAGCATATTTCGATTATGAAGTATGGCAGATGGATGTCAAAACAGCCTTCCTTAATGGGAATCTATCTGAGGATGTATACATGATATAACCTGAAGGTTTTGTTGATCCTAAATATGCTAAAAGGGTATGCAAGCTTCAAAGATCCATTTATGGGTTAAAGCAAGCATCTCGGAGTTGGAACATTTATTTTGATGAAGTAGTCAACGGATTTAACTTTATCAAAAACGAAGAAGAGCCTTGTGTTTACAAGAAGGCCAGTGGGAGCGCACTTGTGTTTCTGGTTTTGTATGTGGATGACATATTATTGATCGGGAATGATATTCCTATGCTTGAAGATGTTAAGACTTCATTGAAAAGGAGTTTCTCAATGAAGGACTGGGAGAAGCATGCTATATCTTGGTCATAAAAACCTATAGAGATAGATCAAAAAGGTTAATTGGATTAAGTCAGGAAACGTACATTGACAAGATATTGAAAAGGTTCAATATGCATGAATCTAAGAGAGGTTTCATGCCAATGTCACGTGGCATCAGTCTCTGCAAGAATCAATCTCCTTCGACAACTGATGAGCGAGACAGGATCAGCAAGATTACATATGCTTCAGCTATTGGGTCTATTATGTATGCCATGATCTGCACGCGCCAGATGTCTCATATGCTCTAAGTGTCACGAGCAGATACCAAGCGGATCCTGCTGATGGTCATTGGATAGCCGTAAAAAATATCTTGAAGTACTTGAGAAGAACTAAGGGTATGTTCCTTGTTTTTGGAGGTGAGGAAGATCTGGTTGCAAAGGGTTACACCGATGCAAGCTTCCAAACTGACAAAGATGATTTCCGATTGCAATCCAGGTTTATGTTTACACTAAAAGGAGGAGCAGTAAGCTGGAAGAGTTTCAAGCAAAACACGGTGGCCGACTCTAAGACAGATCGGAGTACATTGCGGCTTCGGAGGCCTCAAAAGAAGCTGTGTGGATTAAGAAGTTTATCACAGAGCTTGGTGTGGTCGCTAGTGCCTCTAGTCCAATGGACATCTATTGTGATAATTGTGGTGCCATTGCACAAGCTAAAGAGCCTAGATCTCATCAGTAGTCTAAACACATACTCCGACGCTTTCACCTTATTCGCGAGATTGTGGATAGAGGTGACGTGAGAATATGCAAAGTACATACGGAAGCCAATGTGGCTAATCCGTTGACAAAGCCACTGCCACAGCCTAAGCATGAGGCGCACACGAGGTCTATTGGTATTAGATACTTAATTGATTGACTCAAGTGCAAGTGAGAGATTGTTAGTGTTATGCCCTTGAGGCAATCATTTAGATGATTGTAACATGACTATGTTTATGAATAATAATATGATTATTGGTTCGATGAATGTATATCATTGTATTGATCAACAAGTATGTGACTTGCTTATGAAGCTCTTTACTTATTGATGTAATTCGATAAATATCTCTGATCGGATATCATCGTATAGGACAACGATGAATAGATCAGCACATGTAGTGATCGATGATCATGCTTCATACATCATAGGATATAGAGATATCATCTATACATTGTGGACGCAAGTTGAAGAACATGGGTTAGATAGACCCGCCATGGGACACTGCGAGAATGTTACATTCGTATATGTCATCAGTGTATCTCATATATAGTAAAAATGTATGATCCTTAGACCTGAGATTGTCATATTCCCTACATGTGTAATAGTTTTTCGTGGGGCTATCAAACACTACTTCCTAACCGAATAATTATAAAGGTAGCTTTCATGTTTACTATGAAACGTGCAGAGGGAAGTGAGCAGTCAAGATGGAATTTGCCACTCCAATGAAACGGAGATATATGACAAGGCCACTCGTGTGATATGATTAAGGAAGTGCATGGCCATGCCGTGATTGAGGAGTCAATCACAACTTATTAATATATCACGGATACGAGAGATGGATTGAATCATCAAAGGATGACATGCTTCTCGCTTTGAGTTCAATCTTCATATACTTGGCAAAGGGATTATTACATGAGTACTTTTGATAGGTTCTGTCCGATTTGATCATAGTATGTTTGGGAGTTGGCATGCTTTGCAAGTTGCTGCTACCAACTGTTGGATTGAAAAGGAGTTTTTCGAATCCAAGTCCAAACGTACGTGAACCTACAGGGTCACACACTTAATGGGCTGGGACGCATTAATTTGGATTGGATCCGTAATTAATGGACCTCGTGGGCTTAGCACACTGATGGGCCCTGGTTTAGGGTTTGATCTCGTGGCTATATAAGGAGTGGAGGAGGGTGGGCGCAGGGTGTGCTTTTCCCACGGTCTAGAAGTGTTTCAACCGAAACCCTAGCCTCCTCCTCTCGCTGCCCCTGCCGAGCGACCAGGTGCTTGCACACCGACGCACGGCGTTCCATCCCCGGACGTTGTGACTACTGCGGTGATACTGCTGCGACTGCGACGTGGAAGGACGATCCACAACTGCGGCGAGGAAGATCCAATAAATTGACGCGCGAAGGATTCCGCAATTGCGCATCTAGTGGTAATCTAATCTATGATCCCCTTCTTGCGAGTAGCTTTCTGGTTATGCGGTAGAATTTTTTTGTGCTAGTGTAGCATACCGCGTTCCTCTTCACTACTACATTCCCAACTCCGAAAATCCTTTTTTCCCTCAAAAACTACCTGGCACTTTTTGTTGGATGAGTCCGCTACATAGAAGTCTTTAACAACTTGGTTAGCGAGTACGAATGGTTCGTCTTGGTATCCGACACGTTCGAGATCGACAATAGTGACGTTGTAATTGTCAACCATCACCTCGTAGAGGTGTACCCAATGGCACTGAAATAAGGGGATCTTGAATAGTACATAGTCAAGCTCCCAAATCTTCTCTATTAACCCATAGTACGAGCTCCTCATTGACCCAGCGGTATTGAATGCATCTATGCGAACACCGCTATTCTGGTTTATGCTCTTAATATTCTGATCTCTCGTGTAAAATGTGTACCCATTTAAGTCGTATCCTTTCCATGTTACAATAGTAAATGTTGGATCTTTTGCCAACCATGTCAGTGTATCACCTGACGAGCTTCCAGTGATGGGTCGCTCCTTCAACCATCTGTTGAATTGAAGGTTATGTTATCTTGTGATCCAAGACTCCTACTGCACCGGATTCTCTTGCCGTAGGCAATTCTTGTGCTCGTCGATATACGGGGACACTACAGCCATGTGTTGTAAAACTGTGAAATGGGCTTGAGCACACACAACCGTATCGGACGTCATTGTTTTTCTTTTGATGGTCCTGATACCTTGGAGCCTCCCCTCATGGCGAAATCGAGACACCTATCGGTTCGACCTAAGCCATTTAATCGATGTAGAATTTGACGACCTCTTCAGTTGCATAATCTTCGACAATGCTACCCTCCGGTCGAGATCGATTCTGTACATAGGACTTAAGAATTCCCATATACCTCTCAAACGGGTACATACTATATAGTAACACAGGACCACACATCTTTATCTCTCACAAGGTGAACAATGGGATGGACCATGATATCAAAAAACTACGGAGTGAAATACATCTCAGGATTACATAGAATCATCACCACCTCAGCCTACAGAGCATCTAGCCCTTCTGGATCGATGACCTTTTGAGCAATTGTGTTAAAGAAATAACACAGCCTTGTGATTATCTCCCAACCATAATCGGTAAAATACTTCTAATTGCGACAGGAAACATTTATGTCATAAGCACATGGTAATCATGAGACTTCATGCCAATTAAGTTGAAATCTTGCATCGAAACAAGTCTCTTCATGTTAGTGGAGTAGCCGGAAAGAATTTTCACACCATGTAAGCAATGGCATAGTTTAGTTCTCTCAGCCTTGGATAGAGTATAACAAGCATGTTCGTAGTACGTTTAGCCTTTATCGATCTCTTTTGGTGCTAACTCAGGTTTGATGCTCATATCGACCAAGTTATGCCACGCGTTGATAGCATCCTTTGTTTTGCCCTTAATGTTCAGTAAGAGACCAATCAAGCTATCATAGATATTTTTCTCTATGTGCATGACGTCGATGTAGTGCCGAACTTCTAGGTTCTCCCAATAAGATAGGTCCCAAAATATTGATCTCTTCTTCCATATGATCTTCTCACAGGTTCTCGATTTACATCGCTTTCTAAGCGCAACATCCAAGTTCTTAATCATATCATGAATATATGTCCCGCTTAAAGGCCTTGGAGCTGAATCATCTTTGTTTGTTCTGTCGAATTGTTTCTTCCTCTTGCGGTATGGGTGATTCCTCCGAAGGAACCTATGGTGATGCATGTACATGGTTTTGCACGAGTGATTCAGCCACATACTCTCGGTATCATCTAAGAAGTGAGTACAGGCTTTGGCTCTTTTTGTACTCTAGCCCGATAGGTTAGCAAGGGCAGGATAATTATTTATGGTGCAAAACAACAGGAAGTGCAAAGTGAAGTTCTCTCGTTTCTGAGCATCCCATACGTGTACCCTCGAAACCCATAGTGTTTTCAGATCTTTCACCAATGGTGCTAGGCACACATCAATATCGTTCCCATGTTGCTTCGGGCTTTGGATAAGTATAGATAATAAAATATACTTCTGCTTCATAGACAACCAAGGAGGAAGGTTGTAGATACAGAGATTCACAGCCAAGTGCTATGACGGCTGCTCATGTTACCAAAAGGATTCATTCCGTCTATACTCAATCCAAACATTATATTCCATGGATCCGCACAAAATTCTTGAAACATCCTATCGATGTTCTCCACTACGTGGAATCAGCAAGGTGCCTTAGAATTCCATAGTTACACTCCTCCGAATGCCAACGCAGTTTTGCCTACTTTGGGTTCGCAAATAAACACTTCAAACGGAGAATTACCGATAGATACCACATCACCTTAGCAGGAGGTCCTTTCTTCACCTAGATGCCCTCGTCGTCGTTGTCTGATTGATTTTTATGCTTGTAACATCCCAAAAATTTGCCAAATATTATTTTATTGCTTAAATGTGCATTTATGATTTTTTGGAATTTATTTGGATTTTTCTGGATTTATTTGAATTAATTTTAAATTAAGAATATTGACCTTTTGTCCAAATCTATTTAAATTTGTGCAAAGTTAAAATAAAGTTTTGCCAAAAATATTTTATTTGAGTCCAGAATGTCTCAAAGTATTTTTGAGATTTTTCTTGGATTTTTCCTATTAGTTTTAGCGCTTAAAATAAATAAAATGAATTTTTGGAATTATTTTAAATGGAAAATCCTTTTGAAAATCAATGAACAGTGTTGGGCCGAAGCCCAACACTGTGCGCTGGAAGCCCGCGTCGGTGCGGCCCAAACCAGCCCGTGAATCGCAGTGGGGTAAAACCCTAGATCGGTGACCGTTCACGTGCGATCCAACGGTCCAGGGAAGGCAGCGTGTGCGCTTGCATCTTGGCCGTCGGATCGGGGCACACGTCGCGCTGTCGTTTGTCGTCTCCGTTCTGGACTCAGAGTCCGCCGCCGTAACGTCGCCGATTTCTTTCGCCGTGTAGAGCTCGGACGCCGAGGCTACAAATAGGGGGGGTAGCACCCCGAGGTTCGCAATCGAGCGCCGCATCGTTTGGTCGGAGAGGTTTCGCGAGATCAGCCGTAGAATGCAGCCGCGAGTTCGCCGGAGTTGAAGTGTGGGACAGCCGCGGGTTTTTGCCGCGAACGTCGTCGATTCGCCGTCTTCCGTCGCTTGGGCTGCGGGACCGAGTTCGCCGAACCGTGCCGCGTCGGATCCCCGCCGTCTCGTCGCCAGGAGCCCGCCGGAGCGCCGCGTCGTGGGTCATCTTCTCCATCTCCGGTGAAAGGCGCCGACGCGCCATCGTCGTCTCGTCGCGCTCACGTTCGACCGTCAGATCTTAGGGTAAGCCGTTGGATGAGGGACGCGTGGTCAGATTAGATCGTAGCCATCCGATCTGTCTTCTGCGGATCAGATCGAGCCGTAGGGTTGGGCCAATTGGGCGCAGCCGCGTGTCGGGTGCGAGTGCCGAGGCGTCGTGGACCGAGTTCACCATGTTCCGGTATTGCGCCGTGGACTCGATCCATACTGGCAGAGACGCGTCGGCTTGTGATTGGCTCGAGGTCTCGCTGACGTCATGCTTGCGTCATAATTGCATTTTTCAATTCGAAAAATAATCCGATTGGAAATTCTGCGATGATGACGTCATCATGAGGTCACGCTGACGTCATAAATCTATTTTCGATTTAAAAATAAATCTGTTAATTCTGATTTTCTGATTTTTGCAATTTCAGTATTTATTTCAAACTTCAAAAGGCTATATCTTTTGCATCGTAAGTCGGATTTGAGTGATTCAAACCTCTAAAAATTTGTAAAATTGAGATCTATGTAATGGTGAATTTTATTTGATTTTTGGAGTTCGTTTTATCTCTGTTTTGGTATTTATTTGCTTTTCTCCTTCGGTACGCGTAGATGTTGAATTGTGCGACGCTTCGGAGGAAGATCCAGCAACTCAAGAGCAAGTTCCAAAACTAGATCAGGACCTATTCCAAGGCAAGTTGTGCTTTGATCATGTTGAACCCATATTTATAAAATTGCTATATTTGTTTTACCCTATTGCATATATTTCAAGTATACAATTGTTTCAAATTAGATTGGGTTTAGCTAATATACCAGATTGATCTATACCCTACCCTGTCATTGTATGCCATGATCCATTGTCACCCTAGATTGGTTCAATATAGTTGGTTAGTAATTATAATCAACATTGGTGGGTTAGTTCGTATTAGTTGCTTAGCCATGCCACGTCATCACATGTGTTGGAATCATTGATAATTAATCTTGATTAATGGAATATGGAACAATGTTATGAACTTGTGTGTCATGTGGATCACACGATGAGGTTGAGTTGTTGTGGCGAGTCATGTCACGCAACGATGTTGAATTGTTGATAGCACGTGGTGCTTGGTAATCAACTAGGTGATAATCATTTAGATTGGGGCAAGTGACAAGAGGCGAGGAGGCCAAGGTGGGCCCGGTGGGCAGAGGGTATGTGGATGTCTTGCCTTGATCACTCTAAGGACTTAACCTTGCAAGCCTTTGACCTGAGTCAATCATGCAACCACATGTCTGGTATGGGCCAGCCTAGCTGAGTAATTTGCAATGTCTTAATTTTGGTACTATCGTGGTCGGTGTGAGTTCCCGAGTTATGGAGTAATTCATATGGCGCAAGTGGGGGGCACTGGATGTGGTAACCAGTCCCACTAGTGTTGAAACCTTAGCGGTCGTGCAAGGTTAAGCCGCATTGTAAAGGCTTTGTTATAATCACTCGCCTTGGTGGTGTTTGGTTGTATCACGTGGGTAAAGTGCATAACCTCTGCAGAGTGTGAAACTATTCGGATAGCCGTGCTCATGGTATTGAGCAATGCTCGGAATTACAGTTAAGGGTTAGCTGAATTAAATGGACAATTTGGTTGGAATGGCGGAATGCCATGTGGAAGATGGAATTTGACTTAGGATTGGAAACCTGGTTTACTTGAGAAATACTGAATCTATTTATTACTGCTATTTGTTTTACAGTCTTTACAATCTATTTATTATACTTGTTCATAAATGTTGCTTATTGCAAAATAGTCATGATAGCCTATCCATTGAATAAGCCTTGCATATAGATCCATAGAATTGCATTCTGTGCACGACTTGTTGAGTGCTTAAGTACTCACCCTTGCCAAACAACAATAATCAACAGTTGAAGAATCTACACCTGTGTTGGAAGAGGAAGTCCAGAAAGACACGAGTCATTAGGGTCCGAGCCTTGTCGGTTGCCTGTGGTGAACTGATGAGCTATCTACGTTTTCTACTTTCCGCTGCTTAATTATTAGCTTATATTTCCAGTCTTGCCCTACGTGGCTTAATAATGTAAGTCGGTCATAAGATCATACATTTAGCTATATCAATAAATGAACTATTATTCTATTATCGTTGAGTATGATGTGATATGTACCGATGTTGAGCTGTGTGCACTAGCGTTGATCCTGGGACTAGTGCGGTAAACACAGTGGGTTCGAATCAGTGGATTCGGGTCCTTACAATGCTTGTACTGAGATGCGTTGCACACCGGTGTAGGATCAAGGATAACCGACTAGAGGGGGCGAATTGGACGTTTTAAAAATCTTTCACTCTAATTGCAATAAATAAGCAAGCTAAGCTAGAATTACGATTTTAGACAATTAAAGCCTAAATAGTCTAGGTTCGTTATGTGCATCAACAAGCTAAGACTAAACAAAATTACAATCCTAAGACAAGATCAATATCATAAGCAAGCTAGGAATGTAAATTGTACAAATTAAATACAAGAGATAAAACCACAAGAAGAGATGAACACGATTTTTATCATGTGGTCTCAGAGACTTACTAGTCTCCCCTAATTCATGTTGTGGTAGCTTGACCAACTCAAGCTGGCTCCTTTGCGCAAATGAGCCTTCCTCGATCACTATGGTAGCGCTTCCCCGCTCCTGGTAGGCAAGCTCCAGCCTTCACAACTCAACGGGTTTTCTCACAATGCCATTTGAGAAAGTCATCGGTTCTTTTGCCTCCAAGCCATCTAGGAGGCAGCAACCTCCAAAAGAATAGACTTCGACGCTTGCTTGAGGTTGATCAAGTGTCTAATGGCTCAACTAAATGCACACACTTGATTTTCTCTCAACTACTCACAAAATGTGAATTGAATGCTCTAAAGTCAATGAGAGACTAGCAATGGCTTACAAATATGCAATGAATGTCCAAGACCTTACTCATGCTACAGGTGAGGGTGTATTTATAGCCCTCACCCACACTTCTATCTATTACCACCTAATTCCTAAAAAATTCAGGAAAGTCGTCACTACCACCCATGTTGGGCTGATAGTGTCAATCTTAGGTACAACGGTCGACTGTAGCATTAAATGCTGAGAGAGACTAGCTGTTGCTACAGTACCCCCAGCACTACAGCCCATGTAGGACCGTTAGTTCTGGCCACAAGCTCTCAAAAATGTGCATTTTCACCCTCTTCTGGTAAAATACTACTGTGCATTTCGGTCGGTACTACTGCACTTGCGGTAGTACCGCTCCCAGATGAGCGGTAGTGCCGGTCGAGCAAAACTTAGGAAAATGCACAGTTCTGTAAAACAACTACCGACCACAGGGGCCGGTACTACCCCACCTGCACAGTACTGCTACCAGATAGTCAGTAGTGCTGCCCCAGGAAAACCCAAAAATGCCCCTCTCTGTCAAACAAACTACCAAATCCTTTAGCCGGTACTGCCGCCCTTGTGGCAGTACTGCTCCTAGATAGTCGGTAGTGCCAACATTACTAAAGATTAGAGAGGATCTCAATGAATTTTCCGAGAAATGCATATGATCAAAGTATGAGCATAAATTTGAGCCATTGACACTAAATTAAACTTCAAGCTACTAGCCAAAAGTCCCTTTTAATAGTATGGCGCCTACACTACTAATCCGATCTTTTCTCCAAACACCTAGATCGGTAAAATGCTAGAAAAGGGTCCTTACATCTTATACCTTGGCATTAGCTTGATGTTCCAATGTCCTTAAAGCTCACAATTTCACCTCTTCATACGACCAACCTAATTTTCATAATCTCAAGAAAAATTGTTAGTCCTTAAAATATGATTTTCATTAATTACCAAAACCAAACACAAAATTGGAGGGCCTAGATGCTTCAATCTCCCCCTTTTTGGTAATTGATGACAACCTTATCATATATAATGAAATTGAATATGTTTAAAGTATACATCAAGTCAAGCAAGTTGTATACTTTTTGGATTTTGCTTTTAATTGGCATTTCACTTCTTTTGAAAGAAAATGATTTGAATTGAAATTAAAATGCCATAAAAGCCATAATGTATAGTAGAAACTCCCCCTAATTGTGTGCATGAATATATTAAATGAGATTGCACATATTTGAAGTATTTGGAAATTTTTGGTGGAGTTTTCACTATATATTGGATCCAAGAAAAAAAAGATGAAAATGACAATAAGCATACATATTAAGTATAGGATCCAATAAGACAAAATAGGAAACATAGTATAGAACCATTAAGCATTCGACGATATAAACATCCATAAAAGCATCCAAAGAATCGAAAGCACATACAGAGGTTCAATTAGTTTACAAGATATATAAAGATATTACAAAGCTAATCCTCAAAACTACAAGGCTAACCAAAGCTAATTCTCTCAACTCGCTCCTCTTCTTCTTCCTCCTTCTTCACCCTCTTTGGCATCAAGTACCAAAAGAGGGATCTTCATGATACATCTAGGAGGGTGGATGAGTACCACGACCACGTCCACGACCACGGTGTGGAATATAGGTTCCAGGGGGTCCTCAGGACAGGCCCAAGATGAAGGCCCAGAGGATATTCTCCACGTCAGGCTTCATAACTGTACGGAAAAGAATATATCCTAAAGGAAAGTTGAATTTATGTTTAGATATGATAGATACAGTTGTAATCCGAGTCGTTAGAAGGATAGAATAAAGATGTAAACTCTGTCCTATAACCGACTAGAATCTTGTAACCGATCGAAATCTCTTAACCGATTGGGACTCTGTAAGCCACCTCACCCCCACTATATAAGGGAGAGGGCGGGCAACAACATGGGCATCAAGCCACAGAGCATAAAACATCTCGTATCGCCCAAAGCACATAGCGCTTTGAGCAATCTTAGGTCCAAGAAACCTGCATAATCCCAGCACACAGGATTAGGGTATTATCTCCTCCGCGAGAGCCTAAACCTGTCTAAATCCCTTGTCTTGTGTGACCTTCGAGTTTGAGATCGGGCGCCTACCCCATAAATTCATTACCGACTACAAAAGTCGACAGTTGGCGCGCCAAGTAGGGGAAGCGCTTCAATCTGTTCCCACAGACTCGATGGCATCAACCAGCAGATTTATCGCCACCTTCATCTCCGACCAAGCTTTCCGCTTCGGAAGCCTGGATTTCGTCGCCAATATGCATGGAGAGCTTGTCAACCTGGATAAAAACAAAAACCAATCTGGCAGAATCAAGGGCGAACCATCTCAGGTACATTACTCTGACTTACCTGGAAAACCAGTCGGCTCCATTAAGAGCGGCTATGATTCTCGCGGCATTTTCTCAATTGAAAGACAGAAGACCGATCTCCATCAAGAAGAACGTGATGTCACGGAAGAAGATCACCAACGTAAGGGTAAGAAGGTCCAAACACGGACTCTCCGATCTTTGGGTCGCAATGTCCGGGAGGACATCCTGCAATCTAAGTTGGGAGATCAGTCCATCTTCCGCACGCCGATGCAAAACGTCGTCGCTTCGAAGACGCTCCTCGACGCGCTGGACCAAATGATTGCATCAGACAGTCCGACGGCCCCGATTGTGGCTCACATCAAGGCCATGGTGACGGCGGCAGCTATCCAGCAAAATCAGGAGAAGCCGGTTGGAGAGGCGCACTCGCACTCCCACGCGGCCACTCGTGTCGCTAGCAGTCGGACTACAACCAGTCGGAACGTTGACAGTCGGCGCCATGCACCGCCTACTGGAGACGCTCGATAGATCCTTGACAGCGACCTTCGCCAGGACATCACGGCCAGGCGACGAGAACGGAACGAGGAAGAAAGACACAGACGCCGCGACGACTACGAGCGTTTCGGCATCAGCTACGATCGGCGGAACGACCGAATGTATGGTGACCGCGACGATCGCAGAGTTCATCATCGCCGGTGTGGGAGTGACGACGAACGCCGAGTCAATGACTCGCCGCGCCGAACCTTACCCTGACATTTTAACGGTCATCACCAAGCTAGAAGATCGCCACGCCAGAGCCCCCCCTACAAGATGAAAGATCCATCGATGGGATCCGAGCGTTCACTCCCCGGCTGTGTCGAGTGGTTTGGCCCGAGGGGTTCAACCCCAAAGGCATTGTAAAGTTCGATGGGGAACGAGACCCAGAAGCTTGGTTGCAGGTCTACACCCTGGCAGTCAAGGCCGCAGGGGGAAATCAGACCGTCATGGAGAACTATTTGGCGGTCAATCTCAGCCCCTCGACACAAGCATGGCTCACGGGCCTCCCTGCCAACTCGGTAGACTCCTGGAGTGACCTGTGCGAGCTATTAATCGCCAACTTTCAGGGAACCTATGAGAGGCCCGGTACACCGTGGGACCTGTATCAACTGCACCAGAAGAAGGATGAAACGCTGAGAGACTTCATCCGGCGCTTCATGCAGAAGAAGAACACCGTCAGAGACGTGTTAGAGGCGGTGGTTGTGGCGGCCTTCCAGAAAGGGGTAAGCGATCCTGATCTTATTAAAAAAATGTCCAGGAAGCCCACGACTTCCGTAAAAGAAATGTTTGCGTTAGCCGACCGCACGCCACGGCCGGATGCTCGCCGAGCGACAAGAAGATCATCCCCCACAAAAGAGCAAGGGTGATAAGCCCGAGTCCTCTAAACACAAGGATAGGAAGCGCAAGGGCGAGGAGCTGGTCGCGGTAGCCGAGCATAACCGGCCTCGAGCCGCTCGGAGAGAGGCACCGACTACAAAGACCGTCATGGAAGCGATCGTCCTTTCCACCCCAAGGAAAACATGCGACCAAGGATCGCTTCACTCAAGCGCGTTTATGTGCGAAAGTCAACAACAACCAGCCCGACCAAGGCGAAGTTGCTCAAAGAAAGAAGAAAGAACTCCGGATGAAGAAGATTTCAGGAGCCCGAGCAGCGAACTACATCTACGGGGCTCAATCGATACTGAGTCCAAGCGGAAGCAAAACTTACCGCTCGGAGATCAACGATGGAACCAGCGACTCCTCAATATCTAAAATGGTTTGAGGTCCCGATCACCTTTGACCGTAGAGATCACCCCACCGAGTCCCACATCCGGGTAAGTTTCTCTCGACTTGACTTGCCAGCGCAGCGTGAAGCTCAAGAGGGTTCTGATCGATGGCGGAAGTGGGCTCAATGTCCTGTTCGCCAGGACTTTCGACGACATGAGCATCCCCCGTTCGGAGCTGAGGCCAAGCACCTAGCCTTTCCACGGAGTAATCCCCAGGGCGTCCTCGTTCCCCCTCAGACAGATTTCATTACCCGTTACGTTCGAAACCAAGGATAATTTCCGGACCGAATTCGTCAATTTTGAGGTAGCCAATTTCGAGATGGCGTATCATGCCATCTTGGGAAGGCCTGGTCTAGCCAGATTCATGGCCATACCTCATTACACCTACTCGGTGTTGAAGATGCCGGGACCCAAAGGAGTCATCGCACTTCGTGGCGACATCAAGCAATCATCGCAATGCGACCGGGAGAATCATGAACTTGCCGAATTGCAGGAAGCAGGTACCCAGGCAAAAAACATCCAGGCTGAGGCTGCCACGCTCCAAGACGAAGGAGAAGTACCGTCAAAAAAGCAGGCCACCTCGGGAATTAAGCCTGGCGAGGGAACCAAAAGGATCATTCTTGACCCGTCTGACACGTCTAAAACAACCGTGATCGGGACAGGGCTCGAGGACAAATAGGAAAGCGCGCTCGTCACCTTCCTCCAAACTAACAAGGACATTTTTGCCTGGAAACCATCAGATATGCCAGGTGTACCAAGGGAGGTGATCGAGCACTCTCTCCATGTTGATGAGAAGTCAAAACCCGTCAAACAAAGGCTTCGGCGGTTCGCTCCGGATCGTCGGGACGCCATAAAACAGGAAATCACGAAACTCCTAGCCGCAGGTTTTATCAAAGAAGTGTATCATCCTGATTGGTTAGCGAATCCTGTATTAGTTCAAAAGAAGAATAAAACTTGGCGCATGTGCGTTGATTATACTGATCTCAACAAGGCGTGCCCGAAGGACCCCTTTGGGCTGCCCCGAATCGATCAGGTGGTTGACTCGACTGCGGGTTGTGAAATTTTGAGTTTTCTTGACGCATATTTGGGCTATCACCAGATTCGCCTAAAGAAGTAAGATCATATCAAGACCTCGTTCATCACGCCTTTCGGAGCTTACTGTTACACCACGATGGCATTCAGGCTAAAAAACGCTGGCGCGACTTATCGTGCGATACAGCGGTGTTTTCATGCCCAGCTCGGGCGCAACGTGGAGGTGTATGTGGATGACGTTGTCGTAAAAACTCGGGAAAGGAAAGATCTTATCATCGACTTAGCCGAGACTTTCGAAAGTTTAAGAGCTTTCAACATGAAGCTGAATCCTGAGAAATGTGTCTTCGGAGTATCTTCGGGAAAACTGCTCGGATTCATCGTGTCACAATGAGGCATTGAAGCCAACTAGGAGAAAGTCAAGGCCATATCAAATATGGAACCACCAACTAGCCAAAAAGACGTCCAGAAGCTTACAGGGTGTATGGCCGCTCTAAGCAGGTTCATCTCCCGACTGGGTATGCGAGGTATGCCTTTCTTCAAACTACCCAAGAAACAAGATAAGTTCCAGTGGACATTGGAAGCACAACAAGCACTTGAAGATCTAAAGACCTTCCTGACGACACGTCCTGTGTTAGTCTCGCCAAAGCCAGAAGAACCCCTGTTACTTTATATCGCGGCAACAGCACATGTAACCAGCGCTGTGATCATCGTAGACAGGGAGAAAACAGCTCAGGTGCACAGAGTCCAGCACTCGGTATACTTCGTCAGTGAAGTCCTAAGTGAATCCAAGGTACGGTATCCACAAGTGCAGAAGCTACTATATGCCGTACTCCTTACATCTCGCAAGCTTAAACACTACTTCCAAGAGCATGTCATTTCGGTAGTCACCTCCTTCCCGATCGGAGACATACTTCACAACCAGGAGGCCACTGGGAGAATTGCCAAATGGGCAGTTGAACTCGGGGCTTTTGACATTCAATTCAAGCCCCGCACGGCCATCAAATCCCAAGCACTCACTGACTTTACGGCCGAGTGGATAGAATTGCAGCACCCGGCGATTACTAAAGATCTCGAGTATTGAACGATGTACTTTGACGGTTCCCTCATGCTCAGCGGCGCGGGGGCTGGTATAGTGCTCATATCACCAAGTGGAGAAAGATTGAGGTATGTCCTCCAAATATTTTTCCCTGCATCCAACAACGCCGCCGAGTATGAGGCACTCATTCACGGACTCCGTATCGCCATATCTCTCGGCATTCGATGACTGGCGGTTCGCGGAGATTCAATGCTCGTGGTCAATCAAGTGCAGAAGGAATGGTCTTGCATCGAGGACAACATGGCAGCATATTGCCAAGAAGTGCGCAAGCAAGAAAGCAACTTCGATGGACTCGAGCTCGTTCACGTGCTTCGACGGGACAACGGTAGACGAATTGGCGAAGATGGGATCTGCGGTCCAAGGTACCCGTGGGAATATTTGTAGAAGAAATTCATAAACCCACGATTAACGCTCGGCCAAAAGCAGACAGTCCAGTAGAAAAAAGGGAAGAGGCAGAGGTCTTGATTATTACCCCAGATTGAACATCTCCATACCTGGACTACCTGACAAAAGACAAGTTACCCCAGGATCGCGTCCAAGCCGAGCGGATCATGCGCCGAAGCAAGAGCTATGTAGTCGTTGGAAAGGAGCTTTATCGTAAAAGCTCCTCTGGCATACTGCGACGATGCATATCAGAACAAAAAGGGAAAGACCTGCTCAAAGAAATCCACTCGGGAATTTGTGGGAACCATGCGGCGTCATCGACCCTGGTCGGAAAAGCCTATCGCCAAGGGTTCTTTTGGCCGACTGCCGTCACAGATGCGGAGGACATCGTCCGGACATGCGAAGGATGTCAGTTTTTCGCACGTCAAATGAACAAGCCAGCGCAGGAATTACAGACTATCCCGATCACATGGCCATTTGCGGTCTAGGGGCTCGACATGGTGAGACCTTTGAAAAAGGCTCAAGGAGGCTATACTCATCTCTTCGTTGCCATTGATAAATTCACCAAATGGATTGAGGCCAAACCAGTCGCCACCATTACGGCGGCAAAGGCCAGAGAATTCTTTCACGAGATCGTGGTTAGATTTGGCGTGCCCAACCGAATCATCACGGATAATGGCACTCAGTTCAGAGGCGAAGTATTTCAAGATTGGTGTGAGGAACTGGGCATAAAAATTTGCTTTGCATCAGTCGCGCACCCCCGAAGTAACGGACAGGTTGAGCGAGCTAATGGCATGGTGCTCCAAGGCATAAAAGCAAGAATTTTCGATCGACTCCAACCATATGCTATTCGGTGGGTCAAAGAACTGCCTTCAGTACTCTGGGGGCTACGAACCACCCCAAAGATAGCAACCGGCAATCACCTTTCTTTACGGTATATGGCACGAAGCGGTCTTACCAACCGAGTTAGAATTCGGATCCTGCGGGTTCGGAGTTATGAAGAGATCGCCGTAAGATAGCCGCTAGAAGACCTCGACAATTGGAAGAAGCCAGGGATATCGCAACAATTCGTTCGGTGAAATACTTCCAAGGCTTACGACGTTATCATGGGCGCAATGTAAAGAGCCGCGCGTTCTCCAAAGGAGATATAGTCCTAAGGAGGAATCAAAAAAGCGAACATAAACTCTCCCCAAGTTGGGAGGGCCCTTACATCATCGACGAAATAATTCGTCCCGGAGCTTATAAACTTAAGCGAGAAGATGGATCGACAATCAGCAATACTTGGAATATAGAACAGCTACGTCGCTTTTTCACTTAAGTTTTTGTACTTCTTTTTTCCTTTGTGAATAAAAGTTCGATTGAAGAAGTCGTTTTCATATAACCTCTTTTATAATCATAAATTCGAGTGCTTCGCTCTTATGTTAAGACTCAGGGACAAGATCCATGAATCATGTCCCAGAGCCTGGGGGCTGGAGTCAGATGAACAAAGGTCACCGGTTAAACCACTCGAAGATGTATACTTTCATGAAGGAGAAACAGGGAATACTTTTTTAAAGGTCAAGAGTCTCCACAATCGACAAAGAAGTATCCCTGACTTCCTCCCAGAGCTCGGTAGCCCGATCTTCGTCAACATCACGAGCGTAGCCTTCCCTAAGGGCCTCAAGATCCACTCGGGGATAGAGGGACTTGGTGATCGCTAGGGTCTGGCTGGCACCGTTGGCCGCTGTTTCCTTCAGCAGGTTCTTGAGGGCCCCCGGGGCTTCCTTTAGCCGGACGACGACTTCACCCCTGCTGAGTGGCCTCTCGCCATCTGGATGAAGCGAACTCGGCAGGGGCTAGAAGCGCATCGAGCTCAACACAGAAGCCGAGAGCTTTAACTCTCTCACCGAAGATGGTGCACTGCGCCTGAGTTTTGACCTTATAATCTGCGAGGCAAAGCATTAGAGAGGATAGTAAAGGATCAAGCAAAGACTAGTTGATAGCTACACCTTCAAAATACTTCTCCAGCTTCGCTCGAGAATCCTCCGCGGCTTTAAGTTTTCCTTCGAGCTTCACGAAGGACGAGTCCCGAGCTGGAGCAAACACAAGAGATCGGCAAGATAGTCGACTAAGCAAAAAACATGAAACAACCCAAGAGATAGCTACCTCGGAGGGAGCCGGTGATATCCAGATTCTCCTGGCGCAGAGCGTTTTGTTCCGTCCGCGATGTCCGAGCTCGGACCGAAGGATCGCAGCTCGCCGCATACTCGGCTTTGATGCGTTCTAGGTCGGCCGATACTCTGGCGCGTCCGATTTCGTGGAGCATCCTTTGAATGTACGCGCACTTTCGCCAAGCGCCCCTATTTTCTATAATCATCATAGCAAAAGGTAAACGCGTGGCGTATGGGCGAAGCAGGACACAATGGTCTTGGAGGAATGCTCACCAGGCGGCATGCGCACAAGCCTTGGCATGGATGAAAAAATCGTCCCTCTCTTTTGCTCCTCCTCCGGTCATCCAAAAGTTTCAAACCCTCGTCATCGGCAAAGACGGTATTCATTATTAGCAGGGGCGGCAGGGTCAAGCGGGATCGGGTGAATCTCTCCAACCCTGAGGGGACGAGCAGAGGCCGGCTTAGGAGCAACGAGATCATTGCGTGGGCATGGCAAGCGTGAGACGGCAGGAGGACTAGGAGTCACTTCGGCACCCTCAGAAGTAGTTTCCCGTCGAGTATGAATTCAGTAGGTCCAACCTCAGCAGGGCCCCCGGGCAGAGACTCGTCGAGCGTATCGAGCGAAGGGTTCCTGTGAAGAAGAATCGTCAGCAAGACCGAAGAATAAAGAAGGAGTCAACAGAGTAACGGACCTGTCGGACTTCCTCATTTTCATCAGGGGCTTCTTACGAATAGCTGTCCCACCCCCGGAAGAACCACTCAGACCACCGCCGACTGATGCCCCGGTCTCCTCTTGAAAACCTGAGTCCTTCGGTTCGGGGCACGTCGGAGCCACTGGCTCACCAGCGAGAGGAGCAGAAGGCGCCGGAGCTCGCGCGGATGGATCTTGGATTCTAGGACCGCCGACCAGGCATCGAGGGGCCACGAGGTCATCGGACAATATTTTCTTTCCCTTTTTCGCAGCAGGGCTCCCTGCTGGAGACCGCGCCCGGCGCTTCAGAGAACAGCCTAGGCGAGGAGGCATTTCCGGAAGGGGAGGAACACTGAAGAACGCGATGCGATCCTGAAGACGAAAGTCAAGAGTTAGCAAAACTTCAGAGAACAAGGAAACGTAAAATTCCCAATAAAATTCGCCTACCACAAGAGGGGGGCGTGAGATGTTGAAGGATTTCGGGCACTTGACAGATAATATGTCGACGCTTGGGATAAAGAGTTCTCCAGCCCTGGTGCATAACTTCTCCCTTGGCAAGTCGTCGGGCCGTTCCCGGGTCGGGTCATCTTTTCCCCTATAAGCGAATCCCAGATGAACTCGCTCCTTCAGAAATGGACGTGAGGCGATGAAGTGGAGGGCCAAACCCACTCCTGTAAGCCCGCTATCCTTCAGCTTTCCGATCAATACCAAGAGTTCAAACACTTGATCCATGTCGGAAGAATCAGGGGTAGAACCCCAGGAAATAGACATTTTGGGATAGCGCCCAGTGAACGAAGGCAAAGATGACTTGAGGTTGGCACAGTAAAACCATTCCCTATGCCAGCCCTTGTTGGAGGTCTTGACAGGAATGGCAAAGTAATCCTTCTTCAGCCCTTCCCGCAGCTATAATCCAGCACCCCCGATAACCTTGGGGTCATTTTTGGAGGGATAGGGCTTCAGGAGATAAAGGTAACGAAAGAGGTCGAAATGGGGGCTAATGCCCAGAAAAGCTTCACAAAGGTGGACAAAGAGAGAAATTTGAAGGATAGAATTGGGGTTTAGATTCACCAATTCGATTTCATAAAAGAAAAGAAGGACGCGAAGGAAAGAATTGATCGGAAGACCAAGGCCGCGGTGGAAAAAGGATTCGAAGACCACCACCTCCTCGGAGCGGAGTCGGGACGGATTCACCGGCGGCCGGGCGTGCAGAGATCAGGGCCAAATCCGGCAAGATCCCGTCATCTACCATGGATTTCAGCTTCTCTTCGGTTGTTGTCGAGGTCGTCCAATCTTGTGGTGAAGGCGGAAAAGGAGTAGAGGAAGACATTCTTGCAGAAAGATTGACGGCGACTCGAGAAGGCAAGAACAGCGAAGGTTAACCTTGGTGGTGGAGAGTTCAGGGAGGCAAGAAGGTGAAAGGAGAAAAAGCTCGGCGGAAAGATGAACTATCGGGCGTCGTACGACCTAGTTTTTAAAGAGAGAACAATAAGGTCTCTGCCGAATCGACGGGAAAAGGCTGCAAAACGTCTCACCTTTTCAGATTCCTCATAAATGATTTGCAGGCCTGTCGCCTCGACTTACGGGGTTTTGACATGATTTGACCTTCTTGGATCCCACTTACCGTATTGAACGGGATGTGGAAAGTTTCCAACTTGAATAAAAACTTATCTTCTTGCGGTACGCCCCACGTTGGGCCTTCAGGTGGTTACCGCATGACGGAATCATGTACCGCAGGATTGAGCCCAAGCGGGCACAGATCCATGGGCATAATCCACGAGGGCCGAGAATGCTGTGCGTCGTTTTAAACAAATCTGAGGCGCCCTTCGGATCTAAATGTGATACGCCCAAGAGAGCTTAAGCGGGTCCGACATCGGTCGGAAAGGGTATCACTCGGCCAAGAGCCGTCAAAGTAATATACTCCAAGAGAGCCTAAGCTGAAACGACATCGATCGGAAAGGGTATCACTCGGCCATGAGTCGTCTAAGCGTGATACGCCCAAGAGAGCCTAAGCCGCCCGATATCGATCGGAAAAGATATCACTCGCCAAGAGCCATAGGAAATCATGATACGCTCTAAAGAGAGCCTGGCCGTATTCTTAGGACATGGGTATCCTTTGGCCATGAGCCAAGAAGAACCTCGACATGACACAAACTGAATTACGGACTATGCTTTGCAGCAGCCGGACGCAGGACCACTTGGCCAGGCCCACGATACACTCTGAATTGACGCTAAGCTACGTCCGTCGAAAGTCTGAGTTGAACGTCGTCTAACCTTGAGACGGCGATGAAAGCCGCACGACTTGGGACTACGCAGAGTCAGACGAACTTCGTGTTGACCCTAAACTACGTCTCACAGCGAACAAAACCCAGGACGCCGTATAACGGGTCCAATCCACAACCGAAAGGTCAAATGGAGATTCTTCGACAAAAGGTATTTTATTACTTTATATAAAGTAACCTAAGTGCTATATGTAGAAATCGTATGCCACAGGAGGATTATGCTTCCCTGCGGCGCACCCGGCCCAGCATCTCGATGAGGGGTTCCCTAGCCCTGCTAAGGACGGGCACAACCTCGAGGAGAGTGTTAATTGCCTCGCGGTCACGCAGCTTCGCCTCTTCCTCCAGCAGCGCTTCGAAGGCTCGATCAAACTCCTCCCACAGCTTGACTAGCCTGGGGTCCGCCTTCGCTTGATGATACCACCGTGGCATGATGAAGGTTTAAGCTAAAAGCAAAAAAGATGGAAGATAGAAAGCAAGAGACACATTTCCAAGCATTGGAGCGCCTTTTTATAGCCAATTCAGACAAAATCGAAGCAAGCGTCGGAAGCTGAAGAGATTTGGTGTTAATGCGACTTCAGAAGACGAAGAGTTTTTTTTGACTGAACAAGTTGGCTCAGGAAAACGAGGTGACCTCGAAGACAGCCAAATGACTGTCAAAATGATGAAAATTAAAGACTTCGGGCGGGAAAAGTATCAAATCCACGTTGGTGATGGGATGAGAAGTCCGTGAGGCTGCTCGCAATAAAATCTGCCCGGTAAAAGATTTGCACTTGAGAAAAGCAAAGGATGGAATTTATGATCGAGTTCTTCATAATTCGCCTGTTGTAAAAGGAAGATTTTTCGATTGGATAAGGAAACCAGTCGGGATTTCAGGCAGGGAACCCTGAGTGAAGCAGTCAGATCATGAAGCATCCGGGGGCTGCTGCGGAATATAGGTTCCAGGGGGTCCTCAAGACAGGCCCAAGATGAAGGCCCAGAGGATACTCTCCACGTCAGGCTTCATAACTGTACGGAAAAGAATATATCCTAAAGGAAAGTTAAATTTATGTTTAGATATGATAGATACAGTTGTAATCCGAGTCGTTAGAAGGATAGAATAAAGATGTAAACTCTGTCCTATAACCGATTAGAATCTTGTAATCGATCGGAATCTCTTAACCAATTGGGACTCTGTAAGCCACCTCACCCCCACTATATAAGGGAGAGGGCGGGCAACAACATGGGCATTAAGCCACAGAGCATAAAACATCTCGTATCGCCCAAAGCACATAGCGCTTTGAGCAATCTTAGGTCCAAGAAACTTGCATAATCCCAGCACACAGGATTATGGTATTATCTCCTCCGCGAGAGCCTAAACCTGTCTAAATCCCTTGTCTTGTGTGACCTTCAAGTTTGAGATCGGGCGCCTACCCCATAAATTCATTGCCGACTACAAAAGTCGACACACGGCCAAAGTGATGAAAGTGAATGGGAACTAGCTCATCCCGAAGAAGATCCACTATCTCTCCAACATAATTCAAACGCTCCCGGACTTCCTCTACCATGGCCCGAGTCTGAAGTTGAAACTGATGCTCCTGGTCAAGCCTACTCATGATGCCAGAGTTGAGTGAGGCGAACTAAGCCACAATGTCAATGCGAAGAGAGTCCAGACTTAGCAAGAAAGGGTCCTGAGGCACGTCATGGGAAGCATGAGGTGGATCCTATGGGACATCCTTAGGATGCTGCTACCGGTGTTACTGTGCTGGATGACCAATCACTAGAGGAGGGGCTTCCCGAGGCTTACACTACTTATGTGCATAGCCACATCCTCCCTTGTATCCATTTTTTCTAAAAATAAGCTTCATGATGTAAGGAGCAAAGTATATGGTCTTGCCTCGCTCTCGGGCCAAAGAGGCCATCTCTCTCATCATGAAATTGACCACATCAAACTTTTCCCTATGCATCACCTTACTCATAATGTTCTAATCAAAGTTACCACTTTTAGGATGAATGGTAACCCTAATAATTCTATTCACCAAGTTAGCCTGAGGAAGCAGCCCTACCAATTTTTCTGGCCTCATCACATTAGCAATAGGGTCATAAAACTCTAACTACTGAGATATTCCAAGAGGCCTGTCACTTTGTATCCTCGGATAGCCACTATGGAAGATGCTTAAGGCCTGCTCAAATTCATGTAGACCTTGTAGACCTTTTCGCTATACATCCAGGTGATGGAGCCATAAGAGTCAGGGATGTGAACCGTGGCATAAAATTGTCGTATCATATCCACCTCGAAATTACATATCTGAGAAACAAAGTTCAACATACTTGCTCCATGAAATAACTCTGGGACACCAGCAAACAAGGGCAACTTCCTAATGTGGTCCCAGTCAACCCATTTTTTATCAGCGTAGTCCTTGTCAGAATAAATCTCATGGAATACCTTCTCCTGAAAGAGAGTGCGGAAGAAGTTTTCTGTCGCTGTCCTGGTAAGCCGATACTGATTGGCTCCCCATAAGGAATAGTACTTATCCCCCTTTATTTGCCTTAAGTCCTCTCGAGGGTCAAAACCAGGGATGCCTTCTTCTTCCTCAGACTCTTCTTCCTCATCCACATACATAGCATAATCTTCATCATCCTCTTTTACTCACTCAACTAATGAGCGGGTCCTTTGCCGTTATCTGCATGTGAACTGCTTCCTCTTGTGCCCAACTCATTCTGCACTAACTTCCTTCTTTCCTCATCGCTTGCAGCAAAGGTATGGGAGTCCTCATTGTCACTTCTATTGTCTGACAGAGGAGCGGGAACCCCAGCACTTTGTGTTGATTTTCTAATTGAGCCTCCACCACGAGGAACCTTGGGGTTTGAGGGATTCTTCATTCTTGGCATGATTATTGGATCAAAAGGATAAAAGGAGAGATAAGCAAGGGAACAAGGAACTCAAATTTAAAATTTTGATGAGAATGCAGAAAGTTAGGTTGTATTTGGCAGCATAGTCGATAGTACCGCATATGCTGGACCGGTAGTGCTACTCCTGGGTGATACTACCGAACTAGCCAAGCCGGTAGTGCTGCACTAGGTTGGTACTACCGCTCTACCACAGCGGTAGTGTCGGGTTCATCGTGGAACCGCAGCTACTAAGAGTGAGAACTCCACTTTTGATTAGATCGAGCACTATAATTGCTTAAAATGACTTTATAGGTCACCGATCTACTCTTCTAAACTAGAGTTTTCACTTAAATACAACATGCATTTGCTACATTTTCATCAAACCCTAAAAATAAAAATTTTGAGAACTAGAGCATGAGATGAAAGGATGAAAAGCTCAAGATGATGGGAGAGGATTACCTTGAGAAGATTGGACACACTTGAGCAAAGAGAAGATCCTCGGGATGAAGAGGAAAGACTATGGGGATTTTTGGGGGAGAGAGAGCTTGGCTTTGAGAGGGATGAAGCAAGAAAGAGGGGCATTGAATGAGAAGGCACCAGCCAAAAGAGTAAATGAGAAGGAGGGTAACGGCTGGTCGTGCAGAAAACTGCCCTCAAACTGACCCCACCTGGCACTTTCGGTAGTACCGCTCAAAGTGGCGATAGTGCCAGTCATGGGCGGTACTACCGAGCTTCACACTCCGGTAGTGCCAGCCCTGACTTGACCAAGCTGAAAATTTTAGAAATAAAGTTGTGAAATAGCTCTAATGTATTCAAGACTTAGTGAAATACATACATGAGCATTTCCAACATATCATAAAGCTCAAAGACACAAGATTAACAAAATTTGTACAAATATAGTTTTTGAAATGACCAATTTTCACTTTTTGAGAAAACAACATATATTTTAGAGAGAAGATGAATCTAATTTCCTTGTTTGAGTTTTAAATACAGGTAGGACACTAGAAACATGTGAAGTTCTAGTTCCACAAGCCATAACTCAATAAGTGCATTATTTAGTTCAATATAGCTGATATTTTAGATTTGGTTGAGGATTTAAGTGAAGCATTTTCAACACACAATTTTTTGTTTTTGTAGCAAGATATAGAGAAGGTTATAACACATAAAAACTATTAGATGAGATTTATATATATATATATATATATATATATATATATATATATATATATATATATATATATATATATATATATATTTGAAAATGAAGGGATTTCAAAAGAACTCTGCAAAAGCTTCAAGATATCATACTTTTAAATAATTTGACTTAGTTAAGTCTATGGGCTTTTCTTTTTGAAACAATTGTAGCACTTGTTTGATATTTTCACATGTTAGGGATGTAGTATACATATGAATTGTATAATACTCCCCTTAGTGTGTTGCTCATCAAAACGATTAGAAATTCGAATAAGAGCAAATAACTCCAAATGAAAATCAACCATGGTGCAAATATTCAAGCAACATTAGAGATATCTATGACATTTAATTCATTTCTCAATTTGCAAAAGCGAGCTTCATCTAAAGGCTTGGTAAGGATATTCGCTAACTGATCTTCGGTTCTAATGTGACTAATCACAATATCACTTTTACTCACATGATCTCTTAAGAAATGATGGCGGATATCTAAATGTTTAGTTCTTGAATGTTGGACCGGGTTGTTAGCTATCTTAACCACGCTTTCATTATCACATAAAAGAGGCACACTTTTAAAATTTATTCTATAATCTATCAAAGTTTGCCTCATCTATAATAATTGAGTGCAACAAATATCGACGGGTATATATTCAGCTTCAGCGGTGGATAGGGCAACGGAATTTTGTTTCTTGGAAAACCATGAAACAAGGGATTTACCTAGGAATTGACAACTTCCCGAGGTGCTCATTCTATCCACTTTGCAACCTGCATAATATGAATCCGAATATCCAATTAAATCAAACTTAGCACCTTTAGGATACTGTTGTAGGTGTAAAAACCGAACACAAGTGAAGGGGTGGACGTTGGCCGTTTAACGGGCCATCGTCCACGATAGTGAAAATGACATAGGGAATTTATACAGGTTCGGGGGTCCGAAAGGGCCGCCCTACTCCTGTCGACGAGCCTACGGGGGTTAGTCTCCGGAGAGCAAAGGTCCCGAGGGCTCATCAGTTTAGCTTTGCTTTATATTGCTCAAGAGAGCACTCTTTACAAATGAGAGGGGGATGGGGTATTTATAGGCTCTTGGCCTGTACAAATGACCAAAATACCCCTTACAAGAATAGTTAAACTATGAGTGCGAATGAAGGGCAATCTTGTCTTTTGCAAACATAGTGGGAAATGTGCAAACATAGTGGCCCAGCGCAACACCGGCCGTCACAGCATGATCTCGAGAGGAGAGGAGAGGATGCGCGGGCGCGGGCCGCGCCAAGCGGCAGGGCCTTGAGCGCCGCTAGGCGGCGGCGCCAGCGCAGGGACGCAGGCGCCGCGCGGGCGCCGCTAGCGAGGAGCAGGCACCGCCGCTGGCGTGGTACCGGGCGCCGGGCGCCGGCGAGCGCGAGGCATCGGGCACCGCTTTGGGCAAGGCCATGGCCGCTGTATGTGGCGCCAGCGCAGGCGCCGCTAAGGGCGCGCAGGCACCGGCGCCGCTTAGCAGGCGCAGGCGCCGCTGGTAGCGCGCAGGCACCGGGCACCGCTTTGGTGGCGCCGGGCGCAGGCGCCGCTGGCCGGGCGAGGCACCGTGAACCTTTGCTGGCAGGCGCAAGGCGCCGCTGGCGAGGCACTTTGTATCGCATGGGGCGCAGGGCCCTTTGCGATGCAGGGGGTTGGTGCGTTCGGCCAGGACGGTAATGTGCAGCAGTTGGTTGTGCAAGGCGTGGGCACACGGGGCGCCGGGCTCAACTGCACATTTAGGGGAAGTGCAGGAGCCGGGATGCATTGCAGTTGGCCACATTGCCTTGGCCAAAGGCCCGAGCTTGCTCTGCCAATGGTTTTTCATCGTCCTTCTCAAATAAGCATTCACGTGTCAAGGGGCTCACTTTTGTGCATCGTCTTGCAGGTATCTCCCTTAGCACCTTGGCAAGCAAGGATCCGAGCCTAGCTGTGATGGAGGACCCGACGGGCGATGGCTTCGGGGAAGAGGTCGAAATCCTTGATGATCCATCCAAGGAGACCCTCATGGGGGTTGGGCCGACAATCCTCACCAAGGCGGAGAAAGCAGCGTTGGTGGCTTCTGGTAGCCGCCTAACGCCGAAGGATGTCTTGTGGCCAGGACCGAAGGAGTGCCCCAATCCCCGTCCCGGGTACACCGTCGCTCTCAAGGCCTGGTTCGAGGTTGGACTCGGGCTCCCGATGCATCCGTTCCTCCGGACCATCGTGAAGCATTATGCGGTGGAGCTCTCGCGCTTCTCCCCCAACCTACTGGCACGGGTGAGGGTGTTCCTGTGGCTGTGCGAGACGGCGATCAAGGGCCGGCGCATGAGGCCCACCATCGCGGCCTTTGATTACTTCTTCCATCTCCAGAGGTCGAATGGGAAGTTTGGTCCCTTGGGCTCATTGACTTCGACCGTTCAGAACCAAGGTGACTATCCGGTGCATGCCACAAGGTACAACTGGAACCGCCCTGGGAAGAAGTGGTTCTATCTGAAGGTAGAAGGCTTCTCATACACAGGGGGGCAGCCAAAAATCACTCAAGATGACTACCCCGAGATCCCTCCTCTTACTGATGATGATTGGGAGTTCATCCGTGCTACTTCTGAGATACGCAAGTGGAGCGGCGTCCGGGACTTGATGGAGGAAATGACGCTCATAGACGCCAGCCCCCTTGTCTATGGGAAGGATGACTACCGAAGAGTCCACAAGAGCAAAGGTGAGCCAAGCTTGTCTATCAGTCTTCGCATGTAAACCTTCTTGACTTGTTCACCTAATACCCTTTTTTCCTTCTGTACAGTGCGCACTCCGAAAAAGGAGGTCGAGGAGGCTAATTGGATCTTAGGAGAGATGACTACCACCGAGTACGAGGCTCTTGAGGAGGCGGGTATCACCGAGGGTCGAGGGTGCAACAGTACTGCAAGTAGCCTGAAGATAGTGATGCCCCCTCGAGGCAAGCCCATCCCGGATCCTTCCAAGAGGAAGAAAACCAAGGCTGCTGGGACTTTCTGCGAAGATCTTCCCCCCAAGAACCTGACAAAAAAGAAAACTCCTTCTGCAGGCCACTCGCACCCTGCAACACAGCCAGGGCTAAGGACCTCTTTAGCCACCAGGCCTCGCCCTGCAACCTTCACTGCCAAGAGGCCTTTGCCTACGGGGAGCATTACAGAGGAAGCTCCCGTAGGGACAAAGGCTAAGAGGGCGCCTCTTGCGAAGTGTCCATCACAGCATCCTCCTGCCCCCGGAGAGCCACAGCCCGCGTGCCCTAACAGGGACAAAGATGGCTAGTCTTCGAGCAAGAGAAAACTTCAGGGTGTCCAGAGGTCCCCCTTGCAAAAGAGGAGGGTGCAGCTTCCCTCCACTGAACTCCCTCATGCTGCTGTTGGTAAGCTTGGTGAGGAAGGTGATGGAGCTCTTGAGATCACACAGTCTACTTCGATCTCCACGTCCTCATCCTCGTCCTCGTCCTCGTCGTCCTCGGACTCAAGCTCAAAACCCAGCCATGAAAGCATGAAGCCCAGCTCTGTTGATTCCCTCGTGCGTGAAGTGGAAGCGCAGCTTGAGGAGGGAGAGATAGGCTCCACACCCAGGGATGATTTGGAGAGATCAGCTGTTCAATGTGGCGATGCCTTTGACTCCCTCTTTGATGAGGAAGGTATAAGGGTTTCCCTCCGCCGCTATCTCTCTACCTCCTCTTGAATTTTGCTTATTGGTGCTTCTTGTGTTACTAGGGGTTGCAGAGGTCGAGGCATGGGTGGATGACTTGGAGAAAGAAATTCCTGAGAACAAGTCCTCCAAGAGACAGCGTGGTACTCTTAGCATTGATCTCCGGGCAATAGGAAATGGTGATGAGGCCATGGCTTATTCCTCCAGTGAGCTTCCCTCCTATGCCATCCCGTACATTGATGATGACGACGCGGCGGCGCAGATTCGTCGCTTGACTGAAGAGCGCGTCAGCAAGTACATGAGTCGTTTTCGTGACGCGCGGGGCATTGGAGAGTTTGCTGAGTTGCTCAAGGACCGGCTAGGCACAGCCATCAACCTCCATTTCCAGGTTACCTTTAAGCCCTTTGCACCCTGTGAACGATCTTTTTCATTTCGTCAGTTAACAACCGCGAACTTCCCTCGCAGGCCACCTCCATTTCAAATGTCATCAGGGATGAAGCCCCGAGGATGATCGAGGAGATGTTCAGAGAAGCAGCCAGAGAGGCCCAGCAGAAGGTCTCGTAGCTAGACGATGAAAGACTGAGAGCTGTCGAGGAGAAGCTAAAAAATGCCGAAGAGAAGCTGCAATCCACTAAGGATAGGCTTAGGGCCACAGAAGAGAAGTTACAAGTTGCCGAGGAAAAAGTGGATGTCATTCGCAAGGTGAATGTGAGCCTCGAGGAGGATGTGACCAAGTCGTGGCAGCGTTTGGGCCAGTTTTATGACCTTGAGAAGATCACTCTTACCGCCCAGAGATCCTTGGAGAGCCTCGGGGCCAAGGTTTCTCCCCTTCCCTCAAGACAAGCTAGGCCGGAGAGCTGGATCCCCTTGCTGGAGGAGCGTGTTAACTCCTTTGCTCGAGTCGCTGAGGACGGATGTCAATCTTTTGCCACAGCCACCCTGACGGCCGGGGCTCTTGCTATATCCCATCTCAGTGACTGCTCAGGCCGGCAGGCGATGCGAGATGGCCTGCGCGGTCTTTTTACTTCAGAGGTGAAGAAGGCTGCCCCTAAGGAGAGAGCTATACTGAAGCCTCTAGCGGCTGAGTTTGTGAAGAGCGTGTCCTCCTCCTTAGCCTTGAGAGCTCCTGTGCCTTCCCCCGCCAACAGCGGGCATGATGATCCTGCTAGTGTATGACCCTTTGAGATCACATCTTGTTCAGCAGGGAGTAATGGTGATGTTGGGCATATTCGCACGATGCACTCTTGTAGTCACTGCTTATTTAACACTTCGACCATGTAGCCTTTATGAATGAGTATGCTTTATGTTTACATCTTGAGTGCTATGAGAATGATATGGCGTGATTTTTTTATCCAGGAAGCACCCAAGACGGCAGTCGGTATCAATTATAAACAATGTGCCCAAATGGGCTGAGCACCCCAGCGACTGAAACCACCCAAGAAAGCATGCCGCATGATGGGGCCACTTTATGAGGGCACAACCACCGTTCGTTGCCCTATCCCCCAAAGGGGTTCCCTTGGGCTGTAGCTTAGGTTAGGTGAGGGGATGTGAATCCTTATGCCTACGTAGGCATTAGGCCGCGCTTGGGCCCTTGCAAGGTCTTTGTATGTTGAGCCCAATAAGAGCAAGCATGTGCGTCCACCAGGAGGGGATGTCTCCCGGGTTAAAACCCTTGTAATGAAGAGGTTTCCATCATACCTTGTAGAAAGGTATGAGGTTATGACCCAGGGGTCGTTTGGCTTAACGCCTGGGGACCATGGGGGACTAGACCATGGTGCGCCCAAAGACTTAGGCGTACTGCCTTAAGTCGCCGCCCTCTCCGTGGGTCCAGCAGGGAGGGGGCCACCCAAGGAGGACTTGAGATGTCCAGGCCGCTCGGGACTTTTTTAGGGGTAGACCACGGAGGCCATGTGCCCTAGGAGTGTGCTTGTTGCAAGCAATGTGAGGTTATGACCCGCCCTCTTAACAGCAACGTGTTGGGGATGGCTTTCTCAAAGCGAAAAATGCGAGTGATGAAGTAGACGCGAGATCCCCCTTGATATTTCATTGATGACTCGGAAGGGTTTAGGCGTACAAGAGGGCTTAAACATAGAACTTTCTAAGCTTATCCGCATTCCAAGCGTGCTTGAGCGGCCTGTCTTCCATGGTTGAGAGGCGGTAGGCTCCTGAGCCCAAGACAGCTGAGACACGGTAGGGTCCCTCCCACTTGGGGTGAAGCTTCCCTTGAGCAGTTGGGTCGGTGACCTTTTTTAGCACCAAGTCCCCCAGGAGGAAAGCTCGTTCTCGTACACGGTGGTTGTAGAAACGGGCGACTTCGCGCTCGTAGGAGGCATGCTTGACGAGGGCCTGGTCACGAAGCTCCTCTGCGAAGTCCACCTCTGCCTTGTGACTCTCTTCATTTATCATGTAGTTGATGGGCAGGGGCCCTGAGAGCATCTCCACACGGAGTGAGCGATGACGGACCTCTGCAGGGAGGACGGCTTCCACTCCGTACACGAGTGAGAAAGGCGTTCGCCCTGTGGAGCGGCTGGGCGTGGTACGCATTCCCCACAGGACATTGAGGAGTTCTTCTGCCCATAGCCCACGCTTAAGTGCACTCTTCTCAAGCCGCATCGCCTTGGAGGATTAGACCATTGACCCTTTCCACTGCCCCGTTGGACTGAGGGTGAGCCACCGAGGCAAAGTATGGTATTGTCCCAATGGAGTCACAGAAGGACCTGAAGGAGGAAGCATCAAATTGAGTCCCGTTGTCCACAGTGAGCTCCTTAGGGACCCCGAATCGGCACACAATGTTCTTCTAGAAAATTTTTTGCACCGTTCAGGATGTGATTGATGCCAATGGCTCAGCTTCCACCCATTTGGTGAAGTAATCTACTGCCACCACTGCATACTTGTAGCCCCCCTTGGCCGGCGGGAATGGTCCAAGGAGGTCCATACCCCACCGGACAAAAGGCCATGTAATTGGTATTTGATGCAGGGGTACAGCGGGAGAGTGGCGAGCTGACGCCATCTTTTGGCATCCTTCACAAGTTCTGAGGGTCTTGATGGCGTCTTGCACCATGGTAGGCCAATAGAAGCCTTGTCTTAATGCTTTCGCCGCCGTTGCTCTTGGTGCGATGTGCGAACCACAGAGCCCCTCATGCACGTCCCTAAGGAGTGCAGCGCCTTCTTCTTTTGAAAGGCACTTGAGCAGAGCAGAGGATCCTTTCTTGTAGAGTTTCCCTTCAAGGAGCATGTAGGATCTGGACTTGCTGAACAACCTTTGAGCTTCGGCGTTGTTCTCGGCTTCCACTTCCCCTTGAATGCATTTTATGATTGGGATCATCCATGAATTGGGTGAGGTGAAAATCTCATTGACCTGCGGGGGTAGCTCATGTTCTACGTCCCCGTTGACATCTTCCTTGATGGAGGGTGCATCAAGCACTTCGAGAGAGACCACAGGCGGAAGCGACTCTTGGGAACTTGCTGCCCGAGCTAGACGATCAGCCCGATGATTGTCTCCACAGGGAATCCGGCGGGCCTCCAACCCAGAGAAATATTTTTCCATCTTTCGCACCTCTTCAAGGTAATTAGTCATCTTGGGATCGAGGCATTGGTAGGACTTGTCAATCTGGTTGACGACAAGCTGAGAGTCTCCGAGGATGAGTAAACGCCGAATCCCCAAAGCCTTTGCAAGACGAAGTCCCAAGAGGAGGGCCTCGTATTCAGCCATGTTGTTGGTGGGGTTAAAAGATAGGTGTGCGGCGTACTCAAGTGTCTTCCCTTCTGGGCTTACGAGGACAACTCCGGCGCCTCCCCCATTTAGGCGCTTGGAATCGTCGAAGTAGAGGGTCCAGTGGGGGTCAGGTGGTCTAAGGCGCTCCGCCACCTCCCCTCGGACAGCTTGGGAGTTCGTCCATTCTGCCACAAAATCTGCAAGGATTTGGGATTTGACGACGGTTCTCCCTACGAGCTTGAGGGAGAAGGGTGCCAGTTCAACCGCCCATTTAGCAATCCTCCCAGTCGCCTCCTTGTTGCCCATCACTTCAGCTAGCGGGTAACCGGTGGGGACAGTAATGGGGTGCCCGAGGAAATAGTGGCGAAGCTTCCAAGACGCCATGAGTAGCGCGTAGCATATTTTTTCTATTTCTGTGTACCTTGTCTTCGCGTCTGCAAAAGCCTCGCTGACATAATACACAGGGCGCTGGACTCCATCCTGTTCCTTGATTAAGACAGCACTCGCGGCGGTTGGAGTTGCGGCGAGGTATAGGAGGAGGGGTTCCCCGGGGCTCGGGCTAGTGAGGAGCGGGGGATTTGCCATGTATGTCTTGAGGTCTTCGAAGGCCCTTTGAGCCTCGGGGGTCCAGCGGAATCCCTCGAGACCACGAAGTATTTTAAAGAAGGGTAGCCCTTTCTCAGCCGACCGTGCCATGAACCGCCCCAAGGCCGCCATGCGACCCATTAGGTGTTGAACGTCCTTGATGGACTGTGGCGGCTCCATGTCCAGAATGGCTCGAATCTTCTCCGGGTTGGCTTCAATACCTCGTTGAGAGACGAAAAAACCCAGTAGCTTGCCCCCTTTTACTCCGAAGGCGCATTTTTCAGGGTTTAGCTTGAGGCTAAATTTGCGAAGGTTCTCAAAAGTTTGGCGAAGGTCTTCAAGATGTGTTGAAGCTAAGAGGCTTTTCACAATGGCATCATCGACATACACTTCCACATTACGACCCAACTGATCCTTTAAGACAAGGCACACAAGCCATTGGAATGTGGCTCCCGCATTCTTCAACCCAAAGGGCATGCGCAGGTAGAAGTAGGTGCCCACCGGAGTGATAAAACCTGTCTTCTCCTCGTCTTCTTGTGCCATATGGACTTGATAATAGCCCGAATATGCATCCAAGAAGCTCATCAGCTCACATCCGGCGGTGGAATCAACCAATTGGTCGATGCGAGGAAGTGGATAATCATCCTTGGGGCATGCCTTGTTAAGGTCGGTGAAGTCGACGCACATGCGCCACTTGCCGCTGGATTTTTTGACCAAAACAGGATTGGCGAGCCACTCAGGGTACCATACTTCCCGGATTAGGCCGGCATTCAAGAGTTTTTCGACTTCCTCTTTGATGGCTTGACATCGTTCAAGAGAGAGCTTGCAAAGCTTCTGCCTTATAGGGAGGCGCTCAGGCCTCACCGTGAGGTGATGCTGAATCACCTCGCGGGGAACACCCTTCATGTCCGACGGGACCCAGGCGAAGGCATCCGCGTTGGCCCTTAGGAACTTGAGAAGCTCCTCCTCCATCTTTTCTAGTAGATCGGCCCCGACCCGAACAAAACGTTCGTCGTTTGGACCGAAGAGCCGCACCTCCTTTAGACCTCCTTCAGGGCGAGGCTTTAGGGAGTACTTCTCCTGAGGAGGTTCTTCCCCCGCCAACCCTGTTGAGGATGAGATGGGTGTGGCATCTTTTGAAAGGAGATGGACTTCCTCGCAATTGGTTGCCGCCTTATGATAGAGACGACGGGCCATGTCTTGATCACCTCTCACAGAGATGACCCCATGAGGTCCTGGTATTTTGAGACATAAGTAGCTTTGGTGGATCGCAGCACAGAAGCGGTTGAGGGTTGCTCTTCCCATGATAGCATTGAACGGTGACTCAACGCCAACGACGTCAAATCTGACCGCTTCCGTGCGATGGTTTTCTCGCGATCCAAAGGTCATGAGGAGCTCAATCCTCCCCAAGGGTTGGATAGATTTTCTGACGGCCCGCGAGTGGGGCGTCGGACGGGAGCAGATGCGGTGGTAACCCCCCGCGATTCCCACAGCTCCTTAAGCGCGCGAAGATAGAGTATGTCCGCGGAGCTTCCTCCGTCAACAAGTATACGAGAGACCTCACAGTTGGATATGGTGGCGGTAACTAGCAGGGCGTCATCATGGGGGAACCTTAGGCCCTTCGAGTCCTCCTCGGTGAAGCTCAGCGGGATTCTCGCCCACTTAGGAGGTGCACTTCGAAAGTTCACCCCCACGATATTGACTTCTCGCACGTACTCCTTCCTTTGACGTTTGGACTCATGTCCATAAGCTGAGCCCCCCATTATGACATTCACTTGTCTATGTGGCACTTGGAAAGGGAGCTCTTGCTCAGCATCTTGTGGAGGTTCTCCCGGGGGAGGTCCGCCTGGAGGTAGCGTGGGTGAGGGGCGGATTGCTTGGAGGGGCATGGCCTCCACGGCCACGGGATGGGGCGGCGACCCTCGACGTGGTTCAGGACCGCGCTTAAGGAGCTTGGCCACTTCGGCGGCGTATTGACGGCACTCGTTTGTGTCATGCTCGCCCACTTTGTGGTAGGCGCACCAACGACCATCTCCTTGGCCTTGATTGACCCTCTTTTCACTGGGACCTTCGTCGCGAGCTCGAGGGGCTTTAGGCTTTGAACCCTTCTTGGGCCCTTTAGGGGTACCGTTCCCTTGGGGCGGGACGTCGGCCACGACGAGGACCTTGGAGTCATGACCTCCATTAGAACGGTCCTTCCGATCCTTGTTCTTTTTCCCGGATGACGCTTTTAGCCTTCTTCCGGGGGAGTGATCCCCAGCTTGCGGGAGGAGCCCCTTTTTTGCCAAGTCGTCCTCCTCCTCGCGGGCATATTTCTCAACAACCTCAAAGAGTTGCTGAGTCGTTCTCGGGGGATCCCTCCCCAGTGCCCGGTTCAGCTCACCAGGGAGAAGTCCTTCCTTGCACGCGTTAATGACGGTGGAGTCCGGGGTGCCTGCCACTTGGCTCCGCACCCGGGAGAAGCGCTTGAGGAATTCTCGTGTGGAATCGTCCTTCTGTTGCTTGACCGTGAAGAGTTGATTGGGAAGCATGGGGCGCTTGTAACTCCCTTGAAAATTCGCGCTGAACTCTTCGCGTAGCTGGGCCCAAGAGTGGATGGAGCCTCTCTTCTGATTGAAGAACCATGACCGAGCGGTTCCTGAGAGGAAGAGCGGGAGGTAGTTGCACATCTCAGCCTCCCCGCCTCCCCCTGCCCGGATAGCCGTGGCATAGACCTCCATGAACTGCATGGGATCAGAGTCCCCATCATATGGTCCAATGTTAGGCTGGCGGAACTTGGGCCAAAACGGGGTTCCTGAGATGCCCCAAGCAAGAGGGTTCCCGGTCCCAGGGCCACCCCCGCCACCATGTTGACGGGGAGAAGGCGACCTTGTGTGGCGGCGGCGGCGGTGAGAAACTTCAGAACTTGAAGAGCTGGAGGTTGGGGGGTGGCGGTGACGTCTGCGCCTGGGAGAGTAAGAGTGCTCCTGCCGATGTGTGGTTCGAGCAGCCCGTGAGACCCCAGACTTGGCCTCCCTTCCCCTGAAGTGGTGCTGGTTATGGTGATTCGGTGAGGTAGGAGCTCGCCCAGTGCTGACAGAGTGGAAGCTCCTTCCCTCGACTTGGCTTCGTTGGGCCGGATGATGGCCCTCGAGCCTTGTGAGCATCCATGAGCACCTTCGACCCGATTTCCTTGTTCACCCGAGAGTTCCATTGGAGGAATGGGCATCTTTGGCCTCAGGGGTTCTCCTTCCACCCTGGGCCATGTCGCGCCCCGAGGGTGAGAGTCTGCACCAGCTGGTGGGAGTTGATTCACCATGTCCGGGTGTAGGCGCACTTGCCCAGGAGGAGGAGCTTGTGGGGGAGGTCCCGGGGCTCCTGATCGTGGGGGCGCAGGCTCGGGCCTCGGGAGTAGTGGCGATGATACGAACTGCAGTGGTAAGGGAGGAGCCCCCATGAACCCTGGGCTTGGTGGGTGCAGCGGCCAGAGTGGGGGCCCACTCGAGACCACCGCATGGGTCAGCGGAGGGAGATTGTAAGGGTTCCCCCCTTGTCCGCCCCCGTGGATGAAGGCGGGGCCCCCATGCACCCCCGGGTCAGTGGCGATGTGGACCGAAGGTGGTGGCAGGAGCGGCGAGAGATGCGGAGGGACACCAGGAGGATGATAGGAGGCCATCATGTAGTCCACGGTTTGTTTCGTGGTCGCCTCCACCAGAGCCCGCCACCGGGACAAGTCCAATGCCTCAGGGGTGATAGCAAGCTCAGGGGCTCCCATCCTTACAGCGACGGGGGCATCCCGAGGCTGCTGCCCTTGGCTCGCGGCATCTAGCGCAATGGAGGAGGATGTGTTCTCAGGCCCCAGGGCTTGAAGGACATTATGTACCCCGGGGTGGATAGCTCCTATTTCCGAGGGCGGTGCACGTCGAGGGTTCCGCCGGGGAGGATGATCGCCCTCACGCTCTTTGCGCTTCGGGGCTGGGAGAGGCTTGTAGTGTTTCTTGGTAGGAGCCATAGCTTTGTATGATCAGCTTCGGTCCCCACGGTGCCAGATGTTGTAGGTGTAAAAACCAAACATGAGTGAAGGGGTGGACGTTGGCCATTTAACGGGCCATCGTCCACGATAGTGAAAATGACACAGGGAATTTATACAGGTTCGGGGTTCCGAAAGGGCCGCCCTACTCCTGCCGACGAGCCTACGGGGGTTAGTCTCTGGAGAGCAAAGGTCCCGAGGGCTCGTCAGTTTAGCTTTGCTTTATATTGCTCAAGAGAGCTCTCTTTACAAATGAGAGGGGGATGGGGTATTTATAGGCTCTTGGCCTGTACAAATGACCAAAATACCCCTTACAAGAATAGTTAAACTATGAGTGCGAATGAAGGGCAATCTTGTCTTTTGCAAACATAGTTGCGGTCCCTTGATCTGTATGCTGCATAATCGGTAGCTCTTCAGGTATTCTCCAACAGATACGATAAGCCTATATTTGAGGAATGCTTTAAATATCTTAAAATCCTTTTAACGATCACTAAATGGCACTCTTTAGGTGAAGCTTGAAAACGTGCACATGCAAACACTAAACATGATATCGGGCCTAGATACGGTAAGATAATACAAACTATCAATCATAGAACGAAAAGCTTTAAATCTATCGGTTTACCTCCTTCATTGAGGTATAGATGCCCATAGGATGACATGGGAGTCTTGATGGGCTTTGCGTCCTTCATGCCAAACCTCTTGAGTAAATCCTTCATGTACTTGGTTTGGCTCATGAAGGTTCCATTCTTGACTTGTTTGACTTGAAGTCTAAGGAAGTAGCTCAACTCTCCAATCATGGACATCTTAAATTCCCTAGACATCATATCACCAATTTATTTGCAAAAATCTTCATTAGTAGAACCAAAAATAATATCATCAACATAAATTTAGCATACAAAGAATTCTCCATCTATTACTTTAGTGAAGAGTGTTGTATCAACCTTCCCAATTTTGAATCCTTTTGAAAGTAGAAAGTCTCTAAGTCGCTCATAGCATGCTCTAGGAGCTTGTTTGAGTCCATGTAGCGCCTTAGAGAGCTCATAAATATGATTTGGATTTTAGGATTCTCAAAACCGGGAGGTCGTTCAACAAATACCAATTCAGATATTTGCCATTTAAAAATGCACTTTTCACATTCATTTGAAATAACTTGATGTCAAAACAAGATGCAAATACAAGCAAGATACGAATGGCTTCTAATCTAGCCACGGTTGCAAAGGTTTCACCAAAATCTAAACCTTCGATTTGTGTGAAACCTTGTGCCACCAATCTTACTTTATTTCTTACCACAATATCATTCTCATCTTGTTTATTCCAAAATACCCATTTTGTACCGATGACGTTGTGGTTCTTAGGTCTTTCGACTAATGTCCACACATCATTCCGGGCGAAATTGTTGAGTTTCTCATGCATGTGGTTCACCCAATCCGGATTATCTAAAGCCTCATCGATATAATTGGGTTCAAAAGAAGACATAAATGAGTAATGTTCACAAAAAGAAGCAACACGAGATTGAGTTTAAACACCCTTACTAATGTCATCCAATATTTGTTCTATTGGGTGATCCTTTGAGATTGAATAATGGATTCTTGGAGGTGGAGCTTGAAGTTGTTGATCATCCTCCTTTTCATCTACATCAATTGGTTGAACTTGACTTGGCATTGTGGAAGTTGATGGTTCAGTTTGAGTGGATGAGGGTTGATCTTCTTTGTCCTCATTTGGCTTGATATCTTCAAGCGTCATATTCTTCAATGCTTGTCTCAAGCCTTCATCACCTACATTATCCCAATTTTCTCGCTCTTCTTGAGAGCCATTAGTCTCATCAAACTCAACATCACACGTTTCTTCAACTAAACCCTTAGTTTAGTTGAAGACACGGTAAGCATTACTATTTGAAGAATATCCAAGCAAGAAACCAACATCACACTGACTTTGAAATTTTAAGAGTTGAACATCCTTTTCCAAGATATAACACTTGCAACCAAAAACACGAAAATAAGAGATGTTCGGTCTTCTTCTAATGAGAAGCTCATAGGAAGTCTTTTTGAAAAGACAATTTGTTGAATAGCAAGCGGTATTGATAGCTTTCGCCCAAAAACTATCGGAAGTACCATATTCATCAAGCATAGTTTTGCCATTTCAATTAATGTTCAATTTTTCCATTCTACAACTCCATTTTATTCCAGAGTGTAGGTAGCGGAAAGCTCATGCTTTATTCCAAGTTCATCACAATAATCTTCGATTCTTGTATTTTTGAACTCGAAACCATTATTACTATAGATTTTCTTTATTTTGAAATCAAATTCATTTTGAGCCCTTTTTTGCAAAACTTTTGAAAATACCGGAGGCTTCAGATTTCTCATCTAAGAAGAAGACCCAAGTATATCTTGAGTAATCATCTACAATGACTAAATAATAAGAATTGCTCCCGATGCTTTTATAGGTTGATGGGTCAAAAAAATCCATGTGTAAGAACTTTAATGGCCTATATGTGGACATGATGCTCATGGAACGAGAGAACTAGCCACTTGCCTACCAGCTTGGCAAGCACTACACAATTTAACTTCACATGTTTCAAGTCCACAACTAGATCATGTTTAAAAAGCTTTTTGAGTTGAATCATCCTAACATGAGCTAGTCTTCTTTGTCATAACCATCCTAAGGAGGTTTTCTCAATTAAACATGTTTGAAAACATGACTCATTTGAGGTGAAATCAACTAAATAAAGATTTCCAAATCTAAAACCTTTAAATACCAAAGAGTTGTCATTTTTTTTAGAAATTATAACACCATCTCTAGAAAAAGTGCAATTAAGACCAAGCTCACAAATTTGAGCAATGGATAGCAAGTTAAAATTTAATCTTTCAACTAATAAGACATTTGAAATGGAAAGGTCATTAGAGATAGCAATTTTACCAAATCCAATTAACTTTCCCTTGCTATTGTCACCAAATGTGATCTTGTCATGTTGATCACTCCCGACTTCGGTGAACATCTTCCGGTCTCTGGTCATGTGTTGAGTGCACCCACTATCCAACACCCAATACCGTCCACCGATTTTGTAGTTCACCTACAAAAAAAGATCAAACCTTTTTATGTACCCAAATTTGTTTGGGTACTTGGAGGTTAGTAATCAAGGCTTTGGGCACCCAAATGGCATTCTTTTTATGACCGAGTATAGGAGTGCCAACAAATTTTGCAATAATTCTACCATTGCTATTTTTCTTAAGAACATAGCATGAATCATAAATGTTATTCTTAGGAGCTTTGCCCAATGGACAATCATTTGCTATATGTCCTACATTGTGACATTTAAAACAAAGTTTTCCATTAGACCTCGCAAACCTTGGAGCTTTATTGCTCATCTTCTTACTATTCTTGGGAATGAACCTAAGTCCTTCCTTGTTGTAGGAGCAACATTGATCACTCAAAATATTGTCAAGGGTTGCCATACCCTTGTAACACCGATCTAAGCACTTACTTAGTTTGCTTACTAGCTCCTTAAGCTCATTGTTCTCGACAATTAAATTATCGTGAATCGAAATTGAACTAGAACATAAGCTAGAAGGCATATCTAGTAAATCATCACATGAGGAATATACACTAGAATTAGATATACAACATGAATTATTTTCTAGTCTAGGCATATCATGAAGAATATTGCAAGAAATTACTATATCATTTTGAGACTTTGAATGATCCTTGAGAAGGAGAGTCTCATGAGCTTCCTTTAGCTCCTCATAAGTGTCCTTGAGAGAGAGATATTGCTTTCTTAAGGCCTTATGCTTGGACTTCTTGTAACATCCCAAAATTTGGCCTATAATTTCACTTATGTGCATTTTGGTGATTTTCTGAATTTATTGGATTTTTCCAGAAATTATTTGAATTTATTTTCATTAAGTATATTGAACCTTTAGTGAAAACTAAATGTATATATAGATAAAATTAATATAAAGTTTTACCAAAAATATTTTATTTGACCTCAAAATGTCTCAAAGTATTTATGAGAATTTTCCTGGATTTTTCCTAATATTTTAATTGCCTTAAATGAATTAATCTAATTTCGGGAATTATTTTAAATCAAAAAGCTTTTGAAAAATCTTGGAACAAGATCTTGGGCCAAGCCCAAAGACCGCATGCGCGTGCCCATCGTGGTGCGGCCGTCGGCCCGCCGCCGCCGCCAGCGTGTGACCGTTGGATCCGGATCGAATACCGTCTCCTTCGCGAAACCCTAGCGCCTTCGGCCGTTGGATCAAGATCACGCGGTGAGGATTCCTTGCGTTGTTTTGGAAAGATCTGATCGCATCCGTTGATTTTGGAAAGAGCGGATCGGATCGTATCGCGTTCGGAGGAATCATAGCCGTTCATCGCAGATCGGACGGACCGTAGTCATCGTCTCCGATTTGGTTTCCGAATCCGCCGCGGCTTGCCGTCGCCGCCGCGTGATTTTAGGGTTGCCGTTTTAGCGCGTATGCCGAGGCTATAAAAGGCGTGGGCTGCACCCCGAGGTTCCTCATCGCCTTGCGCTTCCGGTCGCTCTAGTCTTCGCCGTCGAGTCGCCGCCGCTCGCGATGAGAGCTCGCCGCAGCTTTTTCGTAGCGTTGCCGGCCGTTTTCTTTAGTTTGCGCTCCGTCAGCCGCCGTTCACGAATCGGTTCCAGATCCGCTCATCGCGTCAAGCCGCATCGGGTAGCCACTTCATCCCGCCGAGTCGCTACGAACGCCGCTCGGGTGGTCGCCGCCCTCCGCTCCGGTGCATCGCCGCCGCCGTCCGCCATCTTCGTCGGGAAGCTTCATCACCGTTGGATCTTCGTCGGACCGCACGCGATCGCGCCACGCCTCGGTAAGAGCAAGAACGGCTCGTAAGCGTCGGCCGCTGGATCAGTTTGTTCGGTTGAGATCGCGCCGCGTGTGCGTTAGAGCGTTAGCCGCTGGATCGTCGCCGGATGTGCGCCGTGTGTCGAGCATCGCACGCGGCGGCGTGCGGCCGATCGATGTGCGCGCCGCGTGTCGGGCGCGTGGCGAGGCGCCGTGGGCCACGCCCACGGTGGACAGAGGCGGTCCCATGGACCGAGTCCATGGACCAGGCGACGTGTCAGTGCCTGATTGGTCCGAGTCAGGGCTGACGTCAGCGTTGCGCAATAAAGATCTTTTCTAATAGAAAAATAATTCTGAAAAATCGGTTATTCTATTTTTTGTATTTTCAGTATTTATTCAAACTTCAAAAGGCTATATCTTTTGCATTTTAACTCGGATTTGAGTGATTCAAATTTCTAAAAATTTGTAAAATCAAGATCTATTTATTGGTGAATTTTATTTTATTTTTGAAGTTTGGTTGCTCTCTGTTTTGGTGTTTATTTGCTATTTTAGCATCGTTTCGCGTAGACGTTGAACTGCTCGGTGATCCGGAGGAAGATTCATCGCTTCAATACCCAAGCTCAGAGCAAGACCAGCACATACTCCAAGGCAAGTTGTGCTTTGATCATGTTGCACCTAATTTTCACCAAATTGCTATTTTGTCTATTAAACTTTATGCATGATAATTTATGTGTATAAATGATTTCAATTAATCTGGGAATTAGATAATATGCCTATTTGAATTAAATCATACCTTGTCAATTATATGACATGATCTATTTGTCACCCTAGGATGTGGAACTATAGTTTGTTAATATTGATAATCAACATGGGCTAGTTAGACCGTCATAGATTGCTTAGCCATGCCACGTCATCACATGTGTCCGAATGTTGATACTTAATCTTGACTAATGGAATATGGAACAATGTTTATGAATTGGTGTGTCATGTGCTGTCGCACCGTGATATCAAGTTGTCGTGGCGAGGAGGTCACACATCTAGATTGAAATGTTGATGGCATGTGGTGCTTGGTAATCAACCTGGGTGGTAATGATTTTAGATTGGGGCAAGTGGCAAGGCGGTGTGCCAAGGTGGGCCAGGATGGCAGGGTATGTGGAAGTCTTTCCTTAATCACTTTAAGGACTTAACCTTGCAAGCCTTTGACTGAGTCCTTCTTGCAACCACATGTCCGGAATGGGACACCTAGTGAATAATTTGTGAAACCTAGATTTGATCTTGTCGTGGTGAATAGTGAGTCCCGAGTTACGGTTTAACTCACATGGCGCAAGAGGGGGCCTGCTGTGGTGGTTTAACCCTTCAAATGTTGAAACCTTAGCGAGCAATCTCGGGTCTAGGTGTAGCATTGTAAAGGCTTTGTTATGATCACTCGCCTTGGTGGTGTTTGGTTGTATCCGTGGGTAAAGTGCATAACCTCCGCAGAGTGTACAATCTATTCGAATAGCCGTGCTCACGGTATTGGGCAATGCTCGAATTACAGTTAAGGGTTAGACTTTTGTTAAACAAAACCTATTGGGATGGCAAGGTGCCATGGAAGGTGGGAAATAATTTAGGATTGAGAAACTTGGTTACTTGTAAATGCTGAATTTATTAATTATGTATTTGTTTTATCGCTTTCCAATCTATTTATTGTATTCTTGTTAAATGTCGCTTTATTGCAAAATACCCTTATTAGCCATTCCTTTGGATTAAGCCAAGCATATAGAATATTAGACTTGCATTATTGTGCACAACTTGTTGAGTGCTTTATGTACTCACCCCAACAACAACAACTTCGTAAGAGGAGGAATCTACGCCTTCGTGGAGGAGGATTATATGGATGCGAATGCTTAGGGTCCGAGCCTCATCGGTTGCTCGTGGCGAATCGAGCGCCACTGCGCTTATTCTATTTCCGCTTTTCATTGATACTTTTATTTAAGCCCTGTGAGGCATTATTCATGTAAGACAACAGTTATTATTAATCATTGAAGTTTATGCTATATTTCGCTGTGTACGACTATGATAGCATCTATGTTGCGCCTGTGTGCACTAGCGTGATCCTGGACTAGTGCGGTATACACAGAGGGTCCGGATTTGCAAATTCGGGTCCCGACAGAGGTGGTATCAGAGCCATACTGACTATAGGTCTTGGCCCTAGGTAGTTGGTATCTCTTAGGAGTGTCCAAAATTATTTTCTAAAGAAAAAGGTGAAATTGACTAATAAGAAACCCTTGGCTTATCTCATCCCTCTACTCTCATCCTTGCTAAATTACCTTCTTTTCGTTGCCGTTTCGAGTGGAGGTCTTATTCAAAATTTTGTTTTGAATAGATGCCGATCTTCCAGTCTTTCGAGTCGAGGCAGGGTGGCTACGCCATGGAGCTATGGAGAGTTCTTCAAGTGATTGGAGGCTTTGATCGTCCGCTCTACCGAGGAAGCAATCGAACGCCAACGGTGTGCATCGGGATTCTTCGCAGTCGATCATCTTCGCTCGAGAGTGCGACGAGACCACCAGACCGATCCACATCACCGCCCGGAGGTTCACTTACGAGGCTGGAGTTCAGGAGGCTGCTAGACTTGCTCTACGACGGATCTGCCACGACTACGCCTACGAGCTTCGCGACACCGTGTTTCGGCTTCACCCGACAAAGGCGAGCGTGCGTCGACGGATCGTGGAGGGGAGGTGCCGCTGCGGTACACCTCGCCGAGTTCGCCACACCCGGAGGAGCACACGAGGACACTGCGCAGAGCTGGAGACGAGATTTGAGGCGTTGAGAGTGGCGGAGCGAGAGCTTCAAAGACCCGTGACGCCGCAGCCGAGTCATCGGTGAGTTGGAGGAGGCCTTGCGGTAGCCGAGGAGATAGCGCACTGTGTCGCCCAGAGCCGGATGAGGACGCCGAAGAAGAAGAAGACCCGGAAGAACGTGAGTGGGAGCCTGAGGAGCCAGCAGAGGGTCACCAGGATAGGTTCGCACCCATGCCAACCCACCCACCGGTGCATGCACCGGATCAGTCTCAGCCAGGGTGGCTGGATGAGTGAGAGTTGGTCTTAGAGTTGTGTTGAGACTCGAGTGTTGAGTCGCATCTTTAAGTTAGCCTTTACCTTTTAGTAGACGTTAAGGTTGCATGTTTAGTTTGGTTCTTAATTGTTTGCTGAGTGTGCAGTATGTGTTGCAAAGCCCTTAGGCATTGTAAGCAACCATACCAAGTATTAATAAAGATTATTTAAGTTGGGTTTAACCTGTTTCCCCGCCTTAGAAATTCTTGCATCTTATCTATGCTACATCTACCTTTCCTAACCCAAGAAGCAATCAAGCGGATGGTGAATACCCGCAAAGAACAACGGAGCTTGTGAAGTGGTGCATACCGCAACAATCCCAACGAAGGAGCACCACCGCATCGAGCACCGCCGATGGATATGCGAACTTGGGAGCTTTTCTCTGCGCGCAGACTCGGTTGATGCGCATAATGATGCGTGAGATGACCAATATGGCTGCGATCAACAACCCGTTACTCAGATTAATAACGGCGGACCTCGTCCTTATTCCAAATTGTCAAACTTTATGAGGACCCGACCGCCAACATTCTCGCAACGCCAACCCTTGGAAGCGGATGATTGGTCGAGAACCATTGAGAGGAAGTTGTACATCACGCAATGTGAAGGGCATGAGAAGGTTCTTTATGCATCCCATCAGCTTGAGGGAACAGCTGCAGAATGGTGGGAGAACTACTGTGCTACTCACGAGGCACCCATGGAAATCACGTGGGAAGAATTCGCAACGGCCTTTCGCCAATACCACGCACTGAAGGAATGATGGACTGAAAAGGAAGAATTCGAGGCGCTTAAGCAAGGAGGCCAACGGTGGTCGATTACTTGAACAAATTCACGCAGCTTAGCTCGCTATGCTCCTCAAGATGTGGCGACGGACAAGGCTAGGCGTCCCGATTCATGAAGGATTAAACTCGGGGATCGCAAGTGGGGTGATTACCCACACTTTTCCGATTTTCAAGAATTGGTAAACAAGGCTTTGATTACTCGAGGATAAGCGCAGGAGCTTGGGGAAAATCGCAAGCGCTTGATGACTAACCCAGGTGGACGCCCTAACCACCTGCGAATGAGGATGACCCCGCAACAGTTTGCTAAGTTCCAACCGCAAGCTGTTAACAAACCAGCAACACCTGCACCGCGACCACCAGGACAGAGTTATCATACGCCGGTTCAGGGTAACAATGCCCAAGGAGGAGTGCAGCAGTCAGCCGCCAGAAGGTGCTACAGTTGCAATGAGCTGGGGCATTATGCTAATAGATGTCCCCAGAAAGGAGGTATCACGCCAGTACGTTTCAACCTTGGAACGACACCTGCTAAAGCACCGATGACGGGAGCGAATCGAGGAGCTGGACAGGCAGGAGCGACGCCTCAAGCTACTATTCGAGGCAGAGTCAACCACATCACCGCCGATAGAGCCTGTGAAGCATCGACGTCAGATCTTGGGTAAGTTTTTGTAAACTCAAGACTGCAATAAGATTATTTGATTCAGAGCTTCGCATTCATTTGTCTCTTGAGCTTTTGCATCCGAAAATGGTTTGAGCATGAAAATCTTAAGTGTATGATGCTAGTCCAAGCCCGTGATCCGAGTTAAGATCTAACCTTGGATGTTTGGGGTAAAGCTAAAATTAATGGGGTAGAGTTCCTAGTGAACTTGATTATTCTAGATGCCCAAGTTTTAGATGTTATCCTCGGTATGGATTGGTTAACCAAGCATAAGACAATATTGGATTGCGGTCAAAGGATTGTATCCATTGAGAGCCCTAGAGGAGAAAAGGTGGAATTCCGAGCGACATCAGTTCGTAAGGGTCAATTAATTGTTAATAGCGTGAAAGCCACAAGATAGATGACGTGCGCTGGTCGTGGAATATCCAGATGTATTTCGGAGGATCTACCGAATGCCGCGCACCGTGACATCGAGTTTGTCATTGAGTTAGTACCGAACAAGACCGATAGCAAAAAGACCTTATCGGATGCCTACCGATGAGTTGGTGGAAATGAAGAAGCAGATCGACAAGTTATTAGAGAAGGGTTTTATAAGACCAAGTTTGTCGCCATGGGGAGCGCCAGTTTTGTTTGTCAGGAAAAAAGATGGAAGCCTTAGAATGTGTATTGATTACCGTGCACTTAATGAAGTGACGATTAAGAATAAGTATCCGTTGCCAAGGATTGATGATCTGCTCGACCAGCTTGAGAGGAGTGGAGTTTTCTCCAAGATAGACCTTCGTCCGGATATCATCAACTAAAGATTGGGCGGAAGATGTTCCAAAGACCGCATTTTCTTCAAGATACGGACATTATGAGTTCACGGTCATGTCTTTTGGATTGACCAATGCTCCAAAGATATTTCATGAACTTGATGAATAAGATTTTCATGGAATACTTGGACAAGTTTGTTGTTGTGTTCATAGATGATATTTTGGTATATTCAAAGACCAAGAAGAGCACGCAAATCATCCGAGGCTAGTGTTGGAAAAGCTGCGTGCGCAAGCATTTGTATGCTAAATTCAAGAATGCGACTTTTGGAAGGAAAAGGTGGAATTTCTCGGTCATGTTATGACTGCAGAAGGAGTTGTCGTCGACCCAAGCAAAGTGAAGGCAGTGTTGCATTGGGAACAACCAAAGTCTGTCACTCAAGTCCGAAGTTTTCTGGGAATGGCAGGATATTATCGCCGATTCATAGAAGGATTTTCGACGATTGCGAGACCTCTTACGCAGTTGTTGAAAAAGGAAAAGAAATTTTCATGGACCTTGATTGTGATAAGGGTTTTGAGGAATTAAAGAAGCGTTTGACCACAGCCCCAGTGTTGGTTTTGCCTAATGTTCAGAACAGCTTCGATATATACTGTGATGCGTCAAGACAGGGTCTTGGATGCGTATTGATGCAAGAGGGTAAAGTGGTCGCATATGCGTCAAGGCAGTTAAGACCGCATGAAGGGAATTATCCTACGATGACTTGGAATTGGTGCCGTGGTGCATGCCTTGAAATTGTGGCATCATTATCTCATGGGAAATAGATGTGAGATATATACGGACCACAAGAGTTTGAAATATATCTTCACCCAGTCAGATCTTAACATGAGGCAAAGGAGATGGTTGGAACTGATCAAGGATTATAATATAGGAATCCACTACCATCCAGGAAAGGCTAATGTAGTGGCTGATGCCTTGAGTCGTAAAAACCATGTTACAAACATGATGGTACAGGAAGATCAATCGGAGTTGTGTAAGGAGTTTCAGAAGTTAAAATTGGTAATGGTTCCAGCAGGATTTATAGCTGCTTTGGAAGTAAGGCCGACGCTTGAAAGATCAGATTTGGGAAGGGCAAAAGGATGATGAGAAAATCAACCGAATCAAAGATAAAAAGGATGAAGGATTAGCTGCAGATTTTACTATGGATGGCCGGGGTACCATGTGGTTCAAGGGTCGTATTTGTGTGCCAAACAGACCAGAGCTTAAGCAGTTGATTTTAGAAGAGGCTCATAATTCCAAGTATTCAATCCACCCAGGAAGCGCCAAGATGTACCAGGACTTAAAGGAGAGGTTTTGGTGGCCGAATATGAAGCGTGAAGTCGCTGAGCATGTTGCCTTATGTGATATATGCCAGAGAGTTAAGGCAATACACCAGATACCTGCAGGATTATTACAACCGTTAAAAGTTCCAGAATGGAAATGGGAAGAAATCGGTATGGATTTCATCACCGGGTTGCCAAGAACCCAAAGTGGGTATGATTCTATATGGGTTATCATGGATCGACTAACCAAAGTTGCTCACTTCATTCCAGTCAAGACAACTTACTCAGGAGACCAGTTAGCAGAATTATACATAGCCAGAATCGTGTGTTTGCATGGTGTGACTAAGAAAATAGTGTCAAACAGAGGTACTCGGTTCACCTCGAGATTTTGGGATAAATTGCATGAAGCCATGGGAACGCGTTTGAACTTCAGCACAGCATATCATCCGCAGACCGATGGTCAAACAGAAAGAGTAAATCAGATTTTGGAAGATATGTTAAGAGCTTGCGCATTAGCCTATACTAGATCATGGGATAAATGCTTACCAGTATGCGAGTTGGCTATAACAACGATTACTGTGCTAGTTTGCGATGTCGCCATTCAAAGCTTTATATGGTCGCGTGCTGTCGTACCAATCGAATTGGAATGAGACAGGAGCGTATGATATTTGGCCCTAATATTCTTAAGGAAGTCAAGAGCAATTTACCATGATAAGAGACAAAGTTGAAAATCGCGCATCAAGACAAAAAGTTATGCGATAATCGGCCGTGATTTGAGTTTGAACCCGATGATTTCGTATCTTAGGGTTACCCCTCTAAAAGGAGTTAAAAGGTTCCACGCTAAAGGAAAGCTTGCCCCAAGATATGTTGGACCGTTCAAAATTTTGAGCCGTCGAGGGGAGGTTGCTTATCAGTTGGAATTGCCGCAGTCACTAGCAGGCGTGCATGATGTGTTCCATGTGTCTCAGCTCAAGAAGTGTCTTCGGGTGCCAGCAGAGCAGACACCTTTGGGAGAGATTGAATTGCAGAAAGATCTGACCTACAAGGAGCAACCAATCAGAATCCTGGATGTTATGGACCGCAAGACCAGGACCAAGTCAGTTCGCTTTTGCAGGGTTCAGTGGAGCAACCATTCCGAGAATGAGGCAACCTGGGAGCGTGAAGAGGATCTGAAGTCAGAATTTCCAAACCTATTCCCTAGTCAACCTTCAATCTCGGGGTCGAGATTCTGTTAAGGGGGGAGGTTTGTAACATCCCAAAATTTGGCCTATAATTTCACTTATGTGCATTTTGGTGATTTTCTGAATTTATTGGATTTTTCCAGAAATTATTTGAATTTATTTTAATTAAGTATATTGAACCTTTAGTAAAAACTAAATGTATATATAGATAAAGTTAATATAAAGTTTTACCAAAAATATTTTATTTGAGCTCAGAATGTCTCAAAGTATTTATGAGAATTTTCCTGGATTTTTCCTGATATTTTAATTGCCTTAAATGAATTAATCTAATTTCGAGAATTATTTTAAATCAAAAAGCTTTTGAAAAATCTTGGAACAAGATCTTGGGCCAAGACCTTGTGCGTCTTGTGCCCATCGCGGCGGCCGTCGGCCCGCCGCCGCGCCGCCGCGCGTGTGACCGTTGGATCCAGATCAGACGGCTGTCTCCTTTCGCGAAACCCTAGCGCCTTCGGCCGTTGGATCAAGATCGCGCGGTGAGGATTCCTTGCGTTGTTTTGGAAAGATCTGATCGCATCCGTTGATTTTGGAAAGAGCGGATCGGATCATATCGCGTTCGGAGGAATCATAGCCGTTCATCGCAGATCGGACGGACGCGATCATCGTCTCCGATTCGGTTTCGAATCCGCCGCCGCCGCCGCCGCCGCGTGATTTTAGGGTTCTTTGCTTTAGCGCGCATGCCGAGGCTATAAAAGGCGTGGCTGCACTCGAGGTTCCTCATCGCCTTGCGCTTCGGCCGCTCTAGTCTTCGCCGTCGAGTCGCCGTCGCCCGCGAGAGAGCTCGCGCAGCTTTTTCATAGCGCCACGGCATTTTCTTTAGTTTGCGTCTCCGTCTGCCGCCGTTCGCCGAATCGGTTCCAGATCCGCTCGTCGCGTCAAGCCGCATCGGGTAGCCACTTCATCCCGCCGAGTCGCGCGAACGCCGCTCGGTGGTCGTCGTCCTCCGCTCGGTGCTGCCGCCGCCGGCCGCCATCTTCGTCGGAAGCTTCATCACCGTTGGATCTTCGTCGGACCACGCGATCGCGCCACGCCTCGGCAGAAAGCGAGAACGGCTCGTAAGCGTCGGCCGCTGGATCAGTTTGTTCGGTTGAGATCGCGCGCGTGTGCGTTAGAGCGTTAGCCGTTGGATCGTCGCCGGATGTGCGCCGTGTGTCGAGCATCGCACGGGCGGCATTGCGACCGATCGATGTGCGCCGCGTGTCGGGCGCGTGGCGCGAGGCGCCGTGGGCCACGCCCACGGTGGACCAGAGGCGGTCCCATGGACCGAGTCCATGGACGAGCGGCGTGTCGGTCGCCGATTGGTCCGAGTCGGCTGGCGTCGTCGTTGCGCAATAAAGATCTTTTCTAATAGAAAATAATTCGAAAAATCGGTTATTCTATTTTTGTATTTTCAGTATTTATTCAAACTTCAAAAGGCTATATCTTTTGCATTTTAACTCGGATTTGAGTGATTCAAATTTCTAAAAATTTGTAAAATCAAGATCTATTTATTGGTGAATTTTATTTTATTTTTGAAGTTTGGTTGCTCTCTGTTTTGGTGTTTATTTGCTATTTTGGCATCGTTTAGCGAGACGTTGAACCGCTTTCGGTGATCCGGAGGAAGATTCATCGCTTCAATACCCAAGCTCAGAGCAAGACCAGCACCTACTCCAAGGCAAGTTGTGCTTTGATCATGTTGCACCTAATTTTCACCACATTGCTATTTTGTCTATTAAACTTTATGCATGATAATTTATGTGTATAAATGATTTCAATTAATCTGGGAATTAGATAATATGCCTATTTGAATTAAATCATACCTTGTCAATTATATGCTATGATCTATTTGTCACCCTAGGATGTGGAACTATAGTTGGTTAATATTGATAATCAACATGGGCTAGTTAGACCGTCATAGATTGCTTAGCCATGCCACGTCATCACATGTGTCCGAATGTTGATACTTAATCTTGACTAATGGAATATGGAACAATGTTTATGAATTGGTGTGTCATGTGCTGTCGCACCGTGATATCAAGTTGTTGTGGCGAGGAGGTCACACATCTAGATTGAAATGTTGATGGCATGTGGTGCTTGGTAATCAACTGGGGTGGTAATGATTTTAGATTGGGGCAAGTGGCAAGGGCGGTGTGCCAAGGTGGGCGAGGATGGCAGGGTATGTGGAAGTCTTGCCTTAATCACTTTAAGGACTTAACCTTGCAAGCCTTTGACTGAGTCCTTCTTGCAACCACATGTCGGAATGGGACAGCCTAGTGAATAATTTGTGAAACCTAGATTTGATGATCGTCGTGGTGAATAGTGAGTCCTGGGTTACGGTTTAACTCACATGGCGCAAGAGGGGGGCCCTGTTGTGGTGGTTTAACCCTTCAGTGTTGAAACCTTAGCGAGCAGTACTGGGTCTAGGTGTTGCATTGTAAAGGCTTTGTTATGATCACTCGCCTTGGTGGTGTTTGGTTGTATCGTGTGGGTAAAGTGCATAACCTCTGCAGAGTGTACAATCTATTCGAATAGCCGTGCTCACGGTATTGGGCAATGCTCGGGAATTACATTTAAGGGTTAGACTTTTGTTAAACAAAAACCTATTGGGATGGCAAGGTGCCATGGAAGGTGGAAAATAATTTAGGATTGAGAAACTTGGTTACTTCAAAAATGCTGAATTTATTAATTACTGTATTTGTTTTACTGCTTTCCAATCTATTTATTGTATTCTTGTTAAATGCTGCTTTATTGCAAAATACCCTTATTAGCCATTCCTTTGGATTAAGCCAAGCATATAGAATATTAGACTTGCATTATTGTGCACAACTTGTTGAGTGCTTTATGTACTCACCCCAACAACAACAACTTCGTAAGAGGAGGAATCTCGCCTTCGTGGAGGAGGATTATATGGATGCGAATGCTTAGGTCCGAGCCTCATCGGTTGCTGTGGCGAATGGAGCGCCACTGCGCTTATTCTATTTCCGCTTTTCATTGATACTTTTATTTAAGCCTGTGAGGCATTATTCATGTAAGACAACAGTTATTATTAATCATTGAAGTTTATGCTATATTTCGCTGTGTACGACTATGATAGCATCTATGTTGCGCTTGTGTGCACTAGCGTGATCCTGGACTAGTGCGGTATACACAGAGGGTCCGGATTTGCAAATTCGGGTCCCGACACTTCTCCTTGCCAAGGTACTCATTCAAGTCCTCCAGCATATCCATTAGCTCATTATAAGATGGCTCATCATCGCCATTAGCTTTTACCTTATGATCTCCTTTTGCCATGAGACAAAGAGGAGTGACGAATGGTGATGAAGCCTCCTTGATGGTGACACCGGTAAGGCCCTACCTCTTGGAAGGAGTGTCGTCATCGGATGAGTCAGAATCCGAATACTCATCTTCAAAATCCCACTCTCCAATGTGAGTCTCACCCTTGCTATCCTTGTGAAGCATCTTGAAGAGCTTCTTCTTGCCGTTAAATGCCTTCTTCTTCTTGGGTGACTTGGTGAAGGATCGAGATAACGAACAGAGGGGGTGAATGGTCACAAAAAAAAATTCCCCCACTCAAAATAATCCAAAACAAGCTCTCACACAAATCAACCAAAAGAAGCACGTTAGAATGAGGATTTTTCCATGTGAGGCCGGTATGACCGGAGAGGGTGTGGTATGACCGATGATCGGTATAACCAGAGAGGGTGTGGCATGACCGGGCTCAAGAACAGCAGGGAAAATCAGCACGAACACCAAAAGCAAAAATATTCCAACTTTTGATTGGATGGTCAAAAACTCATGAAACTTGGTAGATGACTTCCTTAGGATGTCAGGAATTTATTCCAACAATCAATTGCAAGAATTGACATTAAATTTCCAACCTTTTTCGATTTGAAGGAAGAACACCTCAAGTTTGAGGAAAACTCAAGAACATGATCTAAAACTTGATCGTGGGTTTTTGGTGATCAAGATGATCTTGAATAGCTTCCCACATATCATAGAAAGCTAGAACACACATCCAAAACAACTAAAACACGATTTTGAAGAATGATCCATTCAAGAACACAAAACTAGTTTCTTGCTAGAAACTTGCATGGAAATTGCCTAGATGATTGGGATATGATCTGAAGAAGATTTATCCATCAATCATCATCCTTGGTATAAGAAGCAAAAGCATGTAGAAGGAGGGGAGGCAAATCCAAATTGCAAGAACGTAAATTGCATGAATTTAAATGCGGAATTTAAATGATGAATTTAAGACATAAAGTAAATGCGTAATGTAAATTCAAGCATAAGAAAAAGTGATTGGCATTTTTGGAATGGAGATTTACAAAGCCTCACAACAAGGTAGGCAAAAGCTCAAAGGAGCACACAACCTCTAAAACCTTCAAGAGGAGAAGGCTACCCCTTCCCCCTATTTATACTACACTTGGGCCACCTACCACCCTTGGATGAGTCTCTCAACCCTAGAGCACTCCATCAAGGGATAGGATTAACCCACTCACACAACCATGCAAGGACTAACCCAAAACCCACACACATAATAGGTTTTCTTGCACAGTTTTCAAAGCACACTAACTAGACCCGCTAGCCTATCAACTAGACCGCGATCTGATGGTCCTCGTTGATTCAAGTAGCTTCTAGCTAGTATCTCATCCATTTCTTGTCTTCTTGGCTTGCCACGACTCCGTCTCTGATCAACTTTCGGTGATCCCTGACCGTCTGGACCTCCAGCGCACCTCACCTAGTCCCGATCACCCTTCACCTCCCCATGATCTAGCTTCGTCATCCTGTAACCATCAAACACAAGGAAACACCTCACATAGCAATGTCCAAAAAGATATCCAATCAAATTCATCAAAAATCACATCCTTGCTCACAAGGGCCGGTGCTACCACCCCCTGGCCGATAGCACCGCTTCCCGGTCATACCGCCCCCTGGCAGGTATGACCAGCCTTTAAAAAACTCGAAATTCCCTCTCTGGAAAAAAACACACTGGCCTGGGGCCGGTATGACCGCCCATGGCCGGTGCTACCGCCCTCAGGTCGATCGCACCGTCGATCGGTCATACCGCCCCTAGCCGGTATGACCACCTGTGCAGAAGATTTTTCCAATCTTTGCTTCAAATGCAGTTTCCAACTCAAATCAAGGCACTACATGCTTAAATAATGTCAATAACTCATCACACATAAGGATAGACCTCCACATAGTCTTTCACTTGGCCTTGTCATCCTTCGTCTTGGGACAATGAGAGGCAATATGCCCCTTCTCATCAAACTCATAGCACCGAATGTTAGCGTAGTGGTTGTTGCTAGAGTGTTGTCCCTTCTTGAATTTATGGGGAGCGCTTGAGCTTGAGTGCCTCTTCATAAATCTCCTCATTCTCCTCAAGAGGAGATCCATCTCCTCCTCGTTGTCATCTACGGAGTCTTCAAGTGTCTCATCGCTTGACTCCACCTTTTCCTTTAAAGCAATGTTCTTCTTCAAAGAGCTTTGCTCCAAAAACTCTTCTTTGTCCTTCTTATAGAGCTCATTGGTAATAAGATTCCCAAGAAGTCCGGTTGGCGTCATCTGGCAACTCAGATGAGTTGAGGAACAACGTGACCATTGTCTCGTATTTTTTCGGTAAAGCCCTAATCATCTTACGAACAATATCAAGATCAGTTAGAGACGCCCAAGGCCTTTTGAGCTCATTCACTATGTTATTGAGCCTTAAGTACATCTCATTGATGTTCTCATCGGGTAACATAATGAAACTCTCATATTTTATCCTAAGCATATGCAATTTGGCCTTCTTGATCGAGGATGTTCCCTCATGTATTTCTGAGAGGGTAGTCCAAATATCATGAGCAGTATCAAGATTGCTCACTCAACTGAACTCATTCGCGTTCAAGGCTCCAAATAGAGCATTCATAGTTTGAGCAGTGAGATAAGAATTTCCTCTTCTTGATCAACCGTGAGTGTGGGATTTCATCCTGTAGCGAAACCCTCATCAACAATTCTCCATATGCTCGGGCTCATGGCCTTGAGATAAACAGATGTATTTTCCAATACACATAATTTATGCCATCAAAGAAAGGTGCTTTTCCTGTGGAAACTCCGTTGCTAGCCATCCTTTACTCTCTAGGCGGTAAAGCCCCAACAGAGAGTCCAAGCTCTAATACCACTTGTAGGATTAAGGAAAACCGACTAGAGGGGGTGAATAGGAGGTTTTAAAAATCTTTGGCTCTAATTTCAATAAATAAGCAAGCTAAGCTAGAATTATGATTTTTGACAATTAAAGCCTAAATAGTCTAGGTTCGATATGTGCATTGACATGCTAAGTCTAAACAAAATTACAATTCAATGACAAGATCAATATCATAAGCAAGCTAGGAATGTAAATTACACAAATTAAATACAAGAGATCAAACTATAAGAAGAGATGGGCACAATGTTTATCCCATTGTCTCGGAGACTTTCTGATCTCCCCTAATCTATGTTGGGGTAGCTTGACCAACTCAAGCTGACTCCTTTACACAAATGAGCCTTCCTCAATCACTATGGTAGCTCTTCCCTGCTCCTGGTAGATGAGCTCCGGCCTTCATATCTCACCTGGCTCTCACAATCTCCTTTGAGAAAGTCACCGGTTCTTTCGCCTCCAAGCCATCTAGGAGGCGGCAACCTCCAAGAGAAAAGACTTTGATGTTTGCTTGAGGTTGATCAAGTGTCTAATGGCTCAACTAAATGGCACACTTGATTTTCTCTCAACTACTCACAAAATGTGAATTGAATGCTCTAGAGTTAATGAGAGACTAGCAAGGGCTCACAAATATGCAATGAATGTCCAAGACCTTACCTTACTACAGGTGGGGGTGTATTTATAGCCCCACCCATAATTCTAGCCGTTACCACCTAATTCCTGGAAAATTCAAAAAGGTTGGCACTACTGCCCATGTAGGGCCGATAGTGCCGGACATAGGTACAATGGTAGTCTGTAGCATTAAATGATGAGAGAGACTAGCCGTTCCTACAAAACCCCAGCACTACCGCCCATGTAGGATCGGTAGTGCCGGCCACAAGCTCTCATAAATGTGCATTTTCACCCTCTTCTAGTAAAATACTACCGTGCATTTGGGTCGGTACTACCACACTTGCGGCAGTACCGCTCCCAAATGGGCGGTAATGTCGGTCGAGCAAAACTTGGGAAAATGCACAGTTCTGTATAACAACTACCGACCACAGGGGCCAGTACTACCGCACCTACGGCAGTACTCCTCCCAGGTGGTTGGTAATGCCAGCCCAAGAAAACCCAAAAACGCACCTCTCTATCAAATAACTATCTACCCCTTGAGCCAATACTGTCGCCCTTGCGGCAGTACCGCTTCTAGATGGTCGGTAGTGCCGACATTACTGAAGATTAGAGAGGATCTCAAGGGATTTTCCGAGAAATGCATATGATCAAAGTATGAGCATAATTTGAGCCACTGACACTAAATTAAATTTCAAGCTACTAGTCAAAAGTCCCTCTTAATAGTATAGTGCCTACACTAGCAATCCGATCTTTTCTCCAAATACCTAGATCGGAAATGCTAGAAAATGGTCCTTACATCTTACACCTTGGCATTAGCTTGATGTTCTAATTTCCTTAAAGCTCACAATTTCACCTCTTCATAGGACCAACCTAATTTCCATAACCTCAAGAAAAATTATTAGTCCTTAAAACATGATTGTCATTAATTACCAAAACCAAACACGAAATTGGGGGAGCCTAGATGCTTCAACTGAACATACATGCTCACATTTCTTCTGCTGGTGTTACTTCTGGATTTGTAAGAGTTGAGCCATGGAGAGACATTAGAGTCCAGTCTTTTGTTCCTATGGCTGGCACTTCTGCTCGTCGTATGATTCAGTATTGGATTCCCATATCTGCACTTGTTTATCCTAGTACTGAGTCATCGACCTCTCACTTTCTGTGATCCAGGTTCGTTGGGCTAGGAAGGGAGATGTTTGGCTTGTAGACTCCAGAGTTCTTGCCACATGACCGCAGACTCCCGCTGGTTCTTTTCCTTAGCCTGTGCCTAGGTGATGAGATAATTACCTTTAGGGATGCTTCTTTATGCCGCGTCATCGCCAAAGGCTCCATATTAATGAAATTTTCTTTCTTAATGATGTTGCCTTGGTTAGTAAGCTGCATTATAATTTACTTTCTGTTTCTCAGCTTAAAGATGATGATTTCAAAGTAAGCTTCAAGTGTAATGCCTGCAAAATTCTCGATTCTTCTGGATGGTTAGTTTTTTTATTCTTCTGGTGATTCACACCATTGCTTAGTTGCTTTAGAGTCTCGTGATATCTTCTTCTAGCGTAGGAGACTTGGTCACATTAGTTTTAATCATTTGACTTGAGTTAGTAGCTATGATCTCATTCATGGTTCGCCCAAACTCAAGATGGTCAAAGACTTGATTTGCTCTCCTTCCCGACATGGCAAGATGGTTGCTGTTTCTCATCCCCCGGTCACTGTTGTAATGACTAATGCACAAGGATAACTTTTACATATGGACATTGTTGGTCCAGCTAGAGTGCAGTCAGTGGGTAGGAAGTGGTATGGTCTTATCATTGTTGATGATTTTTTGAGATATTTTTGGGTATTTTTTATGGCCTCGAAGGATGAGTCTTTTACCCATTTTTGGGGTTTGGTCCATAGGTTGTCTTTTGAGCTCCCAAGTGCCTTACGAGCTATACGCAGTGACAATTTCACAGAGTTCAAGAACTCCTACTTTGAGAGCTTTTGTGAGGAGTCAGGCTTAGAGCATCAGTTCTCCTCTCTGCATGTCCCTCAAAAAAATGGCATAGTGGAAATAAAGAACAAGACCTTCGTCGAGATGGCAAGGACAATGCTAGATGAGTACAGCACTCCTAGGAAGTTTTAGGCTGAAGCTATTGCTACTACTTGTCGTATGTCTAGTCGAGTATTCTTGAGAGCACATTTGCACCACACTTCTTATGAGTTGATATTTGGGCGAAAGCTTAGTGTTTCTCATTTTCGTGTGTTTGATTGTAAATGCTTGATTTTGATGTCTAGGAACTTAGATAAGTTCGAGTCTCGCTGTTCTGATGGTATTTTTCTAGGTTACTCGACTTCTTCTCATAGCTATAGGGTTTGGAGTTGTGAGGCGAATAGGATTATAGACCTGTAAGGTGACCTTTGATGAGGCTAGTATAGGAACTAGACCATATGTAATAGGTTTCTTCCCTCTTTGAGACCATCTTTATGGAGGATGATGGTGATGGAGATGATGATGTCCACCTGATCCAGTCCCCTCTGCACCTGAGGTGCCTCCTGTTTTTATCTCTGCACCTCAAGGAGACTAGCCCTTACCTTCGAACTCTTCTACAGCTAGCGGCTTTGCTCATGCCTCTTCTGTTTATGAGGTAGAGGCCATTTTTGCTTCTGGACCTCCTCACCACATCCAATGGTGTCATCCGCCTGATCAGATGATTGACGATCTGTTTGAGCATGTCACTCTCTCAAAGTTAGGTCTATCTCTCTTCTGCCTCCATTCTGCCTTCGTTGCTTCCTTTGAGCCGAAGGATATTTCTTATGTATTATTCGATGAGTACTAGATCAATGCAATGCATGAGGAAATGAAGAATTTTGAGAAAAACAAGATTTGGCAGCTTGTTGATCCTCCATTTGGTTGTAATATTATTGGGACCAAGTGGGTGTTTAAGAACAAGCAAAGTGAGGATGGGGTTGTCATTAGGAATAAGGCTAGGCTAGTTGCACAGGGCTCTACTCAGGTTGAGGTTGTTGACATTAAGGAGACCTTTGCCCCTGTAATTAGACTAGAAGCTATTAAGATACTAATTGCATTTTCGGCATCTAAGGGCTTCAAGATTTACCAGATGGATGTCAAGAGTGTATTCCTTAATGGATATATTGAGGAAGAGGTTTATATGAGGCAACCTCTAGGATTCGAGAACCCCAAGTACCCAGACCATATCTATAAGCTTTCAAAAACTTTGTATGGAGTTAAGCAAGCCCCCTAGAGCTTGGTATGAGAGCTTAAGTCTTATCTTCTTAGTCATGGTTTTGAGATGGGTAAGGTAGACAAGAATTTGTTCATCAGACACCAGCATACTCATTTTCTACTTGTCCAGATTTATGTGGACGGCAATATCTTTGGTGGCTCTTTGCACTCTCTTGTGTCTCAGTTTTCATTTGTGATAAGCATAGAGTTCGAGATGAGCATAATGGGTGAGTTGAGCTACTTCCTAGGCTTCCAGATCAAACAAACTCTAGAGAGTATTTTCTTGCATCAAGATAAGTACATTGGAGACCTCCTGAGACACTTCGACATGTCTGATGGGAAGCCAATGATGACTCCTATGGCCACCACTGTTGTCCTTGAGCCTGATGAGGATGGTGAGACAGTTGATCAGAAGGAGTTCAGGAGCATGGTCGTCTCCCTCTTGCACCTCACTGCTTCGAGGTTGGACATACACTTCGTTGTGTGTCTGTGCGTTCGATTTTAGGCTTCTCCTCGTGCCTCTCACCGCCAAATGGTGAAATGTATCTTCAGGTACCTTCGAGCTACCATTGACTATGGTATTTGATACTCTTCCTTTTCTTGTCTGTCCCTTAGAGACCTTTCAGATACAGACTTTGCTGGCTACGGGATAGATAGGAAGAACACTTCTGGCACTTGCCAATTTATTGGCACTTCTCTTGTTTCTTAATCATCTAGAAAGCAGTTCGGATCTGCACAGTCCACTACTGAGGCCGAGTATGTTACAGTCGCTAGTTGCTGTAGTCAAGTGCTTTGGATGAGATCACCTTGTGGGAATTTGGATTATACATAGATAATGTTCCACTTTTCTATTACCGCACTTTTGCCATTTGCGTTGCTAAGAACCCAGTGCAGCCTTCCAGGGTCAAGCATATTGATACTAGATATCACATCCTTAGAGACCATGTGGAAAAGGGTGATATAGTGCTCCAGTTTGTGGAGAGTGACTTAACTCTAGGTTTTCAGCCTTGAGGGGAGGGCTTGGAGTCGTGTGCCCTTACGGCATCTCTTGAGGGGGAGCTGATTTTGTATATTATTGTCGAGACCCTCCTTTTTGGCATGGGATACCAAGAAGGTCTCATGTGCGTAATGTACTAGTCCCACGATCAGTAGCTAGTACGCACATATCACAACATTGTTATCACATCCATACATAGGTCCATAATACAATAATAGCACATAGTTCTTACAACATGGCCTACGGGCCAAATTAAAATGCAGTGTAAGATACAAGGCCTAGCAGTATGAGATAACTGCAAAGCGGTATTTGTAAGGCTTAAAAACAACACAATAGTTCGGTCCTTAACCGACCCATGTGAGAATACTCCCCCTACACTACGTGCAAGTCCCTTGCACAATCGGCTACTGCCATATCTCGTCCACGTCAAACCATAGTTTTATTTTAAGTTTTAATACCAAAATACCAGCAACCATCTTCATGTCTCAATATCTTCAATGATCAGTTTATCCAATTTGTTCATCCCAAATCTAAAGCATGGCTAAGCATCATTATTAATCATCGCATATACCCATGTTGGCATTATGTATTGTCTAGACTTATTCTAGGGTTATCAAGGTTCACAAATCCATACTTATCGAGGAAGTTACAGGAGATTACAGGTATGTCTACCAGTACCCACAAACTAGCAAGTTTAATGAAATTACACGCATGCATAATAGGTTTGACAAAAACAAAATAAATTAATTGAAATACTGGGATCAACATGTTCAAGGAGGTGCTTGCCTTGCTTGTTGGCTTCAGCGGTGAAGTCGGTGTCGACAGTAGCAATGTCGGGAAAGTCGGTGTCTATACGCAGTTCGTCGGGCCACGACAATAAGAAGCAAAAGAAATCAAATAATATCAACTCCAAATAAAATTTTAGAAATAAAGAGTTCTGATTTTATATTGAGTTTCTCTTGTGAGTTTAAAAATTTTAAAGTCTATTAAATAAGTTAATCTTTTATTTGAATTTCAATTTGGAGCATCAATCTTACTTATTGAACAATAGGTGCAAACCTTCTTTGTTTTATTCATTTTTACAGACACACAAGATCCTGATTTTAGTGAATTTTAGGCATTGGTTTCACTAATTTTTTTAGTTTCTTTGCAAAAGTTATTAAATTTTGAATATTGCATACGTAGAAGGCTAAACCAATTTAAAGTTTAGATCAAGTTAGAACCAAATTCAATTATTTTTGTAGAAATAGAGTCCCACATGACTCTAGAGTTCTCAAAAAATTGCCCCATCAAATTTTGAGTTAGGGTACAAAATTTTGTTTTGGCCCTATACCAGGTTTTAATCAAATGGCAAATTTACAAATCAAAACAGAGGTCAAAATTTAAATATTTTTTGATATTAAGATAGAGAAAGATTTTAGACAACTTTAGAAACTTGTTTGACTAAATTTTGACAAAAATTGTAGAAGATATTCAAGTTTGAATTTAGTCGGTTGGAAAAATGCTGAAAGATGGAAAAATACGCTTTCAGAGTTGGGGAAGCGCCTTTTCCATTTTCCCGGATTTTTCGGCATTTACTTGAATTAGCCTATCACTTCCACTGGGGCCCCACATGTCATAGGTGCATGCTTTAGTGCTTGGTGTGGATGAAACACTGGTAGGTGGGGTCGGCCAGGCAGTGACTCAGTGCGAGCAAGAGGCTGACAGTCCAGGCCCACTCGTCAGCCTCACCGAGACAGAGGAGATGCGGTGGAGCTCACCCGCAACGAGGGAGGGCCGGAGAGGAGGTATGGGTTCCATGGGAGGCTTCAGGGGACACGTGCGCATCTAGAGCGGGTACTGGTGCGACCGATGGTGGCCGAAATCGACGTGCCGTTGTGAGGGGGCAGCAGTGGCCATGGCGGCTAGTCAGGAGGGGTGAAGGAGTGGTGCTTGGCTTTGGATAAGATGGGGGAGAGAATCTACAGGTTGAGGAGGTTCCATTGCGTCATATGACCGCGGAGGAGATGCTTCGAGGTGGCTCGGCATCGTGTGACCGGAGGCAAAGACGAAGGAGGCAATGCGGCAGTGTTTTGGTCCAGTAAGATTGAAAATGAGAGGAGCATAATTCTTAGAGTGTAGGATTGAGGTCTTAAACGGAGGGAATTGGTACATGGCTTACCGAGGTGCGGCGAAAGGCTTGTCCTCTGCGCTCTCTGCTTACAAGGCTCTCTAGATGCCAATGGCGTCGTGGCTGGCCAAGAGAGAAAACAGAGAGTGCAGGGATCTTGGTTGGCTTGGCGCGAGCTTAAAAAGGGGTAGAGAGAGAAGCTTGGTGATGCAACATGAAGGTTGATGCGGCAGACAAGGGAAGCATGGGCATGGCGCATGGGGACTTGGTGGAGTGGCGTGAGCACAGATCCTGGCAGGGAATTGACCATGGTGATGGGTTCTAGAAACACGACTTGGCGTGCACAAGCGAGGGCGATGGTCGGCCAGCTCAAGTTCCACTGGGATACAACGGCGTCGTAGCCAGAGAGAGGAGCTGCTGGTCTGTCGCGGTAAGTGATTGGCCAAAGAGGGCGATGGAGTTTGGCGCGGAGTTGAGACCTGAGGTGAGCTGCTACCATGGCAAGGCTTGGTCAGAGAGATGGCAGCTGCTTGTCGTGGCTCTAGGAGAGGCCGGTTGCCGGGGCCTGCCCAGGCACTACCACGGCGTGAAAAGACTAGCAGCATCACTGCCGCGGCGAGGCTTCGTTAGAGGGACTTGGGCACGCCTGCGCGAAAGCAAAGGAAGGGGATGAAGCGGCCACTGGCAGGTGGGGCCAAGCATTTCTGTGGCTGCCAGTGGGCCAGGGAGGTCAGCGAGGTGCCCAAAAAGACAGGGTGGGCCCACACGGAAGAGGAGTGAGAAGGGAAAATGGAGAAAGGGTTTTCTGATTTTTGGACAGCAATGCGGTATTGGATTTAATTGAGCACCTAAACTGAGGTGAATTTTTTTTAAGATTTTTTAGGAGGATACTGATGAGCTAATTATGTTTTCATAAAATTTTTGGCTTGACATTTGACCCGAGGAATTTTGTAAAATTCTGACAACTGACTGATTGACTATTGGTCTCTCAGTTATTGATTTTATAAAGGTACCAAACGAAATCAAAATATTCTGAAATTTTTTATTACTTATTACGGGGATATTTTAATGGTACTGTAAAATTTTCAGATCTATATCTTTCATAATTATTTTTATAAAATTCTGACATTGATTCTGTTACAAAATTCAATTGCTGTTTTTAATTCTGTAATAAATAATAAATGACTTAAGGATTTTATAAAATTTCTCAGAGATGATAATGAGAGCAGTTAGGGTTAAACAAATTTGTTCCAGAGTTTGTTGTAGTTGGAGATATGGGGTTTGAAATTTTTATAATCGGTATTGAGTTACTTGAAATGCCTTTTTGGCAAAATCAATAAAATCCAGAAATTCGAGAAAGGCAAACAAATCCAAATGAAACTCAGAGATTAATTCAAACATTTGTATTTTTATTTTCATCAGATTCGGGATGTTACAATTATGTATTATATATGTTTACTTCTAGCATTTTGCATCTTCTAGGTATTGGGCTTATTATTAGAATTCTGAGTACACTTCACTTATATTTTTGGTAAGCTTTGCATGGACTTCTCATCTTATGCTATAGGTTGCTATCATACACAATTAGCTATCAACTCTTCTCTCTAGGTTGAGTTCCCTCACAGTCTTATAAGTCTAACAAGTGTTGGGCCCTCTGGGTAGACAGGGTTTATGTGTACTCCCTAGCTTGGGTTTGTAAAGTCAGCCTTCCTATGTTAGTCATTTGAGGAAGATGAGAGCAAGCCTAAGCTGTAGTGTTCTCCAACAACTTTTCTATGCTTTATAGCCACCTAGTTTGCAGTTTCTTGACTTCCTCTTCTTATTCTGTATTTCTGGTTTCTGTCGAGTTCATTTGGAAGCTTTTTGAACTTAATTCTGTTAATAACTCAACTTGAACCAGAAATTACACTTAAAATTCATTCACTTGTTGAGGAGGAGTTTGAGAAGTTGTTCATGCATTGCATATAGACTTCTTTTTTGTGTTAATGAGTTTTGTCTATTATGTAAATGAGCTGTCATTCATGCTATGCACTTTGCTACTCTTCTGAAGATCATTGCTAGCTTAGCCATATCTAAGTTCATTTTGCTTCATCATGCTAAGCTTGATAAAAATGAAAATTGAGCTTTAATGAAAACTTATAGTTTTTACTTGCTATGTTTCCTCACTAGATGCATATACCATGATTTGTGAAATCTTGAATTTCTACTAGAGTCCCTATAGCAACTTAAGTGAAGCTAGATTAATCCATACTAGAGTCCTTTACATGCTCATGAATCTAAGTGCTAAAATGGTCAAAATTTGACTTTTGTGTGCAAATTGATCTCAACACTTTACATTCACGAGACTACTTCCCATTGCACTTGGGATAAACTTGGAATGTATCGTGTATGATTAATTCCATTCTTTTAAGAGTCCTTCTTAAGATGGTCGATGATGGCTTGAGTCAATCACAATTGAAAAATGCAAATAAAAAAATAGGTAAATAATGCAAATAATGTCAAACATTTGCACCCTACTATATGCGTTAACGTTTTAAAACAAAATTTTTCATTAAAGATGATTGAACGCGAAGGATCTTTTATGTTACCTATAGCTTCCTAAAGTGTTGACTAGTTTGAACTATATGTCATCCATTTGATCATTTGTATGGCTATGTTTCTATTTTGGAAATTATGCTAAGTGTTGTACTTGTTGAAATCATGCAAAAATGACATAGTCTTATTTGTGCTTGCTAGCAAGGATATTACAATTTGCACTTGGACTTGTCTTAGATTAGCATAATCTGAACTTGAGTAGATTGGTGTCATACTTTGTCTTCATGGTCACTTGGATAATTTTTAAAGCTTTTTTAGGATGCATTATATTCATACATGTGAAAAGGGGGAGAAAATGCTCTCTTGATGCCTATATTGCCAAAAGGGGGAGAAAATGCAGAAAAGGCATCATCAAAAGGTAAGAAATGTGAATGCATCTTGATTCTTAAGACCATGGTGAAAAATTGCTAGTTCTTAGGATCATAAGATATTTGAGCTTTTTGTGAGTTTTTTTTATTTCTAGAGCTTTTGTGAAAAAATTGTTCTTTCTATTGGCTTGTTCTAAAATCCTTCTCGCCAACTTGGTCATGATCTTATTTCCTTTTGCTCTAGACCAATTGGGGCTTTGCAATCAAATTACTTTCTTCTTTTGCCTTTAAACTCAAATTTGTGCCTTTAGTAGTGGACAATTATGATTTATAAATCAGCACATGTATTGATTGATGACCAAGTTTCACGGGTCATAGAGATATGAAGATATCTAATCAATAATGTGGACACATGTTAGAGAACATGCGTTGGATAGACCTATATGAGATACTGCGAGAATTGTTCTTAAGTGTCATCAGTTGATCTCACGCATAGTGTATGTATGATCCTTAGACCTGAGATTGCCATTGCTTTCCTAGATGTGTAATGGTTCACTTAGGAGCTCTCAAATGCTACTCTTTAACTAGGTAGTTATAAAAGAAGCTTTCGTATTTACCATGAAACATGCTGGGATACATGAATGATCAATATGGAATTTGCTCCTCCTATATAACGGAGAGATATCTCTAGGCCCCTCAAGGTAGATGGATTAAGGAAGTGCATAGCCATGCCGAATATGATTGAGAGTCAATCCAGATAACTTATTCCACTACGGTATGAGTGAAGAGATCGAGCTATCATAGGATGACACGACTCTCGCCTTGAGCTCGATCTGATATCATGAAGCAAAGGAAACATTACATTATCACACTATAGTAGGTTCATCAAAAGCTTTATGGATATTTGGGAATCGATATGTAATGCTAGGTACCGCTATCGATTATCGGTAGAAAAGGTGTTTTCGAGTCGTGTCCAAATATGCATGAACCTACAGGGTCACACACTTAAGTGGTTAGAATATAGTGTTACGAATTGGATCTGTCACTAATGGGCCAAGTGGGCTTTATCCTTCAGTTGGGCCCAAATGTAGGGTTTGACCATGAGGGAGGAGGTGGCCATATAAAGGGAAGAGGGCGCAGCCACCGAAGCCATAGCCGTCACCACTTGAGCCTTCCCTTGCGCTCTGGTGCTGGCACACCGATGCACAGCGTTTCTTTCCCCAAACGTGTGGACACCGATAGAGGTGTTACTGCTACTGCAACACTGTTCGGGACGATCGACCACCGCGTGAGGACGATCGACCACTGCAATGAGGAAGATCGACTACTGCAACTGACGCGCACTTCGTTGATTCGGGCTACATCAACTTCCTTACGCTGCACTGTGCATCTAGCAGTAACGATCCATGATCACCTACTTGTGTGGCTTTCTGGTTTACGAGGTAGAAATTTTTATTGTGCGCTAGTGTAGCCTACCCGTATCCCTTCACCGGGGGAGCGGCACTACCGGCCCAAAGGCACGGTAGTTATTTTCCAGAGAGGGTCTATCAGGGAATTTTAGAGGAAGTAGCACTACAGGCTACCTGGGAGCGGTTGTACCGGTGGTGCGATACTACTGGTCCCAAATGGGCGATATTGCCGACTTTACTATGACTTGAGCTTAATGTTTGCATTAATTATTGATTTATGCATATTATTGTAAACAGTGCTATGTGATGTGTTTCTTGTCTATGTTGGTAGCAGGACTCTGGGGCTAGGTCATGATGAGGCAAAGGCGAGACCAGGACTAGGCTAGGAGAGATGAGATCCAGAACGGTCAATGGACACCGAAAGATGATTAAGGCTGGAAAGTGGTTACAAGTCGGGAAGATAAAGAACCGGAGTGTGATGCACTGGTGATAGACATGATGGGCAATAACATAGACTGGGACTAGGCTCAAGGAGGAGTTGAGATCCAGAATGGTCAAGGAAGCCGGTGCCACCATGGTGAAGCTGACGAGGACATGTGGTGCGCCAAATGACTTGGGTCCGCTTGAAAGCGACAATGGTTCGAGGGAGTCCAGACAAGTGAGAGGCTTGGCGGGAAGTCATTGGGGCCACGTGGAAAGCGCGAAGCATGGTGATGCTTCGAGGAGAAAGAAGACCGGTCATTGGGGTAAATTGGTAATTTGTCCAATACCGGCGGTCGAGGCGGTTTGAAAAACCATGGCGGTGGACTAAGTGGTTTAGGTCATGCCAAAGTGGTGTTGGACACAAATTCGGGCTCGTGGAGTGGATTTGGCATCAATGTAATGACCGCTTTGAGAAACGTGCTTGTGAGTGGAAAACCCATTAAGAGTGTTGGGTTTCGGGTTAGCCCATATAAGAAGTGGATAGTATCCACTCTAGTGTCCAGGTTTAGGGTTAGGGTTTCCTTTACTATATAAGGCGATGTAGGGGAAGGATAAGCCATTAAGCCTTAGACTAAGATATTAAGCCCCTCGACCCCGCGTAGGTCGATACAACGGACTCTTTGCATAACTTGTTTTTGCAGGATAATATGTGAATAGTATGGCTCTCGTGTATGTGATGCATGGTCATGACCTGCGTGTCGTGAAATATAGCCAAAGGCTACACATAATTGTATAACGGCCTGTGTGTCGATTTGTGATGTTTGATGATAAATTTATTTCTATAATAGCTATTAGGAGTAATAGCTAGGTGGGATGGAGATCTCTAGCATGATGGCTCGGTGAACAGGTGGCGTGGTAATGGAGATTGCTATGTCAAAGGCCATACTATTTCATAGCTTAATATGATTATCTGTGATTTATTTTTCTATTACACTGCTTTATATGCGATTTTACTAGATAATTCGATCATGTTAGAGTAGTTTCTCTCAAAGAAAATTAAGTTAATTTTATGCCTTGCCGAATTATTGCAACTATCGAGTCTTGATTGTTGACTAGTGCATCTGCCAAAGCAGAGTGTGGTTACCTATCTTGACATGGTAGGGTATATGTCAAACACGTACAAGTGAACATTGGTTTAACTTAACTAGGCTATCAAAATGGTTTTGGGCCTAGGGGCATAGTGTTGAGTCGATGACATGAGATGTCACTCAACCAGCAAGAATTACATGAGATGTAATTAGCAAGGTGTTACTTACCGAATGACATTACGTTTCTAGCAGTGTGCCAAAGCTCACAAGGACTTACTGAAATTTGGATCTTGACTCACTATATGTTGTTAGAGGGAACATGGTTTCATATAGTGGGAATATCTTTTATTAAATTGTTTAGTAGAAGATCATGCATAAACATAGTGCTTATCTGTTGCATATTTATGTTGTAGATTAAATGACACCTACTTCCTTCGCACCCAGTTTTAGCTTGCGTTCGATTCTTGAAAAAGATAAACTGAATGGAACAAACTTTATCGACTGGTATCGCAATCTGAGAATCGTTCTCAAACAAGAACATAAGGAATATGTTCTACAAAAACCCTATCTCGATGAACCTGCTGAGAATGCCACTCGAGCTGAAAAGAATGAGTATGAAAACATTGCACTGATGCCATTGATATTAGCTGTCTCATGCTTGTCACCATGAACTTTGAGCTTCAGAAGCAATATGAGGACATGGATGCCTATAATATGATTGTGGGTTTGAAAGGCATCTTTGAGAACCAAGCTAGGGCTGAGAGGTACAACACCACGAAGTCTTTGTTTGCGTGCAGGCTAGCTGAAGGGAGTCTGGTCAGCCCTCTTGTGATCAAAATGATTGGTTACATTGAGAGCTTGGGAAAGCTTGGTTTTCCCCTTGGTCCAGAGTTGGCCACTGATCTGGTTCTCCAGTAGCTCCCTCAAAGCTATGAGCCATTCATTTTGAACTTTCATATGAATGGCATGGAGAAAAGTTTGACCGATTTGCATGGGATGCTCAAGTCAGCCGAGGAAAGCATTAAGAAAAGCTCTAGTCATGTGATGATGGTTCACAAGACTACTAAGTTCAAGAAGAAGTTCTCTAAGACTAGTGGTCAAGATAAGGGTGCGGGTAAGTCTCAAGATGAGATCTCGAGCAACAAGTCTAAGCTTCAGAAGCAAAAGGCTGGACCTGCACCCGATGCTGTTTGCTTTTACTGCAAGGGGATAGGGCACTGGAAAATGAATTGTATGAAGTACCTGGCAGACAAGAAAAAAGGAAGTACGACTTCCACTTCAGGTATTAATGTTATAGAGGTCAATATTGCTATTTATCATATTAGTTCTTGGGTATTTGATACCGGATCGGTTGCTCATATTTGCAACTCAATGCAGGCACTAATAAAGAGTAGAAGTTTGGCAAGAGATGAAGTAGAGCTTCGTGTTGGCAATAAAGCAAGAGTTGCTGGATTGGCTGTTGGCACTTATCCATTATCTTTACCTTCAGGACTAGTTATGGAACTAAATAATTGTAATTATGTTCCGGCTTTGAGTAGAAACATTATCTCTGCTTCATGTTTGGAGGCAGAGGGTTATCACTTTGTTGGTAAAAACAATTGTTGTTCTATTTATAAAAGTGATATGTTCTACGGTAGTTGTCCTATAGTTAATGGTTTATATATTTTGGAACTTGATCATGTGCCGATCTATAACATAAATGCTAAGAGGCTTCGGCCTAATGATTTGAATCCCACTTACATTTGGCATTGTCGCTTAGGTCATATAAATGAGAAACGTGTAATGAAGCTCCATAAGGATGGTCTTCTAGATTCATTTGATTTTGAATCATTTGAGAATCTTGTTTACTTGGCAAGATGACTAAGACACCTTTCTCTGGTATAGGTGAGAGGGCAAGTGACTTATTGGCCATTGTACATACGGATGTATGTGGACCAATGAGCACAACAGCCAGAGGTGGTTTTCAGTATTTCATAACTTTTACCGATGACTTTAGTAGTGAAAGACCATGTAGAGGTCTATCCTTGTTGGTGATGAGTAATTGACTGTGGTTTAGCATGTTGTGCTTGAATTTGAGTTTGATCTCATTGGATTTTCAAACTAGAGCAATTTGAGTTGCTGTGTGGAGACCAGGCTTTGGCTGGTCGGAGACCAGTCGTCCGACCCCGAGTGGTCTGGGCTTTGGCTGGTCGGAGACCAGTCGTCCGACCCCGAGTGGTCGGGGCTTTGGCTGGTCGGAGACCAGTGGTCAGACCTCGAGTGGTCGGGATGGAGACCAGTGATCAGACCACGTGAGGTCGGGGTTTTGCTGGTCAACATAGTGTATATCATTCTATTGAGATCAAAATGTGATTACATGTGTTGTTGGACTTTGCTATGTGATGTGTTTCCTTGTCTTTGATGGTTGCAGGGCGACAGTGCTAGGTCATGGTGAGGCGGAGGATGACCGGGACTAGATGAGGAGCGTCGGAGGTCCAAACGGTCAGGAGATCGCCGGAAGATGATCGGAGACAGAGTCCGAGCAAGTCAAGAAGACAAGGAAATGAGATGATGCTATCTAGATGCCGCGTGGATCAATGAGGACCGTCGGATTGCGGTCTAGTTGATAGGATAGCGGGTCTAGTTAGTGTGCTTTGAAAATCGTGCAAGAAAACCCGTTATGTGTGTGGGTTTTGGGTGAGCCCTTGCATGGCTGGTTGAGTGGGTTAATCCTAGCCCTTGATGAGTGCTCTAGGGTTTAGAGACTCATCCAAGGGTGATCGGTGGCTCATGAGTAGTATAAATAGGGGGGAAGGGGTGGCCTTCTCCCCTTGAAGGTTTGAGGTTTTTGATGCTCCTTTGAGCTTTGCCCACACGAATGTGAGGCTTTGTAACCTCTCCTTCCAGAAATGAAATGTTCTCCATTTATGTTCATGTTTCATTTACTTTACGCATTTACTCTACGCATTTAAAATACGCAATTTAAATTATGTATTTACTTTCTTGCAATTTACATTTACGCAATTTGGATTTGCCTCCTCTCCTTCTACATGCTTACGAATCTTTGTTGAGGTTGATGTTTGATGAATGATTCTACTTCTAAATCTTTGTTTCAATCATCTAGGCTATCCATGCGTTCTTGTTGCAAGAAGTTGATCTTTTGCGTTCTTGAATGTTTGATCTTGTAAATTGCGTATCCTAGAGTTTCTTTGTGTTCTCTTGCTTGCTGGGACGTGTGGGAAGTCATTCAAGATCACTTTGATCATCAAAACCCCACGAGTAAGCCTTAATCGAAGTTCTTTCGATTTTTGTCGAAACTTGGTATGTTCTTCGTTCTCGGGCATAAAGGTCGGAACTTTGACATCAATCCTTGTGATTGAAGGTTGGAATAAGTTTCGGACATCCCAATGACCTTATCTACCAAGTTTGGTTGAGTTTGGATCAACGGATCAAAAGAAACATCAAATCTTCCATTTGATCCCGTGCTGAAATCGCTGTTCATTTTCCTGATTTCACTGTAGCTACAGTAACAGTAGCACCGTCCCCGGAGCGCAGTAGCACCGGACTCGGGCTGATTTTCTTGGAAATTGACTCTTTCGCTTCCATTTGATTATCTAGGGGTTTGGCTTGGTTTCTTTGGGTGAAAATCTGCATTTGTGATCCTCCTAAGGGATATATTTTTATTTTGGGATCATTCACCCCCCTCTGATCGCCATCTTGGTCTTTCAAGTAGATACTGTTACATCTATTTAATGAGGCACAAGTCTGAATCCTTTGAAAAGTTCAAGGAATTTCAGAATGAGGTACAAAATCAACTTGGCAAGACAATCAAAGCTTTACGATCAGATCGTGGAGGAGAATATTTGAGCCAAGAGTTTGGTGATCATCTGAAGCAATGTAGAATTGTTCCACAACTCACACCACCGGGAACGCCTCAATGGAATGGGCATCCGAACGATGAAACCGAACTTTGTTGGGCATGGTTCGATCAATGATGAGCCAAAGTGATCTGCCATTGTCCTTTTGGGGATTTGCTCTAGAAACAGTCGCATTCACTATTAACAGGGTTCCATCTAAATCAGTAGAGAAGACACCATATGAGATATGGACCAGAAAGCATCCCGGATTGTCTTTTCTCAAAGTATGGGGCTGTGAGGCATATGTGAAATATTTGATGTCTGATAAGCTCATGCCCAAGTCACGAAAATGCTTCTTTGTGGGGTATCCTAAGGAAACCAAAGGATATTACTTTTACATAAAAGAAGAAAACAAAGTGTTTGTTGCTCGTAATAGTGTATTTTTGGAGAAAGAATTTCTTTCCAAGGGAGTTAGTAGGAGCACGGTGCAACTCGAAGAGATTCGAGAATCACTGGAAAGAGTTTCAGTTTCCACCGAAACTCCACAGGCTACACAAGAAGTTGTACAAGCTGTAGAGGATACACCAGCCTCACGTAGGTATGGTAGACAACGCCGAACACCCATATTGTATGGGCATGATGTTCTATCGTTGGATAATGGAGAAACATTGTTGTTGGATAAAGATAAGCCTAGGACTTATGAGGAAGCAATGATGGACCCGAACTCTGAGAAATGGCTTGAAGCCATGAGATCCGAAATAAAATTCATGCATCATAATCAAGTTTGGAACTTGGTTGATCCGCCTGATGGTGTAAAAACCATAGAGTGCAAATGGGTTTTTAAGATTAAGAAAGACATGGATGGAAATGTTCACATCCATAAAGCTCGATTGGTGGCAAAGGGTTTCAAAAAAATTCAAGGTGTTGACTATGATGAAACCTTCTCTCCCGTCGCTATGCTTAAGTCTGTTCGGATCATTCTAGCTATTGCCACATATTTTGATTATGAGATATGGCAAATGGATGTCAAAACAGATTTCCTCAATGGAAACCTAAGTGAGGATGTGTACATGACATAGCCTGAAGGTTTTATCGATCCACAGAATGCTGGAAAGGTATGCAAGCTTCAGAGATCCATTTATGGATTGAAGCAAGCATCTCAGAGTTGGAACATTCTTTTTGATGAGGTAGTCAAAGGGTTTGGCTTCGTCAGAAATGAAGAAGAGCACTGCATCTATAAGAAGACCAATGGGAGCGCACTTGTATTCTTGATCTTATATGTGGATGACATATTGTTGATCGGAAATGATATTCCTATGATGGAATCTGTAAAGTCTTCATTAAGAAAGAGTTTCTCTATGAAGGACTTAGGAGAGGCAGCATATATCTTGGGAATTAAGATCTATAGAGATAGGTCTAAAAAGCTAATTGGATTATGCCAAGATACGTACATTGACAAGGTGTTGAAGAGGTTCAACATGCAAGATTCCATGAGAGGTTTCATGCCCATGTCACATGGTATTAGCCTTAGCAAGACTCAGTGTCCTTCAAACCCTGATGAGCGGAACAGGATGAGTAAAATTCCATATGCTTCGGCAATTGGATATATAATGTATGCCATGATTTGTACATGACCGGATGTGTCGTATGCTCCAAGTGTTACTAGCAGATATTAGTCAGATCCAGGTGAAGGTTACTGGATAGCAGTTAAGAACATCCTCAAATACTTGAGAAGAACTAAAGATGTGTTCCTCGTTTATGGAGGTGAGGAAAGGCTCGTTGTGAGTGGTTACACCGATGCAAGTTTCCAAACCGATAAAGATGATTATCGTTCGCAATCTGGGTATGTCTTCATGCTGAATGGAGGAGCAGTGAGCTGGAAGAATTCCAAGCAGAGTACGGATGCTGATTCTACAACAGAGGCCGAGTACATTGTGGCTTCAAAAGCTACAAAGGAGGCTGTTTGGATTAAGAAGTTCATCTCTGAACTTGGTGTGGTTCATAATGCTTCTAGCCCATTGGATCTCTATTGTGACAATAGTGGTGCCATTGCGCAAGAAAAGGAGCCTAGATCGCATCAAAAGTCCAAGCACATACAGCGGCGCTATCACCTTATCCGAGAGATTGTGGATAGAGGTGATGTGAAGATATGCAAGGTGCACACGGATTTAAACATATCTAATCCATTGACAAAACCACTCCCACAGCCAAAGCATGAAGCGCACACGAGAGCCATGGGTGTTAGATACTTGCATGATAGACTCAAGTGCAAGTGGGAGACTATTGGTGATATGCCCTTGAGGCAATCATAAAGATGATTGTATCACGCCTTATGTTTATGGAATAATATAATTGTTTGTCCTTTGAATAAATATTGATTGGATTAATCAACAAGTGACTTGTTCGTGCAACTTTTTCTATATGTCGATGTTATGCAAGTTATCCCTGATCGGTTTTCATAATATAGGACAATTATTCTTTATAAATCAGCACATGTATTGATTGATGACCAAGTTCCACGGGTCATAGAGATATGGAGATATCTAATCAATAATGTGGACACATGTTAGAGAACATGCGTTGGATAGACCCATATGAGACACTGCGAGAATTGTTCTTATGTGTCATCAGTTGATCTCACGCATAGTGTATGTATGATCCTTAGACCTGAGATTGTCATTGGTTTCCTAGATGTGTAATGGTTCACTTAGGAGCTCCCAAACGCTACTCTTTAACCAGGTAGTTATAAAAGAAGCTTTCGGGTTTACCATGAAACATGCTGAGGTACATGAATGATCAAGATGGAATTTGCTCCTCCTATATAACGAAGAGATATCTCTGGCCCCTCAAGGTAGATGGATTAAGGAAGTGCATGGCCATGCTGAATATGATTGAGAGTCAATCCAGATAAATTATTCCACTACGGTATGAGTGAAGAGATCGAGCTGTCATAGGATGGCACGACTCTCGCCTTGAGGTCGATCTGATATCGTGAAGCAAAGGGAACATTACATTATCACACTATAGTAGATTCGTCAAAAGATTTATGGATATTTGGGAATCGATATGTACTGCTAGGTACCGCTATCGATTATCGGTCGAAAAGGTATTTTTGAGTCGTGTCCAAATATGCATGAACCTACAGGGTCACACACTTAAGGGGTTGGAATATAGTGGTACGGATTGGATCCGTCACTAATGAGCCAAGTGAGCTTTATCCTTTAGTTGGGCCCTAATGTAGGGTTTGACCATGAGGGAGGGGGTGGCTATATAAAGGGAAGAAGGCGCAGCCACCGAAACCCTAGCCATCACCACTTGAGCCTTCTCTTGCGCTCTAGTGCTAGCACACCGATGCACGGTGTTCCTTTCCTCGAACGTGTGGACACTAGTAGAGGTGTTGCTGCTACTGCAACACTGTTCGGGACGATCGACCACCGCGTATGGACAATCGACCACCGCATAAGGAGGATCGACCACCGCAATGAGGAAGATCGACTACTACAACTGGATACGCACTTCGTTGATTTGGATTTCATCAACTTCCTTCCACTGCACTGCGCGTCTAGTGGTAATGATCCATGATCATCTACTTGCGTGGCTTTCTGGTTTACGAGGTAGAAATTTTTATTGTGCGATAGTGTAGCCTGTATCCCTTAGTGTAGCCTACCCGTATCCCTTCACCAGGGGAGCGGCACTACTGGCCCAAAAGCGTGGTAGCTATTTTTCAGAGAGGGTCTATCAGGGAATTTTAGAGGAAGCGGCACTACAGGCTTCCTAGGAGCAGTAGTACCGGTGGTGCAATACTACTGGTCCCAAATGGGTGATGGTGCCGACTTTACTACGAGTTGAGCTTAATGTTTGCATTAATTATTGATTTATGCATGTTATTGTAAATAATGCATGTGATGTGTTTCTTATCTGTGTTGGTAGCAGGACTCTGGGGCTAGGTCATGGTGAGGCGAAGGCGAGACCAGGACTAGGCTAGGAGAGCTAAGATCCAGAACGGTCAATGGACACCGAAAGTTGACTAAGGCTGAAAAGTGGTTACAAGTCGAGAAGATAAAGAACCGGAGCGTGATGCACTGGTGATACACATGATGGGCAACGACATAGACTGGGACTAGGCTCAAGGAGGAGTTGAGATCCAGAACGGTCAAGGAAGCCGGTGCCGCCATGGTGAAGCTAACGAGGACATGTGGTGTGCCAAATGACTTGGGTCCGCTTGAAAGCGAGAATGGTTCGAGGGAGTCCAAACAAGTGAGAGGCTTGGCGGGAAGTCATTGGGGCCACGTGGAAAGCGCGAAGCATGGTGATGCTTCGAGAAGAAAGAAGACCGGTCATTGGGGTAAATTGGTAATTTGTCCAATACCGGCGGTCGAGGCGGTTTGAAAAACCACGGCGGTGACCTAAGTGGTTTAGGTCACACAAAAGTGGTGTTGGCCGCAAATTCGGGCTCGTGGAGTGGATTTGGCGTCAATGTAATGGCCGCTTTGAGAAGTGTGCTTGTGTGAGTGAAAAAACCCTTAAGAGTGTTGGGTTTCGGGTTAGCCCATATAAGAAGTGGATAGTATCCACTCTAGTGTCCAGGTTTAGGGTTAGGGTTTCCTTTACTATATAAGGCAGTGTAGGGGGAGGAGAAGCCATTAAGCCTTAGACTAAGAAGAGGTAACTGCTCTTCAGGAATATCTTCCTGGACAGGAGATGGAATGGAAGCATCACGACGAGCCACTCGTGATGGCGAAGCTCTCGTCGTTGGGTGTTGCGAATTTGGTTGCGACAGTGTCAAGATGCTCGCTCGAGGGTCGCGAGTATCCTGGGCCGCATCGGTCTCCAAAATCTGACTAAGCGACCTTGTGGGCCAATTGAACATAATATTGGTCCAACCTGTTCACAAAATCCACCATGACCCTAAGACTGTTATCCCTTACTCTGGTGTGATCCCTATACACATTACTCCCAACTAGGCGTCTTGCGGGCAGGTAGTAGTAGTCGCGGCTCAAATCAGGTAGCACATGTCACAGTCGAACCACTGCCTGATATGCTGCTTCGTTCATGGATGCATCTATAGATGACCCCCAACCAACATAACTCCTTCCCCCTCATTGAAAACCGGCCTGGGAGGAATGAAGACCTGGGTGGCATACTCTTTCGTTTCAGGACTCAAGTAGGCTTGAAACACGACGTATCTTGGGAGGCCCTCAAAGTGGCGATTCTCTAATAGAGAATGCAGCACTCCCATCATACCCGAATGCTCTGGGATAGTTGACTCATGGCAAGGTACATATCGTGCCATCTACAAAATACAAGAAAGGATAAGGTTAGTAACCATAATTATGACAAGCTAAGAAACTACAAATAAGAAAGTTAGCGAATATGCTAAATTCCATTATCAGTAGGGAATAGAATTTTGTTTATTTTCAAATTAAGTTCTCATATTACTAACTAACGACCATTTTCCCAGGGTTTCCTACAGTCAATGTGGCTCTGATACCAACGCTGTGAGACCCCATTTTTGCAAACAGCAATCTCCATGTGATTACTGTACTAATCCCATGATCAGTGGATAGCACTCACATGTTTACAACATTCATATCACAACCACACTCGACAGACAAACAAATACATACATAAGAGGAATAATTACACAGAGTTTAGTATATTACAAAAACTGAACAGTGGAACTAAAGTGCCAAAAGAACTTCAAATGCCTCGCAGTTTGCCCACTAACCCCCAAGCAACTAACTAGGCAAATCCTAGAAGAAATCATCGTCAAAAACCCCGTGCCCTGCCTAGAAATAAGAATCATATGGCATAACGAAGTCTTCATCCTCTGAGACAGCAGATGCAAGGTTGAGTACATTGGTACTCAGCAAGACTTGTAGTGTTTCACAAATGCAATTAATTAAATATGCAGGCTAAAGTAAAAGACAGGCTATAGGTTATTTTGCAGTTGCATAAAAATGGAAATGTATGAATATAATAGATTGCAACATCGTATTTTTAAATAAGCAATTGAGAATCAAAGAGTTAAGTAATTATCCAAGTCTTTCAACCCAGTCTACCCGACTGCAAAGGTCCCCAAAGTCGCTCCTTTGACTCAAAAGATGGTTGCAAAAACAGTTTCCAAACCAAACCCATTTTTCAGAAAAATGAAACCAAAAGAACTCTAACATTGGAATAACTTCACCAAGTGTCCTTGACCGCGGACACGGCTAATCGATTAGATCTTACACTCTGCAAAGGTGTACAACTTTACCCACAAGGAATGATCAACCTTTTCACCAGGCCAATTAACACACTTCATTTGGTGTGTCGGCAAGGAGATCATACAGAACCGTTACATTATCTAGACATGGCTTTGAGCCAGCCCGAGACATTAACCCTCGCCATAAAAACAGAAACACGCACGCAAGACATGGTTCCCAATACCCGTTTATGTTTATGGCAAGGCGTACACCGTTGCGCGGGTATGCATTTACCCACACCGAGGGTGGGGAGCTCGGTGTGGAAGCCCCTCACAAGCAGACCTGACCAGAATGCTCCCGCTATCTCCCGCCTTCCTTAGATGCAAAGCCACATCCAAATAACTTAATAGGTTAGGACTGTCCCATACCAGCCCTCATGGTTGTACGAAATTCTTGGATCTACAGCGTCCCATTGCTTGGTCCTTAATCCGACACGGGCGATACTCTACCCTACACTACGTGCATTTCCCCTTTGCACAACCGGCTATTGCCAATAATCACCCGCGTCAAACCATAGTTTTATTTTGGGGTTTTTAATCAAGATACCTGCCACCTTTTTCCCAAACAGGACCATTCATTTGTTGAAAAGACTGCAAACACATAACGGATAGCTCAAGCAGGAATATAATGCTAGCGATTATACCCAAAATGACATTAGGCATGTCTAGCTCATACTAAGGTTTACAAGGTTCACATGTCCATACAGATTGAAGAAAACCATAATGTACAGGGGTAACTACAACTTCTACCCAAGATAGCATTTCTGTGGACAATTACCTGAATGCATAATACATTGACAAAAACAACATATTGTAGGTAAATTATCGGGTTCAACATGTTCAAGGGGGTGCTTACCTTGCAGCTCGCTGTTTGGCTCAAACTTTGGATCTGCCACAAGGTCATCTTCCTCCTCGGGAACGTCGGTGTCTACACGTTACGAAAAGAGGAATGTAAGAGAATTAGCAAATTGCAAAAAGGCAAAAAGAAGATAGACAGCAAAGCAAACACAAACTCAAACCAAGACAAGGGGTTGCTTTTATGAATTATCTTTATTTGAATTTCGAATTCAAGAAGGAAAAAATTATTTAGATTAACAAAAATTAGTTCATTTGCTTCCTTAGAGGTTGATATGCAAGAGCAGCACTGGAACTGCAACTCTCTGCTCTATCTCTGATTCACATTTTCAACTGCAAAAACTATAACACTTAAGGTTGTTTAACTAACAAGATGTACATGCTAAACTTGATGAAATAAAGACAATTTTCCAGAACAAGCTAGAATATACTTTGGTTAACCCTCCTAAGATGTTTTCCTAAAGGCTTATATGACATTACAGTTTACGTTACAGGAAATTGGACTTGAAAGGTATGATGAACGATTAACACTTAAGGTTATTATACTAACGAAAACTAGATGAAGAACAGCTGGAAAACAAAATATATTCCTGCAACCTAGTAGCACATACTCTTAGAATCATTTCTACACTATCCCTCCTCAAATTCTCATTTAGACGAGTTATTCTACAACCTATTGAAAATGCTTAAGTGTTTCTACTATTTTGAAAATATAACAGTTAGGCTTATGTTGCTAGTTCACTTTATACACAGACCTTAACAAAGTGACATTATTTCTCCAGAACCTAGCAGCATGAACTTTGTAGAGCATTTCTATGTTGCTTTTACAATTCTTTTCATTTAGACTCATCATTTTTTTTTTGTTAAAAAGACTTAAATGACCACAAAAGTAACACTAACATTTTAACTTCCACTTTCAATTATAACCAGATCACTTATCACCTTTTACTCATTTTCCTACTATTATCAGGGCATGGCCTTACAAACATTTGAAAACTTGTTTTGGATTATTTTGAACTTAGCAATAATAGGTTACACCTATATCTATTGTTGTAATTATTATTTTCCTCAATTAGAAAAATATGAACCATATCTTTTCCTAAATATTTTCACATGAACAGCTTTCTACTGGCATGTGACCCTACAAAATGAACTTTGCACCTAAAAACATCAGTTTATATAGGTTATACCTACTTATCCCTTTTTCATATTAAAACTTCACTCTACTAGAACATGATGTATAACAAAGTGACATGTAAACATTTTTACATATTTGAAGTGCTTATGAACCAGGGGTTTCATAAAAATTATTTTATTCTACCTTAACTTTATTTGAATACATTTTATTCAAATGGCATTATTTATACCTTTATACATTCCTTTGAAATCCTAAAATTGTATAGTACTCATCTTCAAATCATTTTTGCATATTCTAAATCTACAAGATTTTACACGATTTTATAAATTGGTTTCACTAATTTTGTAGTTATGGTTCAAAAGTTATTAACATTTAAATCTAGTCGGTTTTGAAAATTCATCAAAAATCCCTAAATACGCTTTCACTGCTTGGAAAGCGGATTTCTCTGTGCGCGCACTGGCACATTAAAACGTGCCCAACCCACTGACAGATGGGGTCCACCGGTCAGCGATAGAGGATAGGGGCTTCGGTTCTTGGCTCGCCGCCGGCAAACTACCCCCGGAGCGGCGGAATGGGTGGCACTACAGGCTTCAGCGCATCAAGGCGCATCTAGGGGTGGCGTTATCTCGGCAATTGGCAGTCGGGAAGGTGGTCGCCACCGCAAGAGTGCGGCGGTGCCATGGCCGGGCTGGAAGAAGCTCCGCTAGCGGCCGATTTACCGACAGGTGAGGGCTGGGTGAGCATCAGTAGGGCGAAAGAACTCGGACTTACCCGGTGGTCAGGTCAAAGGAGGTCCGAAGAAGGCTGCCACCATACGCTGGCCACGAAGAAGAAGAGCGGCGGTGCGAGGCTTCTTCAGGCAAAAAGAAACCAAAAAGGAAGTTGATCAGTAACCCAATGACGCTAAGGAAGCTCTGGGTGGAATTGATTCGAATGATTGGAGACGAGATGACCCAAATCGCCGAGTTCCCCTTTTCGGTTCTTGCGACAGAGTGGAAGGGAAAGCTTCGCTGTGAGGCTCTCCACTTGGAAGAGAAGCAAAGAAGAGATGAGGAGGCTTGCTGCGACGCGAAGGGAGTGCTCTCAGCTTAAAGGAAAAGGTCACGCTCGCGTTTGGGTGCACGGCCTCGGTCGCTCGTCTCTGCGCCAAGCAACGAAGTGGCGCGGCCTCTCCTCCAGCGTGGCGCGATGAAGGACAGTCAAGCACAGGTGAAAGAGAGCTGGCGCATGATGTGGACGCCGGGTATTGCTTCGGACGGTAGAGTGGTTGCGGCCAGATGGCAAAGGACAAGCGAGGTCATCAGCTTGCCTCGGTCGGGAGAAAAGAAGAGAGGAGAAGGAGCGCGGCTTGTGGCTGACGAGCGGGTCCAGGGCCCACTGGCAGTGACTGCACGCCTCCTCCTCAGCTCGCCAGCGCGACAAGTAGCTACAGACTTCGGGCCCACTTGTCAGCGAGAGGAGATGAAGATGCGACGAGACAGAACGAGAACTTGCCGGACTTTGCATTAATTCAATGGTCATTCGACACCCAAACTTTATGAAAAAATTTTAATAAAGTATAATGGAAGTTTTTAGTCTCCTGTAAAATTTGAAGACAAAAATAACGTTTAGAAAATGTATAAAAATTCCGACACTGTGCACTGCTCAGAATTTCTATTTAGGGTTTTGATTTATTCAATGCTTCATTTAATAAGATTTATTTTTGAAACTTTTTTTAAGGGTTCAGTTCCTTCTAAAGGTATTACTATAAAATTTTCAAGCCAAAAACTTGATTATTTATTTTATAGAAATTCTGACATTCTATTTCCCAATTTTTTCTGAGGCCTCTGTATTTGAATTTTTAGAAGGCCTAATTAAGCTTATTAATTTATGCAAATTTTACCAGTATCAGATTCTACACTAAGGGCATTATGTTAATTTTATTAGCTCCAGATGGCCATCGACCATTTTCTTTTAAACTTTGACCTTACTGTTTCTAGTCAAAAAGACTCACTATATAATTTATTTCCTCTGATTTCTGTACATGAGATTTTTTTTTGATGACCATACTGATTTACTAGCATAGCTAAAGTCTCGTGGTAAATTTTTCTAGTCTTTACTTTTACCTTATTCCCTTTTCTCTTTACTTATTCTCTTTCAACCAATTTTCATGCAATACAAAAATCCAAGAAAAATCAAATTAAAAAATATAACATCAGAAAAACTCAGAAATATTTATATTCCAATTTAATTCATACACTTTCACTATTTTGGATTTTCAGGATGTTACATCCACACTGTCAAACCCGTTACCAGAAACGGTCAATTCAAAACATGTAGTTTTATTATACAAGTTATCCTAAAACCTATAGTTTCAAGAAATAAAACATAAAACTTGTATTTTTTTAATAATTTGTATAAAAGATCTGTAGTTTTGTGAAATTGATTCTCACGAAAACAAGTGATGCATACTATTGCAAAGGAATTGTAGTGAGCATCGCGTGAATTTCGTACACCCTCTGTTTCATAATATTTGTCTATAATTTATTATGCACATAAACCAGTGAAGCACTAGATCTAAGAAAAATTAACAAGAAATGGCCATACATATTCCTATTAAATGATATACAATGTTCCAAAGCATTTAACTATGGGTAGAGAGCGGAAACAATGCAATAACTACGCTTTGATTTTTTAATAGATAAATATTCTTTTTGATCACAAATAGTTGTCGTTTTAAACATAGGTGTAGACAAACTTTCGAAACTTTGACTATTAATATCTTTTTAAATATTTAAATTAGATACATGAAAAACATATGTATAGATTTATCTTGAAAAATACTTTCGTAATATTATAATTTTATTGGGTTTATAAATATATTATAATAAAAATTAGTGGTCAAAACTATGTCAATCACTAAAAGGACAACAGTTTATATTTTGAAATGGCGACCTACGTGACCATAAACAAGTATTACGAAACAGAATGGGAAAATAATTCAATTTGTAGAGAAATGTTAAAACTTCCCACGTTCCGTGCAAGGGGCTAGTTGAGATACGTACAGAGAGAAATTTTTTCTCCAAACAAGCCTATTTTGGTGCTAGATCTTCAAACTACTAAGAACAGGAAGGGTACAAATATAATTAGCAGCACAGAACCAACAACAGGTTAATGGCCGTGTCGTTCTCTACATAAAAGTCTTTTGCAACACTATCCACTTTCTTATTATTAAAAATACTAGTTCCCTAACTTGTTAATACCGTGCATGTAGATATTTTTATGGACACACACCCTATAATTAGGTCCCTATAAAGTAAAGTGCAGATCTTTCTATTTTTCTGTTGACTAACCTTAAGCAAATAAGGTGACTTAAATCTCGACAACAAGGGAAATATTGCGCAATGGAGGGTATGCACACTTACACACGTATACTAGACCAATCAAGTGGTGTATATACTTTTTGTTAAGATATGTAACTTCTTTTCTGCATGAATACCAAGGTACTAGGGCGCGTATGGCTCCGACGGTAGAGAAAGGGAAGAAGGTAAGGCCGGAAGAACAAAGGGAGGGGAAGATCGACGGTGGGCGACAGCGGTAGAGCAGGCGAGGTCCATGAGGAGGTGAGGAGGCGGCATGAGGGTTTGGGTGAGGACGAGTGCGCGAAGGATGCGAGGAGACGACGTGAGGGCTTGAGCGAGGTGGATGCAAGCCGAAGCGATCTGGCCTGTCCGTTTAGGTTTCAGTGATCCCACAGGCCTTTCAAGGGCCATTGCCAGCCGTACGATGACGATCTGACGGCTTCAGCGCAAAACAAGCAGCAAGACCGCACCACGGCAAACATGTGGCACTGAAGGATCGGGCAAAACCAGAAAAAAAAAATGTTTGGCAGTAGCCCAACTTAGCGGAAATCATTCCGCTACAAGAGTAAGGATACATGCACAAAATAGGAAAAAACTAGATGAGTGACCGCGGCGTGTCACGTCGCGATTGCCGCTTCCCCACACGAGTAAATCGAGAAAACGCTCGAAACGGTTGAAATGATATAAACGTAATTACGCTCTTTTTTTTGCATTCGTTTTAGATCCTTTCACGAAGGATCAACGATTTTGCTGAGCTGAAAGGGTATTTTTCGTATTTGGTGTCCTTTCACGTAGGATCCGCGATTTTGCTGAACCGAAAAGTCTTTTTTGTAAAAGACGGTTGAAAGTATCTAAATGTAATTATATATTTTTTTGCATTTATTTAGGGTCCTTTCACGAAGAATTCGCGATTTCGTTGAACCAAAAGTTCCTTTTAAAAAAAGCAATTGAAAAAACATAAACGTAATTACGCATTTTTTAGGGCCTTTCATGGTGGGAGGACACGTGGCCTAGCTCCTAGGCCAGGAAACTTGCGAGGTCTAGGATATAGTATAATATAGATTTTTTTTAATATTTATTTTTAATCTTTTTTTCGAAACTAGTCGTTAGGGTACAAAAATAGCAAAAATGGGTGCCCGTCGCCCGTACATGGGGCGATCGCCCCATGTACGGGCGATCGGTGCCTAATCTAACAGCCGGTTAACGGAGGGGAAGAAATTGCCCCATACAGGGGCGACTGGTTATTTTTTTTTGTAATGTTAATTCCTAATTTGTTTTCCGAGAACAATCAATAGGAAAAAAAACGAAAATGGCCATAGTACTGATTTACTTTAAGATTTTATATCTTTAAATACTTGATACCTCTTAGTATTGATTAGAAATAAATATTAACGAAAATGGCCATAAGTTAAAAACACTGATCCTTAAGTACGTGATACCTCTTAGTATTGATTTACTGTAATATTTTATATGTATTGGCCAAAATATACCATAAGTTAAAAGCACTAATCTTTAAATTTTTGATACCTCTTAGTATTGATTTACTTTCATATTTCATATGTAAGTGACTCGAAGTCGTATCTTTTGCAGGAAGTCAAAAGCGAGCATTTATCTCGTCAGTCACACACACGCTACCGTCGCACCCGACTACATCCGACGTGCACCGCGCACTGATCCTACACGCATGGTATATTAGGGCTATTAAAATATTGGGAAGTACCGTTAAATGTCGTCGATACCGACTAATAGTCGATTAGGGGCAGTCGCATTACTAGGAAGGTCCAATTAGAACAAGATAAATTTTAAAATATTTATTAATACATGAGGATTTACATTGTTGTGAAAAGTACTATGTGGCGTGCAAATTTAAATTGTATAAATCAATTTTACTTAAAGACCATTTAGTGTATTATGAACAAACTATACAAACCATGGCTCGAGAAATCCTAAAATAAATGTCTTGTTCGTAGGATGTTAGGTGTCCCATTTTTTCAAAAAAATTTAGGAATAAACTCAATTGAATAAACCAAATGACTGTAAGTAGCCTCACTTGCATGACACACTTAAGCATTTTCGGCATCCCGTGAAATATCATATTTAAATAATTTGTAAGGAGAACGGGCCAGATTTGCTCTTTGATATATGCACTACCATATGGTGGGAAAATATTTATTTACACCTTGCTTTGCATATTAATTCTACCAGTGTAATAACCCTAAGTATTATGGTCGAGGCAACAATGAAACGCTTAAGCCTTTTCGACAGCCCGTGAAATATCATGTTTAAATATAATTTGTAGGGAGAATGGGCCAGATTTGCTCTTTGATATGTGCACTACCATATGGTGGGAAAATATTTTATTTACACCTTATTTTGCATACTAATTCTACCAGTGCAATAACCATAAGTATTACGGTCGAGGCAACAATGAAACGCATAAGCCTTTTCGACAGCCCGTGAAATATCATGTTTAAATGTAATTTTTAGGAAGAACGGGCCAGATTTGCTCTTTGATATATGCACTACCATATGGTGGGAAAATATTTTATTTACACCTTGCTTTGCATACTAATTCTACCAGTGCAATAACCCTAAGTATTACGGTCGAGACAACAATAAACGTTTAAGCCTTGTTGGCAGCCCGTGAAATATCATGTTTAAATGTAATTTTTAGGGAGAACGGGCCAGATTTGCTCTTTGATATATGCACTACCATATGGTGGGAAAATATTTTATTTACACCTTGTTTTGCACACTAATTCTTCCAGTGCAATAACCCTAAGTATTACGGTCGAGGCAACAATGAAACGTTTAAGCCTTTTCGGCAGCCCGTGAAATATCATTTTTAAATATAATTTTTAGGGAGAACGGACCAGATTTGCTCTTTGATATATGCACTACCAGTGCAATAACCCTAAGTATTACGGTCGAGGGTGAGAGGGAGGTTAGTGAGCGGTCGATTGACAAATCAGAAGTTACTGCAGAAAATAAGGTAGGCCACACTTTATTACGGCTTAAAACTGAAAGGAGTACCACGAACAAGGAAAATAATCGTTAAAACTAGACGTCTACTGAGTGCTTCGAGGCCACTTCCCATTCGCCCTTACCTCTGGTGAGGCTTCTCTGGCACGTCGCGCCCTCTCTCGTTTCCTCTCTCTCTCGGCCTCCTTCTCCTCCGCTTCCTTCCTACATGCCTCCTCGCGTGCGGCATCACGCTGCTCTTGAAGCTGTCGCGTGAACTCCTCCTGTCGGTTGGCTTGATCAAGGAGCCTTTGGTCCTCGGGGTTGATCTCCGTATCAAACCACTACTCAAATTCATATAGTGGCGGAGGTGACTGCATGAAATGTAAATTAGCAAAGTTTCATATACAAATATTACGTAACACGTACGATTGTTACCATCTGGTGATCCTTCAGGCTCTTCTCCGGCGGATCGAAGGCGTAGTTGCGGCACTTCCAATACCTCCTCTTCCAAGTTGGAATTTCCCAAGAGCGGACAAGCCTGCAAGGATCTTCGCACATACACATCGGTGCTACAGCTCCACGAGGTAGGAAGAGATCTTGGTATGCTAAATTGCGCGGGCATGCACTTCCTTCTTTCTTTGCTTTCCCCTTTCCCTTTCCACTTGCACGCCTCGACATTTTCAATTGATCCTGTACTTTTTTTCTCCTTCCTTCCTTCCTCTCTTCTATTCTTTCTTCATCTTTCGCTGTTGTCTTTGCGAGACCGCGAGCGAGAATGAATGTTATAAAGGGTAGATATCGCCAGGATATGGAGCGATCGCCCCATATTAGGACGATCGCCCCAATTAGAGGTGATCGCCCCTATGTAGGGCGATAGGTGCACCCAGCCGTTAATGGCCGTTAATGCCGGCCTCTCAAGCCGTTATGGTCGTTGGTGTGTTGTCATGTCGTGTGAGAAAGTCAAAGCGATAACAGTACAATTAATAAAACATACATCGATATTCACAATTTGAAGTGATAAGGCACTCATGTTACTAACTCAGACAGTTATACAATATGGTGCTGAACGTAAAGGTATTACAAAAATACATCTGTACAACAAGTCAATCACGGTCACGCTTCCTGATCTGGCCCGTGGGGTACGTGAGTGGCAACGGCGGACGGGCGTCCCTCCTAGGCTGGCCCTGCGGCGCAGGGGTAGAGTGGTGTGGCGGCGACCCGGGCGTGTCCTGGGGCGGTGCTCCCGAGAGCTGAGAGGGGGCGAGGTAGTCGGTTGATAGGTACTGCTCTAGGTCGAACTCGACGTCCGTAGGGTCGTCAAAACCACCCTGGGGTCCTGGTGGGGCGCGAGACGACGAGGGAGCCTCCTCGAGACCACTGTCCCCACTGCTGCTGCGTGGGAGCGTAACGAGGAACCGCCGGGGTAGGGCGAGAAGACGAAGGAGCCTCCTTAGCCCACTGTCCCCACTACTGCTACGTGGGAGCGTAACGAGAGACTGCCGAGGCAGGGCGAGGTGCTGGCCCGCGAGGACATGGTGCGTTGCGTCCGGCGGCGTCTCTGCACCCCCGGTAGGTGGCCAGGCGAACCAACCGCCTCGCCCTATCGATGATCCGCTAGTAAGATGCCTCGATCTCAGCGGTGGTCATCTGTATGCCCGCCTGAATGCGCGCCAGCATGGACATAGCCTCCACATCCACCTCCACTGCGAGATGTGCCTGCATGTAAAGCCGGATTGATATTAAGTAATTTACATGAAAAAAACGTACCCATGTAGCTTCGATTGTGACACTTACCGCGGAGCTGTCCCTCTGGGACATCTGTGAAGGGTACGTGTCCGTCACCGATATTTGTCGTGGCGACTGATCTTTGGTGTGTACCCCACCCTGAGGCGAGTCCGCGGGGTGAACCACTCCATGTACTCATCGTACATGTCATGTTCGTACGGCCGGGTCTCGGTGACCCTCTCGTCGAGTGCGGCGTCCCACTGCACCACCCATGGCTGCATACGGTGCGCGAACTGAGTGCCCACTGCAGCACCCATCCGGCTCATCCTGCAATGCAAAAACAGGAAGTACATACAACATTCATTCTGCACAAATGCGGAGTACTAGGATCAGGGGACGTACCTGTAAGCGCCACGTGCGACAACGTGACGAGGCGGCAAGGGAAAAGACTGCAACAGGCTGAACTGCCACAGCACTTGGTGCGGCGAGTACTCCTCAACACACAAGTCGAAGACGAGAACCTTACGGGTGAGCCAGAACGGCTCATCTCGCGTGCAAAGCACGGAGACCCCGTAAGGTGCTTGGGCGTGGACGTCGTACGCGCTGTATGGCATCCACCGCACGTCCTCGTCGTGGAGGTGGCCGAACTCCCGAACGAACTCGAGGTAGGACCTCCTCACTTGTCGGTGCGCGTACGTCCGCTGCGAGGAAATAAGAAATAGCGGAGGTTATGGAAGTGCGTAAGTAGGGAAAAAGATACGAGGGAGCGTACCTGTCGTCGGACCCAGTAGGGGCCCATGGTGGGCTAGTCCACCGGGTCGTCTCCGTACAGGTCCTACGGGTACAGCGCGGTGTCAATAGTAGGCCTGCGACAGAGAAGCACTCCCAGGACCACAACTGGAGTAGTAGGACGCAAACCGACATCGTCGCGTCCTGATCTGCCCGGGAGACGGCGTCGCACAGACCTCTGTACGTCGCCGCAAGCATAGCAGAGGCCCACGACCACTGCACCATCTGTTCACAATGCGGAAGTTAGACGTGTCATGTACAGAGGAGATTTCAACGGAGTGTCTCACCTCATCCTCCGGAGTGTCGGCGATATGCTGGGCGTACTCGATCAGGTGCCGGTCCACCGTGTTCCCTTAGGAGGACGGGAACATCACCCAACCGAACAGGAACAGGAGGTATGCCTCCAGATGGTGGGCCACGTCCTCCTCGTCGGTGTGCGGGTGGAGCAGCTCTGCCTGTAGCATTTGGCACAAACATTATCAGTAACTTAGCGCTTCTCTATTAACTTGCAACGAAAGAGATACTAACTCAATCAGGCGACCACGCGCCGTCGGTCCGTGTCGCTCACCCCCGCCCGAGGAAATTTGGTAGGTGCCGGGTGCTGCGCACCTCGGCGAATCGCGGACAACTCCGCGTGCCACGTGGCGAGGCGTCGTGCGGCACAACCGCAGACCCGCGGGGAGTCCTAGGAGGTAGGACACGCCCTCTGACAAAGATCGAAGCCATCTCTCCGCGGGGAAGGTGGAAGCGTGTCGTCTCGGTCTCCACCGGTCCACGAGTGCGGCTAGCAGGGACCGGTCGTACCCGAACCGCGGGACCTGCCTGCCCTCTAACGGGGTAGTGACCTGCTCCACCATCCTACAGAGAGGATATAAGCCAGCCGCTCGCAACCTGCATGTAATGTATTGCGTCGTTAGAATTGCATTCACAGGTAAGTACACGTACATAAAAGAGTGCAAGCGTTGACACCTTACCGTGGAACCCAGCGTGGGTCAATGCGAAGCAGCTCGTTGGGCATTCTTCCCCTCTTCTTCTTCTTCTCTTCTTCTTCTTCTTCTTCTTCTTCTTCTTCTCTCTTCTTTTTCTTCTTCTCTCGGCTGCTTCTGACCGCAGCCGCTCGGTTGCCGAATGGCTTTTAAGCCAACCCGTTGCCCCTCCACAGGGCGATCGCCCAAGAGTGGGGCGATAGGTGGCTGGTGCGTTAACGGCCGTTAAGATCAGGACCAATCGCCCGTACATAGGGCGATATTTTCGTACCCTAACGACTGGTTTCAAAAAAAAGATTAAAAATAAATATTAAAGAAAAAAATTTGCCTCCAAGGAAGGCTCGGCCAGCGCTAGCCCATATTAGAGCTGGCCATATGGGCGGGCCGGCCGGCCGCGCCCACGACCCGTCTTATTGGCGACCCACGCGACGACGACGCAAGACGACAGCGGGCGGGCCGGCCGACGCAAGACGAGGCGGTGGGCGTGCTTGGGCGGGGGCACCGCGACGGGCAAGACGCGACGCAACACGGTGAGGACCGGCCGACCGAGGCACGGACCTACACGGGCATGGGCACGACGGCCGAGTGGAGAGCGGGCGGGAACGCGGGCACGGTGGGCGGCGTGCCGACCGCTGCCGCCGTGCCGACCGTTGGGTGTGGGCCGTCTTTGGCGGCCCGAACGCGGCACGGCCAGTTTTTTAAAATTTTGACCGTTTTATAGCCGTTAGGTGTTAAAAAATTGATAAAAAATCAAAAAAAACGGGCAAAAAATCTCGAATTTTTTCCTATAAATAGGGAGGACCCATGTCCTCATTTTGCACCCATTCACTCATCATCTTCTCTATTGGTCATCTTGTGAAAATTGTGATATTGTTTGTAGTTATTTAGCAAAATTCGGAGAAATTTTGCTAAAATTTCGGAGAAATTCAAACTCGAGCTTTCGGTAACACAAGAGGTTTGTCATACTGAATTTTGCTAATTGTATTGTTTTTATTATTTTTACTAATGTTCGGAATATTCAATTTGCAGTTTTTTGCATGGATCATTTCCCCATCTCCGATTTCGGGATCGCTCCGGAGGACCTTGAATCCTTCCAAGATTTGTCCGCCGTACCCGAAACACAAGCACCTGAAGAACATCATGTAGAAGAAGAACCATCAGGCTCCATGTCCATGACCATGAGTGCTTCTGGCTCGACATCCACTGGAGCGAAGAGAGCGAGGTAGCCATCGAGAGTTTGGGATTTTTTTCAACAAGCAAACGAGGACAGATGCGAAAAGAAAAGAGGTAAGAGTTGCTGTTTGTAAACAATGTCATCAAGTTTTATCTGCAAAATCTATTGGGGGTACGGGACACTTGCATAGGCATATTGAAAGTTGCAATGCGAAAATAGGAGCAGCTATGAGACAGACACAACTAATATACAACCCAGACAGTTCGGTCCATAACTGGGAATATAGTGGCGAAGTAGCTAGGAAATCTCTTGTACGCTTAATTGCATCACAGGATTTACCTTTAAACTTTGGCGAGAGTGCTGATTTTGAAAATTACATTAAGCGTGCACATAATCCAAAATTTAATAAAGTATCGATGACAACTAGTAGAGATGTAGTTAAGTATTATAATAGTTGTCGTGAAAATTTAAAAACATGTTCAAGATGCTTGCACATTTTTCGTATCTTTGACTTCGACATATGGAGTGGTAGGGCTAAGCAAGATTATATTAGCGTAGTTGCTCATTATGTCAACCAAAGCGCAACTAGAAAAAGAATTATAGGTTTCAAACTAATTGATGTCGCATATACGGAGAGAATATTCTTGAGAGTATTATTAGGGTGGTGGAGGACTTTGGTCTCGGTGATAAGATTTTGCTATAACTTTAGATAATGCCTCCGCAAACACCTCGCAATGAATATTCTCACTCCAATATTTGGTACTTATGTGAATTATTTTGCTTCATCAACGTTGTGCTGTCATATTATTAACCTTATAGTTAAAAGTGGATTTGCCCGTTAGAGCGTTACATTGCACCTTTCCGTTTGGCAATTTCTTTTATGAATCATTCTAATGCTAGAATAGCATCTTATAAGAACTTTTGCATTGCAATGGGCGTACGTCCAAGAATATTTGGTTTAGATATGCCAGTAAGATGGAATTCTACTTAATGCTTAAGAACCTTCTGCCATATAAGAGCACATTTGAGGTTTTCATTCAAACACATCACCCTAAACGTGATTTATTATCTGAAGAACATTGGTATGTTGCATCAAAGTTACTTCAGTTTCTTGAAGTTTTTTATGACTCCACAGTTGCTTTATCCGCAGTTTATGAACCCACATCTTCTCTAATTGTGCATCATATCTTAGATATGGCTACCCATTTTAAGAACAACGAAAATGACATGATTTTAAGAGATTCTGTCATCGCAATTCAAACAAAATATTTGAAATATTGGAAAGAAATTCCACTTCTATATGCCTTCGCCTTTATTTTAGATCCTAGAGCAAAACTTAGAGGATTTGGTAACGTCCTCTCCATTTTAGGTGATGTTCTAGGGGAAGATTATTCAATTTATTTTACTACTGTTCGTACTAGACTAACCGAAGTTTACAAAAAGTACGAACAAAAGCATCAAGGAGTTCGTTGGCAACGACCTCCTGCACCTATCGCGGGTAAGAAAAAGACCGCGTGGGGCAAAATTTGGGGTTCTTCTTCTTCTTCAGGTACAGGTTCTACATCAGGTGGTGATACAAGCCGCAGCCAACAAGTCTCATCTAGGGAACTATCTGCCTATATGGACAGCGACGCGTTGGATTACCAACAAGAAGGAGATGATGTCTTCAATATTGTTCAATGGTGGCATGAGCACAAGCTAACATATCCCGTGCTATCCATATTAACTCGAGATGTGTTAACTGTTCCAGTCTAGACGGTTTCCTCCGAGTCTACCTTTAGTCTCTCCAGCAGAATATTGGAGGAGAGAAGAACAAGCCTATCGAGTGATATGGTGGAGATGCTCATGACTATCAAAGACTGGGAACACGCTGATGCAAGAACTCAACATTCCGCTGAAAACCGAGAACTAGAGGAAGCCTTCGAAAATCTCTACCTCGACAATGACGAAGACCCTTCATCTACCTCTTAGTATGTATTAGAGGCTTAGAGCTTTAGTTGTACTCTTTTCTTTGTCAAGGTTTTCTCTAGATGAGTTTTTACTTGGCAAAGTTTTTAACGAGGCAACCATCCAAACATTAATAAAGCTCTTTGTTACATGTTCTACAATTTTTTATCTCAATTTATTATACGTCATTTTTATGCTATTTTCTAACTCTACGTCTCTATATATTTTTCCTTATTTTTTATAAATTTTCCTATTTTTTTTCCTATTTCCCCCTATTTTTTTCTTTTTTTTTCACACGGGCTGGTGGGCGGCCCGAGGCCCACCGTGCTAAGTCGTGCCCGGGGCGGCACGGCACGGCCCATGCGCCCAGCGTACCGTGCCTAAGCCTCGACCTCATCTCATGAGCGGGCACGGCCGGGCCTTCGTGTCTAGATAGACCGTGCCTCGGCCGGGCCGTGCTGGGCCGTCCATCTGTCCAGCTCTAGGTCATATATCTCTGGAGCCCAAGTATGATATCCTAGGAAGACTCGGCCAACCCAACCCGATCCGAAGTTCCGAACCCAACGCGACGCCGCCGCGTGCCGTTCAACCGACCGCTATATGGCCTCGCCTTCCGCCGGCGGCGGCGGGGACGGCGGCGCGCTCATGCCGTCGGCGTCCAAGGGCAAGGCCCCGATGGACGACGAGGCGGAGGGCGTGACTTGCGGCATCTGCCTCGCCGACGCACGGCGGGCGATCCGGGGCGAGCTCGACTGCTGCGCCCACCACTTCTGCTTCGTCTGCATCATGGCCTGGGCGCGCGTCGAGTCGCGCTGCCCCTTCTGCAAGGCCCGCTTCCGCACCATCCGCCGCCCGCCCGTCCCCGGCCGCTTCCCCTCCGAGCGCATCGTCACTGTCGCCGAGCGCAACCAGGTATGGTACTCTAAGTTCTTAGCTCTGCATTTTTGCAGGCCCAACCTTTAGGATCAGTTGTCCATTACACCTAAATTTGGAAATTTCGGTTCTTGGCTGTACTCTTAGGCTCCATTTGGCATTGCACTGTATTTTTCGACTTTACCCTAGCATATAATACTTATGGGAGCAATTTTTTAAGCCGCAGCAACAAAGTCTTACTGAATTTAGTAAAAATCCATGTAACCTACTAGATTTCGCGGTGTAGCACAGCACAACAACGGCAAAACTAGCCCTTAGGGACGTCAATTCTCACGCTGCGATGTCAATAAGTTGGTGGTTACTCTATTACTACGTGCTATTTCTGCTCCCTTGTTAGGACACCTTGAATTCTCGGCAGGACTGACGTGCTGTGTTGGCTGAGCAGGTACACCATCCTCTGGGCAACGAGAGTAGCATGGTGGACAACGATCCTTACGCGAACACCAGATGCACCGTGTGTAACTGCTCCGGGGATGACGAGCTGCTGCTGCTCTGCGAGCTGTGCGATGCGGCTGCACACACTTACTGTGTTGGGTTAGGGACCGCTGTGCCGGAGGGAGACTGGTTCTGCAAGGACTGCATGACGTCCAAGGAGGAGCATTCGAGGTGTCAGATTGATGATGGAGAGTCTGGTCATCAGGGTGGATTCAAAATCAGCATTGAAGTTTTGACAGCTGATCCAGTTGCTGCCCCTTCCATTTTTGATATTGTGGATGAGGGTTACTCTCCGAGTTCAATGCGCAGGACAAATGTGCAGAGCAGTAGGCCTTCCTTAGTTGATCCAGTGCCTTCCATTTTTGATATTGTGGGTGAGGATTGCACAATGAATCCAGTGCGCAGGACCAATGCACAAAGCACTAGGATGGAAAAAAAGGCTGAGCATGTGTCATCACATAGTACTTCTTCAGCTGGATCTCGATGTCCTGTATCTCCTCAGGAGCGAGACAATCGTCGCGCACCATTGCAAGCCCACACTCGCTTCGAAGTTGAGAGAGCTAGAACATTGCGTAATTCTCGCAATCTTAATAACCGTATAAGGTTGTTGCGTGAGAACTGGCCTGCTCTCCGTGCAGGTTCTGTGGTGTTTGCCACAGATCTACTCAACAGTAGAAGGGAAAATGGTACTGAGCCTGTTTCTGTTGTCAGAGAGCATCAGTGTTGTGCAACACCCATAGTCGTCGGTGGCCAAAATGGTGCTGCTACTTCTTCTGTTAAAGAGCATCAGCAGTCTGCAACGCCTTTCACCAAGGAAACCACTAACATATCCAGCCATGCTAACAAAATTTCACCTAAGGACACCCTTAATGTCCAAAAGGCATGGAAAATGTTGGAAATGGCAAAATCTGCTGGTGGTAGGAAGAAATCTAACAAGCCTTCCTCCCTGAACTGCAGTCCTCAATTCTCCATGGGAAATAGATCAAGTTCATACAGTCCAATTGATACAATCTTAGGACAGATGAACCAGAGTCTGTCTAATGAGGTAACTCGGAAAAACACTGCAAGTTATGATTGTGGTACAAAAAGGGAAAATACACTGCCCATGAAGAACTTCGAAGAACACCGTAGCCTGCCTGAGAACTATCACGTATCAGTTCATTTAGGGATGGTTTCTTCCCGAGATAGAATGACAAATCAGGAAAGTCCAAATGGTAAAGTTGCCTCATCAAGCCACAGTCAACACGATGATCAAACACTTGAATCTTTGTGTGGTACAGTCGGATCAGGGAAACCCAAATCAGATGTGCTGCATCCACTTTCATGCAGTTTATCATCTGGTCGGTCCACGATGATCTCATCACTACAATTAGGACCTAGCACTGGGAGCCAATCTACTACGATGGTAAACCCTGAGGGACCTTCAGCTGTTTGTGTTGCAACAGCCAATGAAATCGGTACTGCTGGAGCAACCTTTGAAGTAAAAAAAAGTTCTGGACCAGACCGCCATGAGTGCAAGAGAAAACTTTGTTTTGAAACACATGATGATCAAGGATCCAAAATATCTAGGACAAGCTGTAAAATTGCAAAAAGTGAAATTTCATCCTTGGCCACACGTGAGTTGAAGTTACTCAAGATAGACAAAATATATGGTATGTATTTTCCTTTCAATTCATCTTTTTATTCTTTGTTCACCAACAGAACTTTCTTTTATTGTTACATATTTGATCTGAAAAAACTTGCTTGTGATTCAGGTTCTGACAGATTCAAGGAAGTTGCTCGAGCAGCAACACACACTGTCTTGGCTTCCTTCGGATTGGAACATTCACCATCAGTAGCTCTCGCAGTCTCAAGACTGGTTTGCAAGCACAGCTCCAGACCCGAACCTCTCAAATCGTCAGCCATAACCAATTCTTGCAGGGAATGCTTGTGTAATTTTGTAAAAGATGTGATCAGTTCAGTGTTGTCTGGCAAGCAGATGGATCATACTGCTGCCTCCTGTTAGTTTTAGACAGTTAGACAGTCTGAAATTCTTTTCTGGTTAGTTGAGGTAAATACCCCACAGCAGAAATTGTAGACAAGTTGTACATTTCATAGCATGTCAAGTTTACCCTACAGTGAAGTTGCTAAGCCTAATCCATACCAACTAAACATTCTCTTTAATTTGCCATAATTATATATAGTACCGGAACCAAACTTTTGCTGATTTATGTAAGGTATGGTTGATGGACCCGGAACACGGAATTGGTCTCACATGGCTGGATTTATAAACGTTGAATGTAATGGTTGGACAAAAGTCTCCCAAGGAAGAAAAACCAGCTGAAACTTTCATAGTTGCTCATCTCATATTGTTGGATCTGAGCGTTACTTCCTCCCGTCACAAATAGTTGTCATTTTAGACATAAGTGGAGTTAAACTTTCAAAACTTTGACTGTAAATATATTTTGAAATATTTTGATTGGATATATGAAAATCATATTTGTGGATTTGTCTCGAAAAGTACTTATCGGGACCCAAATATGTAAATCCAGAGCCTCTGTATATACCGCACTAGTTTAAGATTACGCTAGTGCACACAGGTTCAACATGGATGAATATCATAATCATACACAACAGAAACATAATAAAATATTATATATTAAATATAACCTGTTGATTGACCTTATGGTCAACTTACATGATTAAATCACAGGGGTAGGCTAAGAACATTAAACTAGTTTATTGTAGTGGAATAGAAAATGTATATCACCTATCAGTATACCACAGACAACTGACAAGACTTGCACCCTAAACATTTGTCTCCTTCTGGTACTCCTCCCAAGCTGGTGTAGACTCCTCAACTAGTGGTGTTGTTGGCAAGGGTGAGTACTTAAAGCACTCAACAAGTTGTACACAGAATGTAATTCTGACTTAACTATATGTAAAGCTTATTCCAATGGAATGTCTATCATGGCTATTTATGCAATAAGCATCATTTATAAATGAATACAATAAGTAGATTGAATAGACAGTAAAACAAATAACAGTAAATAATAACTTTCAGCATTTCTCAAGTAAATATAGCAGCCAGCTCTAAGTCATATTCCAAACCTTCCAATAGCAACCAGCCATTCCAACCAAGTTTTCATTTTATAAAAATCTAACCCTTGACTGTAATCCCTGAGCATTGCTCAATACCGCGAGCACGGCTATCCGAATAGATTTTACAATCTGCAGAGGTTATAAGCTTTACCCACATGATATGATCATCTCTTTGCGCAACGTCATTAGCACATTTCCTTTGGTGCGCCGCAGAGAGATCATGACAAAGCTTTTACAAAGCTCTGTCTTAACCCAGTACTACCCGCTAAGATTTCAACACTGAAGGGACTGGTTACCACAATCAGGACCCCCCTCTTGCGCCATGTAAGTTGATCCGTGAACCCGAGACTCACACCACCACTAGTAGTACCAAAGCTAAGACATTGCAAATTAATTAGCTAGGTCCGTCCTACTATAGACATGTGGTTGCTTGATTTACTCAATTCAAATGCTTGCAAGGTTAAATCATTAATATGACTGAAGCAAGACTTTCACAAATCCTCTGCCCTTCAGGCGCACCTTGGCACACTGCCCCCTTGCACTTGCCTCAATCTAAATGATTACCACCCCAGTTGATTAGCAATCACCGCATGTTATCAACAAGTCAACATCGTTGCATGACCTCCTCGTCACTACAACTCAACATCATTGTTTGACAACACCTGACACACCAATTCCATAAACACATTCCATATTCTATTAGTCAAGATTAACCTTTAATATTTCAAAGAACATGAGATACATGTGGCATGGCTAAGTATACTAACACGGTCTAACCAACCTATGTTGATTACTAATATTAACCAATTAGTAATTAACCGATCTAAGGTGACAATTAATCATAGCATACAAATAACATGGTAGGGTATAGTACAATTGGGTAGATTAACTAAATCCCAAACTATTTTGAAATAGTTATAAACATAAAATATCATACATAAAGTAAAACAGTATAGCAATTTTGTAAATTGGGTTCAACATGATTAAAACACAACTTGCTTTGGAAAAGTTCTTGCTCTTACTTTGGACCTTGGTCTAGAGTCAACGAATCCTCCTCGGATGCTCCAAGCATTTCGACGTCTACGCGTAATGAGAGAGAATACCAAATAAATACCAAAATAGAGAGCAAATAAACTCCAAAAATCAAATAAAATTCACCATTAAATAGATCTCAATTTTATAATTTTTTAAAATTTGAATCACCTCAATCGGAGCTCATATGAGAGAGAACGAGCTCTCGAAAGATTTGAAAATAAAGAAAATACAGAAGATAAAAAAATTCATTAATTATTTGAATTATTTTTATTCTGGAAAATTGATTTATCGCGCCAGCTGACGTTAGCTCTGGTCTGGACCAATCAGAAGCTGACACGTGGCATGGTCTATGAACCCAGTTCACGGAACCAAATCGGTTCACCATGGACTCGGTCCACATCGCTTTGGCTTCCGTGCGACACGCGTTGGAACCCGACTGGCCACCGTGCAAGGCTTGATTCGAACCGTTCATCTAAAATCAAACGGCTAGGATTGATCGTGGCTGCTGTCAGTGATGCAAACACGCGGCAACCCTGGCGGCGTCCACACAGTGCAATCTCAGCCATTCACATAGATTAGACGATCACAAGCAAACGCGGGCAGCAATGGCGCGACGGCGGTGGTTTCTCACCGAAGGCGAAGACGAAGATCACGATGCGGCGCTACGGCGATGTTCAGGCGACCAAAAGGTGTGGATCGAGTGTGGCAAGATGCGAGGAGCCCGGATTTGGTACCAACGTTGCGGAACAAGGCTCGACGGTGACACACTCGATGAAAAACCGCAGCGGCTTCAACTTCCAACTCCGACGAGCTTCTGTGCGCAAACGACGACGACTCTGATAAAACTAAATCGATAGATGGATGCGCAGGAAAATGATGATCCTCAATCGGGTGCTAACGCGGCATTTAAAGGCCTCGATGTCTGTATATGGCATGAGAAGATGAAGCATCTTAGCGGCGGACTCCGAGTTCGTGGCGGCGACGGACTCCGTGAAGACTACGATGCACATATGTCCACGTGGCATGATCTACGGTCTGATGTGCTTGAACAAGGCACAATCTGGTCTGCACACGGAACTGACGGCCAGGATCATTTAGGGTTTCCATACCCTACGATCCATCGTAGCCGCTCGTTCAATCCAACACCCATTATCACTTAGGGTTCTACGATGCTCATCCACCTTTGGATCAAGATCCAACGGCCGACGCTAACTCTTCTAGAATAGAGGTCGAACAGGAGATGGGCTAGGTCTACACAGTAGTGGGCCGGCCCATCACTATTCAAAGATTTTATGAAATACTTTTTGATTTAATTAATTCCAAAAAATAGTTTAAGCCAAAATAAATAGCAAAAATATCAGAAAATTCCAAAAAAATTCTGAAAAATATTTTGGGACTTTAGGAACCCAAATAAAACATTTTTGGTAAAACTTTATTTAAACTTTCACATAATTTAATTAGTTTTCACAATAGGCCATATTACTTAATATTTAATAAATTCAAATAAAATCCAGAAAAATCCAATAAATTCATATTAAATTCAAATAAACAAAAAATTGGGATGTTATAGTACTTTCATAATATTATAATTTAATTGGATTTTATAAATATATTATAATATAAATTAGTGGTCAAAATTTTGTTTTGAAGACCGTGCCAATATCTAAAACGACAACTATTTGTGATCGGAGGGAGTACCTTTTCATGGTTGAACTAAAGTCATCCATTGAAGGAAGTCATTGTTGAAGTTTTGCAAAATTGCGTGTATAATATGCATACTTTACCCAAAAGATTTATACAAGCTATAATGCAACTTGGAATTTCTAATAATAAAAAAGGTTGGTGACTGTCAGCAGTTACCAACCCAAGATGAGTCTTCGTAAAAATGTCAGTTCTTTTTTTTTCTTTTATGTACTTAAATCCGTGTTCTACAGTTTGACCACCAATATATTGAAAACTATCTATATTGGTTACATAAAAATTATATCATTAGATTTATCGCTAAAAATACTTTTATAATATTATAATTTTATTAGTATTATAATTATATCATGGGGAATGCTCAATGTCAGGATGTGTACCGTGTACGCGTTCATTTATCATGCTTGCAAATTACTTTTGGTTTATGGAGCTTCTGAAAGTCGAAAGAGCTATATGTCAACAAAATCGTGTGAATTTAGAGAACTATCTTACTGGTGGAGATACCATGTTCAAGTATCCGCACAATGTGGTTGGTCATTTGTCTGCAGGGATATACCGGTGCGTTTTAGTGTGTAGACATGAATGCTCAAAGTTCCGGTAGGTGTGTATAATCGGAGAAATCACATATCTGATTCATGCGCGTCAAAGGTTTTTCTTCTGGAGTTTTTTCTTTTTTGGCTTTTTTGTCATTTGAACTAATTTCTTTGCATGTCTAGATCCCATCCAAATGAAATTATAAATCTAGCCCTTCTCAACCACGAAAGGACTAAGAGACGACGCGTGTCACTTTTTGTGATATAGAACCGTGTATGAGAGCACCGTAGATGTCTTTCGTGGTATAAGAGCTTAGTAGGTGTCTATTATAGTTGAGAGGGATCAGATTTGTAATTTTATATAGATAGAGATCAAACTTAGGAAACATGATTTGAGCAAAGGGAAAAAAAGCATCTTTCTTCTGGACCTGACACAAGCAAATTATGAGCGTTTGTACGGGATTCTGCTTCCTATATGTGTCCAGTCAACTATCTCCACTTGAAAAACGTACGGAGTTTTGTACAGAGATCATAATGTTTTTGAAGAGCTCTATTCAGCATCGAGGTGGACGCCCAGAACCAGGGTTAATTTTTGTTTTGCAACCGAATTTCGATATCTGATCGGCATCAGTTTTTCGCGAATTTCGATCGAAATTCGGTAAAAACCGAACGGTATGCGAGAGTCAAACAACTGGTCGAACCGATTCAAAAAAACTCGAAAACCGATCGGGACGGTCGAAAACCGAACGGCCAAGTGGAATGGAGCGAAAACCGAGCACAGAAGGTAAAATGGTGGAAAATGCAAGAAAAATTTGGAGAAATTGCGAAAAAATTGTGAAAAAATGTAAAAATGCCAGGGAAGCCGAAAAAACTAGGGAAAATGTAATGAATGAAAAATATAGAAAAATATGATGAAATTCCGGCATGAGTGCATGACCTTGCCGTATTTTAGAACAATATGAAGTTGTAAAGTACATATTTTGCAATAATAGCACAAGTATGGAAGAATGTGAAAAATTTCGGCATGACCTTTGCTATATTTTAGACAATCTCAAGTTGCAAAGTAGGCATTAAGCAATAATATATCACGAAATAAAATTTCATTCAATACCATTGACAACTCAATCCAACAAACCCACACTTTTGTAACAAACTAACAATCATTTGAATATCATGGCATATGACATTTCAAATCAATTTTTCTCATCGGTTATGAATGTTCACACCTGGCACAGCTTCGTCGTCCTTCCATTGTCGTACATGTGCCGTGTTAGACCTATATGAACGCTATGTTAATAAAAAAATCAAGTTGCAATAAAATGAAACATTACCTTTGGACTTACGGGTATTATTGCTGGGCGTACAATTGATTGCCCATGTTATATTCCTCGGTGGACATCAAGGCCAATCCTCGTGTAGCTAGCAACTCCGCCTTGTAATCGTGCCAGCTTTGCCCCGTTCATGTACTTGTTGTTTGCAATTGTTCGTACAACATGGCATAAAACTCGGGGTCGTGCCATTCGTAGACCCATTGGGTTGTTGGTTGTGCATGAGCATCGGGGATGGTATAGTCGTAGCTACTATATGAGCCATAGCTCCCTTGCGTTTCGGCAACGCCATAGGAGCTACAGCTGTCCTGTGGTGCATCCTTTCCCTTCCCCCTAGTAGTCCTCCTCTGTGATTGGGGAGCACCATGATCTCTGTCTTGTGTTGCATGAGTGTACTGGGACTCCCCTGTAAACTGTATGGGAAGCTGTGCTTCTGAGTGGGAAGTGGGAGGGATGAAGGGATCAGCAGGGGACTGACCATCGTCAGTGTCCGTCTTGGAGCTACTGTCATTGGATTCTTGGTACGGCGGGCTCCGACGTTCTATGTTAGTTGAGTCATCACTTCCTACATACTGTTCCTGCTGTGCGGGATGCTTCCCTTTTTTTTGAGGGAGCTTTTCTTTTTGATTGCTCCCTCGTCGACACGGTTGGGTGCTTCCTCTTTCCTATGTGAGTGTCACTCACTGTCGTTTCTGCCCATTCGGTGATGCTTGCAGCCCTAGTTACCGTTCGCAACGCACCAGTGTCTGTCGGGTCTGTCACGAGGTGTGATGGGAGGGGGGTGTCACTCTCTGTATCCTCCTCATCAAGTAAGGGGTCAGCATTGGACCTTCCTCTCTCCATCCACTGTCGGATAGGATTTTCTGTGTCACATAGTGTTAGCTCCATAAGGCGTTGGAATGGATCGTCTTCGGCTGCAGACTTGTCACTTTCTTGTTCTTGCATTCTGAGCTGTAAGTTATAGTTCACATAGACCAACTTGTGAAGCTTCTTGTATGACAAACGGTTGCGAACTTTGGTGTGGATGAATGCGAAGGTGCTCCAATTGCGCTCGCATCCGCTGGAAGAAGCGCAATGCGAAACGATGCGTAGAGCCAACTGCTAGAGCGTGGGTGTGTCCGAACCAAATACACCCACCAAAGGCGCCGCAATTTAACGAAGACAAAAATAATTACGATGGGGAAATATGAGACTGGCATTATATTTAATATAACATAAGGAAAATACCAGGGGAAGTTTTATGATCATGTGCCATCCTCTCAGCTAGCGCACCCGAGAATGATCCAACCTTTCGTCTGAAAAGATCAGACTCGTGAAGACCTCGCATCGCCATATCAGTATCATCAGCAAGCATTTCAAATGCATCTCGTAGATCTGGTAAGAAGGAGTTGGTCGTGCCATACGAGTAATGCGTTAAGGGATTCAAGGCGGCAGCTGCATGAAATTGAAGGAAACATGTTAGTATAAGTATTTGTGAGTACAAGCTATTAAAGCGAAAAGAAAAGAATGTAGTACCAGCATTCATATAAGTATCTCTTGTTAGGTCGCCCATTCTAGGGTCCACGACATTCATGTATTGTTCAAAAGTAGTTGGAGAGTCATGAAACAAGCTATCATATTCTTGTCGCATAATGTTATACCGCAGTATCACCTCGCTTAATATGGGAACCTTATCTTGATCAGCAAATCGCAAGAAGGCGTACAATGGTTCTACAGATTTCACAACTGATTGAAGGTTGTCCCACCAGTCTAAGCTCGAGAGACACCCATACACGTACCTCCCCTCTGCAGTATTAACAAATTGCGATGATAGAAATTCCTCCGAGGCCATCCATTGCAAGAACTTGTCCTTGCGACGAAGGAAACTGTCCAAAAACATATAGTTTGTTCCAAAGCGAGTCGCATTCCACTTGACCAACTCGCTACCAATGTGCTTCTTCATCATGGCGTGAAGCTTGGAATGGTTGTAAATCCATCGAGAGATTTTTCTACCACTCTCGATGACAGAGGCGTGGTCTGGGAACTCTCCAATCTGCTTCAACATCAAATTAATCGTGTGGGCCACACAAGGCTGCCACACGATGTTGCGGTGCTCTCGTGCAATGAGCTTGCATGCCTTCTTATAATTGGTACCATTGTCCGTGGCAATTTGCGTAACATTGGGCGCACCCACCTCATCGACCACTGAGGCAATTTCCTGCATCAAACAAACATAATGCTCATGCGTCGCATCAAACAAACACAATACCTTGCGCAAGTACGGCGAGTCCTGACTTTTGCCCGTCGCATCAACGGATTTGTGGAAGAACGTGGTGCCATTGCAATACAGCATGAAGTTGATAATGCTCATGCGTATCGGCCCAGTCCAAGAATCACACATGATGGTTACGCCATACGTTGGCCATTCCCTCTTGAACTTCCTTATCTTTTGCTGTATATCCGCTTCGTTTTCGTTTAAATATTTGCCGTCTATGTCCCTCCCACTAGGAGAAGGGACACCCTCACCTACAAATGAAATATAGGATAACCATGTGAGCTATTGTTGAAGGTATAACTCAACGAAAATTTGAAACGTCACTTACCCCATTTTTGAGTTTCCCTGACGGCGCTAACGAAGTACGGATTATCTGCTTTCCTCCCCGCGATACCAGTCGTGTGGAAAAATTTGGCCCACGCCGAGCCAAGCGCATTCCTCCCCTTCTGTATCCAGCTCCCAGTGTCAATCCTTGGTTGCACAGGACCACGGGCTGTACCAAGGTGGTAATCCCCCACGGTCTGTCGGTCCCGTTGTGATGAACTCCGTCCCATCCTTGGCAACAGACCGCCGCCCCTCCTCTAGCCCTTGTAGAGGTGCGGTGCAAGACGTGCTCATACCGCCACTGCGCGGTGATAAGTACTCGCCTCACCGGAGGTCTCCATGGCGTGATGTAGTTGTTCCTCTTCATCAGCATCACCCGTGTACGCTTCATACATACTTCTTCTCGCCGGGAATGTGCATTCTTGCTTCCTTTCGGAACCTCTCCTCCTTCTGGCCCTTCTTCTTATCCTTCGTCCTGTCTAGGTCGCGCTGAAAGTACTCGCGAACCTCTTTAGGGACTTGATTGCAATGGACTACATTTGTACCGCGTGCTGCCAAGTGGTGCTTAAATCGGGTTGCATCGCCTCCCTTCTTCTCTTTATGACAGTACTTGCATCGAAATCCACCGCCCATCTTCTCGCCGTGCTCCCAAATAACATCACCGTGGTCTGCCATCTGCTACTACAAAACAACAACATATCATCCCCTTGTACCGAACTTCTGATAGATGCATGTTTTGTTAGTTAGCATAAGGAAGACATCATGTGCTTAGCATATTGGTTAACTACTTACCATACTGGAAAACATGCTAGATACCTTGATTTGATTCTTCTAACTAACAGGACAAGCACACACATTACACTCATCGGGCTACTACAGCAAAAATTGACATCAATGCACCAACAATCACAAGCACATGGCAGTCATCACCTAATTAATTTTGTTCACTAATATTCTTCCTTATACCTCATAGTATTCCTACTGTAGCTCAAACAAACCCTACAATCAGTGGTCAACAACCTACTTCTATGGACAAATGCAGTGAAAACTACCAACCCTAGCAACAAATACAAAGAATGAACTAATCACTGCGTGTTCTTGCTTACCTGGTCGAAACCCTCTCAGTTTATGCCGAAAATCGCTCGGTTTTCTTCGAAATCTGCTCGGATTGCTCCGAAAATCGTTGCACCGATGACCTAGCTCTGGCCCCGTCGATTTCCCTAGCGAGTCGCTCGATTTTCGCTGCTTTTCGCTCGGTTTTCGAGCTTATTGGCTCGGTTTCCCCTCGTCGGAGACCGGATCTAGAGCATGCTCTCTCGAGCTGGAGTTGGTGTGGTAGGGAAAGCAAGGAAGCGCACTAATGCGGTCGGCACAGCCCCCATGCAGCGCTAAAACGGAGGTAATTTCGTAGTGGGCCGGCCAGGCATATTGGGCCTTGATGAACAGTGTCGTTTTTCATTTTTTTGTATTTTCATTTTTTTTTCCAAATATGGTTATAGCACAAAATCGGCTAACAAATTCGATTTTTCAGCTGAATTTCATGCTAGAGGTTAAAACACCATTAATACTGATTTTAGGAAGCTTCTGAATAAATTTTTCCAGATTTTTGAAATTTTTTGAATTCAAATTTGAATCTCACCGGTTTGCCGATCGGCTTTGTTAGCCGAGCCGGCTCGGCACCCTCGAATTTTGCGGTTTTCGTTCGAAAATCGTCGAAAATGTAAACCCTGCCCAGAACATTAGCGTCCATACCTGGACGAGGTTCCAAACTGCGTCCTAACCTGGACGCTATTTCCATTAGCTTCCTTCCTACATTTATAATTTTTTGCCCACCTTTCTTACACTTGTGACTTTGTAATTATTATTTATATTAATAAAAAAATTCGGGCATATGATAATCTGATAATAATTTGGAGCCTGATACTATTTCATTTTGCTAAAAGAAGAATATAGATATCGTCGGCTAGCAAATTAAGCACGTTCAATACAAAACGCTATGTGTACAAAGATACGCGTTTAGGCATCCGTATGAGTAGCTGGCAAACTCGTTGAGAGGTGTTTGGATTAGAGGTACTTCATTGAAATATTTTAAAATTTAGTTTAAATTTAAACTAAATCTCAAAACTTCCTAAGAAATTATCATTCGTCCAAAAATGACCTGATAAGGTTTTATTTGCGGCTTATTTACACATAACAGCTCCCAACGAAAACGCTGGTCCAACACCAACTACTTCCATCTCATAAACAGAAGAAGCATGTAGCTTCATCACAAATTTTTTTTTTGAATAAAAAAGAAGATTAGGGAAAGATAGTAGAGAAAGAGAAAGATAAACACAGAGACAGATATTGATTATTCTGGCCTTGTGAAGCCTAGATATTACTACCTCTAATCTTCAAATCGTTTTGAATATCAACACGGTCTTTAAAACACAACTTTAACTACTAATTTTTATTATAATATATTTATAAAAACAATAAAATTATAATATTATAAAAGTACTCCTCGAGACAAGTCTATATATATAATTTTCATGTATTCAATTTAAATATTTAAAAATATATGGGTTGTTAAATTGACCATCGCTATGTAAAAAAAAAAAAAGACCGGAGGGAGTAGCTTGGAGCCTTGGACTGCGTCTACTCCAAACCGGGCTGCGGGCTGCCTTTTCCACGCGCCCGTCTCGTCTGAAGTCTGAACTCCCTCACCGAGAAGAAAAAAGTACAGAAGAAAAGAGAAAATTTCTTCCCCGTCGTCTCCTCCGATTTTTTTTTCTGCTCTCCGTCTCTGAAGGGATCTCCGCGTCCTAGAGTGGAATTCTTGCGCATCGGTGTTAAGGTATGATGCACACTTGCTGTTTAGTTTCAGATGCCATTTTTCTGGCTCGATTCTGCACTTGTACCGCCAAATTTCGACGGGAGATTGCTTCCTTGTGCATGGTATCGCTAAATTCGGCTCAAGACTGCTTCTTGGCCCGTGATGATGCTCAGGATCGCTTCTTGACGCGTCATGCTGCGGAATTTTCAGTGCAAGATTGATTCTTGATGCGTGCTGCTGCTCCATGGCAGAGCCAGGAGGAGGGGAAGAAGAAGCCTAAGACGCCGTCGACCTTGCCGCGGTTCTTGCTCCTGGGCGTGATCTTGCACGGCATGGTCGTTGCCTCGCCGGGAAGGTACCGGAAGGAGCGCGGGAATGGTCGATAATAGGACGAAGGTCGTGGCCATCGGGGTCACCGCCGGCGTGGCTGCCGGGGTGCTTGCGGCGGCGTGCGTGTTCCTGGCCATCTGGCTGTACCGGAGGAGGGCCAGCGTCGCCGCCCGGACGCGGTCGCTGGAGTCGACCACGGCGACGCTGCGGGCCAACGGCGCAGGCTCCACCAGCCTCGAGTCCAGCGTGTCCGTCTCGGTGGCCTCCGAGAGCGTGGCCGACTGGGGCCACCCGCCGGCGGCGGCGAAGCGCGCCGCGTTCTGGGGCTGGAGAGGCGGCAACAACGGTAGTGAGCCGCCAGTGTCCGTCTCCGGGATCCCAAAATACCATTACAAGTATGGCAATTAGTCACTCCCCTTTAGGTTTTAATCTTCGTGCTCATGCTATCATGATGCTCTTATAGACTGTGATTGAGCAGTCATATACTACTGATAAATGATCAGAAGTGAATAACATTTTGTTGGTTGTTTGTTTAGAGATCTGCAGAAGGCTACCAACGACTTTACCACAATTCTGGGGCAAGGATCGTTCGGCCCTGTGTACAAGGCTGTAATGGCCACCGGTGAAGTGGTAGCTGTAAAGGTGCTCGCGAGTGATTCAAGGCAAGGGGAAAGAGAGTTCCAGACAGAGGTAAGGTGATTTTTTTGGTCTTCTGTTTTTTTTTTGTTTAAATTTGTTTAGAAGAAGTTTTCGATTTGGGTTCAAGTGATGGATTTTGCTAAGACGGATATAGCTGCACATTAGCTGATTCTATGGATTACCTAAGGGAACACTTGCCCGAAAAATCTGTTTGCCTGTCACTGCACTGTGTTATCACTTATGTCACGCGGGTCCTTAGCCATGATTTGCATATTCCATGGCTACTGTGCAGTGTGCACTAGTCACACACTGCGGGGAGAAAAAAAGCAGATGAGAACACGGAGGGGAAAAGGCAAAACTGCGAAGAAGGTGAATGGGGTTTGGGGAGTAAGGGTTGAGGGAGAGGGGCTCCTCTCTCTGCAGTGTGTGGATCGATTTATTTGGTGCAGACCATGGCGGTTTGTGAATTGTAGCGAAAGAAACACAGATGAGCACATAGAAAAAGAATAGACGAATGGTCTCTTGTGTACCTGTAGAATTCTGTTGCTTTTTTTTTGGTTAATCCCAGTGATTAGCTAATTTGAGAATCTTTAGATGTATATTATGTGTAGATAGTCAGCAAGTAATTATGTTCCTGAGTGATGAAACGTGCTTATGGGTTGAAGCAGGGCAGAGCTGGGCCTAGGGCAACTGGGCCATAGCCCGAGGCATACGCCTAGTAGTAGTGAATGCCCCCTTATATGAACAGAAAATTTCAACCGCTTAGTTATACATTTAGTGTTAGTTATAGTCGTTTAGTTTTCAGTCCGAGGCTTAGCACAATACTAACTCTGCCACTGGGTTGAAGCAAGTGCAACTTGCAATACCTTTAATCTATGTAAAGTAGTTGGTAGTGAAGCATTTGACTTCGATAAACTGAGTTACAATCATGACTGCGTCTTCGTTTGCAGGTAGCATTGCTTAGTAGGCTGCATCATAGAAATCTTGTTAATTTGGTTGGATATTGCGTGGAAAAAGGTCAACGCATTCTGATTTATGAGTACATGAGCAACGGCAGTTTGGCAAGCCTTTTGTATGGTAAGGGAGACAATTTTCTCTACTTACGGAGAATGAAACATGAAACAGAACAAAATGATTTGTACAGTAGTTCCACTTAGAGCATGTAGCATATAGTGCATTGCAAGGGGAATAAACGAAATGTTCCATGAATCAAGAAATTTCTCATTAACTATTTTCGTCCATGTCCTGTTAGGTGATAATAAACGGACTATGAGCTGGCAAGAAAGGCTACAAATTGCTCACGATGTCTCTCATGGGATTGAGTACCTACATGAAGGAGTACGGTTGATGGCTATTAAACATGTACTTACATTGTTCCTGATCTTGGCAATTGATGAAAGCTACTATGTGTGCAGGCTGTCCCACCTGTTATTCACAGAGACCTAAAGACTGCTAATATACTCTTGGACCAATCAATGAGGGCCAAGGTTAGACAATTGCAATACCTTTCTGCTTTATGTACTTCATATTGATCATTGCAATGCCTTTCTGCTTTATGTGTACTTTTAGGTATTATTCTGTCAGTTTTCCTAAACAAATAGTGTCTCATGATGAGTGTACAGATCAACTGAACCTGCTGAATCTCAGTTGATTAGCTAAACCAATACTGTCTCATGATGAGTCCACAGTTCAGTGATCAACTGAACCTGCTCAAAATATTTCTGATGAAGATGCATGCAACAAAAAATAAAGAGTTTTGGTTCCGTGACAAGATTTGTCAGCTTGAAAATAACAATGATAATGTGGTGCATTTGTCTTACTTGGTGAGTGCAGGTTGCAGACTTTGGTCTATCAAAGGAGGAAGTATATGATGGAAGGAAGTCAGGCCTCAAGGGCACCTATGGATATATGGATCCTGACTACATGTCCACCAACAAGTTCACAAAGAAGAGTGACGTGTATAGTTTTGGCATAGTACTTCTTGAACTCATAACAGCCATAAACCCACAACAAGGTTTAATGGAGTACATTGACCTAGTAAGTGAATTTAACATTCTTATAGTAATTCCTGACGAAATTATAAAATCACTTCTTGTATGATGTATTTGTTTTACTGGTCAACTTTCCAGTCATGCAACAGAGTCCTGTTTAATACGCAAAGAGAAGCCCAATAAGCTCAAGAATGCACTAGCTGAGACATCATTTTAGCATGAGTTATATTATTTTGCAGCATGATGTTAGGTCACAAATATTGTTGTTTAGTACTCCATCCGTCCAAGTTGCGTATTTTTTGAATGATGTTGTCCGTACATATATGACGTATTTCATATTCCAATACAAAATTAATATGATGTTTCCTATATACCCCTAATAAATATCCATCTCTACTTTATAGTCTCTACATGCATGCATTGAATATAGTGCTTAGTGATAACAATTAGGGGTAATCTAGTTATTTTCAATATCTTCTTAATCTATGTGCCAAGAAAAAATACACCTTATAAACTTGGATAGAGGGAGTAATAAAATTATTTTGCAGTATGGTGAATTTACATTGTAACATCAGTCTGTGAGCACCAATATCATTGGTAGTGTAGTACTTATTATGCACCTGTCCGTTCAGGCAGCCATTGGAGGGGAAGGAAAGGTTGATTGGGATGAGATACTAGACAAGAACCTCCTTGTTGGAAGTATTCCTGAAGAGGTAAGGATCCTTGCCGATGTCGCCTACCGATGCATTAACAAGAGTCCAAGGAAGCGCCCCTGGATATCAGAGGTTACTCAGACCATATCGAGGCTAAGGCAACGCCAGCTAATGAAACATGACACGCTAACTTCGTCGAGTAGCGAAACCAGAACCGTTCTAAGGAGGATAGAGTACCAGCATCTGGAGCTCAGCGATCTTACCAGCACGAAAGAACTGACGCCGATAAGAGCTTGAACTCTCTCTCTCTCTCTCTAGTATATGGTATGCTGAACATGGCCCGGTAATCAAATGTAAACAGGATTGAACTAGGTTCGAGGAGCCATTGCTGTTTGATGAGGCAACAAGTAATTTTCGCCTTTGAAGGTGTCTTAGGTCTTGTTAATTTGAGGCGTGTGCCTGGCTTGACATAATTGTAAATAGGGCTTTAAAAAAGCTCGAGGCTCGTGAGCTACTCGAACTCGGCTCACGAGAGGCTCGGCTCGAGCTCTGAACGTGCCGAGCTCGAGCTCGCGAGCTTAACCGAGCCGAGCTCGAATATTTCGCGAGCCTACTCGAGCCTTGACCGAGCTTCCTTAAATCGAGTTTTCTTGAGCTTGTTACCGAGCTTCCTCGAGCCGAGTTTAATCGAACTTGTTACCGAGCCTATCGAGTTTACTAGAATTATCGAGCTTACTCGAGTCGAGCTCGAGCCTACTCGAGCTTGGAGGGCCAAGCTCGCTCGTTTACAACCCTAATTGTAAATAATCAAAAGTACCGGTAGAATTTGGTAGGATCATTGCCTCTTAGTAACTTGGCGGTATGGATACTGCAGCAGCAAATGTTAATACTGGAAACAGATGAGGGCATCTATATTCTCAGCATTGTTCTTTACTACTGCTGCATTTATGCTGTCAACTAATTTCATATCTAAAGACCGCACGATGGTACTATTACAGGGGACATTATAGTGCAGGATGTCTATAATTTCATAGATGCAGTTCAACCCAGCTCGTGAGAGAGTTTACTATTGCCATATGAACAAGAAAGTGAATTTCCCAGCAACATGGACAGAAACAGACTTAAAGAGTAACTGCATCAATAAAGAGATAGTACACCCCCTCTGATACATCTGCGACAGGTTCAGTATACATAACATGACAATGTGCAACACAACAAAAACCTTGTAAGTGGAGCTATAACATTACTCTGACGTCTGAACAATGTTTAATTACCACACAGAAACTTTTGTTGAATGTTTATTTAAATGACACCTTTGAATGCATATCATGAGTGGAGGAATTGGGCGGCCAAGAACTGGGCAGACATAAAATCCCAACATCCTTCAAGCAACTCCTGTCTAGCTAGAAAATCAAAGAAAAACTATGTACAGAAAAAGTCCATCATATCAACATGGACCTCTGACAGAGGCGCTCAATTACTCAAACCCTATTGCAAGCCTGTAAAGGATGGCTTTATTCTAGAACTGCATAGCTTAACACCTACAAGAAAGCCACAGTAAACAGCAGCAGCCAAACAGGTGCTCACCTCCCTACTCCTGCACTAACTCAAAACTGGCAAGAAGTGCCCAGCCTCTGCCTTGCCCTTTGCCCAGTGGTGCCGCACTTGCACGAGCGGAATGCCTCAGGCAGCAGCTCCTGGAACTTTTCAAGGAATAGCCCCCATGTCTCCGACCCCATATCAGCCAGCTTGACGAAGCTTGCACTCGTTGGAAGCTGCTCATTTGCACTCCTCCAGTTACCAACTTGAGAGCCACTGCGGTTGCCGTTGCTCTCAGAATTTTTCACAGAATCCAGACCCTTTGGAATGGCAGGCAGCTGACGCTGGCTTTTGTCGGTGAGACTGACACCATTCAGTGAGGTCGATAGCTTCGAAATGTTAGGAAGCCACTTATTGACAGGCTTAGGGCAACCTAACTTTTCTGCATTGCTTTCTTCCTCAACGTCATCTTCCTCTTCTTCAATGGCCTCTTCCAATTTAGACAGTGGGTTTCTGGAGCTCCCCCTTTTAAATTCAAAATGGTAGGCTGATGGTGTTTTTCGCATTTCATGATCATATTCACAATCAAGTTCAAACTGAGTTACATCGTCATCGCCAGAATCATTTTCTGTGGAACATTCTTCTTGTTCTGTTGCTAGCCTCCTTGCCTCCATACAGACAACCTCTAGCTCACTTGGCTGATCTTCCATCCCGGTAAATTCCCTGCTCATCATCTCACCAATCTCCGCAAGGCAAAGACCAAATGATGTGGCTTCTTTCAGAAATATGGTGGAGAGTATTAGCACTCTGAGGCATGCTTCACGGATCATAGGCAGCTCCATACGAAGCATGTCAGCATCTTTCATAGGATCAATATTTGCTATGTACTCTAGCTCATCCTCAGAGAACGGGATTGATGCCTGTGGCCAGTGGATCCATTCCAAATAAGGATCCTCCAAGCACTCTGGAAGGCAGAGACCATGATCAATAGGAATCAGCTTAGTCTGATTCCCAAATTCTCCTGTTCCTGTCAGCTTCCTTACCAGAAGATTTCCAGCATGTCTATCAGTGTTGAAGATTCTGATGTCAAGAATACCAATCCTATGAACAGCAGAGACAGGAAAGCTTGAAGTGCCATGATCACTGGCATCAAAATCATGAGGAATGAACTGCTGAAACGACGCAATCTTGCTAACAGCTCGTGGATCACCCTCAGAAGCCTTCTTGTTGGTAGAACTGACAGCTTCGTTCACATGAAATACAGGATGAGAAATCTTAACAAGAACCGTTGGAGGGACATTAGCAGAGTTATCATAGTCCAGAAGATATGCAGCAACCTCTCTAAAACAAGTCTCACCAACTCGAACTGATCTTTTGAGGCCTGGCTGCCCAAGGGCTTTCCCTGTAAAACCTTTTGGATTGTTGGGTGCAAATGGCTCCTCGTCATTTGGCTTCACAATGGCAGCATTCTCACCTTTGCTGTTCCTGAAATAGTAGGCACCACCAAGCCCACTATTGACAGGTATTGGATCCACACCGTTTCTTATAGCCTTAGCAACATCCTTTACAAGCTGCTTTGTCCAAGAGCGGCATCTTGGACATACTAACAGTTCAATTGGACCGCCCCTATCTCTTTGTTGCTGGATATCCTTGCCCGTAGGAGACAGGCATGGGGTGGAGGAACTCCGATGCATGAAAGTCTTGGTCAGAAGCAATGGGGAATCATTTCGGATGGTGCTGAGATCATTCTTAAGGACACGGTCACCAAATGTCAGAGAACTCTCCTCAGTGGGAACATTGAGGGCTAGCTGCAGCTTTCTTTTGACTGTGTGCGCGTTGTCACCACGGTCTAGTTGAATAGCCAGGACACAACCAGTGTCAGTTTGGACAAAAATGCGTTTCCATCCACCAGCCCTCCCCTCGCTTCTACTTTTGGTATGGTACTCACTGCTCAGAGCGCGGTTCAAGGCTGAAACTGCCATCTGGGTCTGGACTGGACTTTCCAAGTTGCGAGACATGGCAAACAACGACAAAGGAGCTGAGGTTAATGCACTAGATGCAGCTGCAACAATGAGGCCTTTCTTAATCCTCTCTTCTCTCCTGCGCCCGTCAAATTCGGCAGATGACTTGGTGCTAGAGGGCGAGAGAGGCGTCACCGCAGAGATCATCAGGCAACGAACGACATCTTGCACATTAGCTAGACAGCGCCAGAAAGCGGGGATAAATAAGGAAGGTGAAGACGGCGGTAACCTCCCCTACAACAGGGAGCCGCTATGAAACCTGGCAAGTTCAATTTTTGGAAGACTAGATCCTGCAAAAACAGACAGCAAGTGGATGTTATCATCGTTTTCTCAAGTCAGAAACGAACTACTAACAAGCATCAAAACAAGACAAGAATGATTCTCCATATGTACTTCCAAACCACTTCATTTATTCTTGTTCCGTATAAAGTATGAAATGGAAGATAAGTGTCCTCATGATACACACAGCCACTCCGGTAATTAATAAACCACAACACTTCACATGACTAAAGTTAGCATTTCTATTACTTAAGAGAAAGTTGGCATACATAAGAAGTGGATTACCACTTTCCATATGATTGTTGACTACTAGGTAGTTTTTTTTAAGGCGCATACTGAAGCTATGATATGCTCGTAGAACACAGATGCATCCTTTTTAGTTTCCTCATTCGGATTGGCGCTGTCTCCTATTCACTCTTCCCATCAATAGCATCTGTGATTTACTTACACAGAATCTCTGGCAACCGATGAGATCCAGGCATGTCTCTGAACTTTCCATGTGGCAAACAAACGAAGAAACCTCCACATCCCAGTTCAGTCTGGTAGCTACGCGCAGCAGCTTAAAATTGCCTCTCGGCGCAACTCTTCCTATGCAGCCGTTGGCTATCTCATCTCATCTTACCAGGGTTAGTCAAAATTCAGATGCAGTAGTCAAAAGTCGCTCTTTTATGACAGGAATCTTGTAGTTTTCAAGTCGAATCTACATACAAATTTTGCTCCACAGCTCGAATCAGATTAGCTGCCGCAGGAGCAAGCTACAAACTGACCAAGAATGGAATGCTTAATGCTATGAACTACGTGGCCAAGAAAAATAAAAACGCAAACTTGAATCCACCGACATTAATTCACCAGACTGAGGAATCGTGCTACAGAAACTACTGGAACTGAAGCTGCGCCGCTTTTCTTGCAAGAAAGTACGGGTTTCGTCTACCAAGAATGCAACCTTTTGCTCTCTCAACTCAGAAAAACATGGAAAAAGGAGAGAAAAAAATGGAGATGGCGAAAACAGCGAAACGAGCACCAGCGCGAGCGGAGAACCCCGAGAATGTGGGGGGTAAAAGGAGCCCCTATCCGTACCTGATCCAATGCGGGAGCCTCGGAAATGACGGCTCGCCGCCGGCGGAGCCGCAGATCTCACAGTGCGCCGCCGCCTCTCCCCACCGGTCACCACCACTCCCTCCCACACTCCGGCACTGAGCCCCACCACTCCCCGACACACCGCTACGTCTGCCTCCCACCTCCCTCCCTCCTCAGTGACTCTCTCTCGCTCGCTCGCTCGCCCCGCGTGCGTGCGTTCCTGCGTGTGCGGGGTGGTGCGCCTCAGGTAGAGAGAGGGGAGATGGGCTATGGTGTGGTAGCGAGTTGTGCGAGGGGGCCGTGACGGAGCTTGGGAATGATTGCCCGAGGTAACGGGCGTCTGCGCTTTTGCCTGTTTCGGAGGACTCATTGTCTTCTTGCGCTTGCAAGGACCTGTCCAAACGGGCCGCCCGCACGGCACGGCCCGTTTAAAAATGGGCAGCTGTGCCGGCCCACGTGCCGAACCTTCGGCCCAGGCACGGCCCGTTTGGCTGTCGGGCCGTGCCGTGCCGGCCCGGTCCTTCGCGGGCCAAACGGGCCGGGTCGGCCCGGTAGCCCGTTTAGCGCCAGAAAATTTGAAAAAAAATTAGAAAAAATTAGAAAAATAGATAAAATATGGTAAAAAGTATGAAAAAATTCAGAAAAATGGGAAAAATTAGAATAACTCGAATGATGAATAAAAACTTTTTAAATATATATATAAATTAAGAAAAAGCTAAAATACAAGATAAATTCTAAAATAAGACAAATAATTTGAATTAAATAATGAGCTTTATTGATGTTTGGCTGCCTCGTTAAAAACTTTGCCAAGTAAAAACTCAACACGAGAAAACCTTGGCAAAGAAAAAAGAGTACGGCCTATAGCTCAGTGATACAATAAAAAAGTGAAGATTACAATTATTCTTCCTCATTATCTAGATAAAGATTTTCGAACGTCTCTGCCAAATTTCGGTATTTTCTCAGAGTATGTTGAGCTCGTTGATTAGCTTGTTCCCAATCTTTCACAAAGGAGAAGTATTTCCACCATCTCACTAGTCGACTTGTTCTTCTCTCTTCGATTATTCTTCCTGATAGATCAAAGGACTCAAGAAACCGTGGAGACAGGCTCTAACACATCCGTGCTAGTATGGAAAGCACCGGATATGTTATCTTGTGCTCGTGCCACCACCGCAAAATGTTGAACTCCTCTTCCTTCTCTTGGTAGTTGTGATTGTCATTGTTGAGATAGGCAACTAGCTCCCACTACTTGATGTGTCCGCACTTGTCGTTGATGTAGTTGAACTCCTTGAGGAAGAGCCACTGCATTCTATATCTTTCCCACGCGGTTTTCTTCTTACTGCTAGGGTCTTTGGTGGAGGTCACGCATGCGAACTCCAAAGAAATTTCCGATCGACTTATCATAAACTTGATTAAGTTAGCACTGACGGTTGAAAAATAACTAGAATAATCAAGACTTCTACCGCATCACTTAAAAGTGAGAGAACATTATCAATCCCAATTTTAGCTCTAGGATCTAAAATAAATGCAAATGCATATAACATAGGAATTTCTTGCCAATATTTTAAAATTTAGTTTTCATTGCATAAACAAACTTTCCGCAATATATTATCATTTTCGTAGCTCTTTAAGTGGGTAGCAATTTCTAAAATATGATGCACAATTAAAGGAGAGGTTGAATAATAAACTCGGATAAAACAACGGTGGAATCAAAAAAGTTCTAAAATGAAAGCAAGTATTTAGCAACATACCAATGTCGCTCTGTGAGTACCTAGGTTGACCATCCTGTATGCGATAAAGGCGTGTTAATAAAAATGTAAAATGTGCTCTCATATGGTATGACATTCTTAAGCATCAAGTAAGTAGAGTTCCATCTAACAGCATATTCAAACCAAACTTACGCGACGTACATTCATTGCAATACAATAAGTTTTATATGTCGCTACTCGCTGATTAGAATGAATTAAGAAAGATATTGCAAGATTTAAAAGGTTCAATATACCGATTTAACCTCTTTAAACCAGATTTAACTATAAGATTAATAATATGGCAAGCACAACGTGATGTAATAAGAAAGATTCAAAGATATGAATTGAAAAGCGGAGTAAGTATGTTCATGGCGTAAGTATTTGCGGAAGCATTATCTAATGTTATTGCAAAAATCTTATCATTAAGTCCGAATCTTCCACAACTTTTACAATACAATCAGCAATATTTTCACCAGTGTGTGCTACATCAATTAATTTGAATCCTATGATTCTCTTTTCTAGTTGCCAATCATCGTTTACATAATGAGCAACTACACTAAGGTAATCCTCTTTAGCTCTACCACTCCATATATCGATGTCAAAGACACGTAAAAAGTATGTGTACTAAATTTTTCTTTTAGCTTATTGTGACAATTATTATAATATTTAATCAAATCTCTAGTTGTTGTCCTGCCTAGAAACCGCAGAAAATCTAGGATTATGAGCGGTCCAAATAAAGTTTTCAAACGCAATGACTCACCAAAGTTTAAAGGAAGATCTTGAGAAGCGATTAAACGACAAAGAGATTCACGAGCTACCTCAGATTGTAGTCCGAAGCACGCACTGCACTGTCGGGTTGTACTGCAGATGCGTCGCCTCAAGCCATTCCCGCTTTTTTCTACAAACCACAAGATACCTCTTCAAGTGCCCTGCTCCACCTAAAGATTTCGCATTAATTTATGCTTGCAATATTTACAAACAAAGATACCGATTTGGACGTCGCTTGATATCTCAAAATCGGTGGAATCTTCCCAGACTCGATGTACTACGCCTTGCTCTTTTCGCCGGTGCTTGTCGACGCAAAGAGCACTTGTAGAGCTCGAAGATGGCACACTCCTGCAGCTTCTTCAAGCATATGATGCAAGAAGCTCCTCGGGTGAAATACCGAAATCAGAAGCTGGGAACGACGGAAAATCCCCGTGCTCCATAAAGCAAACTACAAGAAATAATGACGCTATTAATACTAAAATATGATTGAAAATACTAACAAAATAAAATAATAAATCACAATTATCACCTTGATTTCTTGTGAAGTTTAAAGTCGAATTTTGATTTTTGACAAAACTATTTTTAATTTTGCCAAATTACCACTAAGAGCAAAAGAATTTCCACAAGAGAATGATTAGAAGAGAATGCAAGGTTGCTGGTGTAGAAATGAGGAGAGGGCAGCCACCTATTTATAGGAAAAAATTCGGGATTTTTCTGAATTTTTTTGAATTTTTTATGAATTTTTTAAATGTGCAACGGCTATAAACGGCTATTTTTTTTAAACGGGCCTAAACGGGCCGGACCCGTGCCGTGCCATGCCCGTGCGCGTCGGGCCGTTGCCGCGTTGCGTGGCGCCCGCCAGAACGGCCGCGGCCGCGCTTACCCGCCGTCTGCGCCCTCCGACCCAAGCACGCAAGACGGTGGATTGGCCGCGCTTGCGACAAACCGCTTAGCGTTGGGCCGTCGCGTGCCGGCCGCGTTTACGATGCGGCCTCGTGCCGGCCCATTTGGCACGGCCCGTTTGGCCAGGTCTACTTGCAACCTTCCATGATGTTGTAATAGCATTGGGAGGGTTAAGGGCCATGGTCAGCCGTAGGGTTCACAATTTCGTTTCGAAGCCGAAAACTGCTAACCCGGCGGTAGCGATTTTCGCGAGAAATCGTTTGAAAACCGTGAAAAATCGAACTGTTTGCAAATTCAAAAAACTTGAATTTTGGTCAAATCTATGCGCGAAAACTGCAGTTTTTGACGAAAAAGCGCTCGGTTTTCGCGGTTTACCACGGTTTTCCGCGAAAAACCAGCCGACAAATTGAACATTCTTGAAAAACGGTTTTTCGAGCGGTTTTCAACGCATAATTTTTTTTAAAATTCCACCTGTAAAACGGTACGGTCGAAAACCGCGAAAACCAAACGGTTTACTGCGGTTTTGTTAACCCTGGTCAGCAGCAACTGCTTTGTGTTTGAAGTGGTTTTTCCACCTTACTTTCTTAGCGTCGGGAGTGAAACAGAGCTCAACGTGTCGTTAAATTTGGGAAATCGTTTATGTGTCGTCCTCGCTGTAGTTGTCTAGCAACAACCTGTAGTAATTACTATCAGTATGAATTACAACCTGATTCTTTTCAGGGATTTATGTTAAGTGCATTTGCGCACGTCACAGTATGTTGTGTCATTTTTTTCTTCTAGTACGCCGATTTGCAATATCATCCATTGCCCTCCATCGTCGACTGGTGCTTGCAAAAGGGCTTGGTGAACATAAAAGAGGAAGAGGCCCAGGAGAAACCGATGCCTTTTCAAATAGTACAAACTTGATAAATCTCGTTTAGTTGTTATGTCCCATCTGTCAACGGTGTTGCTAACTTCAACTTGTCTTCTTGCCTAGTTTTTGCAAATATGCGTCCAATGAGGGTTAGAAATCTCGCCGGTTTCTCGCGAGATCTCGCTTATCGGAGGTGGACGAGTTTTGAAATGCCAGCGATAATGAAAAATTTCAAAAAATTTGAATTGTTATAGTTATCTTGCTATATCTCGGCGAGATCTCACCATATACTGCCGAAATCACAGGATTTTAATCCGAAATTTGATATTTTATGATTGGATTTGACCGAAAATTGATCAATAACCCTTAAGAAAGTCATCTCTTATGAAAATTTGTTGAAAAACTGAATTTTTGAGACATTTTTTAAAAACTGCAGAAACATTGTCGCATTTTTATAAAATTTTAAATGCTTTATCATGATGTGAAAAATTTGTGGTACCATCCTAAGAAATGTAGGATCATAAATAAAAATGTTCAAAATAATTTAACTTCATTTATTATCTTTAAAAAATAAAAAATAGAATAAACATAATTGGGACAGTAACCTTGTTAGAATTTTATAAATTTTCTTGAGTATGATCATGATCCAAATTTTTTTTGAGAGCTTAATAATAGCCTCAGTACCATTATATAAAATGTTCAAAAAAATTTAATTTTTTTTTGCTCAATAAAATCTATGAATGCATTGAACTTCATTTGTTATATTTCAAAAATAAAAATCAGAAAGAACAAAAATGGTACAGTGCAATTGTAAGAATTTTATAAATTCACTAGAGTGTGATCATGATTCAAAATTTTTATGAGATCTTAATAATTTCCTTATAACCCTTTTGCAAAAAATTTCAAAAATTTTAAACCTTTTTTTATTGCTAAAGCAAATCTATATATTGATCATGAGGCTTTTACCAGGACGTATCACTATCAGAATTTTTGGAACTTCTTGAAGCTTGATAATTATATGGAAATTTTATATAAACATTAGTGGTACATTAGGATCATCCACAAAAATTTCAAAATTTTCTAACATGGTTTGTACCATTTTTCATTTGGTTGAAGTTTACCGATAAGGCTTTTATCAGGACAGTAGCACTGTTCGAATTTTTAAAAATTCATAAAGCTTAGTCATCATATTAAATTTTATGGGAACATTAGTGATGCATCATAATCATGCTAAAAAAATTCAAAATTTTATAAAGTGGTTTGTTTCATATTTCATTCGGTTCAAACTTACCGATCAGCGTTTTATCAGGATAATAGCAATGTTTAAATTTTTAAAAATTTCTCAGATTTGATAATCATCTGAAATTTATGGGGACATCACGAATGTTTCAGGAACCTCTACAAAAATTTTCAAAATTTTTCGACATCGTTTCATCCGGATTTCGCGCTGTCCAATTTTGTCGAGATCTCGGCAAAACCGGTCGAGATATGGGCCTTACGATCGAAAAAATACCGGATTTGAAAATCCGTTTTTGCGGTTCGAATTTGTCCAAATTTTATAAATCTCACCAAGATTTCATTCTCTGGTCACCTCCGAGATTTCCAGCGAAAACGAGATTTCAATCTATAAACTAGCATGTGTGTGAAACAGTAGTTTTGTCCGTTTTTGTTAGTCATGTGATACTCATGGACCGATAGACTCAAATATGTTATTACGTGTGTGGTACAATTCAAAGTATCACTTACAAATGGTTTGTGTGAATTTCCTTTTACATACGTAACACCAAAAGATATCATATTTCGAGAGGAATCAAAGAAATAGCTCTACTATTTTTCTTAAAAAGAAAAGGAACTAGCTCGATAAGTTTACTTTTCTTTTCCTTTTCCCCTTTTAGCAAAGTTGGATATTTGCAGTATTTGGAGCTTGGCATCAACCACGAATAAAGGCATTGTGCACGGGTCACTTACACCCATTTTAGGCTGTCGCTATTTTGGCATTACCAAAATCTTTTTCAATCTATGTGCTACTTTTATTTGGCATAACATATGCATAGAAGAACAATTCAAATATGATACCAAGACTTGGCTGGTTATGGCTCGCACCAAAGCCCCCCAGGAACCTCACGCCGCCGTGCGCTCAGGTCGCGGCGGCCACCCATTCCAAGAACCCCTCGCCGCGGCTCGCTCCGACCACGACGACACTACTATAGAAAGATTTATATTAGACGTCTTATCACAGACGGTTCCTCAAAACCGTCTGTGACGATTAACATCATTGACAATTTTATATTAAAACCGTCAGCGACATCATCATAGACGGTACTCTACAAAAACCGTCAGTGATATACATCAATGTCACAAACAGTTTTAGTTCAAAACCATCTGTAAAGATATCATAGACGGTTTTATAAAAAAACTGTCTGTAATATCAGGTATTATTCCAAACGGTTTTATAATAAAACCGTCTGTCATATATCACAGACGGTTTTATTATAAAACCATCTAGGATATTATGTTTATCATTGACGGTTTTTTATAAAACCGTCTGTGATATCTCTCAGCGATATATAATACAGAGGCCCGAACCACTTGGTGCATTTTAGGGTTTCGGGATCTATTTTCATTTGGTCGCATTGCGGTGCAGAAGGCGATTTGGTAAAAGAAGACCGTTGATTTTGAAGGGTGATTGAGGATCCATTTGATTTTGGTGATCTAAGGTTAGTAATGGTGTCTAATTGCAGTATGTTCAAGATCTAGCTTGGTAAGGAGAGAATTTGATGATTTTTTAGATTTAGCTTGTAGATTCATGTGTTATTTCTATATAAGGGTAGTAATGGGTTTTAATTGCATTATATTCATCATCTAGCTTGATAAGGAGAGAATTTGAAAATAGATTGTATATAGATGTAGCTTGTAGATCCATGTACTATTCTTTTCTATATTTAAGCAGGTTAATTAGTATATAATTTCTTAGATTCTAATTAATTGCTTTATATTCAAGATATTACTTAGAAGAGAAATTTGAAGATTGTTTAGATCTAGCTAGCTTGTAGATCCATGTGTGATCTTGTTGATCTAAGGTTAATTTAGTAATAGGTAATTACATTATATTCAAGATCTAGCTTGGTAAAGAGAGAATTTGAAGATTGTTTAGATCTAGCTTGTGGGTCCATGCATGTGCAAGTTCTTTGTGATCAAAGGTTAGTAATTGGTTAAATCTAACTGCATTATTATATATAAGATTTAGGTAGCTAGTTTGGCGAGGAGAGAATTAATTTAAAGATTGTGTTTAGATATTTACCTTGTAGATCCATTTGTTTGTTTTGTTCGAAAGTAGTAATTGGTTATAATTTAGCAATGTGTGCATATGGACACCTAGTGTACTTTAATATTTAACACTAAATGCTATATGCTTGGCGTAGATGGACCGAAGCTGGATGTACACTAAGAACTGTGTGAGTGCCGAGTACATTAATGGTGTCTCCGCTTTTAGAAGAGCTGCAGAAGAAGATATGTTTGATAAGAGGGTGCAGTTTATGTCTTGTCCGTGCATTGACTGTGAGAATCTGAAGATGTTTCGAAACTTTACATAGATCGAAGCACACTTGATTACGAGGGGTTTCAAAAAGGGGTATACATGTTGGATCAGTCACGGTGAAGAGCAGGAGATACAGGAAGCAAGTAGTATTAACATGGTCGACGAAGTCAATGATATGTCGGATGATCATATCGATTGTGGTTCCGATGAGGATAGGTTGCAGGAAGATAATCTGAATCAGATGCTGTGCGATATAGAAGGGAACCGTGATGATAGAGAATATGGTAAATTTCAGGGTTTGATGGAGGACTTGGAGAAACCTTTGTTCCCAGGCTGCAAGTCGAAATACACAAGGTTGGCATCCGTGCTTGAACTGCTGAAATTGAAAGCAAGCAACGGTTGGTCCAACAAGAGTTTCACAGCGCTGTTACGTCTATTGGCGAACATGCTTCCCGAGGGAAACGAGTTGCCGACAACCACCTACAAATCTAAGAAGATTCTTTGTCCCTTGGGAATGAAAGTAGAAAGAATACATGCATGTCCGAACGATCAGATCCTCAGACGCTAAGAGTACGCAAACTTGCACATATGTCTTGTGTGCAACGCATCCCGGTACAAGCATAAGAGTCATTCAGATGATGACAACGAGGGCATCCAGGTGATGAAAGGACCTCCTGCTAAGGTGGCATGGTATCTGCCTGTAATTCCTCGTTTGAAGCGTTTGTTTGCGAACCCAAATGAGGCAAAACTATTGCGTTGGCACTCGGAGGAGCGTCAGAACGATGGAATGCTAAGGCACCTTGCTGATTCCATGCAGTGGAGAAACATCGATAGGAGGTTTCAAGAATTCGTTGAGGATCCGAGGAATATAAGATTTGGATTGAGTACAGATGGAATGGATCCTTTTGGTAACATGAGCAGCCGGCATAGCACTTGGCCCGTGAATCTCTGTATCTACAACCTTCCTCCTTGGTTGTTTATAAAGCGGAAGTATATTTTGTTGTCTCAGATTTATCCAAGGACCAAACAACTCGGGAATGATATTGATGTGTACCTAGCACCATTGGTGGAAGATCTGAAAACACTATGGGTTCCCGGTATGTGTATGGGATGCGTATAAATGAGAGAACTTCACTTTGCATCGCTTTTGTTCTCAGACCATAAATGATTACCCCGCCTTGGTAACCTATCAGGCCAGAGTACAAAAGGAACCAAAGCCTGCACTCACTGCTTAGACAATATCGAGAGTGTGTGGCTGAATAATTCGCACAAAACCGTTGACATGCATCACCGTAGGTTCCTTCGGAGGAATCACCCATAACGCAAAATGAAAAAACAATTCGATGGAACGAACGAAGACGGTTCAGCTCCAAAGCCTTTAAGTGGGATAATGTTCATGATATGGTTAAGAACTTGGATGTTGCGTTTAGAAAGGGGCGTAAATCGAGGTCCCATGAGAAGAGCACGTGGAAGAAGAGATCAATATTTTGAGACCTACCTTATTAGGAGCACCTAGAAGTTCGGCACTGCATTGACGTGATGCACGTAGAGAAGAATGTCTATGATAGCTTGATTGGTCTCTTATTGAATATTAAAGGCAAAACAAAGAACAGTATCAATGCACGGCTTGACTTGGTCGATATGGGCATAAGACCTGAGTTAGCACCGAAAGAGACAGATACAGACCGAACATACTATGAACCTGCTTGTTACACTTTGTCTAAGGCCGAGAGAACTGAACTGTGCCAGTGCTTGCATTGTGTGGAAGTTCCGTCCGGTTACTCCTCTAACATGAAGAAACTTGTTTCGATGCAAGATTTGAAATTAGTTGGCATGAAGTCTCATGATTGTCATGTGCTGATCACACAAATACTCCCTGTGGCAATTAGAAGTATTTTGCCAGTCAAGGTTTGGGAGACAATTACGAGGCTGTATTATTTCTTTAACACAATTGTTCAGAAGGTCATCGATCCCGAAGCACTAGATGCACTGCAGGCTGAGGTGGTGATGACTCTATGTAATCTTGAGATGTATTTCCCTCCGTCGTTTTTTGATATCATGGTCTATCTCGTTGTTCACCTTATGATAGAGATAAAGATATGCGGGCCCGTGTTCCTACGTAGCATGTACCCATTCGAGAGGTATATGGGAATTCTCAAGTACTACATACGTAATCGATCTGCCGGAGGGTAGCATTGTCGAAGGTTATGCAACCAAAGAAGTCGTAGAGTTCTGCGTCGATTACATGGCTCAGGTCGAACCAATAGGTGTGCCTCGATCTCGCCATTAGGGGAGACTCCAGGGCAAGACCATCGGAAGGAAAGCAATCACGCCTGATCCGGCTGCCTATGCTCAAGCTCATTTCATGGTTTTATAACACATGGCTGTAGTGTCCTCGTACATCGATGAGCATAAGCACTGGCTATGGCAAGAGAATCTGACGCGACAAGAGTCTTGGATCACGAGACAGCATAACCTTCAGTTTAACAGATGGCTAAAGGAGCGACCCATCACTAGGACCTCGTCAGGTGATACGCTCACATGGTTGGCAAAAGGGCCAACATTTACAGTTGTAACATGGAAAGGATAAGACTTAATGGGTACACATTTTATACGAGAGATCAGGATATGAAGAGCACAAACCAGAACAGTGGTGTTCGCATAGATGCGTTCAACACCGTTGGGTCAACGAGGAGCTCCTACTATGGGTTCATAGAGGAGATTTGGGAGCTCGACTATGTACTATTCAAGATCCCCTTATTTCGGTGTCGTTGGGTTCACCTCCAGCGCGTGAAGGTTGACAAGTACGATGTCACTACTATCGACCTCACACGCGTCGGATACCAAGTGAACCATTCATACTCGCTAACCAAACTGTTCAAGTATTGTATGTAATCGACCTATCCAAAAAGAAGAGACATGTAGTTCTTTAGGGAAAAAGGAGGATTGTCGGAGTAGAGAGTGTAGTAGATGAGAAAGAATACAATTAATTTGATTAGTTGCCTCCTATCGAAAAGAGCATCACAGTCTAGGAAGAACAACCCGACGAAACTAGCTACACACGCGTCGATCATCGTGAAGGGCTAATTTTTATACAAAAGAATAAGCAAGTGGAGTTATGATTTTAAGTGTACTCTAGAAGATAATAGAGTTGTTTGTAATGAGTTGCTCGAAATTCAAAACAACTTTGTGTATATATGCATCTGATTTATTTAATATAGTTTCCTTTCCTTTACTGATATTGCTTAATCTACAATTCCATATACATTATACATTATCCACTATCTATTGTATGTCAAGTAGGCCAAACTCTGGATTTACCTGAGCAATGAAGGTCTATGTCAAGCTTCATCACAGACGGTTCTAATACATAACCATCTGCGATAAAATACTATCGCAAACGGTTCTAATATAGAACCGTCTGCGGTAAAATACTATCACAGAAGAACCGTCTGTGATGTTATTATAACAGACGGTTCTAAACTAGAACAATCTGTGATATGTGAGCCCTATAAAAAGGCCACTCTTGTAGATCATTCATTCTTCACTCACGTGCTCAAAACCCTAGCTATAGCTTTGTCTCCCGAGCCCACCCACTTCGTCTCCCATTCCAGCGCCTCCCCCAACCTCGACGCCGCCTCGACGACGCCCCGCCAAGCCACCCCTCGTTGACACCGCCCCCTCGCCGAGGCCACCCCCAGTGGTACAACCCTAACATTTGAACCTGGAGGTCCTGAGTTTGAATCCGAGTTTTGCATTTAAAATTTTTCCTTTTTGCCCCTGTGAATCAAACATTCATATCTTTTGCTAGAAGTATCCAAATGCAGCAAACTTAGTTTCTTAATTTGAATTATGAAATAAGGATTTGGATTATGCAATAAAAGTTCACATGTTACATGCAGTAAAATCATTCAATCTGAGTTTGAACAAAAGTCCCTCTTTAGGTGTTATGAAGAAACTATGCAATCCCTAGTTCCAAAAATCATGGAATAAATCACATAGGTTTCTGCAACTGACGAGTACTCGTACCATGGGTACCCCAACGGCCTGGAGTAATGAACGGGCCGCCCCAAGACTGACTCCGACCAAAGGCCCCGTGGGGCCACGAGGACGCCGTCTCGACCTAATGGGTCGCCTCAAGCTAGCCCTCGACCGACGAGTCGCTTCACGCCGTCCCGACCTAATGAGCTTCCCAAGCTCGCCTCCTACTCGATGGGCGGCCGATCCCGCCACGGTCGGGCTCCCACGAGCCCGACCAAGCCGAACGATCTCCGCCATGCGGGCCACGTGTCGGGCCTCCGCCAGCCATTAGCCACGTGCCCCGCGGACACAACGGCTCAGAGTGACTGTGCGGGGGCAGGTGGCTCCTTCCCGAGGTAGCGAGGAGGTCGCCAAAGTCAACCCCCGGTCTCATCGACCGAACATGCGCGGTGCAAAGACGCGCTCCCTCCCGAGGCAAACGCCAATACCGACAGACTTGCAGAGGAGGGCAGCGCGCTATTTCCCAAGGAAACTAAGAACCGCTTCGCTCAAAGAAGTTCACCAACCCAGCATGGGGTGAGGCAGACACCGAATCGCCAAGATGAAGGACCAGAGCTCCCAAAGACAAACGTAGATCACCTCATCTCTTCCTCTCCCAATTTCCCATGTAACCTGCCCCCTCCGGCTATATAAAGGGAGGCAGGACCCTCCAAGGGGGAGGGGAGAAAAATAAAAGAGCGCCCTCCTCTCGGTCTTCTCAAATAGGCTGTTCTTGCTCTCACGTTCTCGAGCTCTCAGCTCCCATTTGTAAAAACCGTGCAGCCATCTGGAGTAGGGACGTTCGGCCCGAACCAGTATACGTCTTGGGCTCCCGAGTCTAACCATTCAAGGAGATGGAACGCGCGGCCCCTTAGACTTAAAAATTCACTCGCCGGTGCCCGAAACGCCGACAGCAACCTTAGTTGCTCTATTTCTGTAAAAACATTTATATTTCAATGTATTTTGAATCAAAAATTGAGTTTATAAAGCCTTACTAACATGCAAGATTCAAATGGTTACAATATGAACCAAATGAATTCAAATTTGGGTAAAACTAGTTTAGATACACTCCTGAGGCCTCAAGGATCCTAAATATGCAAAAATATTTATTTCTAAACCTGAGTTTGTATTATTTAAATTCAAATTTGAAATAAACCTTGATATGGTATCCTGCACAAAATTTGATTTGGACATATATGAGAGCCCCGATAAGAGACAGGTTGAAAATCGCGCAGTCAAGACAAAAAAGTTATGCAGATAATCGACGCCGTGATTTGAGTTTCAACCCAAGATTTCGTATCTTAGGGTTACCCCTCTAAAAGGAGTTAAAAGGTTCCACGCTAAAGGAAAGCTTGCCCCAAGATATGTTGGACCGTTCAAAATTTTGAGCCGTCGAGGGGAGGTTGCTTATCAGTTGGAATTGCCGCAGTTGTTGGCAGGCGTGCATGATGTGTTCCATGTGTCACAACTCAAGAAGTGTCTTCGGGTGCCAGCAGAGCAGACGCCTATGGAAGAGATTGAGTTGTAGAAGGATTTGACCTACAAAGAACATCCAATGAAAATTTTGGATGTCATGGACCGCAGAACCAGGAACAAGTCAGTTCGTTTTTGCAGAGTTCAGTGGAGCAACCATTCCAAGAATGAGGCAACTTGGGAGCGTGAAGAGGATCTGAAGTCAGAATTTCCAAACCTATTCCCTAGTCAGCCTTGAATCTCGGGTCGAGATTCTGTTAAGGGGGGGAGGTTTGTAACATCCCAAAAATTTGACTTATAATTTCGCTCACGTGCATTTTTGTGATTTTCTGAAATTATTGGATTTTTCCAGAAATTATTTGAATTTATTTTAATTAAGTGTATTGAACCTTTGGTGAAAACCAATTATATATAGATAAGAATAATATGAAGTTTTGTCAAAAATATTTTATTTGAGTCCAGAATGTTTCAAAGTATTTATGAGAATTTTCTTGGATTTTTCCCGATATTTTAATTGCCTTAAATGAATTAATCTAATTTCGGGAATTATTTTAAATCGAAAAGCGTTGAAATCGAGTGAATAAGATCGCCAAGCCCAAAGATCGCGCATGCGCTGCCCATCGCGGTGCGGCCCGTTAGCCCGCTCCCCGCCACAGATGGACCATTGGATCCAGATCGACTACCGTCTCCTTTCGCAAACCCTAGCGACTTGGCCGTTGGATCAAGATCGCGCGTGAGGATTCCTTGCGCCGCTTTGGAAAGATTTGATCGCATCCGCTGATTTTGGAAAGAGCGGATCGGATCGATCGCGCTTGGGGGAATCGTAGCCGCTCATCGCAGATCGGACGGACCGCAGCCATCGCCTCCGATTCGGCTTCCGAATCCGCCGCCGCTGCCGCCGCCGCCGCGCTATTTTAGGGTTGCCTTTTCGGGCGTTCACGAGGCTATTTAAAGCGCGGACCGCACCGAGGATCGCCATCCCGAGCGCATCCGCCGCAGCTAGCCTTCGCCGCTGAGTCGCCGCCAGAGCCTCGCAGAGCTCTCCGAGTTTGCTCTTCGCCGCCGCGGTTTTCTTCGAGTTCCGCCGCCGCTGCCGCCGTTCGCCGAATCGGTTCCAGATCCGAAGTTCTCTCGCGTGCGCGCCGAAGTCCGCCTTCTTCTTCGCCGGATCGCGTCAAACGCCGTCGGTGGTCGTCTTCCTCCGCTCCGGCAAGCCCGCCGCCAGATCTCTGAGCTTCGCGGCCGCTGGATCTTCGCCGAACCGTCCGGATCAAGCCACGCCGCTTCTTCAGCAGTTGTTCGCCGGGTATATTTCTAACCGTTAGATTCGAATAGACGTCGGGATTGAGACGCGCGGTGCGTAGTATGTCACCGCTGGATCGTCTCGCAGATGTGCGACGCGCGGTTTCGGCGGGTACCGAGCATCGCGGCGCCGGTGCACCGTGGACTTGGTCCATAGACCGAGCGACGTGGCGCATTTGATTGGCCCACGATCGCGATGACGCCACGCCGATATCACCCGGCCCACAAGACAAGATCTCGAGTCCACGGTGGACCAACGTGTTTTCGCGGATCAAGTCCATGCGCCGAGGCCACGGTCCGTCTCTCGACTGGTCCACGGTCACTTTGCGCATTAATCGGTAATTTCAAGAGAAAATAATTCGGAAAATCGGTTTTTCTAATTTCTGTATTTTCAGATTTATTCAAACTTCAAAAGGCTATATCTTTTGCATTTTAACTCTGATTTGAGTGATTCAAATTTCTAAAAATTTGTAAAATCAAGATCTATTTATTGGTGAATTTTATTTTATTTTTGGAGTTTGTTCGCTCTCTGGTTTGGTGTTTATTTGCTATTTTGGCATCGCTTAGCTGAGACGTTGAACCGCTTTCGGTGATCCGAGGAAGATTCGCCGCCCAAGACCCAAGCTCAGATCAAGACCAACACCTACCCAAGGCAAGTTGTGCTTTGATCATGTTGAGCTTTCGATTACAAAAACTGCTATATTGTTTTACTTTATTGCATATTATTTGACATGTACAAATGTCTTCAATTAAATTTGGGACTTAGCTATTATACCCAATTGCTCTATACCCTACCTTGCCATTTGTATACCATGATATATTGTCACCCTAGATTGGTTCATTATAGTTGGTTAGTAATAATAATCAACATGGGATGGTTAGACCAGATTAGTTGCTTAGTCATGCCACGCCATCACATGTACTTTAGTCTTTGATAAATAATCTTGACTAATGGAATATGAAACGATGTTATGAACTTGTGTGTCATGTGTGGTCACACGATGAGATTGAGTTGCGGTGGCGAGAGGATGTCACGCAACGAGGTTAAATTGCTGATGGCACGTGGTGCTTGGTAATCAACTGGGTGGTAATGATTTAGATTGGGGCAAGTGGCAAGAGGCGATGCCAAGGTGGGCCAGATTGGCGGGGTATGTGGAAGTCTTGCCTTAATCACTTTAAGGACTTAACCTTGCAAGCCTTTGACCGAGTCTCTCTTGCAACCACATGTCCGGAATGGGACACCTTAGTGAATAATTTGTGAAACCTAGATTTGATCATCGTGTGGTGAATAGTGAGTCCCGGTTACGGCTTAACTCACATGGCGAAGAGGGGGCCTCCTGTGGTGGTTTAACCTTCGTTGTTGAAACCTTAGCGAGCAAAGATCGGGTCTAGGTGTAGCATTGTAAAGGCTTTGTTACGATCACCGCCTTGGTGGTGTTTGGTTGTATCGTGTGGGTAAAGTGCATAACCTCCGCAGAGTGTACAATCTATTCAATAGCCGTGCTCACTGTATTGAGCAAAGCTCGGAATTACAAGATTAAGGGTTAGACTTTGTTAAACAAAACTTGTTCTTGGATGGCGGTGCCATGGGAAGTGGAAAATTGATTTAGGGTTGGAAACTTGGTTTACTTCATAAACGCTGAATCTATTAATTACTGTTATTGTTTTACTGCTTTTCAATCTATTTACTGTATTCTTGTTAAATGCTACTTTACTGCAAAATAGCCATATTAGCCATTCCTTTGGATTAAGCCAAGCATATAGAATATTAGACTTGCATTGCTGTGCACAACTTGTTGAGTGCTTTATGTACTCACCTCAACAACACAATTTCAGAAGAGGAAGAATCTACGCCATTCATGGAAGAGGATTATTTGGATGCGAATGCTTAGGGTCCGAGCCTCGTCGGGTTCGTGGTAAATCGGGAAGTCGCTATGCTTATTTATTTTTCCATCGCTACTTATTTGTCGTTTCTTATTTAAGCCCTGTGAGGCATTATTCATGTAAGACAACAGATTATCATTAATTATTGAAGTTTATGCTATATTCACTGTGTGACTCGTGATAACATCTATGTTGAGCTCTGTGTGCACTAGCGTGATCCCGACTAGTGCGTTATACACGAGGGTCCTGATTTGCAAATTCGGGTCCGACAGAGGTGGTATCGAGCCATACCGACTATAGGTCTTTGCCCTAGGTAGTTGGTATCTCTTAGGAGTGTCCAAAATTATTTTCTAAAGAAAAAGGTAAAATTTACTAATAAGAAACTCTTGGCTTATCTCATCCTCTACTCTCATCCTTGCTAAATTACCTTCTTTTTCGCTGTTGCTTTCGAGTGGAGATCTTATTCAAAATTTTGTTTTGAATAGATGCCGATCTTCCATCCTTCGAGTCAAGGCGTGGTGGCTACGCCATAGAGCCGTGGAGAGTTCTTCAAGTGATTGGAGGCTTTGATCGTCCGCTTACCGAGGAAGCAAGCGAACGCCAACTGTGCATCGGGGTTCTTTTGCAAGTCGATCATCTTCGCCGAGAGTGCGACGAGACCACTGCATCGATCCACATCACCGCCCGAGGTTCACTTACGAGGCGGAGTTCGTGAGGCCGCAGACTTGTTTCACGACGGATCCGCCACGACTACGCTTACGAGCCATGACACCGTGTTTCGACTTCACCCAACAAAGACGAGCGTGCGGCGTCGACGGATCGTGGAGGGGGAGTGTGTTATCGCAGACACCTTGCCGAAGTTTGCCACCGCCCAGAGGATCACCGAGGACACTGCGCAGAGCCGGGACAGCTGTGTGAGGCGCCGAGAGTGGCGGAGCGAGAGCTTCAAAAGACCCGTGAAGCCGCAGCCGAGTCATCGATGAGTTGGAGGAGGCCTTGCAGTTGCCGAGAAGATAGCGCACTGTGTCGCCCAAGAGCCGGATGAGGTCGTCAAGAAGAAGAAGAGGAAGAAGAAGACCGGAAGAGCGTGAGTGGGAGCCCGAGGAGAGCAGAAGGTCACCAGATAGGTTCGCACCCATGCCACCCCACCCACCGGTGTATGCACCAGATCGCCTCACCTGTGGTGGTCGGATGAGTGAGAGTCGATCTTAGAGTTGTGTTGAGACTCGAGTGTTGAGTCGCTGCTTTTGTTAGCCTTTACCTTTAGTAGACGTTAAGGTTGCATGTTTAGTTTGGTTCTTAATTGTTTGTCGAGTGTGCAAGATGTGTTGCAAAGCCCTTAGGCATTGTAAGCAACCATACCAAGTATCAATAAAGATTATTTAAGTTGGGTTTAACCTGCTTCCCCGCCTTAGAAATTCTTGCATCTTATCTATGCTACATCTATCTTTCCTAACCCAAGAAGCAATCAAGCGGATGGTGAACACTCGCAAAGAACAATGGGGCTTCGTGAAGTGGTCGCGCCAGCAACAATCCCAATGAAGGAGCACCACCGCAGCAAGCACCGCCAAAGGATATGCGTAACTTGGGAGCTTTTCTTGTCGCAGACTCGCTTGATGCGCATAATGATGCAAAGAGATGACCAATATGGTCGCAGCCAACAACCCCACGCCAGATTAATAATGGCGACTCGCCCTTATTCCAAATTGTCCGACTTCATGAGGACCCGACCGCCAACATTCTCGTGAAACGCCAACCCTTTGGAAGCGGATGATTGATCGAGAACCATTGAGAGGAAGTTGTACATCACGCAATGTGAAGGGCATGAGAAGGTTCTTTATGCATCCCATCGCTTGAGGGAACAATTGCAGAATGGTGGGAGAACCATCGTATACTCATGAGGCACCCATGGAAATCACGTGGGAAGAATTCGAACGGCTTCCGCCAGCACCATGTACGGAAGGGATGATGGACTGAAAAGGAAGAGTTCAGGCGCTTTACAAGGAGGCCAACCGGTGTACGATTACTTGAACAAATTACGCAGCTTAGCTCGCTATGCTCTCAAGATGTAGCGACGGACAAGGCTAGGCGATCCCGATTCATGAAGGATTAAACTCAGATCGCAAGTGGGGCTGATTACCCACACTTTTCCGATTTTCAAGAATTGGTAAACAAGGCTTTGATTCTCGAGGATAAGCGCAAGGAGCTTGGGAAAATCGCAAGCGCTTGATGACTAACCAGTGGACGCCTAACCACCGCGAATGAGGATGACCCGCAATAGCTTGCTAAGTTCCAACCGCAAGTCGTTAACAAACCAAGAACACCGCACCGCGACCACCGTGACAGAGTTATCAAACACCGCCCAAGGTAACAATGCTCAAGGAGGAATACAGAATACCGCCGTAAGGTGCTATAGATTGCAATGAGTCAGCATTATGCTAATAGATGTCCCAGAAAGGAGGTATCACGCGCCATGCGTTTCAACCTAGGAACGACACCGCTAAGGCACCGATGACGGAGCGAATCGAGGAGCCGACAGCAGGAGCGACGCCAAGCTACTATTCGAGGCGAGTCAACCACATCACCGCCAATGGAGTCCGTGAAGCATCGACGTCGTGGCCGGGTAAGTTTTTGTAAACTCAAGACTGCAATAAAGATTATTTGATTCAGAGCTTCAGATTCCTTTGTCTCTCGAGCTTTTGCATCCAAAATGGTTTGAGCATGAAAATCTTAAGTGTGTGATGCTAGTCCAAGCCCCAGGATCTGAGTTAAGATCTAACCTCGGGTGTTTGGGGGTGAAGCTAATAATTAATGGGATAGAGTTCCTAGCGAACTTGATTATTCTAGATGCCCAAGCTTTAGATGTCATTTTGGGAATGGACTGGTTAACCAAGCATAAGACAGTTTTGGATTGTGGTCGAAGGGTTGTATCCATTGAGAGCCCTAGAGGAGAGAAAGTGAAATTTCAAGCAACAGCAGTTCGTGGTGGTCAATTAATGGTTAATAGCATGAGAACCGTCGTCATAGAGGACGTGCCAGTAGTCAGGGAATATCCAGACGATTTTAAGATCTCGCCGAATGCCGCTGAGACCGTGACATCGAGTTCGTCATTGAGTTAGCACCAGAACCGCACTAATAGCAAAAGACCTTATCGGATGCCTACCGACGAGTTGGTGGAGATGAAGAAACAGATCGACGAGTTATTAGAGAAAGGTTTTATAAGACCAAGTTCGCCGCCATGGGGAGCGCCGCTTTGTTTGTCGTGAAAAAGGATGGAAGCCTTAGAATGTGTATTGATTACGTGCACTTAATGAAGTGACAATTAAGAATAAGTATCCGCTGCCAAGGATTGATGATCTGCTCGACCGCTTGAGAGGAGCCGGAGTTTTCTCCAAGATAGACCTTCGTTAGGATATCATCAACTAAAGATTGGCGGGAGATGTTCTAAAGACCGCATTCTCTTCAAGATACTGACATTATGAGTTCACGGTCATGTCTTTTGATTGACCAATGCGCCAAAGATATTTCATGAACTTGATGAATAAGATTTTCATGGAATACTTGGACAAGTTTGTTGTTGTGTTCATAGATGATATTTTGGTATATTCAAAGACCAAGCAGAGCACGCAAATCATCCGAGGCTAGTGTTGGAAAAGTCGTGAGCAACAATGTGATGCTAAATTCAAGAATGCGACTTTTGGAAGGAAAAGGTGGAATTTCTCGGCCATGTCATGATCTGCAGAAGGAGTTGTCACGACCCAAGCAAAGTGGAGGCGGTGTTGCATTGGGAGCAACCAAGGTCCGCTACTCAGTCCGTAGTTTTCGGGAATGGCAGGATATTATCGCGGTTCATAGAAGGATTTTCGACGATTGCGAGACCTCTTACTCAGCTTGTTGAAAAGGAAAAGAAATTTTCATGGACACCAGGTTGTGATAAGAGTTTTGAGGAATTAAAGAAGCGTTTGACAACACTCGTGTTGGTTTTGCCTAATGTTCGTAATGACTTTGATATATATTGTGATGCGCCAAGACAGGTCTTGATGCGTATTGATGCAAGAGGGTAAAGTGGTCGATATGCGCCAAGGCGCTTAAGACCACATGAAGGAAATTATCCTACGCATGACTTGGAATTGGTGCCGTGGTGCATGCCTTGAAATTGTAAGCGCCATTATCTCATTGGAAATAGATGTGAGATATATACTGACCATAAGAGTTTGAAATATATTTTCACTCAATCGATCTCAATATGAGGCAAAGGAGATGGTTGGAATTAATCAAGGATTATAACATGGGAATGCTTACCATATGCGAGTTCAGCTATAACAACAAAGCTACTAAAGTTAGTTTGCGATGTCGCCATTTGAGGCTTTATATGGTCGTGTTCTGTCTGCACTCCCACCGAATTGGAATGAGACAGGGAGCGATGATATTTGGCCCTAATATTCTTAAGGAAGTCAAGAGCAAGTTGCCATGATAAGAGACAAAGTTGAAAATCGCGCACCAAGACAAAAAGTTATGCGATAATCGACGCCGTGATTTGAGTTTCAACCCAAGATTTCGTGTATCTTAGGTTACCCTCTAAAAGGAGTTAAAAGGTTCCACGCTAAAGGAAAGCTTGCCCTAAGATATGTTGGACCGCTCAAAATTTTGAGCCGTCGAGGGAGGTTGCTTATCGCTTGAATTGCCGCAGATTGGTCTGGCAAAGCGTGCATGATGTGTTCCATGTGTCACAACTCAAGAAGTGTCTTCGGGTGCCAGCAGAGAAGACGCCTATGGAAGAGATTGAGTTGCAGAAGGATTTGACCTACAAAGAACATCCAATGAAAATTTTGGATGTCATGGACCGCAGAACCAGGAACAAGTCAGTTCGTTTTTGCAGAGTTCAGTGGAGCAACCATTCCAAGAATGAGGCAACCTGGGAGCGTGAAGAGGATCAAGTCGTAATTTCCAAACCTATTCCTAGTCACTTTGAATCTCTGGTCGAGATTTCATAAGGGGAGGTTTGTAACATCCCAAAATTTGACTTATAATTTCGCCACGTGCATTTTTGTGATTTTCTCAAATTATTGGATTTTTCCGTAAATTATTTGAATTTATTTTAATTAAGTGTATTGAACCTTTGGTGAAAACCAATTATATATAGATAAGAATAATATGAAGTTTTGTCAAAATATTTTATTTGAGTCCAGAATGTTTCAAAGTATTTATGAGAATTTTCTTGGATTTTTCCTGATATTTTAATTGCCTTAAATGAATTAATCTAATTTCGGGAATTATTTTAAATCGAAAAGCGTTGGAAATCAGAGGAAAAAGATCGGGCCAAGCCCAAAGATCGCATGCGCTGCCCATCGCGTGCGGCCCGTTAGCCCGCTCCCCGCCGCCGCAGATGGACCATTGATCCAGATCGACTACTGCCTCTTTCGCGAAACCCTAGCGACTTTGGCCGTTGGATCAAGATCGCATGGTGAGGATTCCTTGCGCTGCTTTGGAAAGATTTGATCGCATCCGTTGATTTTGGAAAGAGCGGATCGGATCGTATCGCGTTTGGGGGAATCGTAGCCGTTCATCGCAGATCGGACGGACCGCAGTCATCGTCTCCGATTCGGTTTCCGAATCCGCCGCCGCTTGCCGTCGCCGCCGCGTGATTTTAGGGTTGCCTTTTCTGGGCGTTCGCGACGAGGCTATTTAAAGCGCGGACCGCACTCCGAGGATCGCCATCCCAGAGCGCATCCGCCAGTGCTAGCCTTCGCCGTTGAGTCGCCGCTGTAGCCTCGCAGGAGCTCTCCGGAGTTTGCTCTTCGCCGCTGCGGTTTTCTTCGAGTTCCGCCGCCGCTGCCGCCGTCGCGAATCGGTTCCAGATCCGAAGTTCTCGCGTCGCGCGCGCCGAGTCGCCCTTCTTCTCGCCGAATCGCGTCAAACGCCGTCGGTGGTCATCTTCCTCGCTCCGGCAAGCCCGCCGCCGTGTCTCGAGCTTCGCGCGGCTGTTGGATCTTCGCCAACCGTCCGGATCAAGCCACGTAGCTTCTTCAGCAGTTGTTCGCCGTATATTTCTAACCGCTAGATTCGAATAGACGTCGGGATTGAGACGCTGTGCGTAGTATGTCACCGCTGATCGCTCGCAGATGTGCGACGCGCGTGGTCGCGGTACCAAGCATCGCGGCGCCGGTGCATCGTGGACAAAGCGTGTGCCGTGGACTTGGTCCATAGACCGAGCGACGGGCGCAATTTGATTGGCCCACGACGCGATGACGCATGCCGATATCACCCGGCCCACAAGACAAGATCTCGAGTCCACGGTGGACCAACGTGTTTTCGTGGACTGTGTCCATGCGCCGAGGCCACGGTCCGCCTCTCGACTGGTCCACGGTTGCTTGCATTAATCGGTAATTTCGAGAGAAAATAATTCGGGAAAATCGGTTTTTCTAATTTCTGTATTTTCAAGATTTATTCAAACTTCAAAAGGCTATATCTTTTGCATTTTAACTCGATTTGAGTGATTCAAATTTCTAAAAATTTGTAAAATTAAGATCTATTTATTGGTGAATTTTATTTTATTTTTGGAGTTTGTTCGCCTCTGGTTTGGTGTTTATTTGCTATTTTGGCATCGTTTGCGTAGACGTTGAACCGCTTTCGGTGATCCGGAGGAAGATTCGTCGCCCAAGATCCAAGCTCAGATCAAGACCAACACCTACCCAAGGCAAGTTGTGCTTTGATCATGTTGAGCCTACGATTACAAAAACTGCTATATTGTTTTACTTTATTGCATATTATTTGACATGTACAAATGTCTTCAATTAAATTTGGGACTTAGCTATTATACCCAATTGCTCTATACCCTACCTTGCCATTTGTATACCATGATATATTGTCACCCTAGATTGGTTCATTATAGTTGGTTAGTAATAATAATCAACATGGGATGGTTAGACCGTATTAGTTGCTTAGTCATGCCACGCCATCACATGTACTTTAGTCTTTGATAAATAATCTTGACTAATGGAATATGGAACGATGTTATGAACTTGTGTGTCATGTGTGGTCACACGATGAGATTGAGTTGCGGTGGCGAGAGGATGTCACGCAACGAGGTTAAATTGCTGATGGCACGTGGTGCTTGGTAATCAATCTGGGTGATAATGATTTAGATTGGGGCAAGTGGCAAGGGCAAGATGCCAAGGTGGGCCAGATTGGCGTGGGTATGTGGAAGTCTTGCCTTAATCACTTTAAGGACTTAACCTTGCAAGCCTTTGACCGAGTCTCTTGCAACCACATGTCCGAATGGGACAGCCTAGTCAATAATTTGTGAAACCTAGATTTCGCATCGTCGTGGTGAATAGTGAGTCCCGGTTACGGCTTAACTCACATGGCGCAAGAGGGGGCCTGTTGTGGTGGTTTAACCCTTCAAATGTTGAAACCTTAGCGAGCAAGATCGGGTCTAGGTGTAGCATTGTAAAAGCTTTGTTACGATCACCGCCTTGGTGGTGTTTGGTTGTATCGTGTGGGTAAAGTGCATAACCTCCGCAGAGTGTACAATCTATTCGAATAGCCGTGTTTCACTGTATTGAGCAAAGCTCGAATTACGCTTAAGGGTTAGACTTTTGTTAAACAAAAACTTGTTCGGATGGCAGGGTGCCATGGGAAGTGGAAAATTGATTTAGGGTTGGAAACTTGGTTTACTTCATAAACGCTGAATCTATTAATTACTGTTATTGTTTTACTGCTTTTCAATCTATTTATCAGATTCTTGTTAAATGTCGCATCGCAAAATAGCCATATTAGCCATTCCTTTGGATTAAGCCAAGCATATAGAATATTAGACTTGCATTGCTGTGCACAACTTGTTGTGTGCTTTATGTACTCACCTCAACAACACAACTTCAGAAGAGGAAGAATCTACGCCATTCATGGAAGAGGATTATTTGGATGTGAATGCTTAGGGTCCGAGCCTCGTCAGTTGCCTGTGGTAAACTGGGAAGCTGCTACGCTTATTTATTTTTTCGCTGCTACTTATTTGCTGTTTCTTATTTAAGCCCTGTGAGGCATTATTCATGTAAGACAACAGTTATCATTAATTATTGAAGTTTATGCTATATTCCGCTCTGTGTGACTGTGATAACATCTATGTTGAGCCTGTGTGCACTAGCGTGATCCTGGACTAGTGCGTTATACACAGAGGGTCCGGATTTGCAAATTCGGGTCCCGACAAAAACCAGGTCGAGTTATTGATACTACTGTAAAGGGCCTTCTCATTTGGGAGATAACTTATGTAAGTTAGATTGATTCTAGATACGCCTTAGAACCAAGTCCCCCACATTTAGTGTTCGTGGTTGAACTATTTTGTTGTAATATCTTCTTAAGCCTTGTAAATAGGCTACCGACCTGATAAGTTCTCGATCTCGCTTTTCATCTAAGAGATTGATATCATCTTCGCGCTGATCATCTTGATTAACCTGTTCATAAAGAGAAGTCTGTGTAGAACCCAAATGAATCTCATTTGGCAATATGGCTTCAGCCCTGTAGATCAGTTGAAAAGGTGTTTCTCTTGTTGCGCGTATGGCCTAGAGCACAGAGTAGAGGTCGTCTACCCAAGCCCCCGAGCGTTTGGTAAGACAATCAAACACTCATTTCTTTATACCTTGTATAATTTGGCCATTAGCTCGTTCACTTGCTCCGTTACTCTAAGGATGAGCAACTGAAGCGTAGCAAATTTTTGTGCCTATTTTATCAAAATAATCTTGAAATAGACCACTGACAAAGTGTGATCCACTCTCAGTAATTAGCCTACTAAGTACTCCAAATCTAGTGACTATGTTTTTCACAAAGAATTTCTTTGCAGCTTGAGCCGTAATGGAAACTATAGGCATGGCTTCAATTCATTTTGTGAACGTATCAATCGCAACAAATAAGAATTTAAATTTATTAGTTACTCTTGGTAAAGGACCTACTATATCAATGCCCCATGTCGCAAATGGCCATGACAAAGGTATAGTTTGTAATTGATTAGCAGGTAAATTTACATGTCGAGCATGAAATTGGCATTACTCACAAGTTTTTACAAAGTGCATGACATCTTGTAAAGCAGTGGGCCAATAAAAATCTTGTCAGAAAGCTTTTTCGACCAGAGTTTGATATAAAACGTTCGCTCTACACAAGCACCCATGTTATACATCACATGAGAATACCATGTGTTCCCTTTCTATAAAGAGTATTGTAGAGAATTTTATACATTTGCGCCTTTTGAACTAGTCTGTCCTTTTCATGGATATCCTCAGGCAGTATCCCATTTTCTAGATAAGCTTCAAATGATTTAGCCCAATCTGAATTCTGCTCAAGGACTCCGACCTCTGTATTGGTCGGGAGTTTTTCTATGAAAGTGTCTATAGAAGGTTTAGACAGATATTCAAAAAATACACCTATTAGAACAGGTGATCGCGAGGAACCCAGTTTTGATAACTGGTCTGCTAGGATATTGTCTTTTTGTGGTATATATTGGACTTCAAAATGACTATAAATTATTCTCTAATTTTCTCACTTCATCCAGGTAGTGAGCCATTACCTCATGAGACGTCCTATATTCCTTGCTAACCTGGTTTACGACTAATTGCGAATCACCCATCACAAGAATCCTACGGACTCCGATGGATTTTACTGCTCGGAGCCTGGCTAGAAGACTTTCATACTTTGCTACATTATTGATAACAGGGAATTGTATTTAGATTACATTATGTAACTGGTCGCCTTGAGGCGTGACCAATACTATACCAGCCCCCGAGCCTTTTATCTCCCGAGAACTGTCAAAGTATAATTTCTAGTGGTCGGAATTAGTTGTATCATCTTTTATAGAGGGTTCACTGTTTGTCCATTCAGCAATAAAATTTGCCAAAATTTTCGACTTAATTGCTGTTTAGGCTACAAAATGGATATCAGATGACCCAAGTTCAACTGCTCACTTAGCAATCCGACCAGTTGCTTCTTGGTTATGTAAGATACTTCCTATGGCAAAAGATGATTTTACTGTAATCCGATAGGATTGAAAATAATGTCTCAATTTTCTAGAAGCCATTAATAGGGTGTAAAGTAATTTTTGAACCTGTGGGTATCGCTCTTTAGGTCCATGTAAAACTTCTCTGACGTAATAAACAGGTTTCTAAACCTACTCTCGTTTAACAATTAGTACAATACTAACCACATTATTTGAAGCCGCTAAGTATATCAACAAAGGTTCCCGAGGGTTAGGTGAGACCAGAGTGGGTGGGCTTTGGAAATAAAGTTTTATGTCATTAAAGACTTTGCTTCCTTCATTCGACTAGTGGAACTTGCCGTGTTTTCTTATTACCTTAAAGAAAGGCAAATAACGCTTTCCTGATCTTGAGATAAAGCGACTGAGACCAGCCATCCAACCAGTTAAACCTTGAACTTCCTTTATTGTAGAAGGTGGTTTCAAGGATTTAATGGCTCGAATCTTTTTAGGATTTACTTCAATACCTCGAGAATAAACATGGAAACCAAATAATTTTACAGAAGAAACCCCAAATACACACTTTTCTAGATTAAGATTAATTTCATGCTTATTCAAATTATTAAAGGTTTCAATCAGGTCTGACAAATGATTAGAGAATTTCTTGCCCTTTACAACGAGATCATCAACATAAGCTTCTATGTTATGCCCTATTTGACTATAGAAAGTCTTCTGCATAAGGCGTTAGTATGTGGCTCTAGCATTTTTCAGCCCAAATGGTATCTCTTGTAACAGTAGACACCAAACAGGGTTATGAAGGAAGTCTTCTCTTCATCTTCACTTGCCATGCTTATTTGATGATAACCTGAGTATGTATCTAAGAAACTCATCAATTCATAACCCGCTGTCGAGTCAACCAGTTGGTCAATTTCGGGTAAAGGAAAATCATTGTTTAAATAAGCTTTATTTAAACTGGTAAATCAACGTATATGCACCACTTACCATTTGCTTTCTTGACCATAACAGGATTCGCAAGCCAATCAGGATGACCAACTTCACGAATGAAACCAACTTTCAAGAGTTTATCCAACTCTTGTCTGATGGCGTCTTGCCGATCAGGAGCGAATCGCCATAGCTTCTGCTTGACTGGTCGTATGTTAGGTCGTATGGCTAACCTGTGCTCTGTTACTTCCCTTGGGACCCAGGTATGTCGGATGGTTTCCATGCAAACACATCTGTGTTAGCCCGAAAGAAAGTAATGAGCGCGTCTACCTATTTGGTATCCATTACTGGTCCTATCCGAAGAGTTTTTTACTGGTCGACAAAATCAATGGGAACTTCTTTAAATTGTTCATTGGGCTGAGGAGTTACTTTCAGCTTCTCTATCTTGTTGGACTTTTCAGTCTTACAAGACTTTCCTGCATCATTAGTATCGCTTAATGGTAATTGATCAACAATCTCAAGCAACTTGCGATCATAATTAAGTGCAGTAATTTGGTTACCTTGTACACTAATCACACCTTTTGGACCAAATATCTTTATGCTCTGGTAGATGTGATGAGTAGTTGCCATAAATTTTGATAGTGAAGAGCTACCTAAAATGGCATTGTATGCTGATTCAAAATCAACAACTTCAAATGGTATTAACTCCGTTCTAAAATTGTTTGCATCTCCAAAGGTTACAAGTAACACTATCTGTTCCACTAGAGTTACCAACAAACCAAGCACAATCCCATAATATGGATTTGTAATAGGTCTAATCTTAGAACGGGGAATTTACATTTCGTCCAAGTTATGAATAAAAAGAAAATCTAGAGAACTACCTCCATCAACTAAAACTCTTCCTACTTTGTGATTGCTAATTGTAGGAGAAACCACTAATGGAAGTTTTCGAGGAATGTACATACCTTTTGGATAGTCTTGTTTATTGAAGGTGATATCAACGTTCGACCACTTGGGATATTCAGGCTTTCTTGTTCATTTGCCAATGTTGTTGACGTCTCTCCAAGCTGTCTTGAACTGCCTCTTTGAAGCATATGCAGATGATACTTCAAATATTACGTTGACATGATTATTAGCTTTTTGATAACCCATATCTTCAGCACCATCTGCATCGTTATTATTTTGTACTTCTGGTAAGGTTGGCATAGGACCTTTACCAGAGTAAAAGTCTTCCATGCGTCTTTGCCAAGTATGGCAATTTCACAGGTCATACCCTGATACTTTGTGCAATGGGCACCAGCAACCATTGCCACTGGTTGCCCCAGGTTTTTTAGAAATAGCCTGGTCATCATGCCGACCAGCTGCTTTCTTCGAAGGTGCCTACCCCTTGGAGTATGCAGGTTGTTCTGAGATGCCTGCGACCTCTCGTTGAGCATTCTTTTTTTTCTTTTTATTATTCTTCCCCTTACGGTCTTCGGATTTAGAGATCTTTTTAGACTTCTTGTCTTCTGACTCTGGCAAGCCAAGTTGTGACAAAGTATGGCTCTTGTCGACCATATGGTTCCATTCAATGGCCTCATATGCATCTGAATACCGATCTGCCATATCGAACAACTCTGATATAGTGGAGGGTGGATGAATGTTAAGGTCTTCTGTAAAGCACTTATAATGAACAACCTGTTTGAATGCACGAATTACAGAATCGTCAGATATATTTCAAATGGTATTGCTAACTTCTACAAACCTTTTGATGAACTGACATAAATTTTCACCAGAAGTTTGGAGAAGACGATGTAAATCATCCTCTTTACCAGGCTTGGCATAGAAACTTTTAAAATTATTTAAAATTGCATGGCACAAGTTTTCCCAACTGAAGATAGAACCCTCCGGCTGATTGAATAACTATGTTCGTACTAATCCTTTCAAAACAGTGGGAAGGTAGTTGGCCATTACCTTTTCGTCACCTCCATTAGCTTAAATGGTGGTGGTATAAACTTGTAACAATTCTGATGGATTTTGAGTTCCATCAAAACTCTCCAAAGACCCTGGCTTGAATTTTTCGGGCCAGGTATCATCTCTAAGTCCAGGGGAGAAAGCCTTGCATACTGTATAAAGACCAGAATGTGATTATACGTTAGGAACTTGGTCCATGTATTCAGGAGAACGAGGTCGTCGCTGACCACGGTTAGGAACTTCACCTGACGTGAGGCATTCAAAAATGCTTCTCCGACGTGGTTCAACCTTCCACTGGCGGCTAATGCTTTGCTGGCGCTGACCAGATGAAGATCCTTCCACGCGGGAATCGGTCTGAGACCTTGTGGATAAAGAACTAACTTGCACTTCGTTTGCAGCTTCTTATAAATCAGCAACGAGGGATCTTATAATTGTTTTCATTAAGTACATTTTCTCCTTTCGTCGGATGATTAAGAATTGCACTTGATGAAATGTGAATCCTTTCGACGAGAGTAGCCTCCTGCGAACCACTTGGAGCAAGATTTAAGTCTCTTACCGCTGCCCTTGTAGGTGGTGGTGTAATTGGAAGAGCATGATGAGGTTGTCCTCCAGAGACGTCGAATCTCCGCGAGGTGCCAAGTTGACCTCTATAGTAAAGGCATTTGGCCTTGTCAAAAGATTTTTTTCTTTTTTGCTATAAGTTGCTCATATTCATTTTGAGCGGTTTTTCGGCTCTTTCCTAAGCTTCACGCTCTTCGTGTTCCACTTGCTGTTCCTCTGTCTCATTGGTAACCACACAAACACGGAAGCCAGAGCAAACAGAAGGTGTTAGTCCTCCATTTTATCTGATGATGGGGTATAATCCATACCTCGGAGACAATCTTTCGAGGCTAAGCTTTCTAAGAGGTTATTACTGCATTTTGGAGCATGTTCATTATCAATCTCATGGAACATACTTCATAAGCATCTTCCTCTGAACCCGCTGGAGGAATGACTGAAGATTTACCTCTTGATTCTTTGGGTGATTGTTCTTCCATTTCAACCTCTGCCTCGATCTTTGCCAATTCTGCTTCAGAAACATACTCAGATAGAAATCACATTTACATTCCTCTTTCGATGGGTAATCATCTGCGGAGAGATGAGCATAATCGGCGAGGTTGAACCAATTTTCTTCATCCATCGTATAGAATTTCTTCACCTTGATCACCGGAGCGCCCTCCCTCTAGCATCAACTATCGATGTCTAAGACCTAGGGTCCCTTAACCGAGCTTATGAAAATATGATTATGGGTTCCTAGTAAACAAGATGAGGAAAATGATATATGGGGATTGCTTCTTTATTAGCCAAGCGGCTCCACAGAGTATACAGATTATATAATGATTACAATTATCTTAGATTGCTTATTGCTAATTGCCTATTGCCAATATTCTCAACAGTATGAATTGGCCCCCTATTTATATCGGCTGAAGAGGAGGTAGTTGATCTCCAAAAAGTGTTGTAGAACTTAGGGGTGTCTTTCCGCCAAACAGTATCTTCTCGCCAAAGGGTGTCTTTTCCAGGGATAACTTCCAGGTAGTTGTGCGCATCTGTCAGACAACTGTTTGTACGTAGACATGTGTGGGTACAACCGCTTATCTCCTACTAGTTTTCTGGTTGGGATGACTATTTTACTGGTCAGGGACAACCAGTGTGAAGCAATGCTATTGAGCTGCTTTGACTGAATTGGTCGAAGGCTTGACCGTCCGAATAAGTGCAGGCTCCATTCTAAATTATGGATTTTTGTGGGCCCATTAATAGAGTATGGTTTTTATCCATTGAGAGCCCAAATGGAAGATAGCCTTTTTAATCCTCATCAGCCACAATGCTAGAACTTGTGCTGTGTACTTAATCTTTCATAAATATTTTATACCGTGTGGAAATATTGAGGTCATGAGAGATGGTATGATTGTGCTATCAGGAAATTACTAGTATGATTGTGCTATCAGGAAATTACTGTGATGAGTTACTAGAAGCTGGCTCAGATTTTGCAGCTCTTGAGGCTGCTCATGCTAGTTCAATGGAACTGGTGGAACAATGTCGACGAGTACAGAGAACTGAACATTCTCAGCTTGCTACAGTAATCTTCTTGTTGTTCTAGATCGGTTGCTGCTTCTAAGATTATAGCGATTAGGGAGAAAATTGTTTCTGCGGATTGTGTATGGATGGAACTAGATGTGTGAACATTTTGTGATTGCTAATATATAGTGTGAATGTAGATTTATGATGAATTTAATTGTTCCAAATGGATCAATATATTGTCATGATTTGTGTCTTTTGTGGCTAGCATCCCACCAATGACAAATATAATTTGTCGCATATTTTATTGGATGAAGCAGGGAGATTGCTGGATTGTGTCAAACTAAGTGCAAAATGAATGACGTTTTTTAAGATGAGTTTTGTCATTAATTGAATTATTTGCGACGGTTAATTTACGTCATTAATTCAGTGCTCCCGGCCAGACAGCCCAGCCCACCAGCTCTATGACGATACAAAAAAAAAATCGTCATAACATACTTTCTGTGAATAAGGACCATCGTGACACTAATATTTCGTCACAAACTAGTTTTTAAGACAAAAATGTAATCTTTTTGGCTTCACCATCGAATGTCAAATCTATTTTACACCTGGTTGAGCTAAGTAATTAGCTAATTGAAGACATTTTAACGGAAATAAAATATTAGAACGCAGTAATTGCATGAACTGAAAAAAAATCCAACGGACTCCGCAAATACGTACTGCATCCCAACCAACCGGTGCCTTATTCTAGATGATTACTGCATCTAAAAGATAGAGAAAGAATGATTGTCACTAAATAGAAAATGTTAGAGAGGTGCTTCCATTCTTTTCTTTTAACAGTTGCACAAATATTAAAGCATGAATGAATGGTAGATGATGATTACTTACCCTTTCGTTTGCTTCAAGATTTGTACAACTTGTATTGAGAGGGAAAGCATTGAAGCACTGCTCAAAATGTTATCACCTGTCAGTGATTGGTAGGGTTGGTGGGTAAAAGATTCAGAGTATCAAATTAGGTTATGTACAACGCTTCATCACATGATGATGGCCCTGTAGGGCCAGTTCGGAGGTTCACTATTGTGAAAAGAGAGAGGGGAAAAGGTGGTGGCTTGAAGGGTGACAGAGTAGTCTGCAGTGGAGGTGATGCCTTGAAGAGAGAGAGTTTGGTCCAAGGAAAGAAGGAATGGTCTCAAGATGGAGGAAGCGCTTTGCACCCACACTGAGACCGAGCTAAAACGGTAGCGCCGAGGTCGAGCAACGATGGCTTGAGGAAAATGATAGTGATACCAGGGCGAGACGAGGACGATAGCGCCAGGGTTGGAGATGAAGACAATTTTGGATCCGATTAATAAGAGAGAGGCGGTGGCTAGATCTGACCGAGGGGGAGACGACGGCGACTGGATCTGGCGGTCGCGAGGACAACAATGCTAGGTGGATAACGAAGGTGATGCTAGGGCACACGGCGACATGATTCGACTATCCTGAGGACGGTGTCGAATTGGAGCTGGGGAGAGAGTGGGTGAGGATGTGGATGGGTTAATATTTGTCTAACATGCGGGACAGAGGTGTATATGTAGCTTTTTCTGTTTCTAGGGTTTTTTTTTTAAATTTTGGACTAAAGTACTAAATAGAATGAAAGAAGAGGCTAAAACGGAAAATTTGAAGGGCCGAAATGCAAATTAACTGTGGGGCCATTTGAAGCTAGCATGCATCGGGTGAATGGAAGTTCGAACGGTGCCATGAGAGACGTGTGTAGAACTGTAGATAGAGAATGAGACTACCAGTTGAGACCACTTGTACTGTACATATCGTTAGGATCCCAAGACACGCTGAGAAGTGTGGATCTCACTTCGAATCCCAAATTCCCAACACTATAGTAACTATTCTTTTTTTTCTGAAAATTACTATTTTCTTTGTTTTGGACAAAGTCAATAAGCACTGACAAGGTAGTATTACACATTTACAGTTTTAGGCCAAATTACATAGTAACACTGCAATGAGTTCACAAGTTGGGAAATGACATTGTTGCCTCACTGAAACAAAAATAATGTGTTCTTTCTTATAGCATAGGACTTTTTCCTTAGTTCGTCCTAAGGAGCATTGCTGCTTCTAAAATTCACATACATTCATTCTAAGCTCCTGCTTCTAAAATTCACATACATTTCAGCCTCAATCAAAATATGTAGAGGATTTACAGGAATTTCAGAAAAAATAATCAGCGAATCTCTATCAAATTCTTGCATTCATAACAATCTCTGCGTTTTCGCAGGATAATAAACACTTCCATGATTGTCCTCGGAGCGACTACTACTACGTTGGGCTCGACCTAACCGTGCAAAGCCTACAAGAATCCTATACTTTCTAGCAAGCAAGCATGCATGCAAAGTGCTCCCTTCACTCACAAATAGTTATCGTTTTTGACACTGCCACACTGGTGCAGTCAAACTTTTAAAATTTTGATTATCAATATATATTTTTAAATATTTAAATTGGATACATGAAAAGTATGTGTAAATTTGTATCAAAAAGTACTTTCATGATATTATAATTTTATTGTGTTTTATAAATATATTATAATAGAAATAAGTAGTCAAAGTTATATTTTACAGATCCTATCGATATTCGGAGTGAGTATTTTTTTTTCCCTCTCTCACAAATGATCTTTCAGTTTCTTTAGGTTTCTTTCTACCACAAAAGCTATCTCGCTGCCAATGCTTATGCCAGCGTGCCTGCCTGCAGCTTGGAGTCTCACAACTGGCATGACAGCGTCACAGGAAACCACGACCTCCCTTCGCGTGTCGATCGCCGCCGTTGTGGTCTCCGGTGGAATATAGCCGTAGCTAGCCGAGTCGGAGAAAGCGACGACGTCGGTCGATAGGGAGGCGAAAAGATGCAAAAGCGCACGAGAGAACGGCGTGGCACGGCGGAGTTACGGCGGGGGATAGACCGACGGCGACGTCCACAAATCTGTGGGAAGAAGGATGGAACGTCCGGGCTCCAGTCTCTTTAATTTTCCAGCTCACCTTTAGAACGATCGATGCCACCCTTCACTGTTGTAACATGGAGCGCGTAGCTAAGAGAGGCTTTTGTTAGACCGGAACCTATCCTCCACCGGTGTCGGTAACCATGCACAAATATCTTTATTGTATTTTTTTAGTTTTTCTTTTATTTACGTATAAATTTGGATTGCACGATATTATATTGCTACGTTTATCTCAATCTAGTTTAGTCTTCTTTGGTTTTTGTTTTAAAAAATCGCTTAGTGCTTCGAGTCCCTCCTTTATTTTTGTTCTGACTTCGTCGTTGGTTGTAACGATGAAATTATGCTTCAGTGTAACAGCGTACAAACCAAACATGTTCATTGATATGTGTGGATGATCTCATCTAGAGTCGGGATATAGAGTAGTCAACTTTATTACAATTAATCCCTCTGGTTGTGGCATTTTACACGGATTATCCTCACGTGAAGATTTCGATCTGCAAGCAAGTTCTTAACCATCTAATAGGTCACTCTGATCGGATGGCTGCAAAGACAATTTCTCGAGCATGGATAGTCATATACTCCTTGGTCCCAAATGTAAGTACAGTGGGATCCGCTCAGTCAAGATATTTAGATTCTGATCATTACTAAATGTTAAAATATATAAAACGACTAAAAAAAATAATGTTACTGGATTTGTCTTGTAAAACATTCATAATTTATAATTTTTATTATTTTTACTAGTATATTATGATACAAAATTATAAAAAAATTCTTGCTTTGGAAACCATGTAAATTAAAATAAAACAACATACATTTTGAGAAAGAGGGACCAAGTAACGTGGGCAGGGTTCACAAAACCGTGAAAAAATCGCTCGGTTTTCGATCTTACCGCGCCGGCTCGAGATCCAAAACTGTTCGACAAACCGATCTAATTTAAAAAAATTCAAAAAATTTGAAAAGTTTTATTTGTTGAAAACCGCTCGAAAAACCGTTAAAAAACCGCGGTTTTCGTAAAAAAACCGCTCGAAAAACCATTTTTCAGGAACATTCAATTGGTCGGTTGGTTTTTCGCGAAAAAACGCGAAAACCGAACGGTTTTCGAAATTTTGAATTTTTTTTATTTCTTAACCATTCGGTTTCTAACGGGTTTTAAGCGATTTTTATAGTTATCACGGTTTCGGTTTTTGCATTTTTTTACATTTTCGGTTTTGTGAACCCTAAACGTGGGTGCTTGATCATTACTAGCTTGAAGAATAAGATTCTCAGTCGTCACATGTGTATTTAATTTCCATCTCCACCCACAGGAAAACACACCCCTTGCTTCAGCTGTTTCCAATGTCGACGACGACGGAGGCTCCAGCCTTGCACAGGTATCCGACCCGATACTATGTGGGTGTTTGGTGCAATCCTAGGGGTTCCTCCGGCAAGGACCCTCCTGAATCCTATCTCTAGTCCTCATTAAGAGCCGTCAGGCTCAAACAAACAGGGGACCAGCTGTTTTTTTTTCTTCCCTTCTGTTCCAGACAGCGGTGAATCTAAGATCGATAAAAATAGAGGTGGAGCTTCTATATTAAAGTTCTGACTTAACATAAGCATACTAATGACACATCTACCGATTTATTGCCAACCAAATTTCAAATTCATACATATTAAACCAGAGAGACAAAAGTATCAATCGGTCAATAGAATATAGACTTGGGGCAATAGAATACAAAAAAATCAGACATCAGTTATCACAACAAAAGGCATTCAGGCATAAGGCATTGCATTGGGGCTTGGGGCAATTTTTTTATACCGAGCAAAGCAATCAGTGGCGCTAGCGAATTAGTCTAGCTCTGGTGCCCTCGTCCTAGCGATCAATACGAAGTTGAGAGGCTCCTCGTCCTCGATCGCTCCTCCTTGCCGATCGCCTCGGTTCCTATCTGGGCTCTGACGATGCGCGTTCGGCCACCGGCTGGACGGAGTGAGCCTCAGTTCCTCTCTGGGCTCTAGAGATGCGTGTTCGGTCGCCGGCTAGACGGCGCTCCGAGCTAGTGATTCCTCTCCTTTGGTGATGCACGTTCCGCCTAACTCCCGACAATGCGTGTTTCGCTCGGCGCTCTAGCTGTGATGCGCGTTCCGCCCGGCACTCTGAGCGGCCGATAACTCTTCTTGGGCCTCTGCTGCCTATCGGCTACCCGCCTTCCTTGGCCCTGGTGCACGCCTAGCGCCCTCGACTCTGGGTCTCCGGCGCCTGTCGGTGCCGACGTGCTGCGGCGAGTTCTTGCGAATCGGCCACCCGTCGCATGGTCATGCCCTCCCGTGCATCTGCCGCCCACGATCGCCCGTGTGTCGGTCTGCCGTCTGTGAGACGACACCGACAATGTCCATATATCGGACTCCTGGTGCTACGCTACAGTAAAGGATGCCAAGTATTGTACCAGACGAAAGTCCATGAGAGTAAGGGAGCCCATGACTAATTTTGATGGCTCACTTGCTTGACAGTATTGTTTTCTACTTTTCTTTTTACATCTTACTTTCGGTTGACAGTTCCTAAACCTGCCGATTTGTCGCTATTATGCCACGTCTCTGTTTCTTTCTGGCGTTAGGGATACTGACGGAGGGGATTTGACAGGTTAGAGGTGGGGCTGGCGCTCCAACCAGTCCCAATGGTGGATTCGCCCCTGGTTCCGGTCTTCCAGAAAATAGGAGAGAGCAGAGTGTGTGTGTGTCAAACAGCATGGTTGCTACTTTGCTGTCGTGGAGGGTGAGTGATCGACGCCAGCTGATGAGGACGATATGAGCCGAGGTGTCAGTGTTAGTTGGCAGAAATATCTGCTCCACTTGAGCAAAAAGCGAACGAACAAGGTGGCTGAAAAGCGCACGAATAAGGTGGCTCTTTGTCTTTGTTTTGCTAGCTAGCACTGCTTGATTGCATCATTGTGAACAGCAAAAGGCCCAGGCTGAAACATCACGACCTATCTGCTTCGCTCGCTCACTGCAGGCTAGGGAAAGATGCACGAAAGAAAAGAAAGACGTGTAGTGATCTGATTTCATATTTTGCGCTTATGTAGCTGATCCTCACAAGAGTGTCATTTTGTAAGCTGATCCTTGAACTAGACTACCTGCAAATCTTATACACTTGAGGACCCCGCACATCTAAATAATCCTTTGCTGCAAACTTGTCGATTAATTGGTATTTGGTATAACGGTAGTTGTTAAGACCAGTGGAGGCAAATGTAAGCAATGTTATTGCAGTTCCAAACAAGAATATAGATATAACAAAAAAATAATAAAATGAGCATTTTGTAGTGATCTGATTTTTTAAAATTTTATCAGCTAACCGAGAATCATGGACACACCAATAGTAATAATAATATCGAAAAGAAGAACCATGCACTGCCTTGATTCTTCCTGGTACCTGTGCCAAAAAAAAAACCTATCACAAATTACACAATATATATACCGCTAACCTAAAATTAATGAAAGATGGAATTAAGATATACAGAAGATTCTGGTTCTAGAGCATACATAAAAGAGCAGAAATAGGCGACTATAGCAACTCAGTTTGTCTCTTCCTCCATCAGAAATATTTGTCTGAGACCTCAGATTAATTAAACTGATTGAAGAGAGGAGACCGAAAGCGATAGGACATAGAACTAGGAGTTGTCAACTACTACTAACAAGAATCTCCAAGCAAGGATAGATACAAGTGGAAGCTAGCAACGAAGTAATTTTAGTTCGTAGATATGTGCATGCATGAAAATCTAGTTTGGTTAAGTGGTTCTAGTTTATTTGGTTTTAGTAATTAGGAAGTATCATGTATATACATTACACGTAATGGCTGGCCACTAAGAGCATCTCCAAAAGACTTGGCATCCTACTCTCCATCTGTATTTTTTACCAATTCAGACCACTGTATAACATCCAAAAGACTCGCTACCTCGTTCTGTAAATCCAGCGAGCGGAGAGAGACTCTCTACATTTGGCGAGTCGCTCTCCGCTCGCTATCCGGCGGGGCGGTTGTGCTGTCCAAGTTCGCTCGCCGGCGGGGAAGCAGTCGGCTCGAGAGGAGCGAGAGGAGGCGAGGCTTCTTCCCTGCGCGGCTTCCTCTCCTTGGCGACTCTTCTTCCCCGGCGAGGCTACCTCTCCCCGACGCCTGTGGTTCTTGTCGTCATTGTGCCTGGTAGCGGTGGTAGGCGGCGCGGGGCAGGCGGCGGTGGCCGCCGTGGAGGGGCGGTATGCCATGGTGGCGACGGACAAGGATTTAATGTGCGCGATGCTAGCTTGGTGGCCGCCGGACAAATGCGACTACAGCACCTGCAGCTGGCGTCACACCTCCATGTTCAACCTGGTGACCAGCTTCTCCTTGTCCCCAAGAATTGCTCCATCTCGCAAAGTTTCTTCAGTGATCCAAGAACACGCCAAATTGACACTTTCTGTTTTGGCCAATGTGGTGAGATTTTTCCCCAACGTTCTCGCCGCAGAAGCTCCAGCTGGGCGGCTCGCTGCAGGACAAGGTGGTGTACGGCACCGGCGATGCCCGACGGCCGTGCACGCCGTTCATCAAGAACATGTTGGAGATGCACGGCTTGACGCAAGGCTGCTTGCCCCCTGCGTAGATGGGATGAGCTCAATGCCTTCCAAAAATCCGGGTAAGTTGCAGTCTCTGAAGCAGAAAAAATGTCATTTCCTCTGAATTATTTGGGTTGTGGGAATCAGATGGTGCTACTACCCAATTGCAGCGTGAGAATTGTGTTCTGGCTGAATGCTCTGAACGGCCGAGTTCCTTTGCTGGATGGATCCTTGGGAGGACCATGGGATTACACCAACGCTGCATCACTGAATCCCAAATGTCAGATGGTTTTGTGTAGGAGCAGACTACAATGTTTTGGTTATGGAGGTGTTCTTAAGACAGTGGTCAGGAAAGCAACGTCTGATGCTGTTGCAACTTCAGATAGCCTTCCCCTTGTTGATGGTATTGCGGCTATCTTGGTCTGACCAAACGTTATTATCTTTAATTACCTTAGCTCCTTCATTAATAAGTTGGCCATGTCATTCTAAAGAATTGTTATCTGTTGCTAAAATACTGAAATACTACTAAATCGGCCTTGTATATATTTTCTCTGGGCACTGTACTCACTTGATGGAACTCCGAAATGCTACGGAACCTGTAGAATATGGTGTAAGAATGTTACGATAATCTGCATTGCACAAGCATAATAATTTCTTCTACCTTGTCTACAGTTCATTATGAAGGCATTCTTGCTGAGAATGGTGAGGTTTTTGACACTACACATGAAGACAATTCTGTTTTCTCATTTGAAATTGGAGAGGGAACTGTCATAAGGCATGTGATATAGCCGTGAAAATTATGAAGATAATGAATGCTCTAATCACTTGTTCAGTATGATCATCTCTTGAAGTATTTTGCTGACAATAGTATTGTTATATTGGACTATTGTAGGTTGGAGAGGTTGCTAAGATCACATGCAAGCCGGAATATGCGTATGGAGCTACAGGTTCACTTCCAGAGATACCACTAGAGTATGTTTGTTAATTAACTTGTCACTAGTAAAATCCAGGCTTCTCAGGTTGGTAGTCGAAAGGTAATAGAAGTAGCTTTGTATTTTTACAGTGCAACACTCGTTTTTAAGGTGGAGTTAGTGGCATGCAGGCCGAGGAAAGGTTCGAGTGTTGAGAGCGTACTGAAGAGAAAGCTAGGCTTGAGTAAGACATCTGAACAAGTTTCTCATTATTTCAGAGTCAAGTTCGAATCCCGTTCTATGAAACTGCATTACAGTGCACTTATTCCCATTTGCATGTGTTAGTTTTGTCTGAATATTATGATCAGCAAGTGGAGCCTCTTCTTGTTCATATCCAATATTTACACTTGAACAGGGAGTTGAAGAAGCAGAGGGAGACAGCTGTTGCAGCTAAAGAGCAAGAGAAGAGGAAAAGGGAGGAAGCCAAAGCAGCACAAAGCTAGAAGCAAAGAAGGGAAAGGGGATGAAGGCCAAATAGATTACTGCTGTTTATTACTGACAATCGTAGCCTAGAGAATAATGAGTATGAAGCATCAACGTACAAGTTACTCGTATGAACCTGGTTACCGTGCCTAGCTGTTGAAAGAAGAGAATAAGAATACGCATAAGCACATAAAGAAGTCTCAAAACACCTTCTCTGCTGCTTTGTCTCACTTTCTGATCTTTTTTTTGTGCATCTTTGTAGAATTGTAGTACCAGCTCATTTATGCATTAGCGTGTCGCTTTAGAGCGAGGGAAGTGTAGAATGAATGGTCTATGGGCCATACCGTAAGAGACAGGCAACCCAGGGATTTTGCACACACTGCAGGTCAACTGCAGCACTGCTTTACAGTTAGCGCCGGTTACTCGTGAACTCTATTCTGGCACAGGACTATGGTCAATGCAGGAGTAATGCCAGTTCCAGAAATTACCGGAATGTGTAGTAACTCTTGCATTGACTACAATCATGTGCCTGATTTAGCCATAAGTATGCCAGACAAGGTTAAAAACCACAAACTAGTATTTTTGTTTTCTGAAACTGTTCAGGTGCATCCATTGTTATATGTAATGTTTGAGTTGCCTGGTTGGTTCAAATCAAATACATTAACTTCATTAAGTGCAGAAACTAGTACATCATAATATAACCGTTAGAATATAGCCGTTAAGATGACCGTTAGAATATAGCCGTTACGATGACCGTTAGGACATGACTCAATTAGAACAAGATTATTAATAGTGACCATTACCACATAACCGTTACAGTAAATTTCGAATTTTAAATTCCCGCGTTCATATGTAACCGTTTGAATTTACCAGTTCAAAGATAACCGTTACAACGTAGTCGTCACAATAAATTTTAATTTTTAAATTCCCGCATTCAAATATAGCCGTTTGAATTTACCGGTAAAAAACGGTTGCTGTTATGATGGTTATATGGAATATGATTAGAATATAGGAGAGAGAAAATAGAGAGTGTGATATGGAGAGTGTTGCAGGAGAGGGAGGAGATATAGAGAGGTATTTTTTTGAAGAGTTATTCAAATATGACTTTTGAAGAGTGGGTTTTGGAGAGTGCTTTTGGAGTTGCTCTAACACTAGTGGATGGCTTGTAGTTTTATTAGTATTTAAGTATTCTTGTTCCACATGGTAGTACAGGGCTGAAGTAATAAGATAGTACAGACTGCGATGTGCAGATAAAACAAGAATCATCATAGATGACTAGTTTGAAGACATTGACCATCTGGAGCGAACGACAGTCGGCGAAGTTAGTGAGAGAGCTTGAAAGATAGGATTTTCTCGTGTGGATTAGTTGAAAAACGTAGAATAGACATTTCAAGTCTAAGTCCTTTGAGAGTAACTCATGTTCAGCCTTGTGTAAGCATATGTTAGTGATAATACAATATATATCACAGACGATTTTCCCATCGACTGTGAAAACACATATCACAGACGGTTTTTAACTAGAATGGTCTGTGATATGTATTGATCACATACAATTTTTAAATAGAGCCGCTAGTGATATGAGTTGATCACATACGGTTTTTAAATAGAACTGTCTGTGATATGTTTTTTCCTAACTCTCTTGGCAGAACTTCCATGATTAGTATATGTTATTCAAAATTTTATTCTCCTTAGATATTTCTACAACAACATTTACAAGGCACAACCAGTTATAGATTTTGCAATTGAATATCAAAACATTCTAAATGCATGGAGGCAACAGCTTGTCTGATTAGAATGGTCTTAAAATATAAACATTTGTAGCACTTTCATCCCTTTTTTTATTCCAATGTTGATGGATTCTAAGGCGAAATTCAATTCCATCCACAGTTCGTCCTGAAAGTTGTCATACTCTGATTTATCTTTCACTTCATCATCATCCTCGAATGAGAATACCATGGACAACCTATTTTCACTCTGGTGTTTTGCAGGAACAGGATTCAGAGTATGACAAATTTCAGTATGAACTGTAGATGAAATTGGATTTTGCATTGAAATTCATCAACATTAGAATTAAAAAAGGGATGAAAGTGCTACAAATATTTATATTTTAAGACCATCGTCATCAGACAAGCTGTTGCCTCACTGCATCTATGATGTTTTGATATTTGATTGCAAAATCTATAATTGGTTGTGTCTTGTAAATATCGTTGCAGAAATATCTAAAGAGAAGAAAATTTCGAACAAAAGATATTAATCATGAAAGTTCTGCCAAGAGAGGTAGGGAAAAAAATATCACATACCTCCACACACCGGGGTCATGTAATCAAAATTGAACTATACAATTAACTAAGCAAATAAGGCCTTGAACTCTTACCTTCTTAAGTTATGCACCATCAAAATCAGATTATGAATAGTATCTAAGTGTTCTTCTACTGCATGGGTATCTAGCAACCATAATCATAGCAAACTAACCATTCATGTATTAAGGATAATATCAGGTGACAATACCTTAACAAGCTATGATACTATAAATATCAACAAGCATACATTGAGAATTAACATTATTTGATATATCAACACAAGAAGATCTTAGGGTTTTTTTCATATCTACTATCATATGTGCCATAGCTTCCGCAATAGAGGATTTTCGATTCTCTCTGAAGTTTCACAACTCCAGCACAATGCTCATTTGTTTGACACCAATAATCGATTGACTTCCAGTCATATCTATTAATCCCTACAAAAGCGATTATGTTATTGTGAAAAGTGTGTCTTTGTATATTATCAATAACCATGTCGAATTAAATATTAGAAACTTTTATATTACCTCTATAAACTCAACTTTGATTTCTTCTAGTTCTGTATTTATCTTGCGATCCTTAACTATGAGTGTCGTGTTAAAAGATTGACCTACGAGCTTAATCAGCACGTATAGCACACCGGTGACCGGCCCAAGCTGCAGCCGCGGCGCAAGAATCTTCGAACACGACAGTTGTTCGCCGCGCGCGCGCGTAACAAACACGAACATTTTTCTCTGCACGAGACATTTCGGCAGGAAAGCAACAAGGTACGCACCCCGTAGCCGGTCGATCAATCTAATCCACCTACCATGTCCATGATGACAGACAGGAAGGACTACGTGAAGACGGACCGGCCAGATCTGCCACGGCGTTACCCTGTTTCCACGGCCCAGACCCAGAGGCACAGCAGACGACCGTCAGGTCCGTACGGGGGAATAAAGCGCGCGTGTTACTCCAAACCCGTCGTGACATAACTACGGGTCTTTCCATTGTATAACTTATATTTTTTTCTTGCATTTTGAACAAGATCCAGCTTAGTCGGATACAGATACGAATTTAGATTATTTAGGATACAAACACATGATAATTCGTAATGGATTCGGATCAAAAATGGATAAAAATATACGGATAATACATACATATATAAAGTAATATATGTTAAATCAAACCATATAAGTACATGATCATAATAGCAAGTTACTTATATATCAATCAAACCTAATAGACATCATAGAAAGAATATGCTACTTAAGGATCAATAGAACCAACTAATTGTCAAGATAAATGGGTTGTCACAAAAAATATGTAATAAATGGGCTAGTCCTTGCTGGATATCCGCATTAAAAAAATCCAATATCCGAATTAAAAAAAATCTGATATCCAGATCACATCTTATATTTACCGGATATTGACTACTCATAATCTGATCTGAATACAGATTCAAGTATCCAGATCCCGTCCCAGACCTGCCCAGATAATCAAATCCCTTCCCTAATCCGGATCAGATGAGAAATAGTCGGCCCATTTTCACCCCTAATGGTGGGGATGAAAACGGAACGGAATCGGTCAGTAAATGGCCGTTCTGTTTCCGTTTCTATATTTTTTACCGGTAATGGAAACGAAATTGAAATCCTCATAAATGGATACAGAAAAAAAAAATAGAAAATTCTACAAGAACATAGTACATGATCTATCTAAACATACCAACTTTGAATTATGTTTCGCCCTTGTCTACGAAAATTCTACGGTTGAATTTGTCTACATATTCCAAGGGTTTGACACAGAGCAATTCCAACCTTTATTGAAGGTTAATAGTTGTTACACAACAAAACGCACTGGGTATACCAACTTGCTAGTCTAGAGCAGGACCAAAACAGAGTGCTACTCAGGGCTAAATAGATACTACCAAACTTCTTTCTAGCTACATCTTAACGCCACCAGTTCATAGTCTAGGACAACAAAAAAATAAGTGTACCATCCTACTCCCTTCCTTCTAAATTCTTGCAGCCAATTCTTCACTGTCTCGATCACATCGTCTAGACCGCCCAGGCAAAAGCTGCAAAACTAAACAAACATGTCGATAGTTAGAAGAACCCCTATATTTAATCAGTAGTCCTGAAAATCTGATAATGATGTGGGAATTCGATTCTGAAACGACCTACTTTTTTTTGGTACGGAATACCAAGAAGGATGATCTATGTGCATACAACACTAGTTCCATGATCAGTGGCTAGTACACACATTTACAACAATTGGAATCACATCTATACACAATATTATTAAAGCGTAAACTATTTATACAATGTAGTCTTACAACTAAAAGTATATCGCAGCGAAAAGAAACAACAGTCTTGTAGTGTGCCCATCCAACCCTTAGGCAACTGACAAGGTATAATCCCTTGAAGGACCATGTGGAGGTCTACCCAGATTTGTGATGAGTATTTGATTAGTTTTGAGCTTGGTTTGCTCTTGTTTGAGTTTGATTTGAAATGGATTTTCAAATGGAAGCAATTTGAGGTCTTCTCTGTTTTCCCGGTGCTACCAGCCATGGTAGCGCGGTGCTACCGGGCGAGCGGTAGCACCGGACCAAATGGCCGGTGCGATATTTCCAGAGAGGGCATTATTTCGGGTTTTTGGCCAAGCGGTGCTACCGGCCATGGTAGACCGGTGCTACCTAGTGAGCGGTAGCACCGGACTTTGAAGCGATGTGAAAATTTCAGAGAGGGGTGTTTTCTGGTGTTTGAGTAGTGCGGTGTACCGGCATGAGTGCGGTAGCACCGGTCCACCATGGGCGGTGCTACCGGCCTAAGGGCGGTAGCACCGGCCAAAACGAACAAAGATGAATTTCAAAGTGCGGACTTTGATGAATTTCTTGCATATCTTTGTGGGCATTACTATGTGAGGAGTTTCCTTGTTTTTTGATTGTTGCAGGTCGATGATGTTAGATCATGGTGAGGCGAAGGATGACCAGGATTAGGCGAGGAGCGTCGGAGGTCCAGACGATCAGGGATCGCTGGAAGATGATCGGAGATGGAGTCGTGTCAAGCCGTGAAGACAAGGAACGGATGAGATGCTAGCTAGAAACTGCGTGGATCAATGAGGACCATTGGATCTTGGTTCAGTTGATAGGTTAGCGGGTCTAGTTAGTGTGCTTTGAGAATCGTGCAAGAAAACCCATTATGTGTTGTGGGTTTTGGGTGAATCCTTGCATGGCTAGTTGAGTGGGTAAATCCTGCCCTTGATGGATGCTCTAGGGTTTAGAGGCTCATCCAAGGGTGGTAGGTGGCCCAAGAGTTGTATAAATAGGGATGGAGGGGTAGCCTTCCCCCTTGAAGGTTTGAGTTGCTCCTTTGAGTTTTGCCCACATCAAGTGAGGCTTTGTAAACCTTCCATCCAGAAAATACAAAAAATTTCTTTAACTTATTGTGAATTTAAATTTCGCATTTACATTATGTTTTTACTTTACGTAATTTAGATTCAGCATTTACTTTCCCGCATTTACATTATCGCAATTTGGATTTGCCTCCCCTTCTTCTAAATGCTGTTGTTCTAAGATACCTTGAGTGTTTTTATATGGTTTTACACTTCTCTTGCACCCTAGGATAGACTAAAGATCAAGTTTTCTATCAAGTTGTCATTCTGTCAAGAACTTGTTCTTCGCGCAGCAGTCAGTCTTTGATTTTTAGAAAAATCTAGCAAAATTCTTTTTGAGTGATTCTTAATGGAGAACGTGCGTGACTCATATATCCATCTCTAGAAAATGTTTTGAGTCCACTGGTTGCAACGTTTAAGCGCTATAAAGTGAAGACCGAGCTTCAAACTTTCTGGTCGAAGTTCCTGACTGTCTGAATACTTGATTTTTCATGTCTATTATACAAAGCTTTTTAACGTAATTTTTGGTGGACTATTTCATGACTCAACTACTCACAGGGAACAAAATTCCCAAAAATTTTAGAGCAACAGAAACTCACCAACCATCTACTCCAATTGAGGACAATTCCTGAAAAATCTGCTTTTACTATTCTGAAAAGAGACTTTGTGGTTTTTAACTTTATCTCTTTTAGAAAAGAAGTCTTTGAAATAATTTCTTTTTGTTTGGACACTTGACAACCAGGATTGTAATTAAAACATCCTTAACATAGTTCATGGTTCTCAACCATGTAAGCTAGGGGTACACATAGTTGTCAGTTGTTCGGGTTTTGGAGGGTGTGCGAATCTGAGAAGCACCAGTTTGAACGAAAATCTTTGGGTGTTTCAGATTTTTATTGCAAGATTGTTTGGAGTACTTTGAGTGGGCGAAAATTTTATTTGGGATCATTCACCCTCCCCCCCTCTGATCGCCATTTCGATCCTTCAATTGGTATCAGAGCCGGTTTTGCTCTTTCATAGATCTTGACCAGTCTCAAGAGTCATGGCAATGGACAAGTATTCCACCAAGCCTCCTATTTTTATGGAGTTGATTTTCCATTCTGGAAATCGCAGATGGAGTCATACATCACTGCCCAGGGCTTCTTGATATGGTAGAAGGTGAAACTCCCGTATGAGGTTCCTGCCGATGAAAACGTCATGGCTGGCAATATGGCTGACGTTGAGGCGAACGCTAAGGCAAGGAACATTCTCATACAGGGTCTTAGCCGCTGTGAGTATGATAGGATTTTTCACCTCCGTTCCGCTCACGAGATTTAGGAGACCCTCAATGCTTACCATGAGGGTACTACTCAAATCAAGACCGTGAGGCAGGATCAGTACAAGCGTGAGTACAACAAGTTTGAACAACACGCTGGTGAGAGTCTTGATGAGTGTTTTGGTCGTTTTACCAAGATTTTGAGCGATCTTCGAGCTGTTGGTTGCATATACCCTGACTCAGATAATGCTTAACATTTCTTGGCTGCACTCGATCTTCGATTTTGGGAAATGAAAGTGACCACCATCAAGGACACTACTGACTTGTCGACCTTGACTCTTGATGGGCTTTACTCCCGTCTCAAGACTCATGAGATCGACTTCAAGTCTCGCAAGACGAAATCTCAGTCGATGGCCTTGATCACTGATCCCACTGGATCTTCCCTTGATCTTTCTGCTGGTTTCTCTCTTTTCGCCCTTTGCGAGCTAAGCGATGACCAACTAGAGAAATTTCCAGAAAATGAGCTTGCTCTTCTTGCTCGCAAATTTTCACATGCATACAAGAGGGTGAGAGAGAGAAAGAGAGGTGGCAAGATCACATGCTTTGAGTGTGGTGGCCTCAATCACATTCGGGCTAATTGCCCCAAACTGGAGAAGGCAAAGAACGACACCGACGGTTCGGCAAAGAACGACTACATCGACAAGAACCGCAACAAGAAGCCTCCAGTTCGCGAACCGGCGCGTGAGAAGAAGTACCACAACTTCTCCAAGAACAAGAAGCTCTTCCACCGCGTCCTTGCCGCGCTTGACGACATCAACCTCTCCGACACGGAGACATGGAGCGACGAGGGAGAGGATGAACCACAAGAGAAGAAGGGGGGCGACGATTTCTCCGGTATGTGCTTCATGGCCGACACCAACGGCATCAGCGACTCAGACGAGGTACCCTCCTATGACTAGCTCAATAAAGCTTTTTGCAAATTAGGAAAATTTCATGCTAGAGCTAGAGCTAGGTGTGTGGAGCTAGATAAGGAAGTAGGTACCTTGACTCGAGAGTTAGCTTCTCTTACACATTCTCCCTCTCGAGTCACTGATGACTGTTCTTTGTGTGATGCACTTCTTGTGGAGTTGGAGAATCTAAGGACTATGCATGATAGTGTGTTATCTGAACTAGATAGTCTTAGGTTGAAGAATGCTAGCGATGATTCTATTGATACTATTCCACTAGATACTAGTTTTGTCCATGCTTACTCTACTCCATCATGCTATAATTGCCCTAAATTTCTTGCTGAAATTGATGCCATGAGTGATCACCTTAGGAAGCTTTCTTCTAGAAACGATGAACTTGAAATACATGCTTCTAAGGACCAAGTCAGCTCATGTGAGGGCTGTAGGCAACTAAAACTTGACAATGAATCTCTAAATGTCAAGTATGCTAATCTTGCTAAGGACTTACTAGCTAAGTCACAAGAAAGTTGCTTGCAATGTAATGTGATTGAGTGGGACTTGGATAAAATCCAAGTCGAAATTAGGAAGAAATTAGAAGACCAAGCCCATAGGATTAGAAATGCGTCTTGCGTTTCTTGTGAGGCCCTCAAGATTGAGGCAGCCGTGCCGAGGGAGAAAAATGTACGTACTGAGAGAACTCATCTTTCTGGTTCTTCCTCTTCTTTCCCCTGTTCTTCTTATGCCTCTTTCTTTCGAGATTGCCAGTATCTCATGAGCACTATCGAGAAGTTTGTTGGAGGCAAGAAGAGGCTCAATCTTATTCTAGACCAGTCTAACATTAGTAGATTTAATCAAGGTCTAGGATTTGATCCTTTGGAGCACCCACCATTGTGCGCGGCTCCAAGAGTGGTGAGATTGTGGTAGCTCCCAGAGTGAGTACCACCGTATTTAGGTCTGCTGGGGTTGTCCATAGGATTTCTGACCAGAAGGGTGTTATTCCTGTTGCTTCTGCCTCTAGCAAGGCGAAGAACACATGCACCTTCTGTAAGAAGGATGGTCACCTAGTAGATTTTTGCTTCAGGCGAGCCAAGAACACTCGGCGTGAGCGTGTTGCTGCTCTTAGGGGTATTCAGGGTCATCCCCAGACTCTTAGTGCTCCTAAGGCACACACTGCTTCTAGACAGGTTAGAGAGTCGCCTGTTTTTGGGCAGCGTTCAGGACTTGGTTTTCATGCTGGTTCTTCGAGTTTTAGTCCTAGAGCCGCTCGTGGTCAGTCTTTTCGCCGTCCTCTTGATATCCTCGTTTTTCTCATCGAGGTAGATATCAGTTGCGTGAGGTGTTTTCTAGTAGGAGTTTTAGGTAGCCTCACTGGGGTGGTCCAGCCTGTGCATCATAGCGGGCCAACCCAGTTTCAGCTCCTAGATCATCTACTAGAGTTGCTACTGATCTTGTTAGGGTTAAACGTCAGAGAGACACTCGAGTCCAGTCTTCTTCTGTGGCTGGTACTCTGAGGCGTCGTGTGGTTCAGTATTGGGTTTCCCAAGTCTTCACTCTATCCCAGTACTGAGTCATATTTCTCCCTTGTGTCTTAATCAGGTTCGTCGGAAGGGGAAGGGAGATGTTTGGATTGTCGACTCCGGTTGTCCTCGTCATATGATCAGAGATTCTCGATAGTTCTCTTCCCTAGTCCGAGCCCCCGGTGATGAGTTGATCACTTTCGGGGATGCTTCTTCAGGTAGAGTCATTGCTAAAGGTACCATCTGCATTAATGACAATTTCATTCTTAAATATGTTGCCTTAGTGAGTAAGCTACAATACAATTTGCTTTCTGTTTCTCAGCTTATTGATGATTCTTTCGAGGTGAGTTTCAAGAGTAGCGCCTGTAGAATCCTCGATTCTTCAGAAATGTTAGTTTGCGGGATTTCTAGATATAGGAGAGTCTTTCGTGCTGATTTTTCTGCTTCTTTGGGAGACTCTCTTTGTTGTTTGATTGCTTCAGAGTCCCGTGATCTCTCCTTCTGGCATAGGAGACTTGGTCACATTGGTTTTGATCATTTGACCTGAGTCAGCAGCCATGATCTCATTCGTGGTTTTCCCAAACTCAAATTGGTTAAAGACTTAGTTTGCTCTCCTTGCCGACATGGCAAGATGGTTGTTGCTTCTCATCCCCCAGTCACTGTTGTGATGACTGATGCACCAGGACAGCTTTTACATATGGACACTGTTGGTCCAGCTAGAGTGCAGTCAGTGGGTGGGAAGTGTTATGTTCTTGTCATTGTTGATGATTTTTTGAGGAACTCTTAGGTGTTTTTCATGTCCTCGAAGGATGAGACTTTTACCCATTTTAGAGGTTTGGTTCATAGGTTGTCTTTTGAGCTCTCTAATGCCCTATGAGCTATACGCAGTGACAATGGCACGGAGCTCAAGAACTCCTATTTTGAGAGTTTCTGTGTTGTATGGTTTAGAGCATCAGCTCTCCTCTCCCTACGTCCCTCAGCAAAATGGCGTAGTGGAATGGAAGAACATGACTCTAGTAGAGATGGCCAGGACGATGCTAGACGAGTACAGTACTCTTAGGAAGTTTTGGGCTGAGGCTATAGCTACTGCTTGCCATGTTTCTAATCGTGTATTCTCATTTTCGTGTGTTTGGTTGCAATTGTTTTATTTTGAAGTCTGGTAACTTTGATAAGTTTGAGTCTTATTCTTCTGATGGTATCTTTCTGGCTTATTCGACTTCTTCTCGTAGCTATAGGGTCTAGAGTTGCGATGCGCATAGGATCATAGAGACATGTGAGGTGACCTTTGATGAGGCTAGCCCAGGAGCTAGACCTGACATTTTAGGCTCTTCTTCCACCTCCGAGACCATTTTTGTAGAGGATGAGAATGATGGAGATGATGGTGTTTCACCTGATCCAGTCCCCTCTACACCTGAGGTGCCTCGTGTTTCCATTTCTGCATCTCAGGAAGACCAGCCCTTGCCTTCTGACTCTCATGCAGCTAGTGGCTCTTCTCCTACCTCTTCTGTGCATGAGGTAGAGGCCACTTCTGCTTCTGGACCTCCTCGTCATATTCAGCGTTATCATCCACCTAATCAGAACATCGGCGATCTGTTTGAGCGAGTCACTCGCTCAAAATCAGGTTTGTCCAGTTTCTGCCTTCACTCTGCCTTTGTTGCCTCGTTTGAGCCGAAGGATGTGACTCATGCATTATCTGACGAGTCTTGGACTAATGCTATGCATGAGGAACTTGAAAACTTCGAGAGGAACAAACTCTAGCAGCTTGTAGAACGTCCATCTGGTCATAATGTCATTGGAACCAAGTGGGTGTTCAAAAACAAGCAGAGTGAGGATGGGGTTGTCATTCGCAACAAGGCTAGGCTATTTGCATAGGGCTTTACTCATGTTGAGGGTCTTGACTTTGAGGAGACATTTGCCCCTGTAGGTAGACTAGAGGCTATTAAAATTCTGCTTACATTCTCTGCATCCCTGGGCTACAAGCTCTATCAAATGGATGTCAAGAGTGCATTCCTTAATGGCTATATCGAGGAAGAAGTTTATGTCAAACAACCTCTAGGATTTGAGAACCCCAAGTTTTCGAGTTATGTATACAAGCTTTCCAAACCTCTGTATGGACTCAAGCAGGCCCCCAGAGCATGGTATGAGAGGCTCAAGTCTTATCTTCTCAATCATGACTTCAAGATGGGAGTAGTAGACAAAACTCTGTTCATTAGACACCATGAGTCGTATTTTCTTCTCTTCCAGATTTATGTGGACAATATCATTTTTGGTGGCTCGTCTCATTCGCTTGTGTCTCGGTTTTCTGAGGTGATGAGCACAGAGTTTGAGATGAGTATGATGGGCGAGTTGAGCTAGTTTTTGGCTTCCGAATCAAACAGACTTGGGAGGGTACTTTATTGCATCAAGGCAAGTATACCCATTGACCTCCTGAGGCGTTTCGATATGTCTGTCGAAAAGCCGGTGATGACTCCTATGGCCACCACTGCTGTCCTCGAGCCCGCTGAGGATGTTGAGCCTGCTGATCAAAAGGAGTTTCGGAGCATTATCGGCTCCCTCTTGTACCTCACTGCTTCGAGGCCGGACATACATTTCGCTGTGTGTCTGTGCGCTCGATTTCAGGCTTCTCCTCTCGCCTCTTACCGCCAGGCGGTGAAGCGCATCTTCAGGTACCTTCGTGCTACCACTGATTTTGGTATTTGGTACTCTTCCTCTTCTTGTTTGTCTCTTAGAGCCTTTTTCGATGCCGACTTTGCTGGCTGTAGGATAGATAGGAAGAGCACTTCTGGCACTTGCCAATTTATTGGCACTTCTCTTGTTTCTTGGTTGTCTAGGAAGCGATCCGAGTTACCTGATCCACCGTGAGGCCGAGTATGTTCTTTGCGATCGATTCTTTGTAGCAGTGCTCTGGATGAGATCGACCTTGCGGGATTTTGGGTTAGAGATAGAGAGTGTGCCACTTTTTTGTGACAACACTTCTGCTATTTGCATTGCTAAAAACCAATGCAACATTTTCGGACCAAGCACATTGATATTAGATATCACTTCCTTAGAGACCATGTGGAGAAGGGTGATATCACACTTCAGTTCGTAGAGAGTGATCTTCAGTTAGCCGATATCTTTACCAAGCCTTTGGATAGCTCCAGATTTGTTGCCTTGAGGAGTGAGCTTGGAGTCGTGAGCCCTTACAACCTATCGTGAGGGGGAGCTAGTTTGTATATTATGTATAATATATTCTCTTCCAGTTTTTCTCTTCTTTGTGTTTCTTTTGGGTGATTTTGGGCTTATTTTCTTGAGTTGATTTCACTCACTTAGACTTTTAGCATGCCTTGCATGTACCTCTTATCTTGTGCTTTAGGTTGCTACCATGCGTGATTAGCTGTTCTCTCTTCTCTCTAGGTTGAGTTCCCTCACAGTCTTATAAGTCTAGCAGGTGTTGGGCCTCCTGAGTAGACAGGGTCTGTGTGCACTCCTTAGTTGGAATCTAGAGTCAGCTTCCCTATGTCACTCACTGGGGAAGATGAGAGTGAGTCTGAGCCTGTAGTGAGTCTCTTATATCTTATCTATTCTCAATAGCCATCCAGTTTGCAGTTTCTCGACTTCTTCTTCTCATTATGTCTTTCTGGTTGTTTTTTAGTTCATTTGGGTTTTTCTTATGCCTAATCTTGATAATAACTCAACTTTAACCAGATTTAAGCTTAAAATTGTTTCACTTGTTGATGGGAAGTTTGGGAATCTATTCATGCATTGTATATAGACTGCATTTTATATTTCATGAGCTTTGTCTATTATGCAAATGACTTAATCTTCATGCAATACACCATGTTACATCTTTTGAAGAAAGTTACTAGCTTAGATATGTCCAAGTCCATTTATCATGCGAAGCTTATTAAAATCTGAAAATTGAAAGCTTTGAATGAAAACTTGATGAAACATGTTGCTTATACTTAGTAAGTTTCTTCTCTAGGAGTATTTACCATGATTTGTGAAATTTTGGAGTTCTCTAGAGTCCCTATAGCAATTTGGGTGAAACTTGTTTGATCCATATTTGAGTCCTTCAAAATTGCTCATATGTGCTAAATTGAAATCAAGAAAATTTTGACTTTTTTGTGCAAAATTGATCTCAACACTTTATATTCACGAGACTACTTCCCATTGCACTTGGGATGAACTTGGAATATATTGTGTATGACCAAGATTATTCTCTTAAGAGTTACTCTTGAGATAATCGAAAGTGGCTTGAGTCAATCTTTAAAAAGAAATGCAAATAACAAAAACATAAGTGGGTAAAGAATGCAAATAATGTCAAACATTTGCAGCCCTCTATGTCTTTATTTGAAGAAAAATTTGCATTACATGAAAAATGAGCTCAAACGACCTTATATGCACGTCAAGATTTCCCAAAGTGTTGAGTAGGTTGAACTCTAGGTTTTCCATTTGATCCTTAAGTGGTTTTGCTTCTAGCTTTGAAACTTTGCTGAGTTTTGCAATTGTCAAATCTTGCTAAAATGAAATATTGCAAAACTAAGCTTTGTCTCAAAATGTATTGGTTCTTGGACATTTCTTAGGTTAGTCATAATCTGAAATTGATGAGCTTGGTGTAATATCTTTCCATTATGATCAATTGGATAATCTTCAAAACTCTTTAGATTGCATTTCATGCATACATAAAAAACAATTTGGTGTAATATCTTTCCATTTATGCTTTAAGATATTATGCATGTAGACACTGACATCCCAGAGACTTTCATCGTCGATCCAAAGCATGATTATGAGTTCAACAAGCAAGGCAAGCACCTCTTTTAATCATATTGATCATACTATTTCACTTAATTTATGTTATTTTACAAATTTATGTATGCATGCGTGTACTTTCGGTAAAATAGCTATATTGTGGGTGACAGTAGATAGTCCTACTTATTGCATGAAACTTCCTTAATAAATAGATAATCTTGCTACTAAAATCTATAAGATAGGGATTAGACAATAACTAATGTCAACCCTTGGTATACTTAATTATACATACATATGCTTAGCCATGCATTAGATTTGGGTAGAACAAATAAACGGTTGAAGCATTTATTCAGAAATATGAATTTTAACATGATAGACAAGAGGTGTTACCTCTATTATTTTGGTATAAAAATTAACACTGAAAACTAAGCTTTGACATGGGTGAATTATTAGCATAATCTGGGAAGTTCGAGGGATAGACTTGCACTTAGAGTAGGGGGAGATCTCACCCGGGTTGATTAAGGACCGAATTTGGTGTTGTATAATCTGAGATAGCCATACAACCACAAATACTATTTATAGGGTGACCCTAACCTACTAAGTTGTATAGGACTAGCTTTGCACATTGGAAGGCCAAAGTAGATGTCGGGACCCGAATATGCAAATCCGAACTCTCTGTGTATTCAGCACTAGTTTAGGATCACGCTAGTGCACACAGGCTCAACATAGATAAATATCACAATCATACTCAACGATATCATAATAAAGACTTCATCAAATTAAATATAACTTGTTAGATGACCTTATGGTCCACCTTACATGAATACGCCACGCAGGGCTAAGACTAAAAAATAAATCAACTGCAGCGAAAATAAATTTATTCGTAGTAATCCTTCAAATTGCCACAAGCAACTAACAAGGTTCTCACCCTAGTTGTCCACTTCTTCCTGAAACTCCTCCTCAAAAGCAGGTGTAGCCTCCTCTCCAACTGGTAATGTTTTGTGGCAAGGGTGAGTACATAAAGCACTCAGCAAATTGTGCACAGAATGCAAGTCTAATATACTATATGCATGGCTTATTCCAAATGAATGGATGACATGGTTATTTTAAATAAAACAACATTTATAAAGATTAGCATAAATAGATTGAAAAGATTAAATTTCTCAGTTATTTTCCAAATAAACCAACTCATAACCATAAATCATATTCCAACTTCCATAGGCATACAGCCCCCAAACCTACATTTGTTTTGATAAAAACTAACCCTTATATACTTTACCCACAAGATACAATCATACACCACAAAAGCGAGTGATTATAACAAAGTCTTTCCAATGGCCTGTCTAAACACAGTACTACCCGCTAAGGATTCAACACTAGTGGGACTGGTTACCACATCCAGGGTCCCCCTCTTGTGTCATGTGAGACTACCCCGTGCGAGGACTGGTTACCACAACCCGGGACTCACACCACCACTAGTAGTACCAAAGCCTAGACATAACAAATTAATCAGCCAAGTCTATTCCATACCAGACTTATGGTTGTACGAATGACTCAGCTCAAATTCTTGCAAGGTTAAGTCCTTAATTGACTAAGGCAAGACCAACAAAAAATTCACCATAACCACGAACCATCAAATACCATAAAAACAATACAACCGCCCAAATGCCACATTGGCCCACCACAAATAGTTGCCACTTGCCTCAGTCTAAATTATTTTACCACCCTGGTTGTTTTACCATGCACTATGTGCTATCAACAACAACAACATTGTGTGACAACACCCGACACACAAGTTAATAAACATGTTCCATAATTCATTAAGCAAGATTAACCATTTTCACATAAAATGATGACTCGTTTCACGGCTAAGTACACTACATGCGTTCTAGCTACCCACATTGGCAATTATAGCTACCAACTAATATGAAACCATTCTATGGTGACAAATGAAATACGGCATACAATATGGCAAGGTGGATATATCACAATCGGATGAATAACTATACCCAACATAATTGAAACGAGTAATAATTGAATTAATATGCAATACTTTGAAACAATATAATGTTTAAAATATGGGTTCAACATGATCAAAGCACAACTTACCTTCAAAGAGCTTTGGATCCTGCTTTGGACCTTGATCTTGGGATGACTCCTCGCTCACAAATTCTCCGGGCACTTCGACGTCTACGCGAATCGAGCGAGAAAGCAATAAATACCAAAAATAGAGAGTAAAATCAACTCCAAAAATTAAGTACAATTCACCATTAAATAGAGATCAATTTTACAAATCTTTAGAAACTGGAATCACATCAATCGGAGTTCGTATGAGCAAGAACAAGCTAGTTAAAGTTTGAAATAAAAGAAAAATTAGAAAATACAAAATTCGGATTAAATGAATTGTTTTTGTACCGGAAAATAGCATTTTTTACGTCTTGCTAACGTCAGCACATAAATTGATTTCCAACCAAATATTTTTCTGAGGAAAAATATTATTATGATGTCACGCTGACGTCATTGACGTGTGGCAACACCACAAAGCGACACATGGCGCAATCTCAGCGCGACACGTGTAGGGGTGCATGGACTTAGTCCACACCACAACTCAGTCTACGGTGGACTCAGCTCATGGCACCTCGGCTGCTACACCAGACACACGACGGCACGCGATTGGTCACGGCGCCGGTGCGATCTGGTCTGCACGAACATGATCAGACGGCCATGGCTTGCGAAAACGTGGAGCGATCACGACCGCACGATCGCGATGCGGCAACGGTGGCGAGAGCTACGTGGCTGCCCTTGTATCTGACGCAGTGGGTTGGCGACGTGAGAAATTGGGCCGAGCTACACAGGGTTTTGGCCCAACACTATTCAAACATGTTTTTAATAACTTTTCCAATACAAATAAATCCCGAAAATAGATAAAGCCCAAATAAATAGCAAAAATACTAAAAAAATCCAAAAAAGTTTAGAAAATATTTGAAGGAATTTGGAACTCAAATAAAATATTTTCAATAAAATTTTATTTAAACTTTTCCAATAAATAAATAAAAGATGACAAGAGGCTTAAATCAATAAATGCAACATAAATTAAGTAAAATCCAAAAATTTCATAAAAAGGTAAAATGCATATTAAATCCATAAAATAAAAAAATTAGGATGTTATAGTAGTACAGGTATTCTAGGTAGGTTTGCTCAAAATGGTTTCCTTACCGAGGTGTTGGGGCTAAAGTTTGTCAATACAATGGTGCATGCCTTGCTATGGGAGGAAATGATTATGACAGGGATAGACTATCATTGATATTATGTGTATTAGAATTTTATTTCTGCCACCATAGCAAGGGTTAGCATCCACCATGCTAGTGCAAAGTTATGTCTAGGTGATGTAATAGTTTTGTTATAATCTCTTAATCGCACACCTACGGAAGTGTGTCAGATGGACAATCTAAGTTGATCATATCTTGTGGGTAAAGCTATAAACCTCTGTAAGGTGCAAAACATTTCGAAAAGTCATGCTCACGGTCATGAATGACTTGGTGTACTAACACCTAGTTAATCTTGAATCTTTTTGCAAAAATTTGAACTAGAAAATGGCGGGTAGCCATGATATAGATGTTATGCCACGTGAATGACTGAGAGTAGATCGATGATCATGATCATGGTGGATTGTGGTTTGCTTGTATTTATGTTACATACTTGTAATTTACATAGATGACAACTACTCTTTAAAAATTTCGTTTGCAATCTACTACTTATTATTGTTAACTAAATCTCGCCTTATGCAAAATATGATAACATGGTAGGATAGTCATTCTTTTGACATAGCCTTCCTGTTGATAAACCATGCATATATTTATATTTGTAATAAACTACAAGTCTTGTTGAGTACAAATGTACCCACCCTTACTTGTCGATACTCAAAGGATGAAGGAACCACTGCTCCCCAATGACTCTTCTCCGTAGGTTTCAGGGAATATGACGATGGACTTTTCTAAGGCATATTCTAGTCGGTTGCCTGTGATTTTGGTTGAGGCATACCGTTGGACCAAAGAGTTATATTTTACTACTTTTCGCTGCACTTTACTCATGTTCATTTGGCCCAATGGTCCCTTTTGTTGTAAAACTATGTACCGATTATATGTAAGGCCACTATGCTTTAATATCTATGCTACGCTGTGTATGGATATGATGATAATGTTGTAAATATGTATACTAGCCACTGATTATAGGAGTAGTATAGTATACATGTGAGACCCTCGGATATTTCACGCTCCATGGGGGTCTTGACACTATGACTATTTTGCCTTTGGGCCTCTTCTTCTTCCCCACTGGCCGCCATCCTCCCCTAGTTCTTCCTCCTATTGCTTTGATTTCACACAGCAGCCATCGAATCCTACTAAGTGAACATGATAGCTAAAGTTTCCTTCCCCGCCGATGGCCATGTGGCTACTGACGGTGGGGTAGATGGCGTCGCAACGACCAGCTAGGTGGAGATAGCTTCATGGAGGCCGTCAGCAAGGGAGGCGATGATGATGCCAACCAAATATGTTCGTCTTCTTTGTCATCGGTGGATCTGATCGTCTTCCAGAGTGGCCAAATCTAGCTCCCAGTAGAACGTGTGTGCCGGTGAGGTCATATCTAACTTGTCCTCTTACTCCCTTTCTCATCTCTTTGATAGGCATGCACCTCACCTCCTTACCACCACTCGAGGTCCACGCCAAGCGACGGAGGCGGAGGATGGCGAGGAGCTCAGCAGCCCACGTGGGGTGGAGGGAGGGGTGCCCAAAGAAGGGGAGGGGACAAAGTAGGGTGGAGGAGGAGCACAGTGAAGTGTGTGGGAAATGGCATTGCGGTCGGCAGCATCGGGAGGAAGAAACAAGGGAGGATGTTGGCCGGTAGGGAGGAAGGAGAAGACAAGGGCAAAACTGTCCATGAGTAGCATATATCAAAGAATGCAAATTTACATTTTTGGAGTGATATTTTTTGAATTGGCAAGTTTTAGAGTGGCATGAATCCAATTTTACCCATTTTTGGTCCCGTACTGGTTGTTTTGCGTCAAGGGGAGACCTGGATATGGTTTAAGAGGTCACCCAGGTTCCTCCGTCGAAGGCAGGCAGCTGCGTGGTGAGCACAAAACGAACTATTCTTTCACCTTCTTTGGAGAAGGCTCCCATACTTTGTTGAGTTTAAATCATTGTGGGTTTACCACTCACCATTGCTAAGGGTGAGTTCGAATTCTCAATGCAGTCTCACACGTTGGCTTTAGATGTCCACCTTCGCCCGAATTAAGGGTTACATGATCATGGCACATGTATTCAGGGTTCGCAAAACCACGGTAAACCGTCGGTTTACTGCGGTTTTCGAGCGTCTCGCGCCGAGTCGGCTTCTGAAACCGAATGGTTTCTCACCGAAGTTCAAATTCAAATTTCAAAATTTCAAAAAATGTAGAAAAATTTAACCAAAAAATTCCTAAAATTAGTATTAATTGCTCTATGACCTCTGGTATAAATTTTTTTTGAAAAAAAAATCAGATACTTTTTTGAGCCATTCGAATTGAACAAAATTGAAAAAACCAAAAAAAAATTAGCTTGCATGTATGCTGTTGAATATTGCTTGTTTGCTACTCCCATTATCCCATGTTATTGTAGTGTGTTGTAGTGTAGTATTCTCATATAGAGTATCAAAAGTCACAACTCACAAAATAGACAGTAGCTAGATTTATGTACATGTAATCTTGTATATTCTCAAAAGAAAGCATTAGGGTAGAGAAATATGAACAAACCTTGGATCAAAGAGTGTGGAATATAAGAACATAGGTGTCTTCATAACCGGCCCAGAAGTGCCAGAAGGGGAGACAGGACCGAGTGGAAGGCCCAGAGGATAAGCTCCGCGCCAAGCCTTGCTGCCGTGCGCAAGGAGATACATCCTAGAGATAGTTGAACAAATATTTAGATATAAGAGATACGATTGTAATCCAATCTGTTAGCAGGGTAAGATAAAGATGTAAACTCTATCCTGTAACAGATTAGTATCCAATAACCGATCGGAATCCCTTAACCGATCGGGACTCTGTAAACCGCCCCACCCCCATTATATAAGGGAGAGGGCGGGCAACAACAGAGAGATGAGCAATCTTAGATCCAAGAGATCCAAATAATCACAGCACACAGGACTAGGGTATTACCTCCTCCATCGAGGGCCTGAACCTGTCTAAACCTTTGTCTTGTGTGACCTTCGAGTTTGAGATCTAGCGCCTGCCCCATAAATTCATTGCCGACCACAAAAGTCGACAGTTGGCGCGCTAGGTAGGGGGAGCGCTATAATCTTTTCCTACAGACTCGATGGCAGCAACCAGCGGAATGAACACCACCTTCATCTCTGGCCAGGCTTTCCGCTTTGGAAGCCTGGACTTCGTCGCAGATGCACTCGTAGAACTTGTCCGCCTAGACCTAAACCAGATCCAATCGGTAAAGATCAGGCCGATCCATCTCAGGTACGCCACTCTGACTCAGTCATCAAACCAGTCGGTGTTGTGAGGAATTGCTACAATCTTCGTGGCATCTTCGTAGTAGAAGAGCAAAAAACCGATCTCCAACGCCAGCAAGAGATTCAAGAAGCTGCGGAGGAAGATCGCCTTCTTCGTAAGGGTAAGGAGGCACAAGCGTGATCGCTTCGATCGCGCGGCCGCAATGTCCATGAGGACTTCCTACAATCCAAATTGGGAGACTAAGCTGTCTTCCACACACCATTGCAGAACGTCGTCGCCTCCAAGACACTTCTCGACACGCTGGACCCGAAGATTGCAACTGATAGCCCGGTGGCCCCGATCGTGGCCTAGATCAAGGCCATGGTGACGGCGGCAGCGATTCGAGAATCGAGAAAAGCGATGCGCGCTCACACTCCCCGCGGCTACTCGCGTCGCTAGCGATGGGGCGCAACGATCGTAATCTTGGCGGTCGGCGCCCCTCACAACCCGATCGGAGGCGCCGCGGAATCTCACCGCGACCTCGCCGAGACATCACGCCATACGGCAAGAGCGGGGCGAAGAAGATCGATCGGCTGGCGCTCGGCGACTCTGAACGCCGGTACCGACCACGATCGGCGATGACTACAAAGACCATGGAGATCATCATCGTCGGTGTCGGAACGACAACGACGATCGCCGAGTCATTGGCTCGCGCGCGAACTCCACCCGGCGTGTTGAAGACAATCGCGAGCGAGGCTCACCTCGCGGACTCCCCTCATCGCGGCAGCAGATCCATCGATGGAATCCGAGCATTCACTTCTCGGTTACGCTGAGTAGTGCGGCCCGAAGGTTTCAACCCCAAGGGCATCGTTAAGTTTAACAGGGATCGAGATCCAGAAGCTTGGCTGCAGGTCTATACCCTAGCGGTTAAAGCGGCTGGAGGCAATCAAAACGTGATGGCAAATTATCTGCCAGTCAATCTCACCCCTTCAACTCAATCATGGCTCACAGGACTTCCAACGAATTTGGTGGACTCCTGGAGCGATCTTTGCGAGCAATTTATCTCAAACTTTCAGGGAACCTACGAGAGGCCTGGCACCCCGTGGGACCTATATCAGCTTCACCAGAAGAAAGACGAGACGCTGAGAGATTTTCATCCGGTGTTTCATGCAGAAGAAAAACACCATCAGGGATGTATCTGATGAAGTGGTGGTAGCAGCCTTTCGTAAAGGAGATGTTTGCGTTGGCCAACCGCTATGCCACGGCCTTAGACGCCCTGGCCGAGCGTCAAGAAGATCGCCCGCAACAGAAGAACAAAGGTGACAAGCCAGAGTCCTCCAAGCACAAAGACAAAAAGCAAAAAGGCGAGGAGCTAGTCGCGGTAGCAGAGCGCAACCGGCCCCGAGCCACGCCGAGGGAGGCACCCGATTACAGTACTGTCATGGATGCGATTTGTCCTTTCCACCCTAAGGGAAAGCACGCCGCCAAAGATTGCTTTACCCTGAAGCATTTTGCACGTGAAAGCAACAAGCAACCGGCTCCGACAAAGGATGAGGCTGCCAAGAAGAAAGACCCTCCCGGCGAGGACGATTACCAAGAGCCCGAGCACGAGCTGAACTACATATACGGGGGCTCCACCGTATACGAGTCCAAGCGGAAGCAAAAGCTTACCGCTCGGGAGATCAATGCGGTGGAACCGGCAACCCCCCAGTATCTAAAGTGGTCCGATGTCCCGATCACCTTCGACCGCACGGACCACCCCAACCGAGTTCTACATCCGGGTAAGTACCCTCTAGTGCTCGACCCTGTTATTCGCAATGTAAAGCTCAAGAAAGTCTTGATTGATGGAGGGAGTGGACTCAACATCCTATTCGCCAAGACCTTCGATGACATGAACGTCCCCCGCTCCGAGCTAAAGTCGAGCTCACAGCCGTTCCATGGGGTGATCCCTGGGGCTTCTTCGTTTCCACTCGGGCAGATCGCTTTGCCCGTCACCTTCGGTACCAAAGACAACTAATCACGCTATCTTGGGAAGGCTCGGTCTGGCTCGATTTATGGCCGTCTCGCACTACACCTATTTGGTGATGAAGATGCCGGGACCCAAAAGCGTCATCACGGTTCGCAGCGACATCAAGCGATCTTTGGAATGCGACCAAGAGTACTATGAACTTGCTGAGCTGCAGGAGGCAACCGCCGAGGGGAAGAATATCCAGGCAGAGGCAGCCACATTGCAGGAAGAAGGCGACATCCCGTCCAAGAAGCAGGCCACGTTAGGGATAAAGTCTGGCGAAGGAACCAAGAGAATTATTCTCGACTCATCCGACCCATCCAAAATGACTCTGATCGGGATAGAGCTCAAGGATAAATAGGAAGGCATGCTCGTCACCTTCCTCCAGGCTAACAAGGACATCTTTGCCTAGAAGCCATCCGACATGCCGGGTGTTCCTAGGGAGGTGATCAAGCATTCTCTACACGTCGATGAAAAGGCAAGGCCAATCAAGCAAAGACTCCGGTGGTTCGCTCCAGATCATCGGAACACCATCAAGCAGGAGATCACCAAGCTATTAGCTGCAGGTTTTATCAAAAAGGTGTATCATCCCGACTGGTTGGCAAACCCTGTACTAGTTCAAAAGAAGAATAAAACTTGGCGCATGTGCGTTGACTATACTGATCTCAACAAGGCATGTCCGAAGGATCCATTCGGGCTACCTCGAATTGATCAGGTGATTGATTCAACATTGAGTGCGAGATCACGAGTTTTCGATGCCTATTCGTGGTACCACAGATTCGCCTAAAGCGAAGACCATATCAAGACTTCATTCATCACGCCCTTTGGGGACTTTTGCTATACCACGATGGCGTTCGGGTTGAAAAATCTTTGGTGCAGCGTATCAGCGTGCAATCTGGTGTGTTTGACACCCAACTCGGACGCAACGTGGAGGCATACGTGGACGATGTCATGGTAAAGACTCGGGAGAGGAAGGACCTTATCGCCGACCTAACCGAGACGTTCGAATGTCTAAGGACTTTCAACATGAAGCTTAATCCCGAGAAGTGTGTTTTCGGAGTATCTTTGGGAAAACTGCTCGGGTTTATCGTATCCCAACGAGGCATTGAGGCCAAACTAGAAAAGATCAAAGCCATATTAAATATGGAACCGCTGACTTGCCAAAAGGACGTCCAGAAGCTTACGGGGTGCATGGCCGCACTCAGCAGATTTATTTCGGTGGGTATCGAGGTATGCCATTCTTTAAACTTCTCAAGAAGCGGGACAAGTTCGGTGGGCGCCTTAGAGGCACGACAAGCGTTCGAAGATTTGAAGACCTTCTTAACGACACCCCTGGTCTTGGTTTCACCGATGCCAGGGGAACCTCTATTACTTTACATCGTGGCAACAACTCATGTAGTAAGCGCTGCAATCATCATAGAAAGGGAGGAGCCGGGTCACGTGCAGAAGGTCCAACACCCGATCTATTTCATCAGCGAGGTCTTGAGTGAATCTAAGGTGCGGTATCCACAAGTGCAAAAATTATTATACGCCGTACTTCTTACATCTCGCAAACTCAAGCACTACTTCCAAGAGCATACTGTTTCGGTGGTCACTTCCTTCCCAATAGGAGATATAATTCACAACCGGGAGGCCACTGGGAGAATTGAAAAGTGGGCAGTCGAGCTTAGAGCCTTTGATATCCTATTCAAGCCTCGCACAGCCATCAAGTCTCAAGCGCTCGCCGACTTTACTGTCGAGTGGACAGAACTTCAAAACCTGGCGGTCGTCAAGGAACTCGAGTACTGGACGATGTATTTCGATGGTTCCCTCATGCTCAGCTGCGCGGGGGCTGGTATAGTGCTTATATCACAAGGTGAGCATGAGAATTTAGATGATGTAGGTGAGGATGGTTTGGCACAAGCAATGAGAAAGATGGAAGTAGGTGATATTAAACCCAAGGAAGACAAGGATGAACCTCCTACACAATCTATGGTGCCAAATGATGGAACCCAAGAAGAAGAGGAAGAAAAAGAACAAGATCGACTAGTTATCATCAAAAGTCACCATGCTATTGCTAAAGATCATCCCACAGACCAAATCATTGGTGAAATCAGTAAGGGTGTTCAAACTCATTCTAGACAAGCTTCTTTTTGTGAACATTACTCTTTTGTCTCTTGTATTGAACCTAAAACAATTGAAGAAGCTCTAGAAGATGCTGATTGGATAATAGCTATGGAAGAAGAACTTAACAATTTTGAAAGAAACAAAGTCTGGAGCTTAATAAAACGCCCAAAGAATCACAATGTTATTGGTACAAAATGGGTGTTCCGAAATAAGCAAGATGAGAATGGAGTGGTAATAAGGAATAAAGCCAGACTTGTAGCTCAAGGATTTACTCAAGTAGAAGGGCTGAACTATGGAGAGACCTATACCCCAGTGGCACGCCTTGAAGCTATTCGGTTTCTTCTTGCCTTTGCTACTCATTTTAATATCACTCTTTTTCAAATGGATGTGAAAAGTACATTTCTTAATGGATTCATTGATGAAACTATTTATGTTGAGCAACCACCTGGTTTTGAAGATCCAAACTTACCAAATCATGTATAAAAATTATCTAAGGCACTCTATGGTCTAAAACAAGCTCCTAGAGCATGGTATGAGCGTCTTAGAGATTTTCTACTTAATAAGAACTTCAAAACTGGGAAGGTTGATCCAACCTTGTTTCTAAAAGACATCAATGGAACATTAATGATTTGTCAAATATATGTAGATGATATTATGTTTGGATGTACTAATGATTCCCTTTGCAAAGAATTTGGTGACATGATGGCCAAAGAATTTGAGATGTCTATGATTGGAGAGCTGACATTCTTTCTGGGATTCCAAATCAAGCAATTGAAGGAGGGAACCTTCATCTCACAAGAAAAGTACACCAAGGATCTCCTCAAGCGCTTCAAAATGGAAGAATGCAAGATAATAAATACTCACATGGCAACTAATTCTCATCTTGATCAAGATGTGGGAGGTAAGCCTGTTGACCAAAAACTTTTCAGATCTATGCTTGGGTCATTACTATACTTGGCAGCATCTAGGCCTGACATCATGTTTAGTGTCTGTATGTGTGCTAGATTTCAAGCTGCACCTAAAGAAATTCACTTAAGTGCTGTAAAAAGAATATTTAGATATCTTAAGTTTACTTCTGGTATTGGTTTATGGTACCCTAAAGGTGCTCCATTTGAGCTTCTTGGCTATTCAGATTCTGATTATGCCGGATGCAAGATTGATCGTAAGAGCACCTCTGGGGGCTGTCATTTGCTTGGAAGATCTTTAGTTTCTTGGTGTTCTAAAAAGCAAAATTCGATAGCACTATCCCTTCTTAGAAGCCGAATATGTGTGGCGGCGGTTGTTGTGCTCAAATTCTTTTCATCAAACAAACATTTCTAGATTTTGGGATAATCTTCGATAAAGTGCCTCTGTTGTGTGACAATGAAAGTGCAGTGAAAATAGCAAACAACCCAGTCCAACATTCCAGAACTAAGCATATTGAAATTCAGCATCACTTTATTCGTGATCATGTTGCTAAAGGAAATATTATGCTTAGTTGTGTACGAACTGAGGACCAATTGGCTGATATTTTCACTAAACCGCTTGATGAGGCCAAACTCTCAAAACTAAGAATTGAACTGAATATCATTGCATATTCAAATGTTGTTTGATAATGTCGCATTTAGGGGGAGCAAGGTTGCTTGCTATGCATCTCTTGATATCCAAAATGTGAATAAATAAATTCAAAGATGCTGAGTCAAAATAAAATATTTCTTTTTCTAAATTAAATAAATTTCTAAAAATGTGTAAAATGCTGTTATAAACCTTACCTTACTATGCTTCTTTCTTATCTAACCCAAAATATAGTAACTAAGTCAAAGTTTATGTTCTCCTCAAACCAGGCGAAAATGTTTAACTAAATATCCTTGTTCAGCACTTGAGTACTTTCAGCTGAGCTTAAGTTGCAATTACTCATGCTCATTTGGATATTAGACTCAAACATTCCCTGAGAACTCAATTCTTCAAATATTTTTTTTGCTAAATTGGTTGCTAATCTTAGCTATGCTCCTTATTTCTTATCTTTAGAAATATAGTCATTTTGCAGACTAAGATCAATTGAAGTAAAAATAGCAAAATACCCATATGTGACGGACCAATCTAAAATCAATACACCAGACTAAAAAAATTTTGGTCTGTTATTAAAGGAAGTTTTGGTCTCGACATTGTCCAGAGCAAAATCTTTCAACCACGGATCAAAATTAGTCCAGTCTGTATTTGAACCAACTTGGTCTGGCTCAATTGGTAAATTCTATGATCTATCAATCAAAATAAGTCTGCCTTATGTACAAATGTTTCTAAAGTCTAATTCTTATCCAAAATTCAAATGGATTTTATCTATTTCATAAAACTTTTCCTTCTCATCTCAAATTTCAAACTGTGTTCAAAATCTTGCCTATTGCTTTAGGACTTATCTTATGCTAACCTGACCTTATTGTTGGGATTCCCTGTATTTGCTAAAACCGATATACCTAAAGGGGTCCCACTATCTTTTTACCAAGGACTCCTGGTCCCCTCAACTACCATGGTTAAAGGCGCTAGTTACCAAGATACCTTTGCACTCTTTCTTCTCATTCAATGCAGCAACTTCTTCAATCTAAAGCTTTCCCTTGATACATTCTTGCTTGCGCAAACTCCTCAAAGCCAGAAAAATCATCTTAGCATCGAAGCAAATCCCTAATCGGATCTTGGCAACGGTGTTCATCTGGCATTCCGCGCAAGAATCTTCTGCAGGCTCAGTAAGTCTGTCTTAAAAACTCTCTTTTCTCTTCTTGTCATAAACCCTAGACCTAAATCTTAGACTCTAGTATTTATTTTTGTTTAGGTCTGGTCTTTGTGCTTGAAAAGGGTCTGAATTTGAGTCTGAGTAAGAGTTGAATTTCAGTTGGTAGTCACGATGAGGTCGAAGAACCCAGATAAAAGGGGACTGATTGGAAAAATCGTTGATAAAGTAAAAAGCAAGAAACAAAAGGTGTCTAGTTCATAAGAAACAAAAGGTGTCTAGTTCATCTCCTGGAATAACTTTACCTAGACAACCTCAAGGTCCTGTACTCATTCAAGATGTCCATAGTGTTGCCCGAACAAATAGAAAATTAGTCACTTCTCATCCAAGAAAAGGAAAAGATAAACAAGTGGTTGATTCTGAGTCATCTTCTGAAGATAGTTCCTATGAGCCCAACAGTGAATCATCTTCAGAAAACACTGAGCTGTCTGCTGAAGTTGATATTCTGAGCAGTGAAGAACTGGCTAATTTAAGAGGCAAGAAACTAAGAGCATACGATTGGTTAATGAGAAAATCTGGTTTCCTGAGTCAAGACCAGCCTTAGGTGAAGATTTTGTGTCTCTTCTTCACAAAAACATATATAATGGTTATCTGAATAGAAAAGTTGGAAAGATGGTTTCAGTTCTGTCAAATCATCAGTATGTAGATTGGGATCGAGTGAACTCTATAGTTGGCTCAACAAGGTTGTTTGAATGCATTAATTCAATCCTTGGATTGATTCATATAATGTCTAACAAGACAATACCTTGGAGTATCTAAAGAACTCTTGAGTTATATGCATCTTTATTAGTGAACAAACAAAGAAAACACATTATGTTCGCTATGAATGGAAAGATAAGGAAAATCAGGTCTACTCAATTTGAGTCTGCTATTGGAGCCTCAAGTCCATTAGTGAACAGAACAAGGATATTTGAAAAATTATGCCCCCGTCAGAGATGGAGATTGAGTGGTGAAATGCCTGACTTGCAAATATCTGCACATATATACAGAAACACCTCCAGTACAGATTTCAATCCAAACAGAGTCTCTTGTTTATCTGAAGAAGCAAAAGTATTGCTGCTAGTATTAAGGCATATAATTGTTCCTAAGTCTGGATACAAGGATGGTGTAACCCCAACCCTAGCATGGCTGTTGCATCTCATTTTATCAAGACAACCTATAGACTTAGTTGATTACATCTTTGGACAAATGGAGGAGGCAGTCTACAGAAAATTTGGCAGTCCTTTACTTTTTGCTCAACAAATCACTGAAGCTCTGTTAGCACAAGGAATAATTTCTCAAGAAGATCTAAATAGGATTTTTAAGTGTTTCCCAAAGAAATACAATATGCATAAATCCACTGGACAAAACTTGAGAGTCTCTGGTTTTCTTCAAAGGTCGTAAGTAAATCAATCTGATGAAAGGGAAGAACCAGAGCTGCCTGATCAAGAAGAAAGAGAAAATGAATCAAGTGCAGAAGCTGAAAATGAATTTGACAATAACATCCAAAGAGAATATTCACAGGATAAGGGCAGTGACTGTAGGCATCAATCTTATGAAAGCCATATGCCCTCACATGATAGTCATCAGTCACATCAGTCTCAAGCATATGGAAGTCATCATAGAAGCAGCATGAACAAGTCTGGAAAAAGGAAAGAGCCAAGTGCTCACAGTGCAAGCAAGACCTCAAGTCATCATGAGTCTGCTCATCCAAGGTCTTTCACTCAACCTCTAGCCTCTACTCCAGAAGCAACAGAAGTGCTTCATGGAAGTGAATCCTGGAATGAGGATGATGATGCAACTCAAATCCTTTCAAGCCCAGTTGATACATCCTTTCATGAGGAACAACAGTTTTATCACCTTCAAGAATCAGCGGCAGCAGAAAGATTTATGGTAACTCAAAGTTTCAGGCTAGAAGCAAATGAGTATGAGGCAGGAGGATCCGGTATACCACAAGTATTTGAATCTGATTACCCTCCATCAGCAGTTCATCCTGAGCATGATCAAAGGGACACATTTCCTGGTTGGCAAAATCTTTTTGACTCTCAGTATCTTTCCTCGTCTTCTCAAAAGTACGCTGAACAAGCATAGAAAGATACTTTTCAGGCTCTGGAAAATATTTTCAACTATCAACCTGCATGGTTTTCAACCTTTGAACAACAATATTATGCTGATCAAAGAGGATTTCAAGCATGCTACATGGAAGATCAAGCTATGGTAGCTCAAAGACATGAAGAATACATGAACAGTCTGAAATGGAACAATGAACAAGTTCAGGAGCAAATGAGACAACATTTTGAAGAACAGGCTAAATCCAGAGATGAAATCTCTTCAAAATTTGATCACCTCAGCAGCAGTCAAGGAGAATTAAGAAACTTGATCCAACAGTTTGGTACCAATCAAAATCTGTTAAAAGACAGACTGTATGACATGAATCAGAAAATGGATGATCATTACAAGAGACTGAGAAATCAAGTTGAGGCTGCAAGCACATCACATACGAGTAATCAGTTATGGATAAGACAAAATCTGGACCATCTCATCGATTTCTCTGAGGACGCCCTGCTTAACCATACTCGACTGACACATGAGTGTCTTTATGATGTGGGTCAGATCCTTGCAAAAACAGATATCTTAAAAGAGACTTTAAGCAAAATGCAGTCAGATCTTCACAATCTGACCATTCAACCGGGTGAACCATATTATCCGAGCTGGCATGATCAAGCCATGTCCCAAGGGCCAAGTACTCAACCTCAAGAAAAAACAGAAGCAGCTGATGATCAAAATGTTTCCCCTTCCAAGAAGAGTTCAGTTCTTGGTCAGCTCAAAAGGACTTTTTCTCGGCGCAAATAGGACCCCTTTTTGGCTATTGATGTCAAAGGGGGAGAATATTTCTAAAAGTTTCCTAGGTTCTGTAGGCTGGACAAAGTCTGTTAAACTATTAAGTATTGTTTTTTCTTCATGTTTTGGTTATTGATTAATGGTATCTGAGGTATTAGTGCTACTTGATTTGTATCTGGCTTATACTTTCTTCATCTTATGCTCTGATATGCTCTATGGTTTGTGCTCTGATACTTACTTTGTACTTCAATACTCTCTTGGTTGGTTTTATTGATTGTCTGGAAGTACTTATTCTAACTCTTATTGATCTGATCTCTTATTAATGAGAAAATCAAAAGTAATACTTTTTAAGGATCTAATATAGTCCTAATATATCATATCTGTCAAAGTTCAGATCATGCATGCATTAAGGGGGAGCACATATATGTACAAATTCTGCAACTATTCTATCTACCTAACTCTGTTTTGCAGAATGGATAAGATATTATTAACTGAAAAGGTATGTTGTCATCAATTACCAAAAAGGGGGAGATTGATAGCATCTAGGCCCCCTCAATTTCTATTATCCGGTTTTATATTAGTTTTGGTATTGATGACTATGTTAATAATGCTTAAAGTGTTGAAGAACATGTGCTGAAAACAAGGATGAAGCAAGTGGGACTAGCAAGATTAAGGTGCTCTGTTACTAGTTTTTGACTTGGGAGAAGATTCAAGTCAAATAGCTAGGTTTATTTTCAGTTTGGCTATTTAAAGGGGGACTTTGCACAAGCTAGTGGATTGGATCATAAGGCAAAGACATTACTAGTTTTATGGGAGTAAAAGACACTTAAACCTTTGAATCTAATCTGTTAATATACAACGGACTAAAATTCAGCTATTCACTTCTTAAATCTATTGCATACACAGCATATCCTTTTTAAGTCAAAAATTTCTTTGGTCCAGTATTAAACATCTTCTGTGTCAAAACTCCTATCAAAATACCTGCTCATCGGACTAAATGTCTTGTTTTCATATTCTTTAGTCCTTAGTGAAAATTCCTTGAAAACATTTGTCATCCAAGTGACTGTCTATGTATGACGGACCAAATAATGTGGTCTGGCATACATGTAAAAGTCACTCTTCTGTGATAAACCAAAAATTGTCTCAGTTTCCCATCTACAGCGGACCAAATTCTTTTTAAGTCCGGAACTCATTCAGTTTATAAGTCTTCTTGCCGGACCAAAACTTGGAGTCCTATTTATTAAAACCTAGATGGATATTCCCTCTCATTAAAAGTTTTAGCTTTAATAACGGACCAAATATTCTTGCTTAAAATTTTAGTCCATTACTAAAGCAAATCACTTGGAGAATCTTGTTTTTGTTGAAAAAGGGTCTTTGGCTACCGATCTTTGAAATGCACATGTACAACAGACCAAATTTTTTGGTCCGTCGTAAAAAGACCAAATTATTTGGTCCGACATACATGTAACTTTTTCATTCCTATGTCGGACCAAACTTTATGAAAAACACATGTATAACAGACCAAATTTTTTATTCGTCGTAAATGTCCAAATTTGGTCCGATATACATGTATCTCTTTCAGTTAATGGCCGACCAAACTTTATGAAAAAACACATGTACAACAGACCAAATTTTTTGGTCCGTCGTAAATGTCCAAATTTGGTCCGTCATACACATGTCCAGTATCGCTAGGTACTGTTGTTTAGTCCGTTGTAAACGTATATTTCTGATATTTCTAACATCTGACACGTCCAACGGCTACAGTAGCAGGTGTAACGGCTATATCCATTCCAAAGGGCTATATAAGCATTTCCTGAGTCATCTACCAATATTGAGAATGAACTCCTTGACATTTTAGCATTGAAAATTAGCTTTCATTCTCAAAAGGAGTCTGTGCTTCACTTTCAAACCAAAAATCCTCAACATCTCTAAGTGTTTTGGCTCCAAGCCGAAGTCTAGCTGTGTGATTTGCGAGTAAACCAAGAGACAGAATTTGTGCAAAGTTTATTACTCTTGGATCTTAGTGATCCTAGACAGCTTGGAGAAAATGATCAGTGCAACCTGTCCAAAGGTGATTGTGGAAGGCCACTGTGATTGTGAGAGGTTCTGAACTCACCTCACTGGAGTAGTGAAAGAGTTACCTGAGTGATCACGAGCTACTGCGACTAGCTTTGGAGAAGCAATACTTCGGAAGAAGTGCTTCAACGTGGATTAGGAGTGCGGCTCTGAACCACGGGATAAATCTGTCTCTTTCGTGCTCTATTTTTCTTTATTGCTTTCGCTGTTATCATTGTTTGTTTTACTTATGTCTTATATATATATATATATTGTTCTGTTCTATTCTCTTATAGAGAATAGTTAATTGATTATAAGAAGTTAAAACTTGAAAAAGTTGCCTATTCACCCCCCTCTAGGCCAACTAGATCTTTCAGCGTGACAAGCAAACAAACCTGCACAGGAACTACAGACCATCCCAATCACCTGGCCATTTGCGGTCTGGGGGCTTGACATGGTGGGACCTTTGAAGAAGGCTCAAGGCGGTTACACTTATCTCTTCATGACGATCGATAAATTCACCAAATGGATCGAGGCCAAGCCAGTTGCCACAATCACAGCCGCAAAGGCCAAAGAATTCTTCCGTGAAATTGTGGTTAGATTCGGCGTTCCAAACCGAATCATCACGGATAACGGCACCCAATTCAGAGGTGGCATATTTCAAGACTGGTGCGGCGAACTCGGCATAAAAATTTGCTTCGTATCAGTAGCACACCCCCGAAGTAATGGGCAAGTCAAACGAGCCAATGGCATGGTGCTACAAGGCCTAAAGGAAAGGATTTTTGATCGTATCAAACCATACGCCACTCGGTGGGTCAAAGAATTGCATTCGGTGCTCTGGGGGTTGCGAACCACCCCCAGCAGAGCAACCGGGCAGTCACCTTTCTTCCTGGTGTATGGCTCAGAGGCGGTCCTCCCCACCGAGTTAGAATTCGGATCCCCGGGTTGGAGCTATGAGGAGGTCGCCGAAGAAAGCCGGCTAGAAGACCTCGACCGACTGGAAGAAGCCAGGGACGTCGCAACAATTCAGTCGGTAAAGTACCTTCAAGGCTTACGTCGCTATCACGGTCGCAATGTAAGGAGCCGCGCATTCTCCAAAGGAGATCTAGTCCTTAGAAAGAATCAGAAATGCGAGCAGAAGCTCTCCCTAAGCTGGGAAGGCCCTTCCATCATCAATGAGGTGATACGTCCTGGGGCTTATAAGCTCAAGCGTGAAGACGACACAATTGTCAGCAACACCTGGAACATAGAAAAGCTACGTCGTTTTTTCCCTTGAATTCTATAATTTGATTTCTTCTTTATGAATGAATGTTTACTCTTAAAGTTGTTCTCGTATAATCTTCTCAAAAATTATGCGTCTGAGTGCTTACTCCTACGAATTTTAAGACTTTGAGACATGCGTCATGAACCATGCCTCAGAGCCTGGGGGCTGAACTAGTCGGACATGATATTTAAGATGTCAAAACTACTCGAGCAAAGCAGCATATTTAAATAAAAATGCAAGGCTAAAGAAACACTTTCAAATATTTGTTTACAGGTCCAAAGTCTCTGCGACAACCGAAGAAGCATCCTTAACTTCCTCCCAGAGTTCGGCTGCCCGGTTTTCATCCACGTTACAGGCATAGCCATCCTTAATAGCTTCAAGATCCACTTGGGGATAAAGCGACTTGGTGATCGCCAGAGCCTGGCTAGCGCCATTGGTCACCGTTTCCTTCAAGAGTATCTTAAGCTCCTTGGGGGCTTCCTCCAGTTGGGAGATAACTTGGTCCCTACTGAGCAGCCTCTCACCTCCGGGATAAAGCAACCTTAGCAACGGGTCAAAGGCCTCGCGAAGCTTAGCACAAGACATTTCAAGGACCTCGACCTTCTCGTTATAAGCGGCGTATTGCGCCCGCATCTTGAACTTGTAGTCTGCAAACGAAACAGATTATCAAGAAGAACCAAGAAGACAATGAAGGCAAGGGAGGGCCAAGCTGCTGAGCGTACCTTCTAGCTCCTTCTCCGATTTCAATTTGGAGACCTCCGAGGCCTTAAGTTGCTCTTGGAGCTTTACAATAGTAGAATCTCGAACTGACACGAAGATGAGGAGATCAAAAGACCAGACGATTAAACGAGAACATGGGATGGTCAAGGAAATATCTACCTCGAAGGGAGCCAACAACATCTAGCTTCTCCTGACGCAGGGTTTCCTTCTCCTCCCGCAGGGCTTGGACCTCTGACCGGAGATTTTGCAGCTCGGCTGCATGTTTAGCTTTGATCTACTCCAATTCGGCCAGATATTCCTGACGCGTCCTGACCTCTGGGAGCATCTTTTGGAGGTATTCGGATTTCTTTGCAGAGCGTTCTCCCAATTTCTGTAAACCATCGCAGGGAAGGGTGACAACACGTTAATTGGCACAAGCAAGAAGGAGATAAGAGTAGAGAAAATATTACTCGGGCCAGGCGAGCACAAGCGGCGGCGTGACTATAAAAGTCATTCCTTTCTTCCTCCTCCGCCGGGTCGTCAAGACTTCAAGCCGCCTTCCTCATCAATCCATGCGGTTTGCATTATGAGTTGAGGGCGAGCAAGAGTCGGCGGATCTCGGGGGATCTCTTCAACCTTAGGGGATGGACGGGAGACGGGCTCTTGAGCAGCAGGACCCGATGCCGAAGCACGGGGTGTTGATGAAAGCAGCTGTGGCTCGGAGGGCGCCCTTGTGTCCCCAGGCGAGACATTTTGAGAGGTCTCCTCAACCAAGACATGTATGTCCTGGGACTCAATTTCTTCAAGGGCCCCGGACGGTGTCTCGACAGGAACATCATGTGAAGGATTCCTATAAGAAGAATGATCGGTGAATAATCCAGCAAAATGCGTCGAATAAGAGTCGATGGGACATCCAACCTGTCGGTCTTCTTTATTCTCATTGGGAGTTTCTTGCGAGCGACAGAACCACATCCGGAGGGACCAGTCGGGGTGCTACAATCTGGAACCCTAGGCTCTTCCCGAGCGCTCGAGTCACTCGGAGTTGGACTCGGCTGGACCACGGGCTTATGCGGAAGGGGAACTGAAGGCACCGGGGCTTGCACTGATGGTTCTTGGATTTTGGGACCACCAGTTGGGCGCCGAGGCTTCGGGGAGTCCTTGACAATTGTTTTCTTCCCATTCTTAGCAGCCGGGTCTCCGGTTTGGGAGCTCGTAGGTCGCTTCCAGTGAGCGCTCTTATGAACAGGCATTTCTGAGAGAGGCGTGTCACTGAAGAAAGCCAATCGATCCAGGAAAGGAGTATTATATTTGTTAAAAGTCATTCAGAGACGAATGTGGGAGTCTATCAGCTAAACTTTCTTACCTCAGGAGGAGGATTTGATGCAGTAAAGGACTTCGGGCATCTGGCGGTGGACATCTCTACGCTCGGGATGAAAAAGTCGCCTACCCGAGCATATACTTGCTCCTTTGACGCTGATTCGGGCAGTTCCTGGGTCGGATCGTCCCTCCCTGCAAAGTCATATCCCAGATGGACTCGCTCTTTTAGCGGTTGTACCCAGCGAGCGACAAAATGGAGGGCTAGACCAACTCCCGTGAGACCGTCTTCTTTTAATTTCTCAATCAGCGCCAAAAGATCATGCACCTGGTCCATGTCGCCAGCATTAGGAGCAGATACCCAGGAAAGGGACACCTTAGGCCGGCGCCTGACAAAAGAGGGGAGAGCATGATCAGGATTGGCACAGTACAACCATTCCTGGTGCCAACCTTTATTTGAAGATTTGAAGAGAATGGCGAAGTAATTTTTCTTTAATCCTTCCCGTAATTGGAATTCGGCTCCCCCGATTACCTTGGGGTCGCTCTTTGAGGGATAAGGTTTCAAAAGGTAAAAATGGCAAAAGAGATTGAAATGAGGGCGAATGCCCAAGAAGACCTCGTAGAGGTGAACAAAGAGGGAGATTTGCAGGACTGAGTTGGGATTCAAGTTCACTAACTCTATACCATAGAAAAAGAGAAGACCGCGAAGAAAAGCACAGGCAGGAAGGCCCAGCCCACGTTGGAAGAAAGATTCGAAAACCACGATTTCTTCTGAGCGAGGGGTAGGGATGGATTCACCTACGGCCGGTCGAGCGGAAATCAAAGTCAAGGCTGGAAGAACCCCATCATCCGCCATGGATTGCAACCGCTCTTCCGTCGTTATCGAGGTGGTTCAATCTTGAGGCAAAGGCAGCGAGGAGGTGTCTTTGGAAGAATAAGAAGATATTTTTGGAGGAAAGATCAACGATGGCGCAAAAATGCGAGCGCAGCAGCAGTTAACCCTAGCGACGGAGAAGTCGGAGAAACAAGGAAGCAGAAGAGGTAGGAGTGTGCGATGGGAAAAATGAACCATCGGCTTAGTCTTAAAAGGGGGAAAATTTAGGTTTTCGCCGAATCGGCGGGAAAAGGATTGCAGAACACCTAACCCTGCCCTATGCTTCGTAATGATTCGCTAGCACGGCGACCTGTCATACGGAGGCAGTCATGGTTTGACCAAGTCATATTTGGGACACGTTGCTCCCCACGATGGGATGTTTAACAACTTATCGAACTAAGTGGGACGTGGATATCCTCCAGTTTGGATTAAAAATATCTTCTTGTGATATACCCCACGTTGGGTCGCTAGTTGGTTACCGCATGGCGGAATCATATATCACGGGTTGAGCCTGATAAGGCACGGTTCCAATGGTATGCCCCAAGATGGGTCGATAAGCTGTACATCGCAATAAACGAGTACGGATACCGTTCGGATAAACCTTAATATGTCCCAAGATGGACTAGAGCTATATCCTACACCAGTCGCATATAGGTATCACTCGGCCACAAGTCAAGAAAATCCTGATACGCTCCAAGTCGAGCCTAAGCTATATCCCACACCAGTCGGATATAAGTATCACTCGGCCATGAGCCAAGAAAATCCTGATACGCTCCAAGTCGAGCCTAAGCCATATCCTACAGCAGTCGGATATGGGTATCACTCGGCCAAGAGCCACGTAAATATGATACGCTCTAGGTTGAGCGTAAGCTATATCCTACAGCAGTTGGATATAGGTATCACTCGGCCAAGAGCCACATGAATATGATATGTCCCGAGTCAGACCAGAGCTATATCCTACAACAGTCGGATATAGGTATCACTCGGCCAAGAGCAGCGCAAATCCTAATATATCCCAAGTCGGACGTAAGATATATCCTGCGACGATTAGATATGGATATCACCCAACCAAAGAGCCATGCAAGCTTTGATATACCCCAAGCTGGATCTAAGCTATGTCTAACGACAATCATGAAAATCACTTGAAAAGGTATTTCTTTATTATATATGAGTTCCCCAGGCATTATGTCGGGACCCGAATATGCAAATCCGGACCCTCTGTGTATACTGCACTAGTCCAGGATCACGCTAGTGCACACAGGTTCAACATCAGTAAATATCAAAATCATACATAGCGAAAATATTATGAAAGACATCATATGATACATACTACTAGTTGAATGACCTTATGGTCCACTAACATGGCTATGCCTCGCAAGGCTGAATAATATATTAAACTGCAGCGGAATGAAAACGTAGACAACCCCTCAGTATACCACAGGCAACTGACAAGGCTTGCGCCTAAACATTCGTCTCCTCCGGAATCTTTGCTCGGCATTGATATAGACTCTTCAACTGGTGATGTTATTGTTGGCAAGGGTGAGTACTTAAAGCACTCAACAAGTTGTGCATGAATGCGATTCTATGTAACTATATGCAAGGCTTATTTCAAAGGACAGCTCTCATGGCTATTTTGCAATAAAACAAGCATTTATGACCAAATACAATAAATAGATTGCAAAGATCGTAAAACAAATAACAATAATAGATAGATTCAGCATTTCTCAAGTAAACCAAGTTTCCAATCCTAAATCAAATTCCATCTTCCATATGGCATTCCGCCATCCCAACCAAGTTGTTCATTTTAATTAAGCTAACCCTTCACTGTAATTCCCGAGCATTGCTCAATACCGCGAGCACGGCTATCCAAATAGTTTCACACTCTGCAGAGGTTATGCACTTTACCCACACGGCATGATATTCTCTTTGCGCCTGGCCATTAGCACACTTCCTTTGGTGTGCCTGCAGAGAAAATCATGTGAGCCTTTACAATGCTCTGACTTAACCCAGTACTACCCGCTAAGGTTTCAACACTGGTGGGTCTGAAAACCACAACCAGGGCCCCCCTCTTGCGCCATGTGAATTACTCCATAACTCGGGAACTCACACCACCAATGATAGTACCAAAATTAAGACATTGCAAATTACTCAGCTAGGCTGGCCCATACCAGACATGTGGTTGCATGATTGACTCAGGTCAAAGGCTTGCAAGGTTAAGTCCTTAGTGTGATCAAGGCAAGACATCCACATACCCTCTGCCCATTTGGCCCACCTTGGCCTCCTCGCCCCTTGCCACTTGCCCCAATCTAAGTTATTATCACCCAGTTGATTACCAAGCACCACGTGCCATCAACAATTCAACATCGTTGCGTGACATAACTCGCCACAACAACTCAATCTCATCGTGTGATTCCACATGACACACAAGTTCTTAACATTGTTCCATATTCCATTAATCAAGATTAATTATCAATGATTCTGACACATATGATGACGTGGCACGGCTAGGCAACTAATACGAACTAATCCTCCAATGTTGATCATAATTATTAACCAACTATATTTAACCAATCTAGGGTGACAATGGATCATGGCATACAATGACAAGGTAGGGTATAGATCAATCTGGTACATTAGCTAAACCCAATCTAATTTAAAACAATGGTATATTTGAAATATATGCAATAGGGTAGAACAAACATAGCAATTTTATAAACATGGGTTCAACATGATCAAAGCACAACTTGCCTTGGAATAGGTCCTGATCTGGTTCTGGAACTTGCTCTTGAGTTGCTGGATCTTCCTCCGAAGCGTCGCACAATTCAACGTCTACGCGTACCGAAGGAGAAAAGCAAATAAATACCAAAACAGAGAGCAAATGAACTCCAAAAATCAATTAAAATTCACCATTAAATATATCTCAATTTTACAAATTTTTAGAAACTGGAATCACTCAAATCCGAGTTACGATGCAAAAGATATAGCCTTTTGAAGTTTGAAATAAATACTGAAATCAGAAAATCAGAAATTCGAATTTAACAGATTTATTTTTAAATCGAAAACAGATTATTGCGCGAGCGTGACGTCATCATGACGCCAGCGCTAACCCAGACCAATCAGGCAGCGACACGTGCCCCGGGCGTATGGACTGGGTCCACGGCCCGCGCCAGCTCACGGTGAACTCGGCTCACAGCGCCTCGGGCTCTGCGCCTGACACGCGGCGCAATCTGGCTGGCCACTCGCGCGATTCAATCGGCGAGAAATGAATCGGATGGCCCGATTGCTCGCAAGCGTGGCGAGATCTTCAACCTTCCGCTACTGGATCGGACGGCCCATGGTTCGCCGGCGACAATGGCGGCGCCGCCACTAGGCTATCTGGGACGTGGAAGATAGCGAACCCGGCGGCATTCGGCGATGTTCGGCGACGAAACCTTACCGATTCGACGCAAAGCTTCTCGGTGAACCTAGATCCGGAACCAACGCGGCGGAGAACGGCTCGACGGCGGCGTTCTCGGCCGAACTTCGCGGCGGCGCACCCACGAATGCGGCGAGGTCTAGCGGTTGCCACAGGCTCCACCGGCGACGGCGCTTTAGAGAAAAGATGCGGCGACGGCGGCGAGTCACGACCTCGGGTAGCGGCTTATATAGTGCTCACGGACGCGCAAACAACGACCTAAGTCGAGACGCGGCGAACTCGTGAAGAATTCGGACTCGGCGACGCAGCGGAGGCGAACTCCTCTCAGCCGCCCACGTGTCCGATTGGCGGCCACGATCAACTAGGGTTACGAGGGCATGACCACTTTGGACCATACGATCACGATCCTACGGCCGGATGCTCTCGCCGCGCGGCACAATGTGGACGAAGACGATCTGAACCAATGGCCATCAACCACCCTCAAGGACTCGGGCCAAGCAGGCCACGCGCTCAAGGCCCACCACGCACGAAAATGGGCCAAGCCCACTCTGTTCATGCAGATTTTAAAAGGTTTTCCATTTAAAATAATTCCGAGAAATTCATTTTATTTATTTTAAGCAATAAAACTATTGGGAAAAATCCAAGAAAAATCTCAAAAATACTTTGAGATATTCTGGACTCAAATAAAATATTTTCGGAAAAACTTTATTTTAACTTTGTATAAATTTAAATAGATTTGAATAAGAGGCAATAAACTTGATTAAAAATTAATTCCAATAAATCAGAAAAATCCAAATAAATTCAGAAAATCATAAGCGCACTTTTAAGCAATAAAATAATATTTAAGCAAATTTTGGGATGTTACAAACCTTCCCCTTAATGAATCTCGACCCAAGATTGGGGCTAACTAGAGAATAGGTTGGAAATTCGACTTCAAATCTTCTTCTCGCTCCCAAGTGGCTTCGCTTTGAATGATTGCTCCATTGAACTCGCAAAGCGAATAGACTTGTTTCTGGTCTTGCGCTCCATAACATCCAAAATTCTGACCGGTTGCTCTTTGTAAGTCAAATCTTCTTGCAGCTCTATTGCATCCAGCGGGGTTTGCTCTGTTGGCACTCTGAGACACTTCTTAAGCTGCAACACATGGAATACATCATGCACTCCTACCAAGGGTGAGGCAACTCCAAGCGATTCGGTTCCCCTCCTTCATGGCTCAGAATCTTGAACGGACCAACATATCTTGGTGCAAGCTTCCCTTTAACGTGAAATCTTTTAATGCCCTTAAGAGGGGTAACCCTGAGATACACATGATCTTACGGTTCAAACTCAAATCTCGCGACGGTTATCTGCGTAACTCTTACGTCTTGACTGTGCTATCTTCAACCTCTCTCTGATCATTGCGACTTGACTTTCGGCTTCCTCGAGAATATCTGGCCCAAAAACCAAATATTCTCCTGTCTCGTTCCAATTTAATGGGGTACGACAAGCACGCCCATACAACGCCTCAAACGGTGACATCTGCAGGCTAGCTTGATAGCTGTTATTGTAATTGAATTCTGCATATGGTAAACTTTTATCCCATGACGTAGCATAAGCTAAAGCACAAGCTCTCAACATATCCTCTAAAATCTGATTTACTCTTTCGATCGACCATGCATCTGCGGGTGATATGCTGTACTAAAATTCAGACGAGTTCCCATGGCTTCGTGCAACTTATTCCAGAATCTTGAGGTAAATTGGGTACCTCTGTCTGACACAATCTTCTTGGGCACTCCATGCAAACATACAATCTTTGACATGTACAACTCTGCTAAACGATCTCCTGAGTAAGTGGTCTTTACTGGGATAAAACGGGCGACCTTGGTTAGACGATCCACAATAACCCAATTGGAATCGTAACCTCTCTGAGTCTTAGGTAAACCGGTGATAAATTCCATTCCGATTTCCTCCCACTTCTATTCCAGAATTTTCAACGGCTGCAGTAAACCAGCGGGTCTTTGATGCATGGCTTTTACTCTCTGACATACGTCGCATAAAGCAACATGCTCAGCTACTTCACGCTTCATATTAGGCCACCAAAATCTCTCTTTCACATCCTGGTACATCTTAGCACTTCCTGGATGAATTGAATACTCAGAATCATGAGCTTCTTCCAAAATCAACGGTTTAATCTCTTTCTTATTCAATACATAGCTTTGACCTTTAAACTGTGTGGTTCCTTGGTTATCCACGGTAAAATCCTCAGCTAAACCTCCATCCTTCTGACCCACTTTGATCCGATCTCCAAGCCTTGGCTTAACTTCCAACGCAGCTATAAATCCTTGGAAAGTAAACCACTTCTAATTTCAATTTTTAAAACACCTTGCACAATTTCGATTGATCACTTGATATCGGTGTACTAGCACGATGGCCTTCACAACTTAAGACATCGGATACCACATTAGCCTTACCAGGATGATAACGGATCCCAGCCTTATAATACTTAATCAACTCCAACCATCCTCTTCGTTCCATATTCCAGTCTGTACTCCGAACTCTTATGGTCTGTACATATCTCCAGCAATATAATGACGCAAAAACTTCAAAGCATGCACTACGGTAGCAATTTCCAATTCATGCGTAGTATAGTTCTCTTCATGTGGCCTCAAGCGTCTGGCCGCGATAGGCAACAACTTTACCTTTGCATTAACACACATCCAAGATTTTGTCTTGAGGCATCATAGTATATATCACAAGCTGCGTTTGCACATCGACAACACTAAGATCGGTGCTATCGTCAAACGCTTCCTCAATCACGAAAACTCTTTTCGCCCTGCGCGTCCATGCACACTTCTTCTCCTACTTGCCTAAGTGGTCTCTACTGCTCCCACGTAACATCGCTTTTCATTGGATCCACGATAACTCCTTTAGCGGACATCTTCGGCAAGAAATTCAACTTTCTCCTTCCAAAAGTCACATTTGCTAAGCTTAGCATACAGCCATGGGTCTAGCCATCTTTCCAACACTAATCCCAACATTCGCATACTTTCCTTTTGACTTGAAGCAACAAAGACATCCCACCTATACACCATAACAGCTTGACCAATTTCCCATGGAACTCCGTTCGTCATGTCCATAAATTCAGTAATGGCATTGATCATTCTAGCGATACCTGCTGTAACCTCATCATCGTCCATACTGCGTAGAAAACTCGACCTAAGAACATTCTCTACACAGAGTTCAATCGATGATAACTCGATCAAGATCTATTCTTGAGGACACTCGGCTCCTTTTGGTGATCAAACAAATTACGATCCCGGCGTGAATACTTACCCTTTTAATCATCACTTCATTAAATGCTCGACGGTCGATACACCTCCCTAAGCTCCCATTTTTAAATAGAACAGCGCTCCCTATGGTGACAAATTGGTTCTAGCGAACCACCTTTCTAGCAACTCTTGATGCGCTTCTTCATCTCAACTAGCTCATCAATAGGCATTCGATGAGGTCTCTTTACTTTTGTCTTTGTACAGGACTAACTCCATCACACACTTGATCTCTCGATCGGTGGGATTCTCGAAACACATCTTGATACTCTCTAACAAGCGATACCCTTCAAAGTGACAACTTCCACACTATTGACCTTCACCGCCAACACGAACCGTAGTCATTTGAAATTCCATTTTCCGCTTTGGGGCTTTTAGTCGACACACTTCTTTGACCAAACTCGGGATGACCTTATGTCCGGACGACCAATTCATTTCAGGAGTAGCATCTCGGGTCTGATATCCAATATCGCTCGCTAGAACTTTTCTCCAACTTAACTCCATCACATTCTAGGTTAGATCAAGCAATCTGTATTTTTTCGACAATGATAATTCCTCGGTGACAATCTTTACAACCACCATCGAGCCGATCATCGTTGCACACGCAACATCTTCAGGTGAACCGTCAACATAGGGGAATACTCAGGAACATCCTTTATCATTAATGCTTTTATTCCAACACTTCACATATCCACCTCTCAACCATCTTTACTTTATTTATTTAGGCACGAAAATCTTTACATGGAATTCACCTCTAGTCACTTTTCTTTTACAAACGAGGGTATGACACTTGCATAGGCTAAAATCATCGATCTAAACTTCCTCGATTGGTATTGGCGCTGAAGTTTTTGACTGGAACAGAATTGAGATTGACTTGCACTGGTGCGATCACTTCCTTATGAGGGCAATTGTTAGCAAAATGCCCAGGCTTGTTGCAGGTGTAACAAAGCTTAGGTCCACCTCTCTTCCTTGAGCATTCGTCGACTAAGGCAGTGTCTTCATTCAGATGCCTCTTCTTCAACTGATTCTCCGTACAAACTTCTCTTGCGACATTACTGCTTACTCTTGGCGTTATGAACTTGGTGAGGTAACCACGAAAGGACGCGTCGTAGGAGACTCTAGATTCTTTCACGGGCATTTCTTAACAAAATGGCCTTCCTCATGACAGCTTATAACACACCGTGTTATTTGTTGTGCGACTCTGGTACATTGTTGTCTTCTTGTTGCGTCGTAGGCTGGTTGCTTCATAGGGCATTCACTAGCCCAATGGCCTTCTTCATCGCACAGAAACATCTTTGTTGGTGATCGCCAATTACTTCTTTCTTGATGAGGGTCAACAGATTAAGGTATTGTGTCCTTAGCTCTTGAGTGGCACCACTTTTGCAATCGACGTTCCGCCTCTTCTTGGCGACTCTGGAGCAACTACGGCTCGAAGATTCTTTTATCGATCTTTGAATTACAGCAGTAACTATCTTTGGACCATGATCTCGGCCTTCACAAAGGTAACATGTGATGTCACTCATAGGACATTCTCCAAGAGAATGACTTCCTTCACAGTGGAGCAATTAATCGCATGCTCGTCGTGGTATGTCCTATCTCTCCACGGCGAATGCACGCACGATCTTCGATTTGTTTGGTTGTGACACTTGAGAGCAACTCTTAGATGTTGAACAAGGTGCAAGAATAGTATTCGCTCCGTATTTATCGTGACCATCTGTCTCTAGGTGAAGCGAAGAGATTACTAAAAGCAACAACAAATTCATTCCAAGTGATACTCTGCGGGGCTTCATGAAAAGACAATATTTCTTCCACCATTCAAGAATGATTCCTTGTGGCGATAAGAAGCATACAGGACTTTCTCATCGCCTTCACATGAACAATGAGCGACTTCCTCTCAATGGTCTTGAGCCAATCATCTACTACGAGGGTATCTTATTTCAAAACGTCGGCGACGAGTCCTTATGAATTCGATAACCTTAAGTAGGAATGAAATCATTGGTAGCGACTTGGGACACTTGGTTGACATTAGTTGGGTCGATCATATTCTCGCATCCGCTTCATCATTGCATGCATCAAGCGAGTCCGAGCGGTCAAGAACTCTCTCGAAACTCTGCATATCCATCATCTCGACGGTTGAAGAACTACTCCACTATTGAGATTCTCCTTGGATTGATTGTCGCGCCATCGATTATGTTGTTTCCACGAATCAACCCTCCGCTTGATTGCTTCACGTGGAATAGGAAGAGGAAATAGCATAGGTAAGCGAGAATCCTAAAGCGGGGAGATAGGTTTAACCCAATAACTTAAGCAAACAATATTAATAACTTGGTATGGTTGCTTATATAAGCCTAAAAGCTCGCAACACATACCGCACACTCAAAGCAATCAAGGAGAACCAATTCAACCTATACACACAAAACTACCGCCTACAGGGGTAACACTTCTATCTTAAGCGGACGCGACTCCCACCCTGAGTCCCAACTGACTACTCGAAGCATAGATCTTCTAGCTTTCGGAACGCTTCATGGATCTACTCCTTCCTTGAACTCGATGATCCCCTCCTTCATGATTTCTAGGGTTGACAGCAAGCACTTGATACTTTCTTCTATGATGTGGCACGTCAACTACCAAGACAACTCAGATAAGGTTTTTAACTCGATCCAAAGCAAGGAGAGAGAAAGAAATTCAGCAGGGGAAAAGAGAGAAATTTTGTGAGGAAAGGAATAGAAGAATAAGATAAGTCAAGAGCATATTATTCTTCCAAGTTAATTCTTTTCTTTAGAAAATAATTTTGAAGTTCCTATAGAGACGACCGGACTATCTAGGGTCAAGGCCTACGATCAATATGGCTCGATACCATACATCGGGACCGAATATGCAAATCCGGACCCTCTGTGTATATCTGCACTAGTCCAGATCACGCTAGTGCACACAGGTTCAACATCAGTAAATATCACAATCATACATAGCGGAAATATTATGAAAGACATCATATGATACATACTACTAGTTGAATGACCTTATGGTCCACTTACATGACTATGCCTCGCAAGGCTGAATAATATATTAAACCGCAATGAATAAAGCGTAGACAACCCCTCAAGTATACCACAAGAATCGACAAGGCTTGCGCCCTAAACATTCGTCTCCTCCTGGAATCTTTGCTCCAGCATTGATGTAGACTCTTCAACTGGTGATGTTATTGTTGGCAAGGGTGAGTACTTAAAGCACTCAACAAGTTGTGCACAGAATGCAGTTCTATGTAACTATATGCAAGGCTTATTTCAAAGGACAGGCTCTCATGGCTATTTTGCAATAAAACAACATTTATGACCAAATACAATAAATAGATTGCAAAGACTGTAAAACAAATAACAATAATAGATAGATTCAGCATTTCTCAAGTAAACCAAGTTTCCAATCCTAAATCAAATTCCATCTTCCATATGGCATTCCGCCATCCCAACCAAGTTGTTCATTTTAATTAAGCTAACCCTTCACTGTAATTCCCTAGCATTGCTCAATACCGCGAGCACGGCTATCCGAATAGTTTCACACTCTGCAGAGGTTATGCACTTTACCCACACGGCATGATATTCTCTTTGCGCCTGGCCATTAGCACACTTCCTTTGGTGTGCCGGCAGAGAAATCATGACAGAGCCTTTACAATGCTCTGACTTAACCCAGTACTACCCGCTAAGGTTTCAACACTGGTGGGTCTGAAAACCACAACCAGAGCCCCCCTCTTGTGCCATGTGAATTACTCCATAACTCGGGAACTCACACCACCAATGATAGTACCAAAATTAAGACATTGCAAATTACTCAGCTAGGCTGGCCCATACCAGACATGTGGTTGCATGATTGACTCAGGTCAAAGGCTTGCAAGGTTAAGTCCTTAGTGTGATCAAGGCAAGACATCCACATACCCTCTGCCCATTGGGCCCACCTTGGCCTCCTCGCCCCGTGCCACTTGCCCCAATCTAAGTTATTATCACCCGGTTGATTACAAGCACCACGTGCCATCAACAATTCAACATCGTTGCGTGACATGACTCGCCACAACAACTCAATCTCATCGTGTGATTCCACATGACACACAAGTTCTTAACATTGTTCCATATTCCATTAATCAAGATTAATTATCAATGATTCTGACACATGTGATGACGTGGCACGGCTAGGCAACTAATACGAACTAATCCTCCAATGTTGATCATAATTATTAACCAACTATATTTAACCAATCTAGGGTGACAATGGATCATGGCATACAATGACAAGGTAGGGTATAGATCAATCTGGTACATTAGCTAAACCCAATCTAATTTAAAACAATGGTATATTTGAAATATATGCAATAGGGTAGAACAAACATAGCAATTTTATAAACATGGGTTCAACATGATCAAAGCAACTTGCCTTAGAATAGGTCCTGATCTGGTTCTGGAACTTGCTCTTGAGTTGCTGGATCTTCCTCCGAAGCGTCGCACAATTCAACGTCTACGCTGCATCAAGGAGAAAAGCAAATAAATACCAAAACAGAGAGAAAATTAACTCCAAAAATCAATTAAAATTCACCATTAAATATATCTCAATTTTACAAATTTTTAGAAACTGGAATCACTCAAATCCGAGTTACGATGCAAAAGATATAGCCTTTTGAAGTTTGAAATAAATATCAAATCGAGAAAATCGAAATTCGAATTTAACAGATTTATTTTTAAATCGAAAACAGATTATTGCGCAAGCGTGACGTCATCATGACGCCGCAGCGACCGAGACCGATCGATCGGCGACACGTGCCGGCGTATGGACGGGTCCACGGCCGCGCCACTCACGGTGAACTCGGATCACAGCGCCTCGGGCTCTGCGCCTGACACGCGGCGCAATCTGGCCGCCACTCGCGCGGTTCAATCGCCCGAGAAGCGAATCGGATGGCCCCGATTGCTCGCAGCGTGGCGATCTTCAACCTTCCGCTCTGGTCGGACGGCCCATGGTTCGCCTAACGACAATGGCGGCGCCGCCACTAGGCTATACCGGACATGGAGAAGATGACGAACCCGACGGCATTCCGGCGATGTTCCGGCGACGAAACCTTACCGATTCGACGCAAAGCTTCTCGGTGAACTCAGATCCGGAACCAACGCGGCGGAGAACGGCTCGACGGCGACGTTCTCGGTCGAAACTCGCGGCGGCGCACCCACGAACTGCGGCGAGGTCTAGCGGTTGCCACTGGCTCCACCGGCGGCGGCGCTTTAGAGAAAAGATGCGTGACGACGGCGAGTCTCACGGCCTCGGGTAGCAGCTTATATAGTGCTCACGGACGCGCAAACAACGACCTAAGTCGGCACGGCGGCGAACTCGTGAAGAACTCGGACTCCGGCGACGCAACAGAGACGAACTCCTCTCAACCGTCCACGTGTCCGATTGACGGCCACGATCAACTAGGGTTACGAGGGGCATGACCACTTTGGACCATACGATCAAGGCCCACCACGCACAGAAAATGGGCCAAGCCCACTACTGTTCATGCAGATTTTAAAAGGTTTTTCCATTTAAAATAATTTCAGAAATTCATTTTATTTATTTTAAGCAATAAAACTATTGGGAAAAATCCAAGAAAAATCTCAAAAATACTTTGAGACATTCTGGACTCAAATAAAATATTTTTTGCAAAAGTTTATTTTAACTTTGTATAAATTTAAATAGATTTGAATAAGAGGCAATAAACTTGATTAAAAATTAATTCCAATAAATCCAGAAAAATCCAAATAAATTCCAGAAAATCATAACTGCACTTTTTAAGCAATAAAATAATATTTAAGCAAATTTTTGGGATGTTACACATTATGCCCGGGAAAATATTTTCTTACATTTACAGGGGTCTTATACTTCTCCGCGGCGAACACGTCCAAGCGCCTCCACGAGAACGTCCCTAGCCCTATGAAGGGCAGGGAAAATCTCGAGTAAGGCGTCGACGGCGGCACGGTCAAGGGCAACGGCTTTGTCTTCCGCCCATTCGGCCATGGCGAGGTCGAAGAGCGCCCACTCCTCGGCGAGTTCAGGGTCCCGGCCGTCCATGAAGATTCCTCAGGAAGAAGGTGGAGCTCGGAGCAGGAAGATGGAGAACTAAGTGTAAGGGAATAAATTCCAGAAGCATTGGTTCGCCTTTTATAGCTGATATGGTAAGGTTGAAGTAAATGCGAAGATGTAAAGACATCAGAAACCGAGGAGACTTGGAGTTAAGATAGTTCAGAAGCCAAAGAGGTTTTTGGAAAATGAATTGACACAAGAAGTCAAAACAACTTCGAAGGGTGTCCGGGGTTATATTCGAGTCCTTCATAATCCCCTTGCTGAAAGGAGAAGCATTCAAATCAAAGAAGAAGCCAGTCAGAGGTCTATGCTGGAAGCTGAGAATGTTGATCCAAAGTTGAGATCTAGATAAAGATATAACAATCGGATGATGAATCACTCGGGGGCTACTGTGGAATATAAGAACCCAGGTGTCTTCATAACCGGCCTAGAAGTGCCAGAAGGGGAGACAGGGCCGAGTGGAAGGCCCAGAGGATAAGCTCCGCGCCAACCTTGCTGTCGTGCGCAAGGGGATACATCCTAGAGACAGTTGAACAAATATTTAGATATAAGAGATACGATTGTAATCCGATCTGTTAGCAGGGTAAGATAAAGATGTAAACTCTATCCTGTAACAGATTAGTATCCAATAACCGATCGGGACTCTGTAAACCGCCCCACCCCCATTATATAAGGGAGAGGGCGGGCAACAATAGAGAGATGAGCAATCTTAGATCCAAGAGATCCAAATAATCACAGCACACAGGACTAGGGTATTACCTCCTCCGTCGAGGGCCTGAACCTGTCTAAACCTTTGTCCTGTGTGACCTTCGAGTTTGAGATCTAGCGCTTGCCCCATAAATTCATTGCCGACCACAAAAGTCGACAAAGAGTGTTGGGTGAATCATATTTTTCTTTCATTAAAATTTGTAGTACCCATTTTTTCACATCACGATGAAATGCCCTCTGTGTTCATGATGAAATACTCACTGTGGCAAGTAGCAATATGATGAAATATTTGATCGAGTATGTTAAATAACAATATTTACTTCAACATATTTTCTTTTAGCAAATGGTAAAACATTTGTTCTAATAGCGATATTTGTACGTATGCTTACTTTTATTGTGTTCATTCAACAGATGGCGGTAGATTATTTATTGTGTAAATACCTATTTTTGCACTTGTGTGATTGTAGTATTCCTATGAAAGATTATTTATTGACATATTATTACTAAATGCCTAGTTTACATCTTTCAATTGTCTAAAATATAGCAAATGTCATGTCGAAATTTTTTCATATTTAGGAGAGATCATACTGGATTTTTTTTCATGTTTTCACATACCTTTTTTATATTTTTACCCAATTTTAGCCTTCCCTGTATTTTTACAAATTTTACAATGTTTTTTTTCAATTTTTCCCCACATTTTTTCAACTCGACTCGGTTTTCGCGAAACCAGAATTCAAACTTTTTGAATTTGCAAACCGTCAATTTTTCGTAGTTTTCAAGCGGTTTCTCGCGAAAACCGCTATCGTCGGGCTAGCGGTTTTCGACTCCGAAACGAAATTGTGAACCCTGCATGTATTGGTAACTCATCTCATCAGGTTTTGCTGGACAGAGCAAATGAAGCCAAGTGGAGCACTGTTTGTGTGAGACTAAGAGAGTGTGGTGAAGAAAGAAATCGGATTGGCTTATTGCCTGATCTCATGCTCCACCTTAGCAAATGACTTTGTCTTTTATCAAGTATTAAATAGGTTAAAAAATGGCCTTTCCATTATGATGTGCGTTTTCATATGTATAAACATAGTTGTACCATGTTGTTTGTTCTAATTAAAAAGGTATTTTAGGGCTAAAAATTTGCCGGCTACATTTTCTTTCCTGTTTCTGTTGCATTTGCTTACAATGTAGGAACAATTTTGTCAACTGATGTTGAGTTATTGTTGCAAAAGACACTATCAACACACCATGCTCTTATTCTGAGGTGTGCATAGTGCTATTGATCTTCTTTTCTTTCTTCAGATGCAGTTGGTTATTTGGTACTGATTCTAAATTTATTGTAGAACATTGCTTTGTCTTGTAGGTAACAAAGAGCTTCCATACTGATGCTCTCTCCTTGACTTCAAAAACGAGTGCTAAGCTGACAATTGAGGCAGCTTCTCAGCTCCAGAGAAAGTGCATCCTCTAAGCTAACAACGAGTACTTCAGCTTCAAACTTTTTTCAGATTTCATCTTTACTCTTTCTTAACATTTTCTATCTGCTTTCAGTAATTATTGGTATACCCTCTGTTACGTTGCCGATCTAGGATGTTTGTTCCTTTAGTATCATCCCTGAAATGAACATGTAAACTGTGAAATGAATGTATGATATCAACTGAAATGGGTCTGTTTTTATAAGTCGGATTTAAAAAAAAATAATCTATTTTTGTAATTGGATACATAATGGTACTGTATTTGTGTTGGAAACTCTTAAATTCACGTATGGGATTCATTTTTGTGCTAGCAGCAACCCACGATTCCTACTAGTTTCAAATGGCTTGACAGAACGGCAATTGTGAAGACGCTGTCCATGTAATTTCGATTGAGCCCTAACGATTTAATGAGCTATATAATGAATACCTATGTTGATGAATATTTGACTGTATTTGAGTTAGGAATCTGATTTATTTTTAACAATTGGATAATTATTGTATATCATTTTGGACATTGCTATGTGATGGGTTTTCTTGTTTTTGATGGTTGCAGGATGACGGTGCTAGGTCATGGTGAGGCGGAGGATGACTGCGACAAGGTGAGGTGCACCGGAGGTCTCGACGGTCGGGGATCGTCGGAAGATGACCGGAGACGGAGTCGCTGCGAGCCTAGAAGACAAGTGAACGACTGAGATGCTAACTTGAAGCTGCTCAGATCAAAGAGAGCCGTTGAATTGCGGTTTAGAGGATAGAGTAGTGGTCAAGTTAGGTTGAGTGAATCTCAACCCTTAATGAGGTTTGTTGAGGGTCAAGTAGAACTCATCTAAGGGTGGAAAATGACTCAGTCTCAACCCTTGATGAGGTTACTTGAGGGCCAAGTAGAACTCATCTAAGTGTGGAGGATGACTAATGAGTAGTATAAATAGAGGGGTAGGGGTAGCTCTCCCCTCTTAAAGGTTTTATGTGCTCCTTTGAATTTTGCTCACTTTGTTGTGAGGCTTTGTAAACCTTTCTCAAAATAAATAAAATTTTACTTCCTTACTTTTCTAAATTTAATTTCAGTATTTACATTATATTTAAAATTCCGCAATTTACGTTCTCGCAGGTTGGATTTGCCTCCATTCTTCTACTTGCTTTTAAATTCCGCAATTTAATTTCTTGCAATTTACATTCTCGCAAATTAGATTTACCTCCCCTCCTTCTATTTGCTTATGCTTCTTGTGCAGAGGATGTATAATTGATGGATGAATCTTCTTTAGATCATATCCTCATCATCTAGGCAATTCTTTGCAAGAATTCGATCTCTTTACTTAATCTTTGAGAAAATTTTGTAGATTGCGTTTGAGGTTTTTGTTTCTTGTGTTCTTGCTTGCTGTGACAAGTGTGAGAATATCCAGGATCATCTTGATCGTCACAATCCCACAAGTAAGTTTAAGACTAAGATTTTCTCTGTTTTGCTCTTTTGCGTTTGAGTGTTTCAAGTGAGGTTTTGATTGGATCCATTGGGTAGGGAAAATTTTAATTGTAATTGTTCATCCCCTCTGATCGTCATTCCGGTCCTTCGTATAACCTTTTAGAAAATGTTTGTTTTCTTACATAGTACGCATACAAAATACAAAATAAATTTCTAGACTAAACGAGGTAGACAGGAAAATTTCAATGCTGTTTTTCTTGATACGTCTTTTACGGCCACTTATTGAAATGATTTTTTAATTCCTTAGGTATAAAAAAATATTTCAAATCCAACATTAAAATAAAGCTCTTCCAAAAAAAATAAGTAGAAGGAAGCTGGCATATAGCCAGATGGCTAGCCGTGCACGTGTGCACCCGACCAATCAGCATACTCACGTTGGTGTCCACCGATTTTATAAGTTCACGCAGGGGCGGAACCAGCCCAGGCTCAAACCTCGGGCAGACCTAGGCTAGCTCAAAGGTTGTTGGGCAATGACATGTATTCAAGAGCATCACTTATGGCAAAAATTCCTGAGAGCATCTCTAATTGGTCCAAAGGTTATTGGGCTAGGCCTCGAGCCCAAACCCAAGTGATTCGAGGCCCAGCTCCGCCCTGAGTTCACGTATGTATGCGTTCGGCAGGAAAGCACGTCCTTAAACTCAGGTGTTAGATGTCTCTCATAATTTCACAGTGTGTATAGAAATTCACTGCGTGTACAGAAGACGCCATGTGTTTGCGCTAGCACGGTGGTATAAATACGGTGTGTTACTGACAAACAAGAAAAAGAAGTGAAATATAAAAAAAAAATCAAGTGAGCCAATCGGACATGACAAGTGACAACTGACAAGTGATAACTGGGCTGCTGACAAAACCTTCAGTCTGCAGCTGCCAGAAGTAAAAAGTACAGCTTGAACGCTGGCAAGTGACAACACAAGGAAAATGGCAAAACGTTCTCAGCCTCAGAACAGGGCATAGGAAATGCAATTGTTACAAAATTAACTCATATAAATCATGTGATCAATTATCAAAAGGTGTTTATTGTCAAAAGATGTCTATTTGAAGGGATGTCTTTTTTCAAGAGACACCCCAATCTTGTATATATATATATATATATGTGTGATCAAACACTAATGAGAATGAATCATTAGCAATCTCTCTCAATTCTTTGTCTCTCTTAATTCTCTACATTTAATACGTTATCAGCACTTCTGCTCTTCAAGAACAGAACGCACGCACAAGCGATACATCAACGGTAAGATGCCTCGTTTCGGCAACTTACTTTCGTTACCGTTTCTCTTAACTCGCCTCGCCCTCGCCGAACTCCGCCCGCCGCACCACCTCCCCCCATCTCTCTACGTGCCGACGCCCTTCAGGCGGCTGACCGCCACCCTGGGTTGCGCCTCCCCAATGGCTTTGGCCGCCCAGGGTGGGTATCCTCCGATGAGGAGGATACCTAGGCACTATGGCACGGAGGGGAGGGGAGGGGGCGGCGGCGGCCATGGAGGGAGGTGGCACCATCTGCGCTGGCCGCGGAATCCGGCGGCAGTGGCGCTTGCCCGTATTGCGGCACCCGGCGGTGGCACATGGTATGCGGGCGGTTAGGGTACCCTAACCGCCGCATCTTATAATGCGCGCGTGGGCCGTGGGCCGTAGGCCACTTTTTCATTATGTTTAATGCAATTCAAGGGATTCATTACATATATGTGTATTTATATTTTATTTTAAATCACATATATTTATTGTTTTGCATTTATTTGCATTTCAATAATTGCATCAACATAATGAAACAAAATTTGATCTAAATAATACTTTTTGGTGACATAGGGGTAATGGAGTCTTAGGCATTGGCTACGATATATTCATATTTCGAATATATCAGCCCAGAGACCATGCCTATAGCAGTGATGAAATTCACCCATTATTTTGGTCTACATCATGTTTTCACAAAACTTGATGATTACCTCCACTATGTCCATCCAAATTGTATATTTTGGAATAATCAAATGGTCTATACCCTTTGTGGTGATAACCAAATTTTCTTTTATTTTATTAATTCTGGTTATACATATGGTGGTAGAGTCTTAGGCATTGGCTGCTGTATATTCATCTTTTGAACATATCAGCCCAGAGACCATGCCTATAGCAACAAATTTCTTGCCTACTGCTCGGAGATCTACTCTATGTGAGACATAGAGACTATCTTCACTATGTATACCACTATTAATAGAATATAAAAGATTGGAGGTCTACACTATTTGTGACTACCTCTTTATTCCAAAACCAACATGTTATACGATCAAATTTTGCCTCACTCATTACAACAAATACCATAGAGATTTTTTTTTAATTTACCACAGGTAAATTAATTAAATCAATGGTTATCCTTTGTAGAAGTAATGGCTGTCAAGGAGTTTTGGACAGACACAACTATCCTACATGGGCATAAGATATCAGGATTAGTTTTGCATCCAAAGGTTTTCTGCATACGATCGAGGAATCTGTTGAAGGGAATCTTCAGATCACAGATCAACAAAAATATAGCGCCTTATTATATTTAAGGTTCTATATCCATAAAGATCTCAAATATGAGTATCTTATAGAAGAAAACCCCTGTGCATTATGGCTCGCTCTTCAAGAGCGATATGAACAGCAAAAGGAATTGATTTTGCCTGAGGCAAGTCATGAATGGAATCATTTGCAACTTCAAGATTTTAAATCTGTCGCTGATTTCAACCATGTTGTTCATAACATTTGCTCCAAGTTAAAGTTTTGTGGAAAAGAACCTACCGAAGCAGACAAGATAGAAAAGACTCTATCTACTATGCTTCCGGCAGATCGTGTATTGCAGCAGCAATACCGTGCTCAAAACTACCAGGTTTATTCTCGATTGATTCATACATTGACTCAGGCTGAAAAACATGATGAACTTCTTTTGAAGAATCATCATAAGCGTCCTGTTGGTGCTAAACCTTTACCTGAGGTCCACAATGTACAGCATCAATCTAAGAATAAAAAGAATTTCAGAGGATCTACCTCTGGTAATCCAAAGAAACCTGGTGGTAAGTGCAACCACAACCGTAAGCGAAAACATAATGCAAGAGGAAAAGGTAATGTGAAGCCATCAAATGACAACAAGCGTTGTCACAAGTGTGGCGATACTTCACATTTTGCCAACAAGTGTCGTACCCCCAAGCACTTGGTTGATCTGTACTAGAAATACCTTAAGGAAGCAAAACTAGCACCAGAAAAGAACTATGAAGCACATTTCAATCTTTCTGAGGCTGCTCCAGAGGTTGGTTGCTCTCAGAACATCCCCTCTTTACCTCAACAAGAGAATCTCCCATCCACGGATGACATGCTCATAGAATATGCTTCTAATGACATGTTTGGAGACATCAGTTGACGCCCCCCTGATGATGATGGTTTTTATTTTGTTTTGTTGTAATTTTAAACAGGCCCTACAAACTTATTTGAGTTGTATTAACTTCCTTGTAATTAGGAGTTATACAAACTCTTCTATATTGTAATATCACTTTTTTATGTTTGATGTTTTAATATAGAATATAATGTATGTACTTCTATATGTTGAATAAAGAATTTTATTTCTTCTTTCACTATAGATGCCTCATGAAGTCAATCTGCTGGAGGAGGAATTATGCCTTGTGGATAGTTGCACCACAAACTCTATACTTAGAGAGATCAAATATTTCCAAACTCTTAAGAAAAGAGAAGGAAATGTTTTGACCATCGCCGGATGTGATGCGTTGATAGTTGGTTCTGGTCGAGCCACTATCTCTCTTCCAATGGGTACGAAAATTATAATCGAGGATGCTTTATTGTATCCTGATTCAACTCGCACCCTACTAAGTTATTGAGACATCCGTAAGAATGGGATTCATGTTGAAACCCATATAGAGAATAAAGAGGAATTTCTTCTCTTTACTAAACTTACTGGATCTGGCAAACACATATGTGAGAAAATTCCATCACTCGAATGTGGATTGTACTTCACATACATTAAGCCCATTGCAAAAGTTGCATATAAAGTAATCTTTCAAAATGTCGATGCATTCCAAACTTAGCATGATCGACTTGGGCACCCTGGTATAGGGATGATGAGAAAGATTATTACCAATTCTATTAGTCATGCTTTGAGTACTGCAAAATTTCCTCAATCTTTTGATTTTATGTGCACATCTTGTGCCACTGGGAAATTGATTTTAAGACCATCTCCTCTTAAAATTATTGCAGAACCACTTAAGTTCCTTGAACGTATTCAAGGTGACATTTGTGAACCAATTTCACCACCTTCTGGACCATTCAAGTATTTCATGGTTTTGATTGACACATCTACTCGATGGTCTCACGTGTGTCTTCTATCCACACGTAACCATGCATTTGCCAAGATAATGTCTCAACTTATCAAGTTGAAGGCTCATTATCCTGAACATCGAATTCAATCAATTCGCATGGACAATGCTGCAGAATTTACTTCTCAAGCCTTCGATGATTATTGCATAGCTTTGGGAATCCAAGTTCAACACTCTGTACCATATGTCCATACTCAGAATGGTTTGGCTGAATCCTTGATTAAAAGAATCAAACTCATTGCTAGACCAATCTTATTGAATTGTAATTTACCTACGTCATGTTGGGGTCATGCAGTCCTACACACTGCTGATCTAATACAACTACGACCAACTGCATATCATGAATCTTCTCCCATGCAGTTAGTACGTGGAAATCCTCCAAATATTTCCCATTTGCGTAAATTTGGGTGCGCTGTGTACATACCCATCTCACCACCTCAGCGTACCATTATGGGTGCACACAGGAAACTGGGGATCTACGTGGGATATCATTCTCCGTCGATCATTAAGCATTTAGAACCTCTTACAGGGGATCTATTTACTGCCCGATATGCTGATTCTATATTTAATGAAGATCATTTTCCGGCATTAGGGGGAGACTTCAAGTACCAGAAAGAATGCCAGGAAATTGATTGGAATGCACAAAGCATTTCGAATTCAGATCCACGTACTACTGAATCTGAACAACAAATTCAGAAAATTATTGATTTGCAAAACATTGCAAATAATATGCTAGATGCATTCATCAATTACAAAGGTGTTACAAAATCTTTGAATCCTACCATTAATGTACCAGAAAGAGTGAAGGTACCAATCAAAACCACTCATCCCCTGACTAGCAAAAAGAGGGGGAGAAGTATGGCCAAGAAACAGGATTCTACTTTTTCTAAAGAAAAGAAAACAAAGGATCGCATCCCAAACTATGGTTAGAAAACAACGGTTGGAACATTCTTCCACAATCTAGCTCTCAAGCGCAAGTGAATTTATGCATCGAGGTCGAACATCTAATATCCTAGATTGATCATATTGGGAAATAATGATGAATCTTTAAGGATAAATGAAATTGCCATCAATTTTATTGATACTGGAGAGTCTTTTGATCGACGAGCTACATTTATTGACACTTATTTTTCGAACAAATTGTGAAACCTTTGATCCGGATCCTAAATCCATGGTAGAGTGCGACGACGCCGATTGGATCAAATGGAAAGAAGCAATTGAAACGAAATATCCTCACTTTATAAAAGAGAAGTTTTCTTGGCAAGAATACCCACACCTCCTAGTATCTTCCCTGTGGGATACAAGTTGGTTTTCGTCTGGAAACGGAATGAAAACAATGAGGTTGTGAGATATAAAGCAAGGCTTGTAGCACAAGGTTTTACGCAAAGGCCTGGCATCGATTTCAATGAGACATATTCTCCTGTAATGAGTGGCATAACTTTCCGATATCTTATATCTTTGGCAGTACCAAATTGTCTATCTATGCAGTTGATGGACGTAGTAACCGCATATTTGTATGGGTCATTGGATTCAGATATATACATGAAGGTTCCAGAAGGAATTGGTATACCAAATCCTCAGGCAAATCGCAACATGTATTGTATAAAATTGCAAAAGTCATTATATGGATTAAAGCAATCGGGCCGAATGTGGTACAATCGGTTAAGTGAATTCCTTAAACTTAAGGGATACACTAATAATGATGATTGCCCATGTGTTTTCATTAAGAAATCCTCCAAAGGATTCTGTATCATTTTCAGTGTATGTTGATGATCTCAACATCATTGGTAATGAAGCGGATATTAATGAAGCACGTCATCATTTAAAGACGGAGTTTGAAATGAAGGATTTGGGTCAAACCAAATATTGCTTATGTTTACAACTTGAGCATTTACCTTCAGGAATTTTTATACATCAAGCAGCTTATATCCAAAAAATATTGGAGAAATTCAATATGAATAAATCTTATTCATCAAAAACCCCTTTGGTGGTTCGATCTCTAGACATAAAGAAAGATCCATTCAAACCTAAATAGGATGGAGAAGATATTTTGGGTCCTACTATTCCATATCTCAGTGCCATAGGAGCACTCATGTATCTTGCAAACTGCACCCAGCCGGATATCGCATTTGCAGTTAATCTGCTGGCAAGATACAGTGCTGCTCCTACTAAACGTCATTGGACGGGAGTTAAGAATATCTTTCGATATCTTAATGGCACAAGAGATCTTGGTCTTTACTTCTTGAGGAGCCATGATCCAATATTATTGGGTTACACTGATACTGGTTATCTATCTGATCCTCATAATGCCAGATCATAAACAGGCTTTATATTTTTACAAAGTGGTACAGCCATTTCTTGGAAGTCTTCAAAGCAGACTCTAGTGGCTACATCCACTAATCATTCTGAAATAATTGCATTATATGAGGCATCACGTGAATGCGTGTGGCTTCGCAGAATGATTAACCACATCTTAAAATCATGTGGTCTTGGTTCCCTGGAATCACTAACTATTATCTATGAGATAAAGTTCAGATGGAAACAGGTTACACTAAGAGCAACATCACTAAGCATATTGCTCCTAAGTTGTTTTATCCCCACGAATTGCAAAAGAATGGGGAGATAAACATCTGCAAACTAAATCTTGTGATAATCTTGCCGATTTATTTACCAAGTCTCTACCTTATTCTCTTTTCCACAAATGTGTTGAAAGAATAGGTATGAGAAGATTTAAAGATTTGCAGGGGTCAGGGGGAGACTCTCTTTGATCAATAACCTTATTTCACATCATATTGTACTCTTTTCTATTATGAGGTTTTTTCTTGAAAAAGGGTTTCCTCATTTAAAGTTTTTAACGAGGCAATATCACCACAAGTTTATATATTTTATCATCTATTTTTCCCATAAGGGTTTTTGCAAGGTGATAAGCTGGATATATATCATGATTTCTCCTTATTTTTCCTATATGGTTTTGAGGAGTTTTTCTCATGATAAAACACATATTTTCCTCATATTTTTCCTACAGGGTTTTTAGAAGAGCTTACAAGATATATACAAGTGAAGGAATTGATCAAGGGAAGTGTTACGAAATTAACTCATGTAAATCATGTGATCAATTGCCAAAAGATGTCTATTTGAAAAGATGTCTTTTCCCAAGAGACCTCAATCTTGTGTATATATATATATATATATATATATATGTGTGTGTGATCAAACACTAATGAGAATGAATCATTAGCAATCTCTCTCAATTGCTTGTCTCTCTTAATTCTCTACATTTAACAGCAATAATGTACTTCACGCAAAGCAAATTCAACTGCAACTCTTTTTCTAAGAAAACCGGTCAGTCACCATTACCAATTGGGAAAAAAATGTTGTGGTAATGAACATTTGAACACCATACAGTTCCTCTTGCACCAATGCTCATCATATATCCTAATCGTCCATCAGGACATAGATCACGAGCTCATATGCTAACAAACACCTTCCATGTACTTATGTAGGAATTCAACGTACGAACAGTACTATAAAAATGCAAGTGGTAGCAACATTCTGCACAGGTGACAAACAGTGTACTATAATACAGGCTGTATCGACTCAATAAACAGTGTGTATATATTTTGAGCAACTTGATTGACAAAATTGCTATGTTACACAACCCATGACCAGAGATGAGAATCCAAGCATCTCACTTCTCTTTTAAATTACCTCCGTCTTCCCGGTAGATAGAAATTACCAAGACGTAGATTCTATCGCCATCTATACATGAGTATCACTCTTCATTTGGTGGAATAAACAATCCGCCCCCACTCTATTATATGTGTATTTACCAACTACATCCAAGTATCCAACACCCCCTTTCTCCCTTCTCAAGTATACACATGCCTTATCTATAACTCGAGCTCAAGCCGAGCCGCCTTTTTTACTTCAAAATAACGACAAATCGACTTTAGACTCAGTAGCATTTATGAAAGAATGGTATAACATGAATGGAACATTGACATGAGTGGATATCATGATGTCCGTAGGAGATCAGGATCTTGCAGGCATTCTTGGGGATTGGCATAGAAGTAGTCCTCTTCCTTGGGTCTGTCAGAAATCACAGTCCTCTTTGAAGCTAATCCCATCCTGTTTGCATGGGCAGCCTTGAGCAATGAAGAGAACTCATCCCATCGCAAAGAACCACTGTTATACTGATCTACTAGCTCGACAATAAGTTTTCGATCTAGCGAGATTGTCTTCCTGAAACCCATGTACCTGCATGCAGCAAGTGACAGAAGACATGTAATTACCATATCTGGTTAAGTGCAAAACTTTGCAGAAAAGCATATCATGATATCTACCCTACAACTATCAGTGAGGATTGACCCATAACAAACACCGGATGTAGAATTTTGCAAAGGCAATTATATCAAAATCTCTGTCATAATGTGCTGTATGACCAACTGGAATGCATACCTGCGATGACCCTCAACAACTTTAGCCATATTGCCATCATATGTCGGAACAAATATATCACTCTCTAAAGAAACCAAGTAATCCAGCGCTGCCATTTGTGACGAATGGTTCTGGAAGAACATTAGATCAGAAGGTTCCAAAAGTGTCTCTTTTCTCACCTATACATCATTGTTAAAGCAAAAACGAATCAGCAAGGAAAACGAGAAGAGGTAAGAAATGGTCGTATAACACAAGTGTGACTCTAGAGCATGATTATCACGGTGCCCGCCAAGGTGAGTCGCCTCCGAGGCGCCTGGGCGCTTAGGCGCATAGGCACCCACCTAGGCGATAGCTAGACGACCGAACTAACAGATCACAGAGTTTTATACACAAAGGATCCTTACATAGCTGTAAAAGTTAACCTCATAGATCCTAAATGTATCAACGTTAGAAAAAATAAAAAGCAGAAACGATGGAGCATGGGCAGCTCGGCTGGTCCAACCCAAACAGCCCAAGCAGCTCATCCTGATGCCCTTCTCCTAACTAGTCCATCTCTCTCCTAACCTCCTTCTCCATCGCTTGACTCATCCCGCTTCCGCCGCCCCCATTCCACCTCTACTCCTCCCGACATCTCATCTCCTCCAGCTCCAGCAGCTGCCGTCTCCACTTCTCCCACCGCCTTGTTCCTCCTCCGCATCGCTGACCGCCACGGCCTCCGCGACAGTACCTAGCGGCATGCCCTAGTGGCGACGGCATCCTCTAGTGGTGATGAAGGCCATGCTTATCACGACACCACGATGGGCTGGAGGCGACGGAGGTAGAGGCGACGGAGGCGGATGGCCTGGAGGTGAAGGAGGTGGCGGCAAGCTGGTGACAGAGGTGGACAGCCTAAGGCTTATTGGATCTACGGGAGACAGGTCGCGGTGGGCTGGAGGGCGGAGGCGACGGGCGACGGCGGAGGTCCTCTCGAGAGTCTTCACACGCTAGGGTTTTACCCGACTCCCTCTGCTCTACCCTTACTCTTTTAACCAGCGCCTCATGTCGTCTCGACGCATGCCCGGCCGCCTCAACTGTGACTCTTGGGACGACTAGGCGGTCGCTTGATGACTCTGGCGGCGCCCCGACCCGACCGGGATGCCTAGGTGACGCCGTGATAACAGTGCTCTAGAGGTTTAACATAGTCCATTGTGTCCATACCACATTCGGGTAAGCTGAAGTGAGAGCAGCCATTCTGCGCTTTCCACCATATATTTCTCCAGCCGCAATGTATATTTGCATAGTTCTATCGATGTCCAACGCTCTGAGGACAAGAGCAGTCTCCTCTGGCGTCAATGGGCAAAGGCCATCTTTTCTTTTCAAGTCTGAGTTAATGATTTTCTCTTTCCACCAAGGATAAGCATACCTGAGGAAAAGAGTAGTTTGAAAACTGTTGTCAAAAGAGTATGTCTAGTTGACAGGTTTTAATGCCCCACTCTACAAACAAGAATTAACCAAAGAAATACAACCATAGGTTTAAAATATAATTTCAAAATATTCACCTCATTCTTGTGAGCTCTTCTGCCTCTTCATTACTGCAACCTTGTGTACAGCCAGAGAAAGCCAGCATATCGATTTCATAACGTAAATGAAGAACCAAGAAAGGACCATTTTGGCGAAGTATCCTAATTACTTGCTTGCCCAACTCTTCTATTTGCGAAGTAAATCTCAGAGAGGCATAATTTACTCGGCATCGCAGTTTCTGAATCTCCATAGGTAAACCGTTATTTGCCAGCCTGGCATCAGTTCTATTCAAATGGAGAACCTTGTACTTCCGAATCAATGGAAGAATCTGGTTCAGATTTAATCAACTATTAGCTTATTGGATAAACGCTGTGATCCAAAGCAGCCTTAATATAATGTAAGATGAAAATTACTTGATTATGGTAATAGGAGATATCAGACCAACTGATAGGTGGCATTGAGTGGAACATCCCAAGTTCGACTCTTCGCTTTACCCTTGGGGGCAGTTCTCTCAGTATGCGAACTTCATCTCGTAAAGAGGTTATAAAGTGTTCAACATCAAATATATCTTGGAACTCACTGCAATACAGAATGGATCACTCACAAGCACAAAACCCATTAATAGCTCAAAAAATAAATTAGGCAAAGGAAGTTAATATCAAGGTGCCAAACCGCACCTTGGATCATTCCAAAATGAAGTCTTATCCAACTCTGGCACGATCAAAGTGACATTCAAATATCTTGCGATTACAACCATGTCACATATCTGATGAAACAAAAAGTAGAGAGGGAAGAAACCGATGTTAAGAATTGAAAGTTGTAAAGCACATTCCTGAAGAAATTTCATGAATAGAGAATAGATGTTTTCCAATACTTACTGCAGCTCGCATTTGGTTAAGCCCACCATTGCACGAAACCATCAAATAACCATTGTTCCTATAGATTCCTGGATGACAATGACAACAACAAAACATCAGTGGCAAACTCAAATATAGCACACGCATTACATACCGTAGGCAAAAATGTAATGGTAATAAATAAAGTATTACTCCCTCCGGTTCACAAAAACTTGTTAGTTTGGGATACGTGCAGTCAAACTTTTGAAACTTTAGCTATCTATATCTTTTTAAATGCATGAAAATCATATGTGTAGATTAGTCTCGAAACGTACTTTCATAATATTATAATTCTATTGGATTTTTTAAATATATTACAACAGAAATTAATGGTCAAAGTTGAGTTTTAAGGACCGTGTCGATGTCCAAAACAACAACTATTTGTGACTGGAGGGAGTAGTATTGTAGTGATGTATGTTGAATATTTGTGTGGAAACAGGAAAATGGAGCATACTTTGCGTCTTTACCTGTTTGCCAGTCACTCGCTCGGTCATGTAAGTACTATTTTCCATGTGGGGAAGCATATAATTATCAATCAAAATACAGTGCACAAACATGAACATTGGTGTTAGAATGAAAATCAATAGGATTCTCATTTGTTGAATTACCTAATAATTGAACAAACCGAGAGTTAATTTACAAATTGTAAATGCTAGAAAAGGTCCAACAGAGGGGAAACTTGCTACAGTTACCCAAAAGCTGCTGGGCATTTCCTTTGCTATCCATGTGAATAATGATAGGCAATTATGCACGACAAAAACATCAATTAAGAGTCACGAATGATTGCCACCCATCCAAGCATATGCAACCCACCTAAAAAGTATCATCCTAACATGGAAATAACCCAAAACACAAATCTCATGTGCAGACTACAACGACCAGAAGGAAAATTCTGACCTACCAACCGAAAGGAGATCCCACATTGCCCAATATTACACGATGATGTGCAAACGACATTACCACACCATCCAACCTAAACTCCAAATGGATTTACTGATTCAAGAACGTGAAAAAGATGAAAAGGTGTGCCCACATTAACAAATTATCCACAGCACACTGCAGACGACACTACCACAAAATGAAATCCGCATGACCCAAGCTAAATTACGCACATTTACAACCAATTCAAGCACACGAAAATGACTGAAATCTACACCAACCGCTAGTCATTTTCATCCAAGTTTGAGCAAATCTACGTCGGTGCTTTGGAAGGATCTACCAACATGCAGACCGGCTGTCAATGTCCTGGGAACAGCATTGTCCAAATACAGAGCAGTTTCACACAGGCGAACGAAAGCGAGAAAGCGACCAAACCAGCAAACTCACTTTTGGGAGGCAACGCGGCCTTCTCCACGATGGGCTCCGGCGACGCCGGCCGCGCGCCGGCAAGGGCGGCCGCCTCCTCGGGCGCCGTGAGGCAAGACGGCCAGCCCTTGAGCACGCGGGGGCCCCACGTGTCCCCGACGGCGGTAAGCTGCACGACGCACGTCCACAGCAGCACCGTCGTGGTGGCACGCACCATCCACAGCTTCATCCGCGACCGCGCCGCCGTGGACGACCGAGGGCACCTGAGCTTCTCGCCGCCAACGCCGGCCGCCTTACCCCCCAGGACCGCCTTCCACCCCATCGATCATGGACCAACGGAGCCCAGGAGCCAAGAACCTACGCGGCGACCATCCAAACCCCCCACACCTCAAATCCACCACCAACTCCAAGAACACGCCGCCTTGCTCCCACCCAATGCAGCACCAAACCCGCCCCTCCTGGCCTCGCTCCACCGCCGCTCAGGACGCCGCCACCTTCGCGACAGCTACGCGCGCGGCCACCCAAGAACTCCTCCCAACCTCAAGAAACCGGACCTCACCGCCAACCCAACGCCTTCCTTGCCCGAACCGCGCAGCGACCAACCGCCCGAAGCGCCGCGCCTTATCGCCTCCTCCCTAGCTTGAACGGCCAAATCTGGCCGGCGCCCAAGAACCGCCTGTAGGTGCAGCGGGGGCACCGGGCACACCAAAACAAGCCGCGTTCTTCCAAGATCGCGATGCAGCCTCGCCGCCGGAGACGAGCAGGCCGGGTAGGCGGAGTGGATCTCGTGGGGAGAGGAAGGGAGGGCAACGATTTGCGGGGACGCGTAGTTATTTTTGGCTCGCGGCGTCGGTGGTAGTGACGCACAGGCACAGTTGCACACACTCCTCTCCTCTTCTCTCGCGTTAGGGTGTGCGTAGCAATATTAATGCCCACGCTGCGTGTCGTAATCTACGTGGAGGGAAACGGTAGGTGGCACTGGGAGGTGTACACAGGAGGGAGGTAACCACGTGGAGGGACCTGGTTGCGGCAGCGCGGAATCTCAGAGATGACGGACGGCCAGGATTGGCTGGTGGGGTGGTATTTCCCGTGATTATGCCGCCGCGGAACGCCGTTGCAACCTTACGACCCACTCCGCTTGTGCTCCTGTGCGCTGTGCATGACCTAATTTTTTCGTCTTTCTGTTGTTCACATGTTGTTGTATGCTTCTTTTCTTGGTTTAGATTTTTTTTGTTCAGTTATTGGAATTATCTAACTTGTTTGTGTTGAAACTTGAATAGCTGTCGATAGAAGTAAATTTTACAAAACTACCTTTCTTTTACAAATTATCAGAAAACTACAGATTTTAGTTTTTATTTCACAAAACTACAGATTTTAGAAAAAGAACTTATTTCACAAAACTACAAGTTTCGTGTACAAATTATCAGATCTATTTCATAAAATTACAGATTTTAGGAGAACTTGTATCATAAAACTACATTTTTTAAAAGAACTTTTATCACAAAAATACAGGTTTTAGAATTGGATGTTTATTGTAACGGGTCTGACAGTGTGAGCCCACGTGGCGGTCTCATATGCTCTCATTTCCTATTTCACTCGCGCGTAAGGTTGTCATGTGGGTTCAGACTGTCAGACCCGTTATAAGAAACGGTTAATTCTAAATCTTGTAGTTTTGTGATACATGTTCTTCTAAAATCTGTAGTTTTATGAAATAGAAGCTAAAATCTGTAGTTTTCTCATAATTTGTATAAGAAACCTGTAATTTTGTGAAACAAGTTGTTCTAAAATCTGTAGTTTTGTGAAATAGAAGTTAAAATCTGTAGTTTTCTGATAGCTTGTAAAAAAACCTGTAGTTTTGTGAAATTTAATCTAAATGTTTCTGGACAATTACTCATATGTACTATCATATTTTGTTTTTTTTTCTCATGTAGAGATCGTCATTGATGGAATCTCGGACAATTAGGCCCCGTTCATTTCAATTTTTGTTTAAAAAAATGAATTATTTGTCGAACGAAAGGATTCTAGACAGCTTTTTCTATAATCAGAAGGTGCCCGCTACATAGAATCAGAATCCAAATAGAACCTGATTCTCGCCAGCTTAGTTCGGAACCTAGAAGTTGTAGTCGGCCCGATCTGATTCTTCCATAATCAAAAGTAGCTTCTCTCATAATTTAGAATCCATAATTTAAAAGTTGAAACGAACTAGACCTTAGTGGTAGCATGGAGAAATTGACCGCCCAGTTTGAATAGACTACAGTCCTCCGCGTACACACCATGTGTGAGAATTGAGCAAATAGCAAATAGCCATAAACCTTTTTTTTCTATTTTACAAAAGGATCATGCAGATTTCACGTTATGGATCAACTAAAAGCCCGATACAACGAGATTGAAATAATTATATCCCTTATAGAAAATAAGTTTAGAGATGGGAGTAGTAGTGAGTGCATATAATCTCTACTACTTCTAATTAGGAGTCATGGCAGTGGTTCGTTCTCTTAGAGTATCTGATTCGTTGGATCTGACATGAATGACTGAGATAGAAAAGGATTTAATCATATCTTAGATGAAAGGATTTTATCATATCTTTTTTGAATAGAAATATTATTTTAGCATATCTCTATTGACATGTTCTTACTATAGAAGGATGTTATTTATATATCTTATAAATAGAAGGATTTTCTCATCATGTCCTGTATGGATAGAAGGATATACTCACCATATCCCATAATACGATAATTCTATCTCATCATATCTGGAAATGCATAGATTAAAAGGAAAGAATCACGCAACCAAATCACGTGCCAATCACGAAGATGTCGGGGAGACATGGCTTCCATCTGCCTGTGTACGCTGCCTTATGCTTTCATCTACTTCCTATTAGAGGGCACCCACTCTCATCTCCAGGAGGATAGGCCGGTCGTTAGTGGAGATACACGCAGGAAGAGAAGAGAAGAGAAAGGCTGCGTGCAAGAAGCAAGAAGATTTTCTGCAATAGGAAGTCAATAACATTCTCCTCCTTCAATGGTAAGGATTGATATCTCTCTACTAATTCTAATTAAGAGTTGGTGGCGATCGTCCATTCTCCTTTGAGTACTTGATTCGTTGGATCTAACATGAACGGTTGAGATGGAAGAGGATTTAACCCGATAGTCAAATCTCTTCGGAGGAATAAACTTTTCCTACTATTGAAACATAACTAAAGTTAGTATTCTTTGCAAATAAATTTATTATCGCAAATTAAGTTTTCGTTGCAACGTACGGACACATGACTAGTACATACATGATGTACAACTAGGCTAGTTATTAGTCATAACGGACCCGGGGGGGCAAGTAAACAACTTGAAAATTCAACCAATCCGAATTTGGTTCGACCATTTTTGCGGCACCAGTTTCACCTCAAAACCTTTTCTAGATGGTTTAGGCAGGTTGTGCTCAGGTCAACTACTACCTGAGTACATCGACATACGATGACATATGTGTTGACCATGACAAAAGACATCGCATTGGCATGTAGCAATAGCATATCCATGTACATGCAGTAGATAGTTTTATTGGCCTGGATGCAATCGGTAGCATAACCGGGTGCCCTGCTTTATACGCTTCGCATGGACGTCCGCGTTGGCCGGTGCTTTAAGGCGAAGACAGTCCAAATTCTAAAGAAGGTAAAGAAGATAATACCGTGACAGATCATAATGTGTGCGTAACAAATAAAGTAGCAATAGTGGTGTTAGTGAAACCGGATGTAATCATTACCTTAATATACTTCCTCTCATCATAAATAGTTGTTGTTTTAGATATAGGTGCGATTAAACTTTTAAAACTTTAATTGCTAATATATTTTTAAATATTTAAATTGGACACATAAAATCATATGTGTATATTTATCTCGAATGTACTTTCATAATATTATAATTTTATTCGATTTTATAAATGTATTATAAAAAATTAGTGGTCAAAGCTATATTTTAGAAACCGTGTCAATTCCAAAAGAACAACTATTTCGATCAAGAAAGCATATCCTCGTGATTTTGTTAATCATTTCCTCAAATGGTTGCGTTCTTAAAGTGCACGCTACTGCAACGACCTCATCGATCGAGCAAGGAATGTTCTTGGGATTTTTTTAGTTGTTGTGCTCTTCTCAAGAAATAGCTTTCTTTAAGCTTAGGAAATGCATGTGTCGATTCGTTGGATCTGACATGAATGACTGAGATAGAAGAGGATTTCATCATATCTTAGATGAAAGGATTTTATCATATCTTTTTTGAATAGAAATATTATTTTAGCATATCTCTATTGACATGTTCTTACTATAGAAGGATGTTATTTATATATCTTATAAATAGAAGGATTTTCTCATCATGTCCTGTATGGATAGAAGGATATACTCACCATATCCCATAATACGATAATTCTATCTCATCATATCTGGAAATGCATAGACTAAAAGGAAAGAATCACGCAACCAAATCACGTGCCAATCACGAAGATGTCGAGGAGACATTGCTTCCATCTGTGACGAATACTTATAATAGGGGTACCCCAACGGCCCAAGGTGACCAGCCAGCGGCCTCAAGCACAGCTCAAGCCCAACAGCCGCTTCCAGCCCACTACCGACCGAAGCACCTGCAAAGCCACACGGGACTTCCCTTCCCGACCGACCAAGGGGAATGTCTCCGACCGAGCTAAGCTCCCGACCTCCTCAGCGAGACAGCCCCCCGGCTCCGACAAAGCAGGGTTCCCGACCCTCGCAGCAGGTCGGAATCCCCTGACTCCGATCGTGCCAAAGACCACCGCTAAGGGCGCGTGTCGAAGCCTCTACCGACGATCGCCACGCACTCCCGCGAACGGGTCAATCAAAGTGACTATACAAGGGCGGTGGCTCCTTCCGGAGGGTTTAAATGATCGACCAAGTCATGCTCCCGACCCCATCACCGGCCGCGATCTGAAGACGAAGACACGCCCTCTCTCAAGGCAGCACCCACGTCAGGCGCAGCAACGTCAACACCCGTAAGGTTCGCAGAGGGCAGGTACGCCGTTTCCCGGAGAAATACCTAACCGCCCTGACCAACTAAGCTACCGACCCAGCATGGGCAAGACTGAGCGTTGATCAGTCAGCAGAACGAAGGACCGAAGCTCCTAGTGTAGGTCGTCTCGTCCTCTCCCAATTCCCGATGTAACCTGCCCCTTCCTTTCGTATAAAAGGAGGCAGGAACTCCCGTAGAAAAGGGAGAAGAACCAAGAGAGCGCCATCAAACCCATCTCGCTAAGTCATTGGCACTCTCGCTTGTAAACCTTGTGCAGTCATCTGTGCTAAAGAGAATACAACGTCACCACACGAACTGGAGTAGGGATCTTCTGCCCGAACCAGTATACATCTTGGACTTCTGAGTCTAACCATTCAGGGAGTGGAACGCGCGACCCCTTAGACTTACAAATTTACTTGCCGGTGCTCGAAACGCCGGCGGTTGCGCGCCGGTAGGGGTCTTCGTGCGTCTTCATCACCATCTCGGATTCCGTTTGCCTCCCGATGGCATCTTCCTGCTGACAGCATGGGCTACTGGGAAGCCAGATCCGCCGGCTCCCTCAACTTTGCCGTCACCACGGCGGAAGGCTTACGCTCATCCCGCCGCCATCGGAGTTCCGGCGCCACCAAAGCTCGGGCGCCATCTCCGACGACCGCCCGGCCTCGGCAGGCGCCTGAGTCCCAAAGCCGGAGCGAGGAGCGCTCCGCCACGATGGCGAAGCTCCGCTGGGCTCGACAGTGACCGAGTCACCCCCACAAAGCTCGCGACTTGTGGCTATGGCCGGCTACATGTCGGCCTCTATCCACGAGCTGTTGGAAGACTCCTCCACCACGACTCCGGCTCCGACACGAGTACCACGCCATGGACGGCACTCGCGAGTGCAACATGGCGCACGGTCGATTAATCATAACCCCGCGATTACGGGGCCCCATCCGCGCGACCGAGGCGCGGGGGGGAACACCCGCGATCATCTTGAACGCACTCAAGCCCGCCGCACCAACTCCAGCGACAACGCCAAGAGCGGATAAGCAAGGGTCGAGCTCGACCAACTCGAGCCAACCTAGAGCAGATGAGCCGCGACTCGGCAGGTGCCGCGCGACGCTAGCGACACGCTCGCCGTGCACACCACAAGCCGGCGGAAGAATCTGACGCCTCGGTTCTTCCCCATGCAAGCGAGTAACGCAGCGCGGCCGCGATCGTTGCCGAGGCCTTCCGGAACCGGTCGACCGGAGGCCAAGGTCACATATCGAACCTCCGGGTGGTAGAGCGCGCGCCGTGTAACACATGCAGCCTTCGGCTCCTATCGCTCGGCGCCACCTCGCCACGGGCCCGCATCGCCGCTCGGCCGGTTGGTCCGGAAGGCGGCGCCACACCACGAAGCCGCCCCAGCCTCGCGCACCCGGTGCGCGGTGCGTCGAGGATGTTTACGACGTTCGCGCCACCTCGAGGCGCGAAGAAAGGCGACGAGGAGGCCGTCCACTCAGCGTATAGTAGGCGGCGGGCGTCATCGCGCGGCCCAAGCCCCGATGGTCCGGACCACGGGCCGCCAGGATCCGACGGCGGATTTCCTGCGGTCGGCACCCACTAACATCGCCAAGTACATGGGGCCACGAACCCGTGTGTGCGGCTTGAAGACTACCGCTCGCATGCGGGCGGGGAGCGACGGATGATCTCTTCATCATCCAAGACCTCCCATCTACCTTGCGGACTCGGCCCGAGCTTGGCTTGAGTACTTGCCCGCCAAAACCATCGAGGCGGGCCGACCAAGACCCTCTTCGTCGGTAACTTCCAAGGCACTTACAAGCGCCCCGGCAACTCCTGGGACTTGAAGGGCTGCAAGCAGCAGCCAGGTGAAACCCTTCGATTATATCCGCGGTTTTCCCGCCACAGTAACGAGCTCCCGACATCTCCGACGCCGATGTCGTGGGAGCATTCATCTACGGTACTCTCCCGCAAGGCCTCGGTGCACAAGCCTGGCCGTCTCAAGCCCAGGACTCAAGGAACTCCTCGACATCGCCACTCAACCACGCCCCGGCGAGGAGGCTGTGGGGGCTATCTTCGAAGGAGGAAAGGCCCAGCAAGAGCCCGGCGTCCGAATCGGATCCCCTTCCGACCGCTCCGACAAGCGAAAGCGGCATGGAAAACAGGTCCGCGAGCACCAGGTGGTCGCCACTGTCGACCGCCCTACCAAGCAGCGGGCGCGACCGACCGTCGCGCCTGACCACTTCGAGAAATTGATGGACGACTGTTCGAACCACGGGTTCCCCGTCAAACATAAGTACCGGGACTGCGAAGTCCTGAGGCACTTCCTTTCTTGCGCCCCCACGACTCTGCGGGGCAAAGGAAAGAAGCTACCACGCCCCACGCCGTGGAGAAGAAGGCGACGACGAGTTCCCGAACCCGACGGCCGCTTTATGATCTTTGGCGGACGGGCGTGCTTACGCCGACAAGCGTCGGCTCAAACTCGCCACCGTGAGGTCCACACCGCTTCACCGCCGTCCCTCAATACCTCCGGTGGTCGAATTTCGGTCACCTTTGATCGGCCGATCACCCGACCACGCCCCCACCGGAAGATACCGCGGTGGTCGACCCATCGTGGGAAGAAGCGCCTCACCAAGGCGCCATGGATGGCGGAAGCGCCTCAACATCTCTACGTTGAGACGCCGACGCCATGGGGATTCTCGCTCGAGTCTCCGACCGAGCAAGGCTCCTTTCACGGCGTCATCTCGCCAATGAGCCCATCCGCTCGAGCGGATCGACCGCCGTCACCTTTGGGGAACCAGGAATTTCCGCACCGAGACCCTCACTTCGAGGTTGTGGATTTCCCGGCTCCTATCACGCCATCTTGGGCGGCCATGCTACGCCAAGTTCATGGCGTCCCACTACGCCTACCTCAAACTGAAGATGCCCGGGCCACGAGGAGTCATCACTGTGGCGTCATCTTTTCAGCTTTCCTACAACTGCGAGCGCAGCAGTTGTGAGCTCGCCTCGGCAGTCATCGCGTCTGCCGAGCTCGATAAACTCAGGAGGGAAGCCTCCGAGTCCGCCCCCGAGTCCAGCAAGTCGGGGGCGGGATCCTTCAAGTCCGCCGAGGACACGAAGGAGGTCGCGGTCGATCCCTGCGATCCGACCAAGACCGTTCGGGTCGGAGCCGCGCTCCCCGCCAAATAGGAAAGCGCGCTCGTTGACTTCCTCCGCGCCAACAATGACGTCTTCGCATGGAGGACCTCCGACATGCCAGGAATCCCAAGGGAAGTCGCCGAGCACTCCTTGAGCATCCGACCAGGCTCAAAGCCGGTCGCCTAACGCCTGCGCCGCTTCGACGAGGAGAGGCGCAGGATCATAGGGGAGGAAATCGCCAAGCTTTTGGCTGCAGGGTTTATAAGAGAGGTCCGCCACCCCGAGTGGCTGGCCAACCCTGTACTTGTAAAAAAGAAAAATGGGCAATGGAGAATGTGTGTTGACTACACAAGTCTCAACAAAGCGTGTCCCAAGGACCCGTTCCCCTTGCCCCGCATCGACCAAGTCGCCGACTCCACCGCTGGGTGCGAGTCTCTTTCCTTTTGATGCCTACCGGGCTACCACCGATAGCATCAAGGAGTCCGACCACCGCGACTTCCTTCATCACGCCCGTTCGCCTGTTACGCTACGTTACAATGCCGTTCGGCCTAAAGAACTTGGCGCTACATACCAAGCGATGTATGCAAACATGCTTCAACAACCGGATCGGCCGCAAGCGTTGAGGCCTATGTTGACGACATCGTCGTGAAAACCAGAATACGCACGACCTTATTGCCGACCTGGAAGAGATTTTTACGAATTTCCGACGGTTCCGTATAAAGCTCAACCCCGAGAAATACGTCTTCGGGGTCCCCAAGGGGAAGTTGCTCGGCTTCATCGTCTCGAGCGAGGAATCGAGGCCAATCAGAGAAGATCTCGCGATCGCAAGAATGGGCCTCATTCCTAATCTCAAAGGGGTCCAGAGGCTAGCAGGTGCCTTGCCGCCATAGCCGTTTCGTGTCTCGCCTCGAGCGCGAATCCGCTCTACAGTCGCTCAAGAAATCCGACCGCTTCATTTGGACCCGGAGGCTCAGAAACCTCACTCGCTCAAGGCCTTCCTATCCTCCTCCAATCTCGGTCGCCCCTGCACAGGCGAACCGTGCTCCTCTACATCGCGCCATCGCCAAGTCGCCGGTCGGCCCTTGTGGTGGAACGAGCGGAGGAAGGTCGTGAACTCAACGTACAATGGCCTATTTACTTCATCAGCGAAGTTCTCTCCGAGTCCAAGGCTCGGTACCCACAGTGCAGAAGGCGCTCACGCGGTGCTCACCGCCAAGAGAAAGCTCGTACATTACGACCGACCAAGACGCCATCAACGTGGTGACCGTGATCCCGCTCGGCGAGATCGCCCGCAATCGCGACGCCCGGAGGATAGCCAAGTGGGCGCTCGAGCTCAGCGGTTACGGCATAACGTACGTCTCTCGGACGGCGATCAAGTCGCAGGTCCTTGCAGACTTCATCGCCGAATGGACCGAAGCCCAGGCGCCACCGGTGATCGAGGACCCCGAGTACTGGACAATGTACTTTGATGGATCCTACACCAAGAACGGCGCGGGCGCAGGAGTCGTCATCATTTCCCCACTCGGGAACAAACTTCAATACGCCATCGTTGCTCTTCGACGCGACCAACAACATAGCCGATCACGAGGCTCGTCAACGGTCTCGGATCGCCGCCGACCTCGGCGCTCGCCGACTCTGCGTCGCGAGGACTCCAAGCTCGTCGTCGACTGTGTCATGAAGGCTTCGAGGCGCGAGGCGCCCGTATGGCTGCATCTCGTCGGGAAGTGCGCAAGCTCGAGGAGCGGTTCAAGGGTTTCGAGCTCCACCACAGCTACAGACGCCACAACAGTGAGGCCGATTGCCTAGCCAATCTTGCCTCCAGCAAAGGGTCAGTCCCACCCGGGATCTTCGTCTGCGACCTCCTGCAACCTTCCATCCCATTGGACTTGGTCGCCGAGCGGTCTCCCGATCCACCTAGCATGGTCATCTCGACCGCCGCACGGTCGGGCGCAGACTTGGTCGGATCAAACCGCAGCGTGCTGGTAGCTGAATCCGACTGGAGGAAGCTCTTCATCAATCGTTTGACGGATGGGTCGCTCCCCCCTGACCCGACCGAGGCCCGGCGCCTCGCTCGGCGGGCAAAATCTTTCGTCCTGGTTGGCCCAGACCTTTACAAAAGGAGTCCCTCAGGGGTCCTCTAAAGGTGCGTTCTGGCCGACTAAGGGAAGCAGCTGCTGCTCGATATCTATGGCGGGGTTTGCGGCCACCATGCTGCACCCCGATCCCTCGTTGGAAAAGCCTTTCGACAAGGTTTTTATTGGCCGACCGCTGTGTCCGACGCCGAGCAGATCGTGCGCACCTGCGAAGGGTGCCAATTCTTTGCCCGGCAGACACATCTGCCAGCTCAAGCCTTGCAGACAATCCCCATCACTTGGCCGTTTGCAGTTTGGGGACTTGATCTGGTCGGGCCCTTCAAGAAAGCGCCCGGGGGCTTTACTCATCTCCTAGTCGCGGTGGATAAATTCACCAAGTGGATAGAGGTTAAGCCGGTCGTGAACGTCACATCGATACAAGCAGCCATCTTCTTCCGCGACATCATTTTTCGGTTCGGAGTCCCTAACTCTATCATCACCGACAACGGAACGCAGTTCACAGGAAAGGAGTTCCTCGAGTTCTGCGACGACTTCAACATCCGTGTCGATTGGGCAGCCGTGGCCCATCCGCGGACTAACGGCCAGGTCGAACGTGCAAACGGAATGATCCTTCAAGGACTCAAGCCACGGATCTTCAGTCGGCTCAAGCACTTCGCGGGGCGGTGGGTGGCCGAGTTGCCCTCCGTCCTCTGGAGCCTGCGGACCACGCCCACCCGAGCGACTGGGTTTACACCGTTCTTCATGGTGTTCGGCGCTGAAGCCGTTTTGCCAACGGACCTGGAGTATGGCGCCCCAAGACTACAAGCCTTCGATGAGGCTCGGGGGCTCGCCTCGCAACAAGACGCCATCGACCAGCTCGACGAGGCACATGACGTAGCCATCCTGCGATCGGCCAAATATCAACAAGCTCTGCGACACTACCACAGCCGCTAGGTTCGAGGGCGATCCTTTAACGCTGGCGACCTTGTCCTTCGGCGGGTCCAAACCAGCAAAGACAAGCACAAGCTATCGCCATACTCGAAGGCCCTTCACCGTCGTAGAGGTTCTTCGACCTGGCACCTTTCGACTCAAGGACGCCGACGGTCGCATCCTTCCGAACGCTTAGAACATAGAAAAGTTAAGGCGATTCTATCCCTAAACTCTTTTTTCCCTGGCGTATTCTTTACCTTTATCTTTCCGAGCACCTGGTCGCCTCGCGACTCGGGCTGCCCTTGGCGCCCCTCTGCTCAGCCGCCTCTAGTCGACGTTTATGCGGGTCGGTGACCTGACTAACCATAAGGTCGATCCCGAGCGGTAACCCTCTCGACCCAAGCGTTACGGCCTACGCCCCAGCGGCTATGGTTGCTAAGTAGCGCTTTGCGGAAGAAGGAAGTGCCCGAGTGGAATGACCTTTAGTCGACCGAACACCTCTCCCGCAAAACTCGGCTAGCTCGCAGCCATGCGGTCGGTGACTGCTAACCATAAGGTCGATCCCGAGCAGTAACTCTCGACCCAAGCGTTACGGCCTACGCCCGGCTATGGTTGCTAAGTAGCGCGCGGAAGAAGGAAGTGCCCGAGTGGAGTGACCTTTAGTCTCGAGAACACTCCCCGCAGACTTCGGCTAGCTCACGCTTGTGCGGTCGGTGACCCGACCGTCACGAGGTCCTCCCTGCGGCAATCCTCTCGACCCAAGTACTATGGCCTCGCCCCCGGGCTATGGTTACGATACTTTGCGGAAGAAGGAAATGCCCAAGTGGAGCGATCTTTTGTCGATCAGAACACTCCGATCCTCACAAGTGTGCATAATCGTTGAGTAACCAAGATTCCTATCCTCTTAACCCCCTCTCAAGCAACCCGACCACGATAAGTGACCTTTGCTTTGTCCTTAGAGCTATGGCCGGTCAAACATTCGCCAAAAATACGTAGGGCAAGGCGTCATCGAACTTGTTAAAATTAAAAATTGCTTAAGATAGCCTTTACAAATTAAAAGGTTAAATCTAACTATTTCGTCCTTCCTCGAGGCGACTGCGGCGAGATGTGGTGGCGACCTCCCGAGCATGCGGCTCCACCAGAGCTCAAACTGTCGAACTCTCCGTCGGTCCGGCTTCGCGACGCCATTGTTTCACCACCGCAAGGTCAATACCATCGTAGTGCGAGATGGTGTTGACCAGCATGAGGAGGCTCGAAGCGCCGCCGGCGATCACCGCCTTCTCAATGCGCCCGACTCGGGCTAGCAAGGGCGCTAGAGCGCTCGGCCCTGCTGCGGCTCCAAGGACGAGCGCAGACATCCCGGCGGCCTGCGAAGGGCCTCCACTCCTGCCACTCGGCCGTCGTTTCGGCAACCTCGCGCCGAGCCACGCCCCGCGCCGTGACCGCCGTCCACGGGCTGCTGGCGTCCTTCCGCCTCAACCGCAAGGCCCAAGTTCTTCGCTCTCGCAGATGGCAACGGCGCTAGATGATCACGACTCATGAAAAGTCCCGCGAATTAAATAAAAGCCGAGACCCATCGCCGCGAGTTCGCCAGTTGCCGACCTCTTGCCCGACCGCCTCGTAGGAGGTCTTCAAGGAGGACAGATCCTTCGAGCGGCCTCCCTTCCGGAGCGGACTCGGCCGGCGTCCCCGAGCCTGGTCTCGCTTCGGTTCGCAGAGCAGTTCGCTGCGCTTGCACGGCCTCTGGCGGTGGTGGCGGCATCCCTAGCAACGGTGGCCTCGCCAAGGAGGACTCGAGCTCCGCCACCTTCATCCTCGTGGACCGGGCCCCAGCGCCATCGAAAGAGTCCGGCGGCCCCTCAAGCTCTGGCGGACCTTCGCGCCTCCGATCGCCTCGCTCGGCCGCCTCTTGAGCCGGCGCAACTCAAGGCGCGGCCGTCGCGTTCTTCCTTGACAACCGCCTACCGGTCGTGCGAGCAAGCCCGCAGATCTTTGCAAAGTGATGACTAACCATTAGTCTCACGGCGACGTCGTCGAATTTTATAAAGTTGCGTTCTTTCGCCAACTTACCAAACCGTCGGCTTGACTCCCCGACCATCGCGGCCCAATGCTCGGTACCGAGGATTCCGGACAAAGAGTCGCCCTTTCGGACCAGCTCCATCTCCGCTTGGCGTCCAGAATCTTGCTGAAGAGCGACCCACTCGCTCTCTTCTGTTCCGCCCATCGACCCCGACTCAGGGGCCTCTCTGGCAGTGGGCCTGGTCGTCGCTTTCGGGCGGGCGCTACCGTCAAAGCACCATCGGCAACGATGGTAGGATCGGTCCCCCAAGGGTCCCCTCGGCGACCTCCGGCTGCGGGATCTCGGTCGGCGCCTCACGGGCGGTCGAGCACTTGCACTGCCCGTCTCGGGCACGATCGCGGCGGCGCCGCCATCTCTTCCTCGCGAGGGCCACCACATCGGACGGCGGTGTCCCCAGCCGGCCGAGGCGACCTCGACCTCGTGGTGGCGTGCCTCGATCGACCACGATCGGCGCCCGAACTTCCTCGAACTTCTGCGGCGTTGTCCTTGCGGAACCGCCACGACGCCCACGGTCACACAAAGATAGGCGCCGACGTGGCAAAACTCTAAAAAGCGGTTCGAACGACTTTTCTGCAAAGGTGTTTGAACAAAAAGAAAAGAAGTACTTACTGAGCCGAGCGGGTGCGCGGCCGGCGCGCTCTCTTCACCGGTCCCTCCGAGGGGCGATCTCCGGTCGCTTCCTAAAGTCGCCTCCATCAAGGCGCGACGATGGCGGCGACCGCACCCTCCGCCGAGGCCCTCGGTGCGATGCCCGTGGTGTTCCCGGCAGTCCACGGCCAGGATCACCACCGGTCGGCGGGTGAAGGAAACCCACAAAGACGCGTGGCCGGGGTGCTTCCACCTTTGTCGGTGGAGGTTGCACCCACAGCAGTGGCCTCCGACACGTCCTCGCCGCGCGCTCCTTCTTCTTCTTCTTCTTCCTCTCCTCCTTCCGCTTCTTGCGGGAGGAGTCGAGCGCTGCGGCCTTCGCCCGAGCGGTCGCCCTCACCTCCTTGTCTCCCGGGAGCGGTGCCCGGGAGGACATGCCCAAGAGTCCCTAGAAGATAAAAAGCACTGGTCAGACCAGGCGTTAAACGCAAAGAAAACAGGGGCGGGGAGAAGACCGGCCGACCTACCAGATTTGGAGGGTGGGCCGCCGAGAATGGCTCTGGGTGGCCGCCTGCCGCCTCCGTGGCGCTTCCTCCCATGATGGCGGCCACCCGGGCTTCGACCTCCGTCGCGGCCAGCTCGGGCTCTGCCATCCTCATCTGATCGGACGCTCCTCGCATCGAACAGGGCGGGTCTCAGGCGCGAGAGGTTGCACGCGCATCCCCATAAAGGCACGCACGACCACGTCCCCGGTGAGCCCTTGCCTCCTTAGGGCCCTGATCTGCTCCACGATCAGGGCCACCTTGTTCTTCTCTCGCTTCTCGCGCCCAGCCCACCTCCCCGCCACGGGAAGATTGCCGGTGAAGGGCAGGGCGCTGTCTTCAACGTTCTGAGCATAGAACCACTCAGAGCGCCACCCCTTGTTGGACGACGGCAGCTTGACCTCGAGGTACTCCGTGCTCTGGCCGGACCGAAGCTGGAGGGCCAGGCCACCAATGGGCGCCGCGACGTCCGTCGGCTTGTCCTTCCAGAGCCTCGCTTGGAAGAAATGCCTCCACAACGCCCAATGCGGCTCGATTCCGAGGAAAGCCTCGCAAAGGGTGATGAATATGGCGATGTGGAGGACCCCGTTAGGGTTAAGATGGTGCGCCTCCGCCTTGTAATGGAAGAGCAGCCCCCGGACGAACGGATGCAATGGCAAGCCGAAGCCACGCTCGAAAAAAGAGGCAAGCACCATGACCTCGTCGTCCCTCGGCGAGGGGGCAGTCGCTCCCGTCGGCACCCTCCAACCGGAGAGATCTTGCGCAGGGAGGAAGCCCTTCTTCACCAAGCCAAGCGCACGACTGCTCTGGGCGGAGCACTCCGGCCACGACATCCTTGCGAAAGAGGCGACGGAAAGGCGAGGAGAAGAGAAGGTTGAGTTTTCTTTTCCTTGGCTCTTTGTCGATCTTTTTGTCTTAGGGACAGAGACGAGGAAAGCCGACAAGCGTAACTATTCAAAGCGCCCGGCGGCGTATATATAGAAGACAAGCAGCGCCGACCGAACGCCCCCTCGGCGAGCGTCGTGCCCACTCACGCCCACTGTAACTCCCGATTTCCAATTCCACTCCGCATTTAATCCTGACAAAACGGCAGAGCTATAAAGCCGCCGCCCCCGGGCAGTGCGTCCTAACCTCTCGGTCTCCGCCTTGAGGCGGGGCGGTTGCTCGGGACACGCGAGAGGCCCATGGGCAGCTGCGGCCTAAAGCGGGAAAAAGCCCGTGGCTTGCGCAGGGGCCCAGCTAAAGTGTGGGTTCAAAGGCCTACCCGCGGATGGGCGTAAGGCCGCCCAGTGAAACTTGGCGAGGGGCAAGTATGAGGTGAGCCCCACGGTGGGCCCTCGGTTAGGGTCGGTGACGACCCAATCACCTCTACTCGCGTCCGAGACCATACTTCACACTCTCCGGGAGCTCATCGATGAGCGACGGCCGGTATGCCCGGTCGGTGAGCGACCCAAGGCCCATACTGGGATTGAGTAGAAAGGTTTTTATGGGTCGCCCACGCGAGGCGGGACACCCTACTTTGGGACCGTCCGCTCGGAAGGGTCCCCAGGCGGGACCTCCCGGGACCCACTCGGACTACCTATTATAAGCTCCACGAGCACGGCGTTCAAACCAGCGCGGATAAGCGCGTCGCTCACCCCTCCAGTCCCACACTGCGGATGGGGTATACGTGTGGGATAGATGGTAGCCCTCCTCTCGCAGCTCCCTCGCGAGGCGAGACTCGGGATGGATGCCCCACGCCGGCTACGACGTAAAGCGAGACCACGACGTGCCACTACGGCGTAAAAGCCCACGTCCGGCCACGACGTAAACGAGCTTACGTCCGGCATCACGACGTAAAAGCGAGCCTACGTCTAGCTACGACGTTAAGCGAGCACTCGGACACCGAACCTCGCGCGAGGCATCGCGGTCGTCCCGCCGACCAAGGCACGGTCTAGCTACGACGTTTAGCGAGCACTCGGACACGAACCTCGCGGCCGAGGCATCGCGGTCGTCCCTGCCGACCAAGGCACGGTCTAGCTACGACGGTAAACGAGCACTCGGACACCCGAACCTCGCGCGGAGGCATCGCGGTCGTCCTGCCGACTAAGGCGCGGTCTAGCTACGACGTTAAGCGAGCACTCGGACACGAACCTCGCGGCGGAGGCATCGCGGTCGTCCTGCCGACCAAGGCGCGGTCTAGCTACGACGTTAAGCGAGCACTCGGACACCCGAACCTCGCGCGGAGGCATCGCGGTCGTCCCTGCCGACCAAGGCGCGGTCTAGCTACGACGTTAAGCGAGCACTCGGACACCGAACCTCGCGCGGAGGCATCGCGGTCGTCCCCTGCCGACCAAGGCACGGTCTAGCTACGACGTTAAACGAGCACTCGGACACCCGAACCTCGCGCGGAGGCATCGCGGTCGTCCCTGCCGACTAAGGCACGGTCTAGCTACGACGGTAAACGAGCACTCGGACACCCGAACCTCGCGCGGAGGCATCGCGGTCGTCCCTGCCGACCAAGGCACGGTCTAGCTACGATGTAGCAACTCGGACAACTCAAAACAAAGACACCCATAAAAGAAAAAAAAGAGACTTCATTATAGGCCAACAGGCTCAAACTTTACACAACTTTGCGATATAGTACTCGACAGATACAAAAATAGTTACGCTACACTACGGCAGGACCTCCTCCGCTCTAAAGCCTTTTAACATCCGTACGGCACCGGCTGCACCGACGACATGTTGGTAGGCCCTTGCCTGGTCGGCGGGACGGCCGCCGCAGATGTGGAAACGGTGCGCCGATGTGCCTCCTGCCGTTCAGCGACATCGACGCAGCCGCACCAACTACAGTCGGCGTCCTCGCGCCATCGCCTCTAGGAGGGCCTCCCTTGCTACCTCGAGTCTCGGGACGACCTCAAGCAGCGCATCGACGACAGTAGCATCACGGGCTGCAGCTTCTTCCTCCCGGTTCGCCATCGCTGGTCGAACTTCATTCAAAGCTCACCAAAGGGTCCTCTTCTTCCGCCCGTCACCATCGCCAAAAGCGAAGACTAAAGGTGCCCGAAGCCATAGTCAAGAAAACAAAAGGATTCTTGTCTAAGGGTTCATCACTCAAGCAAGCCGTGGCGTCCTTATATACCCGGACGAAGGGAGGTTGAACGTCTCTGAATAAATGCAAGCGTCGGAAACGGCGCCTTCACGTAATCCGAAGTAGTCCGTAAGACGAAGCGGCGAGGCGGCGCGCACGGCGTGGTGATTCAAAGCCCCGTGATTCGAATGACCAGGCAAAATTCCAAGGCGCCGTCGGATCGTTGGGGTACACTGGCAGAATCGCTTGACCTAATCGGTCGGTGACCGCATGGGCCGATCACTATTCTCAACCTCAACCGAATCTGCCGAAATCGCTCGAGGTTGGGACTCTTGGCGAATACTAATAACAGGGTACCCAACGCCCAAGGTGACGACCGGCCTCAAGCACACTCAAGCCCAGCAGCCGCTTCCACCCACTCACCGACCGCTACCAAAGCCACCGGGACTTCCCTTCCCGACCGACCAAGGGAATGTCTCGGAAAGCGAGCTCCCGACCTCCTCGTGAGCGGCCCCGGCTCCGACCAAGGGGCTCGACCTGCGTAGCGGTCGGAATCTCGACTCCGTCGTGCCAAGACCACCTTGCCAAGGGCCGCGTGTGAAGCCTCCACGGACAACCGCCACGCACCCACGAGCGGAGTCAATCAAAGTGACTATACAAGGCGGTGGCTCCTTCCCGAGGGTTTAAATGGTCGACCAAGTCATGCTCGATCCCATCACCCGTCGCATCTGATGTAAGACACGCCTCTCCCGCGGCAGACGTCCACGCGACAAAGAACGTCAACACCGTAAGGTTCGCAGAGGCGTGCACGCCATTTCGGAGAAATACCTAACCGCGACCAACTAAGCTACCGACCGAAGCATGGGCAAGGCGGCGATGATCGGTCGTGAGCAGAACAAAGCTCCTAGTGTAGGTCATCTCGTCATCTCCCAATTCTCGATGTAACTTTGCGCCTTCCTTCCAGTATAAAAGGAGGCGGGAACTCCGTAGAAAGAAGGAGAAAAAGGAGAGAAAGAGAGCGCCATAAAACACATCTCGCTTGTAAACCTTGTGCGATCATCTGTGCTAAAGAATATACAACGCCACCACACGAACCAGAGTAGGATCTTACGCAGAACGGTATACATCTTGGACTTCGAGTCTAACCATTGGGAGTGGGAACGCGACACCCTTAGACTTACAAATTTACTTGCCGGCGCTCGAAACGCCGACACTAACAAAATAAAATAATAAATCACAATTATCACCTTGATTTCTTGACATAAGCCCGAAAAGCCGAATTTGGATTTTTGACAAAACTATTTTTAATTTTGCCAAATTACCACTAAGAGCAAAAGAATTTCCACAAGAGAATGATTAGAAGAGAATGCAAGGTTTCTTTGGTGTAGAAATGAGGAGAGCGACCACTATTTATAGGAAAAAATCGAGATTTTTTAGAATTTTTATGAATTTTTAAATCTACAATGGCTATAAGCGGCTATTTTTTTAAGCGGGCCTAACGTGCCTAAGCGGGCGGACCCATGCCGTCTTGCGTCTTTGTCTTGAAGCCGCAGTGTCGCCTCGGCCCAAGCACGAAGACGGTGATTTGGGCGTCTTGCGTCGACCGTTTAGCGGGCCGGGCCGTCGCGTGCGGCCGTGCCCACAGTAACGGCCCGGTGTCGGTCCATTTGGCCCGGCCCGTTTGGACAGGTCTAGTTTGGAGCAGGGGGAAAGGGCGCAGGTGGTGGGTTGGGCGGGCGTGCCGGGCCAGTCCGCCGGGGCAGCGTGGTGAGAGTTGGTGCCTTGATTTGGGCGTTTGTCACGGCCCGCGCGCGCGGGCTGACTGGGGTGGCCTGTGCCGAGTGCGGTGGCTCCACCCAGCCGCGCGGAGAAAGCTGGAATATGGCCCTTGGCGGCAAGGTCGGCCGCACGAACATGCCGCTGTGCGTTAGCTTGGCCCATGAGCAGTACACGGATCAGGGGGTTGCTAGGTGCCTTTGCGCGCGGCACGGAGTATGTTGCCGCCCAGCTGGGCTGGCGGCCCGCAACTTCCGGAATAAAAATCCTGCACCGTTTCCTTGTCTTGAACTCTCTTGATAGATAGTGCCCAGCCACGCGAGGCTCAAATGAACATAAGCGCGAGCGGTCACATTATTATGCCCCAAAATCAAACCAAACACCCGAATCATTTAGGCCTGACAACAGTGTACTAGTTGATATCGTGTGTTTCCTTTAGTCAGATGGGTTCTTCTAATTGATTGCATATTATAACACGCTAAAAGCAAAGAATGCATGGGATAGGCTGAATAAAAAGCGCATTAGTATGGAACAAATAAGAATATGTTAGTGGAGAAAAAAAAGACGCGCTACAACATTTGGCGAAAAGCTGCAACCTGTTTATTTAAACTTAGACTTTTTATCTTCTAATTTAAAGTCAAGTTGTTTGCTTAAGCAGTTGAAAGCAATCACTTTTATACATAGTAGAGATTGATAAATTTATCATAACTTCAGTGATATTGGCCTAAAACCAACGTTCAATAAACCAAAGAAATATCTCTTTGGTAGCTTTTTACTTTTAGTTATACGGAGGCTTTAGTGGGCGTCGTGTCGTCGGTCAGCCAACCCAAGACGGCTCATCGTGCTTCGAGCCGTCGCGTCGCCACGGCGGCCGTCGTGCCATCGTGCGGTCGAGCACGACCCATTTGCGTTTCATGCCTATTTCGTGTCGTGCCGGCCCAGGTCCGGTCTATTTACACTATTGCGACGAGAGGAAATATCCCGAAGTTGCTTGTAGTAGCGTGCGTATGCAATACTACGATACGCAGTGAATGTATAGCCACCTTGATCAAAGAAACATGTAAATCTACAATCGAGCAACACGCATTTGCACGGATGGCGTCCGCACACGAGGCGGCCCGGCGCGGTTCCCCTGTGGGACTGACGAGCACGTCGACAGCCCTCGGAGAGATCTCTGGGTTTGTGCTCCCGGGTGAGGGCTGCTCAACACTGTGCTTCGACGACCCGACAGCTCCCAGGTAACACCCTTACCGCTCTCCCACTATCCCACACCCTTGCCGTGGCTGGCCGGCGTACCCTTCCGCGTGCTCGCGGCAGTGCCCTGTGCCTGAGCGTGACGCCTCCGTGTCTACCATGCCCGTGCCCGGGCGTGCCGCTGTCGTGCCGAACGTGCCCCGTGCCCGACGTGCCACCACCGTGCGTGCCGCAAGACGCACGCCCAAATGACCGTGCGAGCCGGGCCGCCGCGTGCCGTATCCTCGGCCTAGCACGGCCCGATAAACAGTGTCGTGCCAACCCGGCACGGCCCACTTTGTGTCGGGCCGTGCGGTCGTGCTTCGGGCCGGCCCACAGAGGCACGACCCAAGTGCCCACCTCTAGTAACACATGACATGGCCTCGCGCTCGCGCACAATATTTCACCATCAAAATAAAGGTGTATCTTATCCTTTACGACGTACAAATTAGAATGTTTGTGGAGCATATATGCATAATAGTGTCCACACCTTACACATCACAAAATGATAAAAATCAAAAACTAAAACAGGAAGAAAGTCCCAAAAGCCACTTCAGCAATATCTCCAAGTGACGACAATGCCCCAAGGCAATCCATGGCAAAGGCTAAGTGGGAAGTAATTAAGAGCATATCCCTGCGAGAGATCACCAAGAATTTAGAAACCCTTGATGGCTGATATGCAAAAATGGTTGTGCTTCTCTTCCCTTCAAAAAACCAGAGCTCACAGTCCCATCCCCCACAGTGCTTCGCTAGGTAGCCAGCCATCTACCAACACCAGCTTGTTCTTTTTTGTAGCTAGGTGCTTCGGACTAGAAGTAGATAGAGAATTGAGGTAGAGAGATGGGTGATTTAGGAGATGGTTTTGAAGGGACGACCCCTCGTTCCAATTTAAGTTCTTTTCTTGGAAGTGTTATACCCAGGGGCGGATCTACAGGGTATACCAGGTGGGCCGCGGCATACCCTGAAGATTTGGCCCAGTCCATACATGATTCTCGTCATAATCTGGCACAGCAACCTTGCAGGATTTATAACTTTTGATCTAAAGGTCTGATCGTGCTAATTCTTTTTTATTTAGATGCGTATTGGAATCTAGTTTATTCTGTTCAAATTTCAGGTCAATCCAACGGTTGGATCTCTGAGAATTCATGATTTACCGAACATATCTACTCTGTTTTGTTGAATACGAAGCAATTATTTGAGTCTGAATTGGGGTGAATTTTTTGTAGATCAAAAATTTGATTTTAGCTTCCGCGCAATCATTCATCCCCTCTGATTGCTAGTTTAGTATATTTTAGATCCTACACATATACTTTATTCGACTCCTACTATAGCTGACATAGTTGTATCTTTATTTATTGATTATCTTAGTTAGTATTTTAACCACTCAATGGACGTATTTTATTTGCAAGGTTTTTAAATTATGAAGAGGAACGGAGATATTGCATCTCTTTTTCAGAAACATGTAGCAAAGAAGGTTGCTGCTGCTTCACCTCCTCCCCCGTCACAAACTGCAACATTGAGCGAGATATTTTCTTCAAAGTGGAAGAAGATGATATAATCAAGAGTTTTATGGCTATTAGAAGGCGTAGACCGAACAATAAGATGTAATATTATAGGTATATAAGTTTCTTTTAAATATATCATCTTATTTTTAATTATTTTTTTACTTGTATACCGAATTGCTCGATAAATTTTAAATCGTTTACCGAATTATTATTTAATCGGCATACCCTAGGTTTAAATCCTAGATTCGCCACTGGTTATACCGATTGTAGGAACACACACCATTGCCAAGGTACCTTTTATTCTACACAGAAGAACATCTTAACGGAAGGATTTTTTTTTTTGCTTGTCAAATTCATTTTTTCCCATTTGTGATTCCCCTTTTGAGTTTGGTGTTCCAGCTATAACTCTATTTTTATTTCTTCGTGGTCTCTTTTTGGAGGCCGTACTTTGTGATCTTTTGTTACATTTAATTGATAAAATTGATCCATGTATCTAGCTTTTTTTTTGTTCCCTTCATGATACATACATTGGTTTCTTTCCTTTATTCTTGATCTTATCTTTTCAAGGGTCGTTTAGATTAATCTAGCTATCTCTGTCAATTTGTTTGTGTAACCTTCCTCACAGTGAGACGGATGTTTTCTTCATGCTCCGTATTGCTTTATTTATGTTAATTTGTTGTGGATTGTCTGTCATGTTCCATGTGTATGTAAAGTTTTGATTCAAAATGTTTTTTTGGCGCGAGACGTACGCCGGGTAGCATATCTTTATAAGAGATGCTTTTACATGAGTTTTTGGCGCCAGATGTATGTCGGGTAGCATGTTGTTATAGAAAATGCCATTGCATGAGTTTTTGACGCGAGACATATGTCAAGTAGCATGTTGTTATAGAGAATACCATTGCATGAGTTTTTGGCGTGGGACATACATCCGGTACCATTTTTTATGAGAATGATGCTTTCAGGTGACGACATCAAAATCTAACCGTTCATAGCGCGAAACATTTGAATTGGATGGTTACAGTGTCGCTCCTTCAATCTGAAATTTTTTATTTTCCATGTTGACTTTTTATTTTTTTCCACTCAGGATTTGCTTTTTATCTAAAGATAGGCATGAACCACCAAACATTAACTCTTGGTTACAATTTGCACAACATCATATGTAAATGGAAGACACACACACTCTCTCTCTACGTTTGTGTGGATGTGGATACTACCATTACATTTACACACAAGCACTTTCATGGTTACATATTCCATCGTGGTCCCTTTTGTTCTAAGTTTTACATCTTTACATTTATGGTTCATCCGATGATAGTACAAGATATGCCTTAATTGAATTTAGATATAACCGAATCTGCTTATGTTCAATGTAAGCAAGACAATTAATCGGCAAGATCCTCTCCAAATTTGACTATATCAATTCAAATTCAACAAAAAAAATACCATCCAAAGAGTTAGTTCTGTTGCATAATAAACATGAGTATGATTTTTTTAGCACATTTAACACCTACCAAAGAAATGGCCAAAAGGCAACTCAAAACATCCAAAACGGTTCTCCACTAGATCAACAATCTATTTGCATTCCATTAATGCATAACTCCAATGAGATCACATCTCACATGTTTTTCCATCTACATTGATTCACAGAACTTCAGTTTTTCCTCCTACCATTTATATGAAGATACAATTTACGTTATGTCTTTCTTCTTCTTCTTTTTTCTGCATACGTTGCAATGAAGTATATAGATTTGAAACTTGTTTCTAGTATTTTACTACGAAGCTTGTGCTCTCTACAACACAAAAATACATCTGTGGTCTGAAAATGAACCTAACCAAATCAAACCAAGTTTCCATTGACATCTCTGGACTTGAAAACTGAACAATCTGAATTCTAATTTGTTTTTTTTTTAAAACAGCCAAAACTGATAATAGATTATAAGGGCTGGTTACAAAGAGAGAATAGAGCTACAAGACACAGAAGGCCTCGGACAGCAGCAGGCTGTAGAGGGCGCGAGCCCAGCAGCTAGAGGGGTAGAAAAGAAAAGAAAAAAGAAAGATGAAAAGGAGAAAAAACAAAAAAAGACGGAGACAAAACGAAGCTCTAACCCCTACGCTAGAGAAGTCTTACGAGTGCACGCCTCTGCAAGGGTCCAAATGTGAGCCTCATCTTTGATAGATCAAGTATCTGTCAGAGGACGCCGCACCTTTCTGGAAAACTCTGTTGTTTCGTTCTTTCCACCATTGCCAGCAGGACAGGATAATCAATGTCTTGATGCCTTTTCGGTGAATCGCTTGGCCTCCTATGCAATGCAAATTCCATTGGTCAAGGTTTGTAACCGCCACCCATCGGTCAGGGTGAAGCACCGGTATGCAGACCCATTACGCAAGTGACGACCACAGCAACCGAACTTGAGGAAAATCAACAAACGGGTGAAAAACCGTTTCGAGGCTTCGATTGCACATTTGGCAAAAGTACTGGTTTGCCATCCCCTAAGTTGCAATCGTTGCGTTGTCCATAGCCGATTATGGTGTGCCAGCCAGAAAAAGATCTTACAGCGCAACGGTGTGAATTCTGATTTGTGACTGCAGCGAAGCAGCTCTTCAGAAAAGACTGCCAAAGGTGTCAAATGCTACTACCTTGCAGACCTTTGGAACCGGTTTTATGAGTGGAGCGCCTGTGGTGTCGGTACTCCGGTGCGCCTCCGTTCCGGTGAGACAATAGTCCAGTACTTTGTGCCGTACCTTTCAGCCATTCAGTTGTACACCAACGCAGACTTCACTCCACAGAGGTAAGTATGTAGTTATCTTTGAACATAATCGGTCATCAGAAGCAGGAAAGTTTGACAGCTGTAACATGGTTATGTGATCATTATCAGAAGTCCCATTGGGCATAGTCTTGCAATGTAGTATATGATACCTGGTTCAGTGAGTACAACTACAACAAGTGCAGTCTGACAGACAATTGGATTGATCAGAATGTGTATGGGATGGCATTGTTGGAAACCACACTAATTCCTGTCTAATTGTAGCCATTACCATACATAGCTTTTCCATGTATAGCACTGTTACCTTGTACGTGTAGCACTGTTACCTTGTACGTGGCTTATTGCCATGCATATAATCTCCCGTTGCCTTGTATGTGGCTCATTGCCATGCATGTAATCTTCTTTATAGCAACAGAATACCAATGCCAGAAGTGTGGCGATTCCTCACCTTTCTTCATGGTATCAGAGCGGGATTGATCCCGTCTCCTTCCGTCTGCCCACCTCAATCTGCTGTTTCCCTTTGCCGTCATGAGCATTGACCGCATCAACGAAGCAGCAGATCTTCCCACCCTTGCTATTCCTCCAGCCACTACTCCCATCATCATGACAGAAGCCATGCACTCTGTCATCAACGTTGCGATCGGAAACGGTTCTTCATTACCTATTCTTGTACCGGTCATACCACTCTTTCTACACCTAATCACACCTTTGCTCTTAATAATGTCCTTATTGTTCCTCATATTGTTAAAAACCTTCTTTCCGTTCGACAATTTACTCGCGATAATTCTTGTTCCATCGAATTTGACCCCTATGGTTTTTCTATCAATGATCTTCGCACCAAGACCGAAACTTTTCGCTGCAATAGTGGAGGAGATCTTTACACCATTCGGACTCCCAAACATTCTGTCCAGACCAGCTTCTTAGCATCATCTTCCACCGATCTCTGGCATCGTCGACTCGGTCACCCTAGTCATGCCAACTTATCTTCTATTCCTCAACTTAAGTACTGTAATAAAACTAAGTCCACTCTCTGTCATGCTTGTCAATTAGGTAAACATGTTCGGTTGCCTTTTAGTGATTCTACCTCCAGTACTCAACATCCTTTTGAATTGCTACATTGTGGTTTATGGACCTCTCCTGTCTCTAGTTTATCAGGTTTTCTATATTACCTAGTTATTCTAGATGACTACACTCATTTTGTTTGGACTTTTCCCCTCCGTCACAAACACGATGTCTTTGACACTCTTCGCATTTTTTTCCTTACGCCCGCACTCAATTCAACCATACCATTCGTGCCATTCAAGCCGATAACGGCGGCAAATTCGTTAATTCCCGCATTTCTGATCTTCTCAAGTCCCACGGCACCCTTCTACGCTTTTCTTGTCCCCATACTTCACCACAAAACGGGAAAGCCGAACGAGCCATCCGTACCATAACCAATATAATCTGCACCCTTCTCATTCAAGCCAGCATGCCATCATCCTTTTGGGCCGAAGCTCTCGCCACCGCTACCTATCTTCTCAACCGAAGACCCACAACGGCCCTCGAATCATCCACTCCTTACCAATATCTCTACAAAAATCCACCCACCTACGCTCACCTTCGTGTTTTTGGGTGTCTTTGCTATCCCAATATTTCGGCCATCGCCCGCCATAAATTAGCACCTCGTTCTGTGGCCTGCATTTTTCTCGGGTATCCTAATTCTCACAAAGGATATCGCTGTTATGACCCAACTACTCGCAAGATTATTCTCTCCCGCCATGTCATTTTCCATGAGACCACCTTTCCTTTTGCGAGTATATCACCGCGGACGACTACTGCTGCACTTGATTTCTTGCAGGATTTCTCTGCCACGCAACCTCCAGTTCTGCATGTCCTCGTCGTCATCCGGCAAGAGCGCCATGCACGCCATGTCCCGACACCAGCGCGACTCGGCTTCTCTCGATCGCTCGTGGTCCGCTCGATGGGTTCGCTTCTCTCAGCCCATTTCGCGCACAGGCTGTTTCGCCGACCTCGTCGACCGGTGCGCAGGCCGTTCTCCCAAGCTCGCCACTTGGGCGGCCGCCGCCAGGCACCGCTCCTTCCACAAGCGCGCCGTGCGATCGCAGAGCGTCTTCTCCTGTGCCTCGATCTGCTTCCACCACGCACCAGATGATTACCAAGGAGAAGGCCGGCATCACCAAGCCCGTCACCAGGTTGAATTTATCTGCTGTCACCACTATTTCTCCAATTCCCAAATCATACAAATCTGCGTTACAAGATCCCAACTGGCTGGCTGCCATGCAAGATGAATATGCAGCTCTCATGCAAAATGACACCTGGTCTTTGGTTCCTCGACCACCTAGCACAAACGTGATTTCTGGTAAATGGGTTTACAAACACAAGTTTCATGCTAATGGTCATCTCACGCGCTATAAAGCCCGCTGGGTTGTTCGTGGCTATTCTCAACAAGCTGGGATTGATTTTGATGAGACATTCAGTCCTGTGGTGAAGCCTGCTACCATTAGGACAGTTCTTAGTCTTGCTGTTTCCCGCTCTTGGCCCGTTCGCCAATTGGATGTCAAGAATGCTTTTCTCCATGGAAATCTCACTGAGACAGTTTACTGTGAACAACCTTCAGGCTTTGTTGATCCTTCCCGCCCGTCTCATGTTTGTCGTCTGCAGCGCTCTCTTTACGGCCTCAAGCAAGCACCTCGTGCCTGGTACCAGCGGTTTGTTCAATACGTGGGAACTATCGGTTTTACTGCTTCCCGCTCTGACACCTCTCTTTTTGTCTATCACCGTGGTGCTGCTACTGCATACCTACTGCTATACGTTGATGATATTATCCTCACCGCCTCTTCGACGGGTCTTCTTCAGGACATCATCACATCTCTTAGTCGTGAGTTTTCCATGACTGACCTCGGTGATCTTCATTTTTTTCTCGGCATATCAGTCACTCGCTCTCCCCAGGGGATGTTCCTTTCTCAGCAAAAGTATGCCCGTGAGCTCCTTCAGCGTGCCGGGATGGCTGATTGCAAGCCATGTCTTACTCCTGTTGATACTCGTGCCAAGCTGTCAGCCAACGAAGGTGCTCCATTGGCTGATCCGTCCAAATTTCGGAGTCTCGCCGGTGCTTTGCAATACCTCACTCTCACACGGTCTGATATTGCTTACGCGGTCCAGCAGATTTGTCTCCACATGCATGATCCGAGAGAACCTCATTTTCAGTACCTCAAGCGTGTTCTTCGGTATATCCAAGGCACCCAAGCTTATGGCCTCCAATTGCACTCCACTCCCTCGTCATCCTTGACAGCTTATTCAGATGCGGATTGGGTCGGTTGCCCAGATAGTCAGCGTTCTACCTCAGGTTTCTGTGTCTTCCTCGGTGACAACTTGATCTCATGGTCCTCCAAACGCCAGGCTACTATCTCCCGCTCTAGTGCAGAGGCTGAATATCGTGTCGCTGTTTGCCACGCCGTGGTTGAATGTTGTTGGCTGCGTCAGCTACTTCAAGAACTTTACTCTCCGCTCTCCTCCGCCACAGTTGTCTATTGCGATAATGTTAGCGCTGTCTACATGTCGTCTAATCCAGTTCAGCACAAGCGCACTAAGCATATTGAGATTGACATTCATTTTATTCAGGAGAAGGTTTCTCTCAGTGAGGTCCGTGTTCTTCATGTACCATCATCGCACCAGTTCGCTGATATTATGACCAAGGGTCTCTCTGCCCCTCTGTTCACTGATTTCCGTTCCAGTCTTCATGTTTGTCCACTGCACCATGCGACTGCGGGGGGTGTTGAAAACCACACTAATTCCTATCTAATTGTAGCCATTACCATACATAGCTTTTCCATGTATAGCACTGTTACCTTGTACATGTAGCACTGTTACCTTGTACGTGGCTTATTGCCATGCATGTAATCTCCCGTTGCCTTGTACGTGGCTCATTGCCATGCATGTAATCTTCTTTATAGCAACAGAATACCAATGCCAGAAGTGTGGCGATTCCTCACCTTTCTTCAGGCATCACCAATGTTCAAGAGCGGAGATGACAGCCCGAGTGCAAATAGCAATGGAGAGTTGTGTTTTCAGTACTTTGAACTTGAATCCCCTTACGAAAGGATACCTCTTGCGGACAAGGTATTTTTGATAGCTTCGAATTAAGTTTTTCTCCGCAGAGGAAATTCTATTGGTGATCTTATGTTTCTACTGATACCACTACCTTTAAAGTTGTTATCATTTTCATGTTCAAAGTTCTGCATATTAAGATACACACCTCACTCTATATCTCAGGTGGAGAAATAGTTAGCATATGCATAATTTCAAAAACATAGTTCGTAAGTTCCTAATATTCAGAAACATACAAAAACTCGGAAGTACAAGTGGGATCAGACTTCAGTGTAATTTCCTCTATAGGGTCTGTTGCAATTTCATATGTTCTACATGTTGTTTCTAATTTCTCCCATCTTTCTTGTATTCAGGTGTATGAGCTATCTTCAAACTTACCTTCTTTGGAATCTCTGAACAGTGTAGAGCTCTCACCGTCTAGTTGGATGTCAGTTTTCTGGTAACTTTTCTAAATCACTTCCTTATTAAATGTGGAATGCAAAAATGATTGTATCTATTATGCTGATCCGATTATGTAAATTCATAAGTATATTCTGTCGAGCAAAATTTTAGCCATGCTTTTGTAACCACTTTCTGTTCTTTCCCACTAGGTAGGCCATGTCCCTATATATGAAGAATGAGAAGGACCTTACTACTTGCTTCTTGACTTACCATAGTCTTTCTACATCTGAAGGTAAAACGATTGCAAATATGATTTCTACATCTGAAGGTAAAACGATTGCAAATATGATCTCTTTTGCTCTTTTTCGGAAACGTTTCTTTCCTATAAGTTCTACATTTCATCTCCTCTCTCTCTACTGAAATGTTGTGCGTTAATGCTGCAACTCTATAAGTGAGACATTGTTCTCCGAAGAACATATGAAAGAGAAAAATATTATTTCTATTTCAGTAACATGATGAACATATTCTTGTAGATTGTGTGCATCTGGACAGTGAGAATGCCTTCCATCGCCGCATGGCACTCGCTCCATTTGGCCTCTCCACGCACAAGATGGACGGAGTATGGATCAGCTAGCCCAGACTCCGGCGATATCAAGAGCTGGCCGATTCCCTCTTTGGCACAGCTCAGTCATGGTTGAAGAAGCGTGACATCAAGCACCATGACTTCAACTACTTCCTGAATAGCATGAAGCTGACCAGCGACAAGTCTCGAACCAAAGCATGTGCTGCTTGAGATGAACTTGGCAATGACTGACTGAAGCGTTGTTCTGAGCCCCAGGAAAGACTGCAGTAATAATTTTTTTCTTTTTTTCCTTTTTGTTTTCCGCACGGGTTGGGACACTTGTATCTTAATAACCGAGACTTCGTACTTGATACTCGCTTGTGTTCTAAACTTGTTAAATAGTACTTCATAAGTTTACTGGTTTCTACTTTTTAAATTGTAACCCGTGAATTTACTTTACTGGTTTATAATCCAGTTTACTTGTACTTGGAAAATTGCAAGCTGTGTGCTTGAGTTGAAAGTTGAAATCATGCAACATGCAGAAAGTCATGGAGATGCATGCGTGAAAATTTTGGTTCGAGTGAACTAACGCCTTATCTGAAACCAATCCCGGAGAATTAGTTCAAATCAATTCCAAAACGATCCAAAGTTATTGGTGGTTTACATCACTTCCACCCAAATAAAAGAGTTCAAATGAAAAGATGCCGAAAACAGTGCCAAAAAACCAACTAGAAAAATCTAAAGAGGACTAAAAAAAAGACAATCTCAAAAAAGAAAAATAGACCGTTTCTCGATTTATGCATGTCAATCATTGTGCATGGGCAATGCTAATTAAGGGTGACGTGAGCAGGTGAGTGCAAACTCATCCCCTTTCTTCTTTGATCCCAGATGGACACTCACAACAGAATTGATGAATTATATGGTACTTGCGATTAGCCCACGTAGCCCACATCGTGTCCGTGTAACATCGACATACTCACGTGAGGCATATGTCGGATAGCATGTCTTTATAAGGGATGCCTTTAATGTAATCAAAACAATTTTGATTCAAGCTCTATTGAGCTTTTTTTTTTTACCAACCCTATTGAGGGCATGTGAATCTAGCCGGATCATCAAATCAAAGTACAGAAAACACCAAGGTTGCTCCTGTGAAAATTTATTTAGAAACAAGAAAATCTGCGAGTGATTTCTTTTCCAGCCCAACTTCATGCGAAATTTGGCTGCTCGTACACTCGAAGCAGATGCCAAAAGCTACGCACTAGTTACAGCAAATGTGCACGTACTACAAACGATGCAGCTCAGTAATCCTCAGCGGCCACGGGCAGCCGTGTGGCTGCAGCTGCCGGCGCCTCAGGCTGCTCGACCATGACAAACTCGTACAACGCTCCGGCCAACCCTGCGCCGATCAGCGGCCCGACCCAGTAAACCCAGTGGTGGCGCCAATTCCAGCCGATAAGCGCGGGCCCGAACGCCCGCGCCGGGTTCATCGCCGCGCCGTCGAACGGGCCACCGGCGAGGATGTTCGCGCCCGCGACAAAGCCGATGGCGAGGGGCGCTATGGCGCCGCGGTTTCGATCGACCGCGGTGGCGTACACCGTGTACATGAGCCCGAACGTCATGACGACCTCGAGCAGGAGCGCGTGCCGCTCGTGGATGCCGTGGCCGAGTGCGAAGCCCATGGGGCGCTGCAGGACAAGACGTACAGCATGCAAAGGTGAGGCGTGCGCGCGCAAACATGTGTGCAGCAGATAGATAACTTACCGCCAAAACGAAATACGCAACCATTCTTGACTTTATACACAACCATTTCTTTGACTTTGCTGGCAGGCTTAAAAAAAATGAGAAATTTTACTATATATTATACTATTAAAGGAAGTATAAATAAATTTTGACTAATCTGATCCATTAAATTCAAAAAAAATAAACGGTTCAAATTAAATAGTGTAATGCAAAAGAGGTCAAAAATACCGAAATGTGGCCCGAATATTAATGTACTTCAAGCATGTCGTCATACTGCATTTTTTACAGGAATCTAAAGGTTCTGTCTCTGCAACTAGAATACCTGATGCTTCGGAACCTACAGCTTTGTGCAGCAGTAGAATATCTAGGCGCTGACCACAACTTTGACCGTGGTCACTTTTCAAGAACTTGTGACACCCGGGACGCTTAATTAAGCGCAAATACGTACGGTGCTTCATGACGATAGCAACAACAATGAAGAAAACAATTACCATGCCTCCCGAGGCGAGCCTTAGGAGAACCACCGCGACCACGGCGCCGAGCAGCTGCGCGGCCCAGTAGAGCACGGCGCGCGCGAACGAGATGCGCCTGCCCACGAGAACGCCGAACGTGACGGCCGGATTGACGTGCCCGCCCGACGCGTTGCTCGCCACCGCCACCGCGGCGGCCAGCGCCAGCGCGTGCGCGACCGCCACCACGAGCAGGCCTCCCAGTGTCCCCGTGTCCCTGTACAGCTTCCCTGCGAATCAAAGCAAAAAATCTTCAAACATCGCACCGCAAAATATCGACGCCTCGATGCATGGCGCCTAGCTCACTTGTATCGGTGTATGCATGCGGATGCAGTAGCGACCGTGTGTTTAGGTTCACGTACAGAGGCCGTAGACGGAGCCTTCGGCGGCGAAGACGAACACGGCGGTGGCTATGAACTCCGACAGCGCTGCTCGGGTAGCGGCCGGCAGTAGGGTCACAGCGCCGGGGCTGTCGGCACGGCGGGTAGGGTAGCGAGTTGGCAGCATGGCCGACTATACTAGCTAGGAAAGGATTTCGCTTTTTTGTGGTGATTCCGTAGTTTAATGGTGACCGACCCTCTCTTCCAAGCGAAGTGCTGCTTGCTGGGGATTGCTTGCTCTTTGCAGGGTAAGATGGTGTCCCCTCCCTCTGCGGGGGACAGCTGGGCTGGGGGAGGGGACACGTGTGGGAGGGATGACGTCTGGGAAGATCGACGGTTCCGAAAGCTTTAAGATTAGTGGGGAGAGGGGTAGAGGGGTCATCTGATGGATACTTGGAATAGTAGAATTTCGTCTCTTTTTCTTTGTGGAATGCTGTTGAAAATGTTCCTGTCTATGTACCTCAAATCAAGTAGACGAGAGTGTTCTTTAGTTGTTACTTTAGCCTAGTGCTTATTCTTTCAACTTTGTACATTGAAAATTTTGCTTTGATTTCGATTGGACGAAATCAACATATTTTGTTTGGAAAACGCTATACACACGATCTTTTGAATACAATTCTCGTACGATGACTCCAACTCACATGATTTGAGCCAGGTCGGTGGGGGCCATTGCATCCTTTCTCCTGTGCTTACTCCATTTCTCATCATGTAATCTAGAGTAAGCAATAAATTCAGTTTGTACAGTAACTATTTCTAAAGGTTGTCTCTAGATAAACACTTTTGACTATTACATTAAAGTTTGTACAATAACTAACTCTCATTCGTATCATCTAGAGTAAGCATATTTGCTCTAACACGAGTTTCGTGCAATGCTAGTTGCTACCTAAGAGCCGATTCCCTCATTTCTCCTCTTTCCTCACTCTTCTATATAGAACCAAGCTGATATATACATGCTAATAGTAAGTTAAGATGTTATTATTATACCTGTCATAATGTAGCACCGGTTACACGGTACCTCCTCCTTACCACTATGCATGGCTGCTAAATGAATGCCTGCTTGTGCATTGCGCGCACAGCTACTAACCGCCTATCGCCCCTCGTGGCACTTGGAAGGAGGCCGTACATCCCATTGCCGCGTGCCTCCCTGGCCGTGTAACTCTGGTGGCCACTGCCGCATCTATCCTTTCCCGCCGTTGTGCGCCGCCCGGAACATCGCGCCATCGCCCGTCTCGCCTGATCCTCGGACTGCGCCCACGCCGGGACGCCTCCGCGGCACTCGGAGCCGCCATCGCGCAGGTGGCGCCTCTCGCACCTAGCCATGCGTCGTGCCGTCGCGCATGAGCCCGCCTGGCCGAACCGGAGCCGCTGCTACTCCATACCCGTCATCGCCTCGCGTTGTCGCCGCCTGATCGCCAGTCGAGCCATGGATTTGGACTTGAGGTGGGAAGGTAAGGGAGAGGAGCGATGCAGCAGTGGCCACCAAGACTTCCGAGTTGAGAAGACGTGCTCTTCGCTCACGGGACAGGGAAGACGTCGTACGTGTGTGTCGTAAAAAAATGTCGTGCGTGTAGCAGCTCCGTTTGTTTTAGCGAAACCGAATAATCAAGTTGCACAGAGAAGAATGATCAGCATCTTACACCTGGAGGCCCACAGAAACATCACAGAGCTCGCCGTGACAACTAAACCTGATAGCCCCTGACCAGCAAGCCCAGCCATCGAAGTATGCTTGTCAGTTTGTCCGCCTCGGTCCTTGACACTTGTTCACATCGGCCAGGTAGTACTGGGAGTTGGACCCTCGTTTCAGGCACGATGGGCTGCGGACCGTAACAGGCCATACCTGTCGACATGACCGGCCACCGATTAGGCTTAGGTATGGCTTAATGGCACGCAAGGTCGTCTTCTTGCCAGGCCGGCACAAACATGGCACGTGCGACGAGGGAGCCACGGGCAGTATCAGCGGTGGAGCGAGATGGCCATGGCAGACAGCGTCGGTGGAGACGATGGTGTGAGCGCAGAAGAGTGACGTGGCATCGACAATGGCGGATGGTGTTAGTGGAGATGACAGCGTGGGCGTGAAAAAGGGGTCAGCGATGCAAGCGCGGGAGAGGTGAAGAGGAGTGAGAGGAGGAAGAAGAGGAAGGTATATGAGTTGGACTTGAAAAGTAATGATGGGATGATGGTATAAGATTGGTTATGTTTAATGAGCTAGGGTTATAGTATGAGCGAATTCAATAGAGGGGCTTCGTTAGGCTCAAGCATAATCTCTTTAAACGCCGTAACACCCCTATCCTTTGGACGGTGGCCGACCATGTCTTGGATGCAAGCATATCAACCTTGTCGCAATCGATCCCACTTCCACTACTGCCAAATCGATGTCTCCAACCGTGTAGAGAAGGAGAAACAGGTCACGGGAGAAGGAAGAGAGACAGCATGGCCAGCATGGACTACGCAGAAGGAGGTGTGCGGTGATGTATATTACCACGCCGACAACATCGACCGGAGGTGATGAATCGGCCAGGGTGTAGGGGGAGAGGCGGCGGCAGCACAGATGATATGCAGGGGAGGGGAAGGAGCGGTTTTCGCGGTAATGTGAGCAGGAGAGGAAGCATGCTGCACGGGGAAGGAGGGCTGTGGAGTGGGAAGAAAGCGGCTACCACACGGCGAGTAGTCGTTGGCGCAGAAGATGGGGAAGGGGAGGGAGGGCAGAGAAATCGGGAGAGGGAGAAGGAAAAGGAAAAAGAAATGCAAGAGTCTAACCGTGATGGAGGAGGCTAAAGAAAAGATCCTATATTTCGCGAAGGACCTTGTTGATATTTTGCATAATGACTAGATCTACCGGCGCACATTGCCTTAGAGCAAGATTGAATGGTGTAACATCCCAGAATTTACATCTGAAATAAAGGATTTGTTATTAAAAAATTAAAAATATTAGTTTATTGGCTTATGTGGAATACCTAATAATAATTCGATTTTCTATTTTTTCTAATAATTTCCATTGTTTTTTCTGAATTTTAAAACAATTTTTCCTATTTTTAGAAATTTAAAAGTAATTTAAATAAGAAAACAAAAAAAAAATTAAAATGGTAAAAAACAAAAAAAATTAAAATGGTAAAAAATGTATTAAGTTCAAAATATTTTCGGGAATATATGTGGATTTTCCCCAAATTTCTGAACTATATTTGCTATTTTCTAAAAGCCTTTTCGGATTTTAGCAATTATTTAAAACAAAAATTATGTAAATATAAAGTGTAAATAATTTTAGTAAGTTCAAAACGACCTAATTAAATTCCTGAATTTTTGTATAATTTTTTGATTGGTTCAATTATAAGTTTTCCAAGATAAAAAGATTTTTAGCATTTAAAAATTAATTACTGTATGAAAAATAACAATATTATATTATTTATTAATATTTATTCTTGTTTAAATTGTTTAAACTGTTCCCTTTTAAGATTCCCGAATTTATGAGAATTTATTTGCCATTTTTTCGGATTTAGTTTGAATTTTCGGTAGAGAAATATTTGCTTTCAGAAATTAATTATTTTGGTACTGTTTATCGACCCGATCCGCTTCCCTCCAGCCCACCCGTCAGCTACAGTACCAAAGGACCCAACCCGTATTAATTGCATCCGTTTCGCTCGTTAAATTCCGATGAGCCCATTACTATTCTGACCATAACTCCGGTGACCGTTTCCCAAGGATCCACTCGTCCAATTGTCCTATAAATTTATCCACGACTTCCTCTCCTCATTCCTCACATCTTCAGCTTTGAGTTTTTGCAATTCATCCACTAGATCTCTCTGCACAAGCCGTTCTTTCCGAACTTCGGCGAACTTTTGGTGAGTTGTCCCGACCACTCCCGACCTCCATTTGGCTCCAAATTTTTACTGGAGCTTTGTCTTGGTGTCCTCTACATCGAGTAAAAAGATTTTTAAAATTCCCACCGGAGCACCACCGGCAACCATTTCTTCTCTAAGTTCGGTGAGAGGTTAATTTTTGGAATTTCAACATTTTATGTGAGATTCAAAAGATCCGATCTCCTTCATTCTAAGTCCGATTGGCCTCATTTGTCTTCCTAAATTCATATAAAATTATACTCTATATATTTATACTAGTTTTGTATTTTATCTGAATTTAGTTGTTTTTCAACATATAGATTTCAGAGAGCCGGAAGGATTTGCGATGGTTAATTCAGATCATCAAGACTTCGATCCACGCAAGTTGCACATCTTGACCATATTTGATCCCGGTTTTTAAATTATAATTTGTTTTATATGTAATTGCATGCATTAATTATATCAAATATAGTTTAAACCCAGTTTAAAATGACTAGTTACTCCCACATGATTTATGTTCACATTTGTAAATTTGTTTCCATTATACCATTGAAACCTTAATATTATACTTTTAGATATATTATGATAATTAAAATAATTAGAGAAATGCTTAGACTATCTTAGACCAAAAATCTAGGTTTTTTTTGAGAATTTGTGCCAAATAAAGTCTGTTAAAGTGAAATTATATTTTGGATGCTATGAAAAGTTATGATAAATGAAAATGTGGGTTTAGACTGGGTGAGAATGGTTGACTGGTACTGTTTGGGTTTGCTGAAAAGCTCACCGAGTTAATTAAGAACCGGTCTGTGAGCTACTGAATTTAAAGTGCAACCGTGCTTCCACAAGTCTAGTATGGGACAATCCTGGCTGTCCATTTAGTTCAGCGACATCTCATTGATAGTTGTGCCATTGGGAGAATGCGGAGATGGTTAGTCTACCACATGGCGCGAGAGAGGGCTTCTAGACTAGGCGGTTTTAACCCTATCAGCGGTGGAATCTTAGCGGGTATAATTATATGAGATGGAGCTTTATGGGGGCTTTGTCATGATTTTTATCTGCCACACACCCAAATGAATTGTGTATTTCGGGCAAAAAGAGATAATCATGTCTTGTGGTTAAAGTTGTAAAACCTCTGCATTAAAACTAATCGATTAGCCGCGCTCATGATCATGGGCATGCCGAGCTAGTCTTTCAAAGATTAGATTTTGATGTTTTCAAAAACGAGTTCAGAAAAGTGAAGTTTAGGTGGATTAATTCCAATGTGGGAAAGTTGGTATAGCTCCAGGATAGATTCCTGTGATAAAATTTGTTTAAAAGAAATTCTTTATTAATTAAAAATATGCCATTAAAAAATTACGTATAATATTGAAAAATTTGCTTTACACAAAAATTAAACCATATAGCCTTCCTTTGTCAACCCTACATTAAAAATGCATCTCCTATGTAACTTGCAAGTACTTTCAGTACTCACCTTTGCTTTGTTGTTGATTTTAGAGGAGTATCCCTACAATGGTGAGGACGAGGATAACTAGACTGCTGCCCCAGTTGATTGCCTGTGGCAATTCTATTGGGTTCTACTATTGGTTTTATTCATCTTTCGCCGTAATCTTTTATTTGGCTTGTATACCATATTTATTGTAAACTCTGATTATTAATAAAGTGTATTGGATATGTTGTGTTATCATCTTTACTATGTGTACTATCTTTTTCTGAACTAGTACAGAATACACTGAGGATTTCGAAAGTGTTTTTCCGGGATCTGACAGATGGGCGTAGTTGCATGGATGACATGGCGCGCTCTTTTGAGGAGAAATCCAGCATGTTCATATATAGAGATATAACAATTAGCAGATTAGCTTTCTCGGTACATTTCTCCTTTATTGGTGCATAAATTTCAATTGACAAAACTCTCTTTACTACGTCAATCTCAATTCAACATTATTTTTTAAACCAATCATCTATTTTTATCCTGTTTCGTCGCTGCTTATAGCTAAAACGGGCCTTTCCTGCCGAGCCGGCCCAAACACAGGCTTGATCTGCCGTGCTGTGACGTCTACCAGACCTGATTTTCATGCCCGTCACGACCTACTATCCCATACCATGCCGTGCCGAGCCCGCTAGATTGCATGCCGGGAAACGCCGGCCCTTTATTGCACGGTCAAATTCCCAGGTCTACAGCCACCAAACAAAAAGTTGAGTAAACAAATGAGCTCGCTTTCGCCGTCTACGTCCTCGGCGTCGGTTCCTGCTCTGCTCACTCCCCGCAGAGCACCAATGAAACCCTAAACGGCCTCTCTGATGTAGCCATCCGCGGGCTTCTCCTCCTCCTCCGCGTCAAAGAAGGGTTGGTGCTCTGCCCTCCAAGTTTCTCTCGTTTATATTTGGTTTACTCATGGAGGATTTAGACCTCCCTCCCGATTCAAGAACACCATTGGTTCTCACAAGCACCATTTGGTGCTCTGCCCTCCAAGTTTCTCATAGGCACCTTGAAGCACCAAAGAGACGCTGATGCCGCAGCAGTGCTCGTTCTCAACGCAAAAGACATAGCCAACAAGAACAAAGCCTCTGGAGTTGGGATGAAACGGAACGGAAACGGTCGATAAATGGTCGTTTTGTTTTCGTTTCCATATTTTTTATCGGTAATGAAAACGAAATTGAAAACCCTAGAAACAGATAGTGACGGAAATGGATAGGAATGGAACGGAGGGAGCGGATACGGAAACAAAAGTGAAAAATTCCACAAGAACATAGTACATGATTACAGTATACATGACCGCAAAAACAATGTAACTTATTCCACCTCCAAGGTGGACACAAGAACAATGTTATGTTCACCAGTATCACTAGAAAGTTTTTTCTAAAGTTTGTCAGCTGAAAGCTCGCTATTTATCCCTCAGATCAGACCATCATATCCTCCTCTATATCATTATCATCGACATCCTCTTGCTCCTCCAACTATAAAGGTGTAACGCCCTAAAATTTGCATATTATTGTTCAATGTTTATTTATCATTTTTCTGAGATTTATCCTGGATTTTCTGGAGTTTATAAATACCGTTTTGCTATTTTTAGATTTATAAAATTAATTTATTCATGAAAAATAAAACCAAAATTATGTTAGAAATAATTTTCCTAGTTTAAAAATATTCCAAAGTATTTTTTAGAATTTTTCTGGAATTTTTGAAGTCTATTTGATATTTTATATAAAGCCATTTATATTTATGAAATTATTTTAATTCGAAAATAAATTTAAATTCTCCATCCTCTTTTTTGGATCAAGTTTCCGACGAAATTTTCAGTTTCATTTATATGGAATTTCCGTTTTTGTTTTCCGTCGGAAATGGCTCTCCCGTTTCCGACAAAAAATTTCCATTTTTGTTTCCGTACCAATATTTTTCGTTTCCATTTCAAAAAAAGCCTCCGGTTCCGTTTTTCTCTAGAACGGTTGGAAATTCCGTTTCCGTTTTCACCCCTTCTGGAGGAAGGTGTGCAACAGGAAAACTAAGGAAAACCAAGAAAACTACGAAGACAATGCTATGTTGCTATGTGAGTTTGGAGTGGTCGTTTCTTGTAGTCTCGTTGTTTGCCGGTTCTTGTAACAGCTCTATCTGAGCAATCTCCCGCGTGTGGGGACCTCTTGTACATAACTTTTCTATTCTGCTTAAATGAAGAATAGCAGTGCTCATGCTACTTTGTTAAACCAAAAAAAAAAAAGAACACCATTGGTTCTCTAAGAAATGCTTGTTTCCTTTACACTGGTTATCAGCTTGTGACAGGAACTGTTATTTTTTTGTTAGTAAAGGCTGCATTGATTTCTACATATGGAGTTAGTTTGCTTGTCTCAGGGGTTCTATTTCTGTTATTTTACCCCTTTTTTAGTCATTGCTGACATTTCTGACGCCGTTGCACGGTCATGCTATCGCGCTCGCCGTGGGAAGACGCATGTGGCTTCTTTGTCTGCTCAGGAGCTACCCAAAGGCCCGAAGAGAGTAACAAAAGAAGAAAGAAGGGTTAGGGTAGAGGAATTTGTTGAAAAGTACGGTAACTCAGTCTGTACAGCATTTCTGATTGTATTTTAATGATCGGTGCATTGCGCTTTGCTTGTGCTGCCTTTATAGCTGAAAATTCGAATAGTTTCTAATCTTGGCTGAATACGTCAAGAAGGAACAAGTTCTTACCTTTTGTCCTGTAGGATTGCATTCTATATTTACTAGCAACGCCTAAACACCTGAGCCAATCGATCAACTTAGTTCAGATGTAAGTTTCATACTGCTGGAGGTGGTGCTTAATTGCACATTGCTGTGTAGTATAATGCCATTGTCTTATTAAACTGGCCAATGACCAGGTTTCAACAAGAACAATTTTACAGTGGATAACATTAAATAGTGGTAGTAGAAATTAGATCTAACTGTACATTTCTCAAAGGTATTATAGACGTTTGATCATTTGCTATGCTACTCGTTAATCGTTATCGTTGACATTCATTTTCTGCCGTCGTCCATTGTTGCGTTACTCGTTATCGCTGTCTTCCTTTTTCCGCCGCCGCCGCCGCCGTCGCCAATCCGGTTCTGTCGACGCCGCAACCTCTGCCTCCCTATTAGTGCCCTCCCGGATTGTGACCACATCGTGGCTGGTGCCCTCTCGCCTGATTCGTGACAACGTTGTGGCCTCGCACTAACATATCGAGCGCTTTGGCTTGCGCGGCCCTCGAAACAGTTCCAAATTTTACACAAAAGCAAAAAAAAATACACATACATTCAAAATTAAAAAAAATAGCTAATTACAATACTACAAACCACCATATGATTTCTACTACCAATACTACCGGCGGAAGTATAACTAAATCCTAACTAATCTGATCCGTTAGATCAAATAGAATGAACGGCTAATATTCAATATTGTGTATCGTAAAAGTGCTCTTCAACAAACATGCAGTAACCTGCCAGTAAATGCCTGATAAACTTAGCTAGGATTGGATCCCAGAGAACTGCTGGTTCAATTAATGAAAACTCAAAAAGTGTTTACACTGAGTTATGTTGTTCATGGAATTGAGCTATTCTAACAGAATTTGCAATTGTTCTTGCATGAAAACCTTTTAAGAAATATTCTTTTTAAATATGCATGAAGAAATTTGAATAAATTTTAAAAGACTTGTTCTGGCCAGTTTCTGGACAAAACCAGTTTATTTGACAAGTTTTGACTGATTCTCGTCAGATTTAAATTTTGACAGGACAAAACAATCCTCATCAAATTTAAATTTTGAAACAACCTGTAACCAGCTGGAAATGGGTGCTTCTCAGAATGGAACTAGGTGCTTGATGAAATTGTAGAATTCAGTTGGTTCAAAGTCTCTGAATTTGAAGACTAAGCCACAGCTTTCAGAATACCATGGTAAAACCGGAGCTGCCAAGTTAGATTTTCCGTCAACAAATTTTTTGGGGGATAAAAGTGGACCAATGGCATCAGATCAATCTGAAAGAAACAAGGCGATCAAGGCAGAAAACTTCCTGAGGTATTGCTTGCATTCCCTCATCACGGTATCAGGAATTGATTTGCAACTCTGTATGTTATGGGATACCTAAATTTGACTCTGCATAAACTAAGTTGGCATTAACAGCATATACAACTAGTGATGACTATTTGAGAATCTGTACCTAATAAATTGAATTCTTCTTCTTGAACTGCATTAACTAAATTAATAAAGACTTGGCATATGCTCCCTTGATACGTGGACCTGCTGAGGAGTAAGGTTAATTCATGACCAAGATTCATATATCTGTAGCTCATAGATAATATAGTACATTGTCTTTTCCCCTATTATCGACCTTGAATGTCTCACGTATTTCGACATTGAAAATCTGACATGTGTTGTAAAATTGCATGCTGCGGTAATTTGTATTGCACAAAACTTGTGTCAGGGACCGGCGCAACAAGCGGGAGATCGCAAGAGCTGAAGAAGCCGAGTGTTCTGAAGATAACCGTGAGGACTGCGAGGACTGAAGGGCCAGGATTTTGCGTTCGGGATCGCATGGTGTGAGTTGTAAGTAACGGTGAATAGTGTGCCGACAAGAGTGAGTAAAGTGAAAACAAGTATTACTGCGATTGATTGTAAACAAGGTAAGCGAGGTAAAGTTCGGAGTATATAAGCTGTAAACGGATGGATGAAAGGAGAAGGAAAAATGAATTGAAATCTTTCGCCAAGTCTTCTTTCTTCTTCTCCACGTCTTCTTCCTTCTCCTCCCTCATTCTGTTCTTCATAGACTCCAGACATTTATCTGGGTTCTGGCGTGATTCTCGATGGATCATCACACTTGGTATCAGAGCCGAGTTCCGGTATAGCCTGGAGCTGTAAAATCCCTGGGTCTGGTTCGGGAACTTGGAATCGCTACCACGATTCTGAGATCCTGGTAAAATTGTTCCTAAACCCGGGTTGGCTCGGCGAGATCGGATATTCCGCTCTTTGGGGAACGCCAGAACGGCGTAGAGTTTCATCACGGCGCCGATCAAACCGTCCGTCCAGACTAGGTTTGTTCTGGAAGCAATGGAGGAAGCGGTGAATCAGGAGGATGCTAGGTGGGAACGAATGGATGAACGATGGGCATCGTTGAAGGCGAATCTGGATTTCATTGTGGAAAAAATCAAGCCAGTGGAGGTGATTCAGGTGATTCAGGCTCAAGTGGAGGAACACAACACTGTGATATTAGGATTAATGGACCAATTTCAGAGGTTAGTCCATACAACACAGGATGCGTTGGGAGCACAGGCTACAGCCCAGGCGGTGAAGGAGACTGGTATGACTACGCCGTGTCCGGTGAAATCCTCGAAGAGAACTCAGGGTGGTGAGTTAACAACCACTGCAGCAGGCTTGTTGGGACGTTGCCCTTTACCTCCATGGAGGGCGGAAGCGGATCATTCACAGTTGGGTCGACCAGTTCCAACTCCGACCAACCATGGGCAGAATGGTGAGAAGAAAACACCGATTCCCAAGCTCCATTTTCCCACGTTTGATGGTGATGAACCACGCATCTGGAGAAATCGTTGTTTGCAGTACTTCAAGTTGTATGATGTTGATGAATCTCTATGGGTTACTGCGGCGGCTATGCACATGGAGGGTAACGCCGCCATGTGGTGGCAGGTCTATCAGGAAGAACATCCGGTGAGTAACTGGGAACATTTCATGTTACCAGTGGATTCTGAATTTGGAACATATGATTCCCGTAGGTTTATACGAGAACTGATTCAGTTAAGGCAGTTGGGCAGTGTTCGTGAGTATAAAGGTCAATTTGAGGCAGCAATGTACAAGGTCCGTGCCTACCACAAATCTTGTGCTGAGGAATTTTTTGTGAATCATTTTGTGTTGGGACTTAAGGAAGAACTAAGGTATGAGGTGGAGATTCAATTGCCGGAGTCGATTCGGCAAGCATTCCTTCTCGCTCAAATTCAGGAAGAGAAATGGGAAAAATTCCGCTTCCGTCAAACTAAAGGAGTGGTGACCCATAAGGTAGGAGGGACTGGGCGACATGAGAGCTTGACAAGGGCCAATAAGTGGTCTAATGATGAAATGAACAGAGCAAGACAACTCCGAGAGTTTAGGCGAGCTCGGGGTCTTTGTTTTAAATGTGGTGAGAAGTATGAAAAGGATCATGTATGTAAGCCCTTGCCGGTGGCACAGCTCCATGTGATAGAAACTGGAACGGGTCTTCAGCACATCAATGATGAAATGCTTAGCATGTTAAAAGAGGAAGATAAAGAGTTTGAGCAGGAGCAATACAAGCTATCTTTGCATGCCTTGGTGGGTACTGAAGATTATGCTACTATAAGTATTCAGGCTATGGCAGGGAATCAAATCATGTTGATGTTGATTGATTCAGGCAGTTCTCACAGCTTCATTAGCTCTGCTTTTCTGGAACGAACTAAACTCAAAACTGAGAGCATTCCTCCTGTGCAAGTTTGTGTAGCAAACGGGGAAAGTCTCAGTTGTGATCGACGTGCTCCTCAATTGGAATGGTGGACTCAGGGTCACACATTTTGGACTGATATGCGTGTTCTGGAGTTAGGCACGTATGATGCAGTGCTAGGAATGGACTGGTTACAAATTCATAGCCCAATGACCTGCCATTGGAGACACAAAACTCTGGAATTCACGAAGAACGGCAGTGTGGTCAAGTTGCAAGGGGTATGTCCAAGCCGGAATACTCTGTCCACAGAAACCACAGGGAAACAACGATATCAATGGCGAAGTGCTAATGCGATGTGGGCATTGGCCATGGGAACGAATGCAGAGTTGAATCCCACTCGAGCTTCCATACCTGAAGAAATACAATTGATCATTGACAAGTATCAGGACGTGTTTGCAACGCCGACATCCTTACCTCCAACTCGCGTCTTCGATCATGCCATTCACCTCGTGCCTGGGGTGGTACCGGGGAATAGTAGACCTTACAGATATTCACCCATGCAAAAAGATGAAATCGAGAGGCAAGTGTCCGAGATGCTTCAAGCAGGGTTAATTCAACCGAGTGTTAGTCCATTCGCATCACCGGTATTACTTGTTCAAAAGAAAGATGGAAGTTGGCGATTCTGTGTGGACTATCGTAAGTTGAACAGCGTCACGATCAAAAACAAATTTCCGATGCCAGTGGTGGATGAACTTCTGGATGAGTTGGCTGGCACACGGTATTTCTCTAAATTGGATCTCCGGTCCGGTTATCATCAAATTTGAATGGTTGAAGCTGATATGGAGAAGACCGCCTTCAAAACTCACCATGGCCACTTCCAATTTTGTGTTACGCCTTTTGGGTTGACGAATGCTCCAGCTACATTCCAATGTCTTATGAATTCCATTTTAGCTCCGGGTTTGCGCAAGTTTGTGCTGGTGTTCATGGATGACATACTGGTTTATAGTTCAACTCTAGCAGATCATGCGCAACACTTGGACAAAGTATTCTCATTTTTGCAGCAACATCAGCTGTTTGTCAAGCGCTCCAAATGTGATTTTGCTCAGACAAGTATTGCTTACTTGGGTCACATCATTTCTGACCAAGGTGTCGCTACTGATCCGGAGAAGACTCAAGCAATGTTGCGCTGGCCTCAGCCAACGAGTGTGACCGAGTTACGCGGTTTTCTGGGACTCACAGGCTACTACCGGAAGTTTGTACGCCATTATGGAATTTTATCAAGGCCGCTGACAAATCTTCTTAAGAAGAAAGCATTCCAGTGGGATTCGGCTGCAACACAAGCGTTTGAACTGTTGAAACAAGCTATGACTCAAACTCCGGTGTTGGCTATGCCTGATTTTCATCAGCCTTTTGTTGTGGAGACTGATGCGTGTGACGGAGGAATTGGTGCGGTCTTGATGCAAAATGGTCATCCAATCGCTTTTTTGAGTAAAGCCTTGAGTCCACAACATCAGAAATTACCGATTTATGACAAGGAATTTTTGGCGGTAATTATGGCGGTGGATCGTTGGCGCCCGTATTTACAACGTGGAGAATTTTTGATTCTTACAGATCATCGTAGCCTCTGTTTTTTGGGTGAACAACAACTGGTTACAGATTTACAGCGTAAAGCTATGACTAAGTTGATGGGATTGCATTTTCGTATCCAGTATAAGAAAGGCCCCTTAAACTGTGCAGCTGACGCTCTGTCACGGATTGGGCACTTAATGGCAATTCAGGCGGTATCTAGCGCTCAGCCGCTTTGGATTCAAGAGGTATTGAATTCTTATGTGACTGATGCGAAGGCACAGAAATTACTGGCAGCATTAGCTATTCACAGTCCGGATGAGCATGGTTTTGAACTTTGCCAAGGGTTGATCAAGCAGCATGGTAGGATTTGGGTGGGAGCCAACTCAGCGTTACAAACAAAGATTATTCATGCTTTTCACTCGAGTGCAATTGGTGGACACTCTGGTATTGCTGCTACTTTGCAGCGGGTAAAGAAGCTATTTGCTTGGCCTGGTTTGAAATTAGATGTCACTAATGTGGTGAAACAATGCGGGGTATGTCAACAGGCAAAACATGAACACACTTCCTTGCCAGGTTTACTTCAACCACTTCCAATACCAGCTGAGGCTTGGCAAGATTTAACAATGGATTTTGTGGAAGGATTACCGTGTTCCGAAGGATGCAACACGATCATGGTTATTGTTGATCGGTTTTCCAAATTTGCTCATTTTGTGGCTTTGAAACATCCTTTTACAGCTCCTATGGTGGCTCGTTTATTTTTGGACAATGTCGTGAAGCTCCATGGTATGCCTCAGACCATTGTATCGGATAGAGACAAAATCTTTACTAGCTTGTTCTGGAAAGAATTGTTCTCAGCTCTGGAGATTCATTTGAAGTTTAGTACGGCTTACCATCCGCAAACGGACGGACAAAGCGAAAGAGTAAATCAATGCCTTGAGATGTATCTTCGTTGTGCAGTGCATGCAACCCCTGGTCGATGGCGCAAATGGTTGGCATTAGCTGAGTTTTGGTATAATACCAGTTATCATACATCCTTGGGGTGCTCTCCTTTAAGGCTTTATATGGGATAGAGCCGCTATGGCACTCTATTGCCATCCGATGAATTGTGAATCATTGTGTGAAAGATTTCTTGGATGATCGAGCGAGCAGCTCGCACTTTTGAAGCATCATCCGCCGAGCGCAAAATAGGATAAAGCTTCAAGCGGATCGCAAACGATCGATCGTCGATTTCAAATTGGAGAACAGGTATATTTGAAGCTTCAACCTTATGCTCAATCTTCAGTTGCAAATCGCCCTTTTCCAAAGTTGGCGTTCAAATTTTTTGGTCCATATCGTATTCTTGAGAAGATTGGTCCTGCCGCTTATAAGCTCGATTTGCCGAAAGGTAGTCAAATACACCCCGTTTTCCATGTTTCCCAACTGAAGGCTTTTGTTCCTGACTATACACCCATATTCCATCATCCGCCTACTATCGCTGACCTCAATCTGGAGTTTGTTGAGCCTGAGGCGATTCTGGATCGGCGAATGGTCAAGAAAGGTAATGCGGCGATTACTCAGGCATTGATCAAATGGTCGCATATTCCGGCTGAGATGGCAACCTGGGAAGACTTGAACGTGGTTCAACATCGTTTTCCTTTGGCTCATGCTTGGGGACAAGCAGATTCTCTTGGAGGGGGTAATGTCAGGGACCGGCGCAACAAGCGGGAGATCGCAAGAGCTGAAGAAGCCGAGTGTTCTGAAGATAACCGTGAGGACTGCGAGGACTGAAGGGCCAGGATTTTGCGTTCGGGATCGCATGGTGTGAGTTGTAAGTGACGGTGAATAGTGTGCCGACAAGAGTGAGTAAAGTGAAAACAAGTATTATTGCGATTGATTGTAAACAAGGTAAGTGAGGTAAAGTTCGGAGTATATAAGCTGTAAACGGATGGATGAAAGGAGAAGGAAAAATGAATTGAAATCTTTCGCCAAGTCTTCTTTCTTCTTCTCCACGTCTTCTTCCTTCTCCTCCCTCATTCTGTTCTTCATAGACTCCAGACATTTATCTGGGTTCTGGCGTGATTCTCGACGGATCATCACAACTTGTTCAAAAGTTTTCGGCAGATGTCATCTTATGTCTGATGACTTTTCTTTGCTCCAGGAATCCAGCCCTAAGTATGAGCATGAAGGATCAACGGAGACAAATCTTTGGGGAAACCTGAAATCTTTTGCCGATGGACTCAGAATTTTCTGGAAAAGTCTGTAAATTCATCTGGTTTGCCTAGATGCAAGTACTTATAGGATTCACATTGCCTTATTCTTCTGTTTCGTGGACCTGGAACACCATTGTAAAGTTTTCCACGAGGACCATGCCATTGATGTTTCAGATGATACTCCAGTCAGTTCTAACAAGTGTTGACAATACAGTAGCATTCGGTGTACACTGCTTATTAATCTTCCAATTTGCTTTCGATACATTTCACAGGACTATGTTTTTTGCCTGTTTTACATTTTTTAGTGGTTTCCCATGTTGTGTTCGCGAGCTGCTACCAACATCATTTTATTCTTCTCCTTTGAACTCTGGTACCCACAATGACATATCGTGCACAATCCTTTCGATGCTTCAGCAATTCAGCCTAAGTGCGTACCGAGAATACTTCAACCACAATATGATGGCGCACAAACGCTACTTGGGATCCTTACACAAGTAGAGAATTATATGAACTTAGTGCATTCTTTCGATGAGTGATAAAAAACACAAAATTCAAACGGTGCATATTTAATTAACAATTCTCGTTTTGTATACACTCATTGCTACCATTCTCTTAACAATTTTCTTGTTTACTCAAGTAATGGACATGTATGAGACACTGCCACAAGTTACAATCCTAATCGAAAGATGACTTACAAAACTTCCAGTCGACTATCCTGGACATCTCTCTCTTCTTCAATGGCTGAAAAAACTCATACCAAGCTTAAGTGAACTCTATCAAAGAAGATCCTCAGTATTTTTTTTCCATCAACGTTCTTCAAGATGATGATAAGGGACCATGTTCCAAGTCAGAATCATCGATCATCTTCTGTATTGACTCGATATCACCAGTTTCAGAAAGGGTGTGAATTCGAAGGCTGTCTGCATCCTCACTGCTCACATGGAAACAGGGGGGAAAACAGTGGTTATGTCGGCAGCATTAACAGCAGTTGTAGTATAAAAAATGTAAGGATCCTCCATAAAGAAGAATTAGTCATACTCTGTAACTCCAAAGATTTCTTTGACAACAAGTGAGCTGTCCTGTGAACAGAACTCTGGGAGCTAGATGGAGATTCACAAATATTCAGTTATAGCAGTCATCAAGATTTGGCTTATCATCAATAGAACTGGAATTAAAAGTCAACAAAAACAAAAATATCAGCAGCTTACCTCTGACAAGTAAAGGATTTTTCCGAACAATGTTTGAACAGCAAGCTTTCGCTTAAAACCTTGTTCTGTAAACCCAGATAAGTCCAAAACTATTGGTCCTGCAAGATCATAAAATATAAATCTCCTGAGTACTTCTATCAAAGTGGAAGCATAATCTTACACATCAAGTTAAGTTAATTTGTAAGTAAAAAAAATAACATGACTACCAAATACTGACACGACAACAATAAATCACACCAAGGATACTCTCCTTTTCTATAATATTTTGAACACTATCCCATGGCTACTGATTCTTCTCTACGAAGACAGTGATTTTGTCTTTGTTAAGTCCCCTATTTGCTCTGCAAGTTACAGGCTCATAGCGACCCTAAAAGTAAACTAGATCAGTTTGAAGTGTCAAATTTAGAACTTAACTAAACGAAACATAAAAATATATATTGACATGGCTTGTAAGCATAAAGCATTGCTTTGATTTTCACAACATCTTATGATTTTAATACCTCTCATTACTTAATGTACACCAGATATAAACACAAATGGCAAGGTATTGCCAAAATTTTCTTATTACTGGATGAATCTTGCTGCATCACACACGCGTACATTAAACTGATTCTTTGGAAAAGCATGAAAAACGTTAAATTAAATATTCAAAACTGTACAGATATGCTTTTCAGGGCATTGAAGCTTGATTATTGCATGCAACAATGACAGAACAGCAATTCTCCACAAAATCAATTCATTGTTGTGCATAAATGTGAAGGCTAACAGAATGAGTGTATTCGGGAACGATGGGACAAACAACCAAGTGTCAAGCATTATTCACTAAGCATTGGAAAGTAATCTTCGAGGCAAATACAAAAGATAGTAGATTATGGAGCAAACGATCATTACCACAAAGGATTCAACATACCACAAAGGATTCAACATACCACAAATTCCATAGGAGGCAAGAAAAGACAAACACCTTCTAGTTATAGAAGTGAGCAGCAAGAGTCTTGAATTTAAGAAATACTCTGTGTTCTCTAAGGGTACTAGAATCAGAAGAGGCAAAAAAAGCAATACCTTTCTCCCGAACAATTCGTCTTGAAATCTCATTCAGAATTTCAGCAACTTCAGCATCTTCTAACATCGAAGCTTTCCTAAGATGTATGAGATCCACAACCACATCGGGATTGAATGGCTTCTCATTCAGTGTGTATCGGATGTACTTTCTTACTACATCATCCATGTCAAATCCTGTCTGAATACATGCAAAAAAAATTTAAAATTATGTGTGTGTATTGTTCACTATGGACAGATAGCTTTACCACCAACAACATAATAAGAAAACTATTCCTCAAATAGCAGTAGATATCGACAATGGAATGGATGGATGCATTGGTGCAAAGAGCTAACAGTTTGCTGAGTCAAAGTAATTATTCTGGCCTGTGCAGCAGAATTTCTGGTTTAAATCTTTACCACAAGATAGCATTTAGTTTAAAGATTTTTACCCCAAGTTACCAGTAAATCAATTCACTACCATCATCAGTGTACTGTCAGAATAAGATATCCAGTTAAGTAACACTGGTTAAAGTAGATTCACCAGTAGAGAAAATAAACCAGGTGCATCGTAGCAATAGTCCAATATAAGTTCAGTTTCTCAAGAAAAATGGACGAATCAAGGGCATACCTTTTCAATTAGTCCTTGAAGAGCTGGAAAATCGACTGCCTCCCTGTCCCTCTGAAACAGCTCATCTAGTGACTTCAACAAGAATATATTCTTACTCACCTGCAAAGAAACACTGCTTTACCATTAAGTACCAGCAAGGTATAGTGGCAAGTGTTCTAGATTGAGAGATATAGCATTTATAATTATATGAAAAAAAGAGAGACAAAAACAAAGCCCAAAGTCAAGCTTGTGATCAACAAAGGAAACAAACACAAAATGCTGTGCTTAAGCATCTGCACAAAACTATCTGTTTGACACAAAGAAGCAAACCTATGAATGATTATAAAACTAACATTGCAAGTTCATGTCACTTTGAATATGCTAAGCTTAAATCAAGTGCTCAAAAGTACAGAAACCTCATTAATAAACAATGAAACAAAGTCCTCTTAATTCTTTGTTAACTCGCTCGATAGTAACATCTAAGAAGGAAATACTGTAAGCTTAACTAATTATAAATCAAACTGAATTATTTAGTATGGTTCCCAGATATTTTATGAATAGATATAAACTTGCAAATACAGAATTTACCGCTGAAAGAAAAACAAGCACATCTCCCATCACCATGTGCCCTTGACCGAAGTTAATTCCCAATAAACAAATATTAGCATGAAATTCACAATACCTAAATTTTTGAAAGGCTCAAACTCGACTGAAAGAGAAGTATGCCATCACTCTATTTTTTTCGAAAGGAAAGAAGTACGCCATCGCTATATTACGTACAAAATATTACCACCACCTAGAAAACAAAGCGGAAGCAAAATTTTCAATCTTAAGAGAGGAATTACCTTATAACTGTAATTAAACTCCTAATCATATCACTTCCCCAGCCTCCCACTAAGCATCAAACTACGCATGATTTTCGACGCGAACACTTACCCTCCGCTTCTTCTTAGTGCGCGGGGAGGTGAACCTGCGGACGGTGCGGGCGACGGCGAGCACGAAGGAGACGCCGACGTAGGCGAGCGGCACGGCAAGGAGCCACGGAACGGGGCTGGAGCCAACGCGGGGCCCCGGTATGGCCTGCGTGACGGTGCCGGTGAACTCCACGAGGTCCAGCGCCTTGTCCTGGATCCACGGTAGCTCCTCCTCCTCCACCACCTCCTCCTCCGCCTCTCGCTTCGGGGCGGCGTTAGGGTTCGCAGTCTGCCGCGAGGTGGCGGGGCCCCGGCTACCGGCGCGCTTGGCGCGGGCGACGAGGAGGGGCGCCGGCCGCCGAGGAGCTGTGCGGGTGGGGGCGGGCAGGGTGAGGGGGCAGCGACGGAGGCGGGCGCCAGCTCCGCCGGCGACTGGGGCGGTGAGCGGCCGGAAAAAGGATGTCGTCGCCATGGATGTGGAGGTGGAAGCAGCAGGTGGGCCTTGGGACTCCGGACTCCGGAGTGCGGAGAGGAAGCAGCTGAAGTGCTGAACTACAAAACCCAGTGACGGGTTGGGGGAAGAGGGAGAGCAGGGGATATGGGCCTCAAGGCCCAGTAAGGAACATGTATTTCGGGCTTTTATCTTCAGAAACCAGAACAATTCCGATCAATGACACGCTGAATGCCCGTGTTTTACTAATGATAAAAATAATATTACCTAGCACGTTAAATTATTGTCGTTGTGCTTATCTTGTGTCATGCTCTCGGCTCTATCGCAGTGTCTGATCAAGCTCTGTCTTGGCGCACACCGCCTCTGCTATTGACTTGACTTACACCGCACTCGGTTTCGCCATTGTTATTTGCATTATATCTCTGCCGCACATCATAAAGGGCAATTTTTTTAGAAC